>CM067331.1:49292500-49935000 GCA_034376525.1 Nicotiana benthamiana
CAAAATTATAAAAATCATGTAATCCTACTAAAAGTGAAAAATAAATAATCTAAAAATTAAAAGAACAAAATGTAAAAATGAGCCATTTTTTGTGACTTTCGTTTCTAATAAAAAAAATAATTAACTAATCCTAAAAATGTAAAAAAAAAAAAGACCTAAACGAAATGCATGGTATTTGTGGCATTTTTTCATAATTTTTTAATAAAATTAAACGTGCACAGAAATGAACAGTTAATAAAATTCTACAAAGAAATTCCTAAAAATAACAAATAATTAAGAAAAATTTATTTTCTTAGGATTTTAGAGGAGTAGTTCGAATAGGGCAAAAATCACATGCTCAAAGATGAGGATGTAGAGTAGCAACTAGTGTTTTAATCATAGCCTAGGAACGTTGCGAGGCACACTGTGGTCGAGAAGTCATTGGAGGTGCACCCCTCCTAATATTGGGGCAATCCTTCACCATATGGTGTGCGTCACCAAATTCAAAACAAGCTCTGGGAGGATGTGGCGACTGTGACTGGCTCGGGCCAGGTCTACTGGACTGACCACTAAAAGCACCCTATGTAGGAGGTGTACTAGATAATGGAGGTGTCCAACTCTCGAGACCTTTTGGTCTCCTTCTCCTCTCTATCTCGAGCATGCATACCCTTCACTCTCCTAGCAATGCTCACCGCCTGCTGATAAGAAATATCCATCTCCAACTCTTGAGCCATGCTAGACCTGATGGTGGTAATGAGCCCTCAATAAACCGACAAACTCTTTCACGAACTGTAGAGACCAAGGCTGGTGCATGCCTAGCCAAATCGGTGAAACGGACAGCATACTCTGAAACACTCGGAGCACCCTGGCACAAATGCTCAAACTCTGCGCGCCATGCTGTTGGAAACACGTTTCAAATGCAATATACTAAACGTGTGTTCTTTTGTAGGTTTTGATGAATGTCAAACAAAGCAATAAGCGATATATAGCAGTGCTCAAGGACAAGCACAAAATGGATGCATTACAAGAAGCTCAAGACAAAGTTTAGAACTGTTATAATTGAGTCAATATTAATTGTGATCTTGATTCCTCAATCTTGGCTCATAACATGGCTTCTCTACTAAAATTATTTTTCCAAAATCATGCATATCTAACTTAAGTGTCAAATGATTTTAAACTATGCATATTTATATTTGTTAAAATGTTTTTCAAACATGCCTCAAAAATCTGGGCTAAGATAATCGATTATGTACTTATGATAATCGAGTATCTCTAAGCCAAGACTGCATGACAATCGATTGTGAATTAATGATAATCGATTGTGAGTAAGTCAGTTAACATCAGGTTTTTGCAAACTGCATAACAATCGATTGTGTACTTTTGATAATCGATTGTTAACTGAGGCAAAGTTTTCAAAACTCAGAAAAATCGATTATGAACTAATGGTAATCGATTAGAATGAGAAAAATGTCTCCCAGTGTTTTTAAATAAATTAATAATCGATTGTGGCTTTTGATAATCGATTATATATGAGACAGAAAGTTTTGAAATTAATTAATAATCGATTATGGCTTTTGATAATCGATTATATATGAGACAGTAAGTTTTGAAATTAATTTATAATCGATTGTTCTATTTGATAATCGATTGTTGGAACTAACCGTTGTCATACATTTTCAAATTACCTTCAGGTAATCGATTGTTGATATTTAACAATCGATGTTTTGCGTAAAATCTGGAAAAGATTTTCTGAACGTTGTTAAAATAATCGATTGTTGATTTCCTGATAATCGATGTTTTATGCCAAAAATTGGAAAGGATTTTTTAACGTTATAAATAATCGATTATTGATTTGAAGTAATCGATTGTTGACGTAAAATCTGGGATTGAATTTTTGATCTGATAGGCAAACAATCGATTGTTTAGTCTTGACAATCGATTGTCACTGAGTAATTTCAGCAATCCTTAATTGGCAATTAGACAACGGTAAGACTGAGTTTTTCACCTATAAATACAGGCTTAACTCAGTGTTTTCACAACAACAACATATACAATTTAAGTATTTTCATTGCTAAAAGCTTTCTTACATTGATCATCATTTTTATTCATCCATAAAGCTTTTTGAAGAGCCATTCTATTGAGCTAAGTTGTTGTGATCTTGAGCGTACTATTTCTACTCATATCTACTCATTGAGGAGTACTTTGTAAAGTGAGTTTGTTTTGTGTTTGTAAGAGAATTGCGATTCTCGTTTGTTGAGGAACTTGTGATTCCTCAGTTGAAGTCTTTGGGATTGTTATCCCCGAGCAGTTGAAGTCTTTGGGATTGTTATCCCCGAGCAGTTGAAGTCTTTGGGATTGTTATCCCCGAGCAGTTGAAGTCTTTGGGATTGTTATCCCCGAGCAGTTGAAGTCTTTGGGATTGTTATCCCCGAGCAGTTGAAGTCTTTGGGATTGTTATCCCCGAGCAGTTGAAGTCTTTGGGATTGTTATCCCCGAGCAATTGAAGTCTTTGGGATTGTTATCCCCGAGCAATTGAAGTCTTTGGGATTGGTATCCCCGAGCAATTGAAGTCTTTGGGATTGTGATCCCCGAGCACCTAGGTGAGGCTTGTGTCCTCAGCTGTAACGGTTTGTTAAGCACCCGTAAGCTTGACAAGTTTAGTGGAAATCTCGAGAGAGTCTCTCGGGGACTGGACTAACCACGTTTGTGGCCAACCAGGATACATCATTGTGTAAGTTTATTTTACTGCACTTGTTTTAATTTCTGCAAAGTTTTTAAATTCCGCACTAAAACGCTTAATATTTTTAAAACGCTATTCACCCCCCCCTCTAGCGTAAAGCGTTATTTCCAACAATTGGTATCAGAGCCATACTCTCTGAAAGACTTAACCGTTTGAGAGAATCTTTCCATGGCTTCTACTCTAGACTCTTTTGCAGGTATTGATGAAGGACAGTGCCCCACAAGACCTCCTTTGTTCAACGGGACTAATTATTCATATTGGAAAGAAAGGATGCAGATATTCGTCAGATCAAACAGCCCTTACTTGTGGAAGGTGTACACCAAAGGAAATGAGGTTCCTGTCAAACAGGTGGAAGGAATATGGGTGCCAAAAACAGAAGAGGAATTCAACGCCGAGGATAATCGAATGGTCCAAAATAATTTTAAAGCTATTAATTTATTACTCTGTGCTGTTAATGCTAATGATTACAGGAAAATCTCCTGCTGCAAAACAGCGAAAGAAATGTGGGACAAGCTTGAGGTCACTTACGAAGGGACTGACCAGGTAAGAGAAGCTAAAATTGATTTTTTAACTCATGCTTACGAATTGTTCCATATGAAGGAAGGCGAAAAGGTAGACGAGATGTTTGAGCGGTTCTCATCAATAGTGAATGATCTCCACGCACTCAAGAAGACGTTCACAGACAAAGAACTAGTTCGAAAAATTCTTAGGAGCCTAACACCGGCATGGCGATCAAAGGCCGATGCGATTCAAGAGTCAATTGGAATCACGAACGTCACCATAGACGCTCTTAGAGGTAATCTTAAGACTTATGAATCCACTATTCTTAACCCTGTTGTTGACGAACAAAGAAGGCAAAAGATTGCTCTAAAGGCAAGCACAAGTCAATCACCAATTGAAGAGGATGGAGATAGCGAATTTGGACTCATCATCAAAAAGTTCCAAAAATTCATGCGAAAAGAATATGACCGCAAAGGGAAAAAGCAAGGTGAGCAAGTTAAATGTTATGAATGTGGTGAAACAGGGCATATCAAAACAAACTGCCCAAATCTTAAAAAGGAGAAGAAACCCTTCAAGAAGCAACGAGCATACATATCTTGGGGAGGAGATTCCGGAGACGAATCCAGTGAAGAAGAAAACGAAGAAGCGGCAAATCTCTGCCTCATGGCACAGGAAGAAAATCAAAGTGAGGTAAGTCAAATCTCTTCTCAAAATTTTTATACTCTTGATGACATGAGAAATGCCTTTGATGAATTGTATGCTGAATTTCTCAAAGTTACAAAAACCGTCACTAGTTTAAGAGAAAATGCTTCTCTAAAAGAACAAGATTTTCAAAAACAGTTTTCATTAAAAGAAAAAGAATTAGAAAAATTGGCTTTGGAAAATGAGAAGCTACTAGAACAAAACAAGTTTTATGGGAAAAGAAGTTCTGACAAGCCCGAGAGTTCTACAAAAAATTGTGCTTCTTGTGTAGACCTTAAGAATGAAGTAGGTAGATTAAAAGGCACACTAGATAAATTCAACTCCTCTCATAAAAACTTGAATGTGGTGCTTGATAACTTGAAATCAACCAAGCATGGAATAGGCTTCATAAATGAAGAAGAGGTTGATGCAAAAACCCAACCACCTAGAGCTCAACCTAGGATTAATAACAAAAATGCCTTTCCTAAAACAAACATGCATGCTAGACAAAATATTAGGAGACCTAGACATGACCTTCCGCCTAGCAATCGTCACCATAGACATGATGCATATTTTAGGCACAACAATGATCATGCTAGAAGATCCCGAAATGTTCAACCTAGAAATGACTATGGTGTTCAAATTAGGAGAAATGAAAATA
This sequence comes from Nicotiana benthamiana, assembly GCA_034376525.1. NCBI lineage: Eukaryota > Viridiplantae > Streptophyta > Magnoliopsida > Solanales > Solanaceae > Nicotiana > Nicotiana benthamiana. Next base: position 49,297,063 of record CM067331.1, read on the forward strand.
GAGTAAACAATGTGCATTATTCTAGCTACTATGAGCCTAGACGCATGCATAATCCAAATGTGACATGTCATTATTGTAGACGAATTGGTCATATTGCTCCCGCATGCTTTACTAGACATAGACATGCTACTCAAACATATCATTATAGTATGCATAACCCTCAAGGACCCAAAATGGCATGGGTACCAAAAGAGCATTGATTTGTTTTGCAGGTGTGCTTGAAGGAATCAAGTGTAGTGGATGCTCCAAACACTTGACGAGAGACGAATTCAAAATTCCTTCAATTAAAGCACAAAGAAGGAGGAAGAGACGGAAAAGTCGACTTATGTTTTTTTAAATCGGAAGTATTTTCGAAAAATTCAAAAGGCAAAATTGTGGAAAAAGCTTCGTAAATTGGAGAATGAGCTAAAAGACCAAAATGAACGGAGGATGTTCAAAATCAGGTAATTGGCAAAGTCGAAGGGAAGGTAAGTACCCTAAACCCTCTTAAGAACATCCTAGGACAAAATTCTTAAGAGTTCATTTTTTTTCACCCGACTACACGAGTTTCAAAGTTATTATTTCATTTATAGATTACTGACTTGAGCGTCGGAGATGTTTAATTCTATTTTGCAGGCATCCCCCAAAAGGTAAGAGGAAAGTATGAATTATCTTGATACAAGAAAAAAAAATCGATCATAATCGATTATTTATGCTTACAATCGATTATCAGTATCAATAATCGATTATTTGTTGATTCAATTTTTTTGCCATGAAATCTTGTTAAATGTTTACATTGCCTGATAGAATTAAGTCTCATCATTTCAGCATCCCCCTTCCAAACAATCGATTATTTGTTCTGCCAATCGATTATTTGCCAAAATTCAAACTCTCTGTGAGTGAAACAATCGATTACTATATATTGACAATCGATTATCTGTTTTAAACTTATGTTACCGTTTTGGCTCCATAATCGATTCCTGACAGGTCATAAATATGAAAAACAATCGATTACCAAGTTTGACAATCGACTATCTTTTTCAAATTTTCTTACCGTTCTGGCGTGTAATCGATGTGTCAGATCATTTTCATTAATGACAATCGATTATTCCATTCAAACAATCGATTGTTGAACGGTCAGTGAATTTATTTTTACCGTTTCAGACTTCAAATCTCTTCAAATCATTTCCAATAAATGTAAGATTCATTCCTTCTCTATATATAGGCTGCACATATGCTCTTGTATACTCACTCAAGCCTCCCAAGCATCAAATTCTCTTGTTTTCTTTGAAAAATCCTAGCACATCCTTTCAAAAAAAAAATGTCAAGCCGCAACTCAAAACGTGCTCGTTCCAAACAAGGTGCTTCTTCTTCTCGCCATCCATATCAAGATGGATCGGTTCTATTCTTTGAATCCAATGAAGAGCTCACCCGTTTCTTAACCAAATTTGAGAAACGCCTTATTCTCCCTCCTCGCTTTTCAACAAACGCTCTTGTTGCACCATTCATTCCAGCCGCAAATATGCTAAGAGAGTGCAACCTTTTCAATTTCCTACTCCTTACTCACCCCTACTACAACATTTCTTTGGTTGAAGCTTTTTACTCCAACCTTCACAAAGATGATGAGGGTGAACTTGTTACCAATGTTAACGGCATTCCCATTCTAATTTCTGAAGATAACCTCCACCTCATTGCCGGCATTCCGCATGATGGTGAAGACATCTACCAGTACATAAATGATGCCGGGGTCATGATTGATGAAGCTAATCTCTTCCGCCAAGCCGGAGTAGCCTATGATGAGTCCTCTTCCCGTCGTCCCACCATAAAGGGTATGGACCCGAATTATCGTTTCATTCTCTATTTCATCACTCGTGTTCTCAAACCCCGTAAACTCAATCACACCACCATTTCCCAAGAGGATGCCAAATTTCTTCATGCCATTGTCACCGGTGTTAAAATAAATTGGTGCAAGCTTATTCTATCTCATATGTTCAATGCCACCAGAGATGACATACCTCTCCCCTATGCCCTCTTAATAATGAAATTTCTTGAAGCTTCCGGAGTCAATATTGCTAATGGTCCTCTCAAAAAGAGCACCAAAATCTGGGAAATTTCGGAGTCTTCCTTTCATCATGATGGTGATCATGCTCCCGCTCCTCCTCAAAATCGACAAGCCCGTCGTGCTCATCCTCCTCAGGAGCCTACCCTCCGGACCATTTCTGACCAAATTACTCCACTAACCCGTGAGGTCCATGGTTACTTTGATCACGTGCATTATGCCTATGCTCAGATGGTGCCATATCAAGCGCCTACCAATGATGATGAAGGGGATGGGGGTGATGAATGATGAAATTGTTGTTGTTATGATGAGAAATTGTTGTTTTTGGTCTGTTTGTTCTTGATTGGTTAGTTATGTTTGGTTTCACCCTTGTAATGTTATCTTAATTTTCCAATAAATAAACATGTGTTTATTTCACACTTCCCTTGTGTAAATTTTTGCTAATGGCAAAAGGGGGAAGAAACGGGATATCAAGAAGTATGCTATATCACTCTCAACTTCATTCATGCTTAAAGTGAGGGGGAACATGAATTGAGGGGGAACATCAAATTGCATACTTTACTCTTGTCTTGGATTATCAAAATAATTATTGCATATATCCCGCTTATGTTTGCCATTATCAAAAAGGGGGAAATTGTTGGAAACACGTTTCAAATGCAATATACTAAACGTGTGTTCTTTTGTAGGTTTTGATGAATGTCAAACAAAGCAATAAGCGATATATAGCAGTGCTCAAGGACAAGCACAAAATGGATGCATTACAAGAAGCTCAAGACAAAGTTTAGAACTGTTATAATTGAGTCAATATTAATTGTGATCTTGATTCCTCAATCTTGGCTCATAACATGGCTTCTCTACTAAAATTATTTTTCCAAAATCATGCATATCTAACTTAAGTGTCAAATGATTTTAAACTATGCATATTTATATTTGTTAAAATGTTTTTCAAACATGCCTCAAAAATCTGGGCTAAGATAATCGATTATGTACTTATGATAATCGAGTATCTCTAAGCCAAGACTGCATGACAATCGATTGTGAATTAATGATAATCGATTGTGAGTAAGTCAGTTAACATCAGGTTTTTGCAAACTGCATAACAATCGATTGTGTACTTTTGATAATCGATTGTTAACTGAGGCAAAGTTTTCAAAACTCAGAAAAATCGATTATGAACTAATGGTAATCGATTAGAATGAGAAAAATGTCTCCCAGTGTTTTTAAATAAATTAATAATCGATTGTGGCTTTTGATAATCGATTATATATGAGACAGAAAGTTTTGAAATTAATTAATAATCGATTATGGCTTTTGATAATCGATTATATATGAGACAGTAAGTTTTGAAATTAATTTATAATCGATTGTTCTATTTGATAATCGATTGTTGGAACTAACCGTTGTCATACATTTTCAAATTACCTTCAGGTAATCGATTGTTGATATTTAACAATCGATGTTTTGCGTAAAATCTGGAAAAGATTTTCTGAACGTTGTTAAAATAATCGATTGTTGATTTCCTGATAATCGATGTTTTATGCCAAAAATTGGAAAGGATTTTTTAACGTTATAAATAATCGATTATTGATTTGAAGTAATCGATTGTTGACGTAAAATCTGGGATTGAATTTTTGATCTGATAGGCAAACAATCGATTGTTTAGTCTTGACAATCGATTGTCACTGAGTAATTTCAGCAATCCTTAATTGGCAATTAGACAACGGTAAGACTGAGTTTTTCACCTATAAATACAGGCTTAACTCAGTGTTTTCACAACAACAACATATACAATTTAAGTATTTTCATTGCTAAAAGCTTTCTTACATTGATCATCATTTTTATTCATCCATAAAGCTTTTTGAAGAGCCATTCTATTGAGCTAAGTTGTTGTGATCTTGAGCGTACTATTTCTACTCATATCTACTCATTGAGGAGTACTTTGTAAAGTGAGTTTGTTTTGTGTTTGTAAGAGAATTGCGATTCTCGTTTGTTGAGGAACTTGTGATTCCTCAGTTGAAGTCTTTGGGATTGTTATCCCCGAGCAGTTGAAGTCTTTGGGATTGTTATCCCCGAGCAGTTGAAGTCTTTGGGATTGTTATCCCCGAGCAGTTGAAGTCTTTGGGATTGTTATCCCCGAGCAGTTGAAGTCTTTGGGATTGTTATCCCCGAGCAGTTGAAGTCTTTGGGATTGTTATCCCCGAGCAGTTGAAGTCTTTGGGATTGTTATCCCCGAGCAATTGAAGTCTTTGGGATTGTTATCCCCGAGCAATTGAAGTCTTTGGGATTGGTATCCCCGAGCAATTGAAGTCTTTGGGATTGTGATCCCCGAGCACCTAGGTGAGGCTTGTGTCCTCAGCTGTAACGGTTTGTTAAGCACCCGTAAGCTTGACAAGTTTAGTGGAAATCTCGAGAGAGTCTCTCGGGGACTGGACTAACCACGTTTGTGGCCAACCAGGATACATCATTGTGTAAGTTTATTTTACTGCACTTGTTTTAATTTCTGCAAAGTTTTTAAATTCCGCACTAAAACGCTTAATATTTTTAAAACGCTATTCACCCCCCCTCTAGCGTAAAGCGTTATTTCCAACACATGCGTCCCTGAGGCTCTGTGGGACAAACTCTTAAAAGGACATATCTAAAAACTGACTCCAAGTAAGGGAAGGCGCCTCAGCTAGAGTGTCCAACTCAAAAGTATGCCACCACTATAGGCTACTCCTCGAAGCTGGAAGGTACTAAAAGAAACCCAACTTAATCCTGATATAACCATAGTGAGGAGGATACGATAGCACTCTTCCAGAAATCCCAAGGTATCATCTAATGCTAGACCATTGTATATATGAGTCTTATATTTCTTAAACCTCTTGAGCCTATGTTCCTTATCCTTGGAAGTCGATGCCAGTCCTCGGGCCGAACTGGGGATACAGGCGGTATCGGTATAACCTTTAAGGTCTGATCAACCTAGACCCGCTCAGGAGTGCGGTCCACGGGAGTAGATGCTCCTTCCCCGGCCTAGGATGTGGCTGCAGCAAAGGGAATTAACCCTGCCTGAGCTAGAGTGGTGTACATGTTCACGAACTGTGCAAGAGTCTCCAGAAGGGGTGGAACAATAGTAGCAGTAGTCGTATCAGGTGTCTGGACTCCGATAGGAGCTTCTGGTGGCTTCTCTATGGTAGCTTGCAAGGGTACTCTACCTACACCATGGGCACGTCCTCGGCCTCTACCCCGGGTGTCGCGCCCCTATTTCTCCTCACGGAGTCCGGATATTAACATTCATAGGGGAACAATTCGTTTCCTTTTGAGAATTGGGTAGTTGAATTTGAAGAGTCTCCACCTAACGGATTAAGGTGCGCTAGGGCACGTAAAGCAATTAACTCATCGAACTAGTGTGCAGTACTAGAGAATAGGATAAGGGCTCAAAATAACCTTGAGAGAAAAGTGTTAGGCACCCATAGCGATCCACAACGGTGGGTCCCACCGAACGTAAACTATGTGAATTAGTCATTTAAACAAGTAAACAGTCTTAACACATATATGCAAATAAAGGTAGTTTTTACAGTCTAAATAGATATATGATCAAAGAAATTTAGATGATGCACATCTTACACATGTATATGTAAAGAGAAAGAGGAAGTAATATAATTTAAACACATATAGGAATTGGGGAAAGGGAAGTCCTAGGTTGATTAACCTACAAGATCAATCTGTGCGATGCCCGGTAATCTTCCTCAACTAGAGGGGCTATACGTGACATTAACACGCATGTCATCATATCCTTTTACTACTTATTACCCTCCCATTAGTGGTTATATAAGCTTATTTAATTAACAGCCTCTAAGTGTGCTGCTACCCGTCCCTTCCTTGTGGCCCTAGAGGAATTTGGGACCTCTAGACTTAGGCAGTTCTAGACAATCCTAAGGTGTTTAAAAGGGAAAAGTCTAAGCAACAACGAACAACATATAGGACAGTCAATTAAGGAAGCGATTAATGGCGCATATTTTCCTTCACATATACATAGGCAAATAAATAACATGTCTCAAATAGCTGATTTTAAATAAGTTCAGAAAGTCTAGGAGCATGATATCTAGATGAACATCAAAAAACATGACATGTAACGTTTATTTTAAGGGAAGTGGTTAAATTCTAATCATTTCTTCCTACTGTGAGCACGTGATTTTTGCCTCGTTGAAATTACTCCTACAGAATTCTCAGACTTAGGATTTCTTCTTTCTATTATTTATTTTTAGGGTTTAATTGCACATATTAGTGTGTGTTTTCATTGGTGCATGCATGACAAGTCATAAAAAATACAAAATAAAAATTTATTACATAAGCATTTAGGATTTGATTTCACATATTTTGTTAGAATTAATTGGTAATTAAGGTTTTATTTTGCGAAATATAAAAATCACAAAAAAAAAAACAAGTAGTTTATTTTGGCATTTTATTGTAATTTTCATATTTGTTTAGTTTAGGTGGTTATTAGTCTAATCTAGCTGAATATAGTCTAATAAGATTTAGGAAGTTATAAAAATAAAAATAGGGATTAAAAGTGATTAAAATAAGGCTTGCTACAATTGGGCCAATCCTGGGTGGCCCAACCCCCTTACCCGTCCAAAATACCCAACACTAGCACAAAAACCGTCTCTGACCCAAGATGATATGAGAGACACCCAAAAACGACGTCGTTTTGGGGCCATCAATCTCAGTCATTCATCAACAATGATTCAACGGTCCTAAAACTTCCCTCCCAAACCCAATATATATGTCTAAACGTGTGTGATATATTTAGAGACAAACCCCTTCATCCTTGTACAAACCCTCACCGGTGTAACACCGCCTATCAGCTACAACAAACCCACTGTATAACCGCCGGCCGAAAATCGTCTCCGCTGGCGGCAGAGCTCCAATACAACCAAAAAAATACACCACCAACTCACCTTGCCCTCCTCTTTTTGATGCCCTAAGAACCAAGCCTCAAATGTGGGTCCACCGTCCCAAATATACAAATCTTTGGGCACCGCCTCCCCCGTCCACGGCGGCAGTGTCACCGGAGCCCTTCCAAAATAACACCATATATTCCTCACCCCATCCCCATTACGGATCTGTGGTCATATTTCTCCAAACCCCTACCTATCTCTTCGAATATTAGTTCGAAGTACTGACCGAAACCCCCAACTTCACTGGAATCCTTCGAAAATGGTACCAAGCGACCTCCTCACCTTCCCCTCCACAAATCCATGACCAACAACCCTCTAATACAACCGAAACTTGGCCAAAAATCAAATCGAAATGGTCTGAAACCCAAACCCCATCCCAGGCCAACTGACCCTACACCCGGTACCCTTTCCCCCTCTCAAATAACAGCACAAAGGCCCCAAAAGGCCAAGGACCCTCTCAGAAAGGGTCGAAAACCTTAAGACATGAAAGGTCCAATATTTTTTAGGGTTGCAGTGTTAAAGCTAAGTTCCCTCTGTTCTTTCTTCTGATTGCTTTTAATTTCCTTTGTTCTTCCTTCTGATTGCTTTTAATTTCATTTGTTTTTCCTTCTGATTGCTTTTAGTTTCCTTTATTCTTCCTGCTGATTGCTTTTGATTTTCTTTGTTTTTCCTTCTGATTGCTTTTGATTTTCTTTGTTTTCGTTTGTGTGAGTACATGAATTTTCTATCTGCTCATCTTTGAAAATATCCTGAGTAGTTGCTTCCATCCAAAATCATATGCCTTTTTGTTTTAAGTTTTGATAACATGCTTCTAAATGGTCCTCTTATCATTTGAAGTCATAGTTGTTTCTTTCGAATCATTTGAATTGTCATGCTAAACTCAAAATTGTTCATCTCTGGGTTAACTCTCCATTTTTGTTTCAAAATTGATCAGTGTCCATGTGAGATAAACTTTATTTCTGAAATTTTTGCTGTTTAGCTTTATCTGTGCTTCTGAGCAATTTAGTTTCATATTTTACTTGTCTAAGTCCACCTGTATATATGTGTTTCGTTGACTTGATACTTATCAATTTTGACCCTTGTTTGTTTGCTTTTAAATAGTATAGTATAATATAGTATCTAATTGAATATTTGTCTAGGCCCAACTTTCTTTACAATTCGACCCCAATTGATAATTTAACCCTGGTTTATGACCTTGAGTAATTAAGTAGAGTCAATTTCTGAGAAAATGGATAGGCACCAGGGTATAAAACATATAGGCTAGTTATTTAAGAAAGGAAGACGGGGGTAATGGGGCCCTTGAGCATAAGAATCCTGTAACAAACCCCTGGAACCTTCTAGTGAAGGTTCGAAATGCAATTTCTGTTAATTCTTTCTCAAAACTTGAGGCACAAGTTAAAAAATAAGGGATCAGTTAAGCAAATCTGGAAAATGAGTGAGGGACTAATAGGAAAACAAAAAGGATTTATTGCCCTAAGGTCTTGGCTATAAAAGGGTATCTTATTGTTTAGAGAGATACAGGGAGATATATACATTTTAAGAGAAACTCATAAGATTTTTTTGACAAAATTCTCTAAAAAATAATAAAATTCTGTTCATTAAAAGTTGAAGATGACTTGAGGCATATGCATTTGAGGTGTTAGAGTTTTTCAGAAGCAATTTTAGGCATTGATCTTAGGCTGGTTTGCTTTGTTCATGCTTGGGAACGAAACTTGTATTGTTATTTGCTTTTCAAAACTTTCTTAAGTTCCTGATATCATTCCTGGGCCTAACTCGTTGATTTGGCTGCTATTTATTGCTTCTCATTTACATCACTCATAGGTTGTCCTCTTTGCTGTAATTCCAGGTACTACTCTCATCCAGGAAAATTTGGAAATGCATAGATGTATATATTCGTGACCATGACTGATAATGAAGATGTTCATATTTTTATGTTAATGTCATAATATAAACATTACTAGTTTAGTAGTATTTCTAGTGCTGTATGTATGAACATGTAAATTATGTTGGATTGTATTTGGACTGTTGACCTCAATTTGTTTAAATTTCAGTAGGGTAAAATAGGATAGTCAATAACTTGCCTGGATTTTGTGTTCTAATCAGTAATAGAAAGTCACCACATGTATATATATTCTGATTACTAAGTCTATCAATTTATATATGTCGATTTTAAGCCTGAATTTAGCATATTGATTCATTAGTATAAAAAAATCATTACCTGGATATTTCTTTTGTCAAATTTCTCTTATGCGTTAAAAAGATTAATTATGAATGGCTGTAGTGTAGCAATTTGGGAAATGTCGTCCTTGTCTTATCAATAATTTGTAATATCAAATTTTTGGGCTCAATGGAAGGCTTATATTATTATGAAGTATAAACAAAAGGTGTACTTCTTGGATGTTTATAAAGCCCAAATGGCAGAAATCAGCCATACAAATGCTGAAAATATGCATAGTGATTGTTTCATTTGGATAAACCATTAATGTATGAATCAATTAGGACTTTCTCTTCGATTTAGAGACATGAGTAATAGAGAATCATAGCCTCTTTAGGTTACCCTTGTAAAAATAAATTGAGTGAGCCATGCTAACAAAGTCATACACTACGTTGGCCCTTTAAATGTAATAAAAATGCTTAGAAGTTTAGGAGATACCGTTTAGTGAATTTTAGGGGTTTTTCCACGAAGTTACAAACTCGTAGTTTCTTTAGGCGCGTTGTTTTAATAATGCATCTTCCTAATATCGGGTGCGCATTTATGTGACCCAAATACAAATATCAACGACGTTAAAAGGTGTCGAGAACCCGGGTGCATTTATGTGACGTGGTTCGAGGCATGTTTTAACAACGTTGCAAATATTCCTAAAAATAAATAAAGCGGTTAATAATTCTAAAATTGCACAGTAGGATAAGCATGTATAAAAATAAGGAAATTGGTCATTTACAATAGTTTAAGCGAAAGTGCTAGAACCATGGAATCCGAGGGTGCCTAACACCTTCCCTTGGATTAACAGAATTCCTTACTCAAGAATTTCTGGTTCGCGGACTCCAATTGGGCAGTCAAAAAATTTCCTCGATTTGAGATTAAATAAATCGGTGACTTGGGACCCCAAAATCCAAACCTATCCCAAGTGGAGACTCTATAAATAAATAATCTCATTTCGAATAATGTCACATTAATTGGAAAAACTCCTTCATGTGCGTCATCCTTCGAGGTAGCCATATAAAAAAGAGGTGTGACAGCTCTAGCGACTCTGCTGGGGATATAAAGAGAAACCCAGAACCTCCGGTTTAGGGTTCAAGAGTTCGAGCTTAGAATAACTGTTATAAATGCTTCTTCTGATTTCATTACATGTTCCATGCTAAGTGCTAAATGCTTTACCGCTTTGATATTACCTGAACTGTACATAAAAACTGCTACGAAATCCTTCTCTTCTCACCTCTGGGGATGTGCTTACTGGTTGAGACTCCCTATTCTGTTAGTGTCATACCTGAAAATAAGAAAGAGTCGGGAAAAGTTACTAAGCCGGATGGCCTTTTGGTTCCTTGTACGTAGCCCCCTCCTCGACTCGAGTTGTCCGCTCGGGTGCATAGTTTAGACCCTGTACCAAGGTTTTTAACTTAGAATAACTTGACCTCATGCCGGATCCCTAGTAGGAACGCTTTTCTGCATCATGCATTTGACTTAAGGGACTCAACGCAGGGGTTGGGTCCGTCTAGGACAGGTGACCTGAAATGAAAAGACCATCCTGATGCATATTATGTGCTACTTGTGCATTCATTTGCTTGGGATTCGCATGTTGACCGGCTCGTGAATGAAGAGGAAATTTGAGAGCTACTGAGATAAATCATTTGTAAAACAAATGTTTAAATATCGCCGAAATGTTGTCGGATTTTTCAAAAAACAAAACAAAAGGAAAAGAAATTGGGAAAATTTTAAAATAATATTTTTGGGTTTTGATAAATTGTTTTGCCGGGTCCAATCTCTCTTTAAAAAAATGCCGAAACAAGCAAAAAACAAATGTCCGATTTTATCCACTTGTTTCAAAATAAATCGGGTTATGCCATTACTACCATAAATAGCCTAATGTTATTGCAAGGAATGCCGGAAGGCTGATCCGGCACAAATGGCCACCTCTGAGTCTTATTTTGACCGGCAAGCGAGCACAGCCTGAAAAACCCTTCCCTCGGAAATGTTGCAAGGCCGTATTCGCAAAGCCGGGCCCTGATTTTAAGAAATGAATTTCATAAAATACTAGTTTTAATATTTTGTGGATACTAATTCACCTTAAGAAATGTACAAAATGAGCACGATAATGTTCATGAACAAAATTTCCTTGGTGTTGCGACTATGGTGGAATGATCTGGGAGAAGCAGGGCAAAAAAGGATCAATACGTATCTGGGACGCCTCACTAGTTATTGAAACTTAATCCAAGGGGAGACATCATAAAAGCATTAATCACATTTTGGGACCAGGCTCACAATGTCTTCCACTTCTCGGACTTTGAACTCACACCGACATTGGAGGAAATAACTGGATATATTGGGACCCCTAAGATTCCTTTGAGACACCAATACCTGATTACCCTAATAGCCCTTGTCGTGCACAAATTCCTGGACTCCTCGAAAATCAGTGGGAAGGTTCACAATCCGGACTTATCAGCTGGCTTCTGCACCCCGCAATTTATATATCAGAGGTACGGACAAATCAGGGGATTCAATAACCCCAAAAATCATATTTGTAGCAAAGGAAATCAGCTCAAATGGGAGGAGCATCGATGTTTTGCGTTCATGGTATTTTTCTTGGGTCTTCTGGTGTTTTCGCAAGAGGATGGGAATATTGACATACGGATAGCAGGGGTCATTAGCACTTTTATGACCCAGGCTAAAAGTACCCTCGCTCTAATGATCCTGTTCGAAATCTTCCGTGCTCTCACCGCTTGTAAGGCAGGAGGAGACTTCTTCAAAGGATGTAACTTGCTGCTGCAAATATGGATAATTGAGAATATATGCCACTGGCCCCATTTCATGAATTATGGGTCACCAACAAAGGTTTGCGTAGAAGAATTCTGCAACAGGGTTTATGGGTTTAGAGTACCTGAGGGTGTCACAGAATGGGTGTCGCATCTCCGGGTCATCACTGCAAATCAGATAGAGTGGACATTCGATTGGCTCCATGTGGATTAAGTTGTGTATATGCCACCCACCGGGCCTCATTTCCTTTTGATTGGTCTCCGAAGTATCCAGCCCTATGCGCCATACAGAGTACTAAGACAATTGGGTAGATGCCAAATGATTCCCAAGGACGAGGATATTAGTCGTCATGAGGTTGAGATAAGCCCAAATGGTCAATTTCCTCAAGCCGTCGTGTGTCAAATATGGAGTGAATGTCAATACTTGATAGCAGGTACTCAAGTACGTGACATAACTAAAGGCGGGGTCACACTGGAGTATGTTGCTTGGTACAAAAGAGAAATAGAGCCTGGAAGGCCGGCTAAGAGACCACATCTTCAAGAATTTGCTGAAATATCAAAAGAAAAATGGGGTTGGCTAGCAAAGGAAAATGAATATAGAGCCACTATAGGAAGATTAGAAGAGCAAATCAAAGAACTGCAGTTTGAAAGTAGCTTGCAAGCGGCAGTCAGTGAGGGAGAAAAGAAGATGTTAACCAAAAAGAGCCCAAATCCAGAAAATGAAGGCAGCCACAGAAAATCCTCCTAGAAGCACAAAAGATGAAAAACTCATAGAAAATTTGCGGCGGAAAGTGACCGAGTATGGGTTCGACCTGAATAAGGCGGAAGGCGAGCTATCTAGGGTTCGGAAGCAATTAGTTAAAAGTGCGGAGGAACGAGCCCACATCCTTGAGCAATTAATGGAAGGGAATAACAATGAGATTGTTGGTTTAAAATGGAGGGTCATCATGACTAAAAGCAGAATGACCAAGAAAGCCGGGGAATTCAAACCTGAAAGAGCACATTGTTATGCAGTAATAGCAGGATTAGAAACGGATTTGCAGCAATTTCAGAAGCTGAATCAGGTAGTAGAGCGAACTCTAGAGGCAAGGGCCGAGCAAATTGGGCGTTTGCTGCAAGAAAAATGTGTTATTAGGGAAAGGATATGGGCAATCACAGATTTCATTACCACAAAGTGCAACCATTGCGAGGATATGACAGAATCCATGTTCTTTGCCACTGCCATGACATTAGTTCGACAAGTGATGAAAGACCTCCACCATCTCCAAGGATGTTTAGCACGCAAGCCTGTGGCAAGGCCGAATGATGCCCCACAAGCTCCAAAAGCAGTTGAAGTCTTAATATATTCATAGTTTCTGAAAATTGTATTTTCCTTAATAGATTCTGTTAGTCTATATTTTCTTTTACGTTCCATTCGAGTATGTAATATTCCAAGTCTGTTAATGCCTTTAACTTTGTTAGTTTTTGTAACCAAAATATTGTCTTTATAAAAATTGAAATCCCAAAATATCATATTACTTCCAGCATATTTTTCCCATGAACCGTGCTCGGTCTGATTCACGCGGGGCATGATACATAGGCAATCCTCATAAGATTTGACCGTATTCTTAGAAACAAAGAGTGGAAATCAAAAGGAAGTTCAGAATATATGTCAGGATGACACATGTGACCATTGCAAACATATAGACACATGTTAATTGTATAGGTACATCATACCCAACATGCGATTTCCTGTTGGTTATCTATCCCAACCTAACAGGTTGTAATTCCAGTTTCCAGTCATAGGTTTTTAGAACACTGTTTGGTTTGTGGTAAACTGGCATCGCATCGATACTTCACCAATCAAAGGAAGCGCAAAAATGTCATATGAAATGACTTTGCCAGGAGTGCCCATCTCGGAGGACAGCCCAATCGCAGGGATCCCAGCCTCAAAATCTGTGGTAGAGGAAGAAAATAGGATCCTTCGACTCGTAGTTATGTAGATGTGGGACGCTTGGACAAATGGAAGAGAGCCACCGAGTGCCATCCCTGGATTTCCTGAGCTCTTCCCAAGGTCGGGGGGTACCTCCACTGTTCCCATTAGCCACCCAAACATCCTTTTAGGGCAGCCCACCATACCAGCCAACTTTGTCTAAGCACCTTCTGAAGTTCGCCCTCAGGTGCTTACATCTGGCCCAGTTCCTATTATTTTTACGGCTCCTCCATGTGCAGCCACCACCAGCCCGCAGTGCCGAGGCCCATGTTTGATCCTACATCTTTCACATTTCAAACTCCCAGCTACCAAACTGAGCCTCCCCATACCCCACATACACTTATCCTCAACTAGCATATGAACTTATATCGGTGCAGGATAAAACTCCTAAAACACCTGAACAAGATGAGATAGAAAGAAGGATGAAAAGCCTTGAGCAGTGTTTGAAAAACATGCAAGACTTGAGTGGGAAGAAGATCTTCTCTTACTCAGATTTGTGCATGTTCCCGCATGTACATCTCCTCCAGGGATTCAAAACGCCGAAGTTTGAAAAGAACGATGGTCATGGCGACCCCATTGCTCATTTGAAAAAATATTGTAACCAACTGCGTTGGGCAGGCGGAAAAAAAGAACTATTGATGTCATACTTCAGTGAAAGCTTGGTAGGCATCGCTTCTGAATGGCACGTGGACCAGGATATCACTCGATGGCATATTTGGGATAATCTTGCTAGAGATTTTGTAAGACAGTTCCAATATAACATTGAAATTTCCCCAGACAAGAACTCTTTGGCCAACCTGAAAAAGAAACCCTTGGAAAGTTTTAGAGAATATGTTGTCAAGTGGCGGGAATCAAGCGTCAAGAGTAAAACCGCCCATGGATGAGACATAGATGGTCACTGTTTTTCTCCAGGCACAGAAGGTGGATTATTTCCAAAATATGATGTCAGCAATGGGCAAACCTTTCGCAGAAGATTTTAAAATCGGCGAGATGGTAGAAAATGGCTTGAAAACAGGAAGAATTTTGAGCCAGTCAGCCATAAGGGCGACCTCCCAGGCCATACAAAATGGGGCAGGAGGAGTCGCAAGAAACAAAAAGAAAGAAGAAGCTTCAATGGCAGCCTCCGGCTTGAGAAGACACCATTCCCCCAAGCCCCTGTTTTCATAAAGGACCTCTCACCATTACTATCCCCATCAAGACATGCATTATGTTCCTCAACCTCATGCAGTTATGAATGCCCAGTCATTCGCTCGACCACAACAACAGGGCAACAGAAACTAGGCCCCGAGAAATCAGCCTCCCCAAAACCACTATAATCCCCGCCCTTCACAAAAAAATTTCCATCTCAGGGAGCCGCCCAGAAGACAAAACTTTACTCCAATAGGGGAATCTTATGCCAGCTTATTCCCAAAACTAGTCCAGATGGGTCTCTTGCAGCCCATGCCCACGAAGAGGCAGAACCCTGAGTCACCTTCCTATCAATGGGGTGTACGTTGTGCTTATCATTCTCGGGCCGAAGGACATGACACTGAAAACTGTTGGACTCTGAAGTGAGCAGTGGAGAATCTAATAGAACAAAAGAAAATAGGGCTGAGAGATGAAGAGGTCCCGAACATAACCAATAACCCGTCACTGGCTACAACAATGGGCCAGTCAATGGGATGATTTGTGAGGACAAAGAGTTCGACCCTGCCTTAAAATCCATAATAGCCATTACTGATGCAGACAGAAAACCGAAGGTTACCCCCAAGAAGGTTGAAGAAAAAGAAACTAGTAAAGCCAAGCATCCAGAAGCAGAGAAGAAGTTTGAAATTAAAATTAAGACGGCACCCACCAAGGAAACCATACATTACATCCCACAGGGGCATTAAGAAAAATAGCCCACTCTAAGTCCCCCAAGAAGGTTTGAGTTGAACAAGAAGATGTATGTACCCAAGGGAGCTTATGTGGTTTGGGGACCGATTAAACCGCCAAGGCTGAATGAGCCTGTGGTAATCGGTCGCGCACCTCAGAAGCCAATGATGAACCTTTCTAGATTCCCATGGAACTACCAAGAAACTATAGTAACACACAAGAGCAAAGAAATCACTAGGGAAACTCAAAAGGGCCATCCCACAAATAAATATTCGAACATGGAAAAAGCAAACACTACCACCAAAAGGCAATTTCCACCCAAAAAGCCCGTAAATACTGAAGAGGCAGAGGCCTTCTTTCAAAAAATGAAAATGCTAGTATATGAGGTGGTGGACCAGCTCTGAAAGTCTCCCAAGCAAGTCTCATTATTATCATTGCTGATGAACTCTCCAGAGTACCAAAAGGTGTTGGCCAAAACCTTGAATGAAGCTTATGTGCCGGTTCAAACATCCGTGGAACAATAAATGGCGGAAAGATTCTTTGCTATTAATCAGGTTACATTCGGCAAGAATGATTTAGCTCCAGAGGGAGCTACCCATAACAAAGCCTTGCACCTCATCATCAAATGCGAAGGCTATTATGTCAAAAGAGTAATGATAGATGGAGGTTCCGGGGTGGATATATGCCCACTATCAACATTGCAAAGAATGGAGATTGGAACAGAGAGGATCCGTCCCAACAATGTGTGTGTCCGAGCCTTTGATGGAATCAAGAAAGACACCATAGGGGAAATTTACTTAGTATTGACCATCGGTCCAGTCGATTTTGAAGTGACATTTCAAGTATTATACAGGGACACATCGTATAACTATCTGCTAGGAAGACCATGGATTCACGCGGTAGGAGGCGGTGCCTTCTACTCTGCAGCAAATGCTGAAATTCGAACATGAGAACCAGGAGATTGTTGTCTACGGAGAAGACGAACAGTCAATTTATCGTGATCCCTCTGTCCCCTACCTTGAAGCTAAAGAGGGAAGTGAGCATATAGTCTACCAGGCTTTTAAAATTGTGGTAGCTGATCAACACAAAGAAGGTAAACCATTCCCTCAGGCTTCCCTCTCCAATGCCTTAATCATGGTGGCAAGAGAGATGACATGCCAAGGGTTTAAGCCAGGAAAGGGAATTGGAAGGTCTCTATAACGAATAACTGAGCCTATCGTTTTGCCTACCGCAGAGAAGTTTTTTGGGCTATATTTCTGTCCCACGCCGGGGGATATCACCTGGGCTAACCGTAGGAAACGTCATGGATGAGCTTTGCCACAACCCCTACCCCACTTATACAAAACATTTCTGAAACCAAAATACAGTGAGGAAGAAGAAGACGAGACCTTCACAGCGGAAGAAATTGAAGAGATATGTGGGGCCATGAGGAAATTATAGTATGAAGCCAACATGGTCCAGCTGGGAGAAGGCTCAAGCACTGCTGAGGTGCTCTACATGTGACCGGATTCCAAGTTGAAAAATTGGAAGGCCACGCCTTTCCCAGTCAAGCGGGAGGCCCGTAGTCCTGCCTTGCTACCTTTTCTTGCATCACGGGTTATTTCAGGGTGTAGCTCGGGTTTTTTTCTTTAGTATTTTGTCCTTTAAATGCTAGCTGTAAACCCTGTTATCTTACAGTTTCAAAGAAATGAAATCAATATTTTATCGTTTACACTTCGCCATTTTTCTAATTTTTTTTTTCTTCTATTTTATCTTTTCTTTCAGTTCCAATAATGCGGCTTTAAATAATATGACATGCTCGCGGACTTAATGCCCCGACCCGAACATGCTTCCCATTTGTAAAATAATGAACCAAGAATCAGAGTATGATAAAGAAGAGGATTTTAGGGAAATCAACTGAGAGTTGGAACATTTTGAAAATAAACCTAAACCGAACTTAAACAATACCGACCCAGTTAATTTTGGTGGACTCGACGAAACCAAGGAAACTAAAATAAGCATCCATATGAATAAGGAAATCCAGGATTCACTGGTTCAACTTCTTTTGGAATTCAAAGATGTATTTGCTTGGTCTTGCGATGATATGCCTGGGCTGAGTGTAGATCTGGTGGTTCATAAGTTACCCACATACCCCGAATGCCCTCCAGTCCAACAAAAACAAAGAAAGTTCAAACCCGATGTCAGCGATAAGATCAAAGAAGAGATTACAAAACAATTAGAGGTGGGGGTAATCCGAGTGATTCGACACACCACATGGTTGGCCAATGTGGTTCCGGTATCGAAGAAAGATGGGAAAACTCTAGTGTGTGTATACTACAAAGATTTAAACAAGGCGAGTCCCAAAGACAACTTCCCTTTGCCTAACATCCATATTCGTGTTGACAATAGTGCCAAACACGAGATACAGTCCTTTGTAGATTGCTACGCAGGATACCACCAAGTGTTGATGGATGAGGAAGATGCTGAGAAAACCGCCTTCACCACACATTGGGGGACTTACTGTTACATAGTTATGCCTTTCGGTTTAACGAACGCATGGGCGACATATATGAGGGCTATGACCACCATTTTCCATGACATGATGCATCAGGAAATAGAAGTATATGTGGACGATGTAATTATCAAGTTCAAGACTCAGGGTGATCATGTAAGAGACTTAAGAAAGTTCTTCGAAAGGCTTCGCAAGTATGATTTGAAATTGAATCCAGCCAAGTGTGCATTTGGGGTCCCGTCATGCAAACTTCTATGATTCATTGTCAGCCGAAGAGGCATCGAGTTGGACCCGACCAAGATAAAATCCATTCGAGAGCTACCTCCTCCAAAAACTAAGAAGGATGTAATGAGCCTGCTGGGAAGACTGAATTACATCAGCCGATTCATCGCCCAGCTGACTTCCTTATGCAAGCCCATATTCAAGCTATTCAAAAAGGACGCATCAATTAAATGGACTGGTGAGTGTCAAGAGGCTTTCAAAAGAATCAAACACTACATGTCCAACCCACCAGTTTTGGTCCCGCCAGAACCGGGAAGGCCATTGTTTCTTTATCTAACAGTCCTGGAGAGCTCTTTTGGTTGTATTCTCGGGCAGCATGACGCCACGGGAAAGAAGGAACAAGCCATCTATTATTTGAGCAAGAAGTTTACCAGTTATGAGGGCAAGTACACGCTACTAGAAAGAACCTGTTGTGCCTTAACATGGGTGGCCCAGAAGTTAGGCATTACCTGCAAGCTCATACCACCTACCTCATAACCAGCCTAGACCCGTTGAGGTATATATTCCAAAAATCGATGCCCACAGGGCGATTGACAAAATGGAAAATCCAACTCACCAAGTTCGACATAGTTTATGTCACTCGTACCGCAATGAAGGCTCAAGCATTAGCAGATCGCCTAGCCGAGAATCCAGTTGACGATGAATATCAGCCTTTGAATACCTATTTCCCTGATGAAGAAGTGAATTCGGTGGAAGTGACATCTGAAGACATCCCCGTTTTGAAAATGTTCTTCGACAGAGTAGTAAACGCAAAAGGCGTAGTGATTGGGGAAATTGTAATCTCACCCACTAGTCAACATTACCCCGCTACAGCAAGGCTTCATTTTTTCTGCACCAATAATACAGCCGAATATGAGGCTTGCATCATGGGCATGAACATGGCCATTGACCAAGATGTTGAGGAGTTGTTAATCATGGGGGATTCAGATTTGATCATCCGACATGCTCAAGGAGAATCGGAAACAAGAGACATTAAGCTCATCCCCTATCGACAGCATGTGGAGAACCTCAGCAAACGGTTCAAGTCGGTACAATTCAGGTACATTCCTCATTGTCACAATGAGCTAGCAGATGCACTCGCAACTTTGGCTTCCATGTTGCCTTACCCCGGAAACGCTTACGTTGATCCTTTAGAAATCCAAATCAAAGAAAGGCATGGCTATTGTAATATGATCGAGAGGAGTCCAGCACCCGACCCTGGTATTATGACATCAAGAGATTTTTGAAAACACAAGAGTATCCCGAGCAAGCTACCGGGGTGCAAAAGAAAACCATCTGACGGCGCGCGAGCAATTTCTTCTTGAGTTGTGATACTTTATACAAAAGGACCCCAGATCCCAATTTGCTGAGATGTTTTGACGCCGAGGAAGCCGGGAGAATTATGCATGAAGTACACGTAGGAGTGTGTGGACCTTATATGAACGGATATGTACTAGCAAAGAAAATACTTCGAGCACGATATTACAAGATAACCATGGAGAAAGATTGTTTCAGCTTCGTTCGAAAATGTCATCAATGTCAGGTACGCGGTGATTTGATTCATGCACCACCAACAGAATTGCACACCCATGTAAGCACCCTGGCCATTCGCTGCCTAGGGCATGGATGTCATTGGGCCGATTGAGCCAAAAGCCTCAAATGGACATAGATTCATATTGGTTGCTATTGATTATTTCATAAAATGGATTGAAGCTTTCACACTTAAATCTGTCACCAAGAAAGCTGTAATAGATTTTGTACATTCCAACATCATCTGTCATTTCGGTATCCTCGGTATCCCTGCAACCATCATTGCAGAAAATGCAGCCAATCTGAATAGTCGTCTAATGGGAGAAATATGTGAACAATTTAAGATAACACATAGAAACTCCACCCCTTACCGGCCCAAATCTAATGGTGTCGTCGAAGCAGCTAACAAGAACATCAAGAAGATTTTAAGAAAAATGATTCAAAGCTCAAGACAATGGCATGAAAAGTTACCTTTTGCATTGCTAGGATATCGCACTACAGTGCGCGCATCGATAGGAGCAACCCCGTATTTACTTGTCTATGGGACTGAAGCTGTCATACCCGCAGAGGTAGAAATCCCTTCATTCCGAGTCATTGCCGAAGAAGAAATTGAGGATAGCGAGTGGGTTAAAACTTGTTTGGAGCAGCTGTCATTAATTGATGAAAAACAAATGGCTGCAGTTTGTCACGGGCAGTTATACCAGCATAGAATGGCCTGCACTTATAACAAGAAAGTGCGTCCTAGGAATTTCGAAGTAGGACAGCTGGTATTGAGGCGTATTCTGCCTCACCATCAGGAAGCTAAGGGAAAGTTTTCCCCAAAGGAGACGAGCCCGAGACAATAGTGAATGCATATGCAGTAAAAAGGTATTACGTTTGAACTCCCTATAGCAATGACTTCGGCTGAATGAAATGACGAAGGCTTTTCTTTCTTGCTACCCTAAACACTACCAATCCTTTGCAAACCCTTTGAGCCGATCGAGTTTCTTTGTTCACCCTCTTCGAAACCGGAAATTAATCAAGAAAAGGGGGATGAAAAATGATGAAAAAAGGAAAAAAAAGGAATGAATGAAAACAAAAAAATAACAACAACAAACAAATTAGTTTAGGAAAACCTCCTGAACTACGTCTGACTTGATTCCGAAAGGATACGCAGGCAGCCTCTCCCTGAGGTTCAGTCATATCAAAATAAAGCCCCAATTCCCCAAGAAATAAAACAGGGGCAGAGATGTATTGGTTCGGCTACAAACCCACCCGAATGACTACAAAGTTGTAAATTTCCATCCAATTTCCTTTACTCAAGAGCCTGGTCCAAGTCCTTCCGATCAATTGGCGAAAACAGGGACATGACAAACACCATTGTTGGGATTCGACACAATTCAATTTGAGAGAAATATAATGAGAGAGTCTTATCAGTGAAAACCTTCGGGCACCATAAGGCGACGGCGAGCAGAGAAAAACAAAATGAGAGTCCGTTTAGTGAAAACTCCTAAAGAGCACTATTGGACGACGGGAGAAGAGAAATGAGAGAGGGCGATTGGCGAAAACCCGCAAAGGGCATCGGTGGCCGAAAAGAGAAAATATCACCACCCCAAGCCTGAACAAGTTTCCATGGTTTTGAAAGATTGAAATCAGAAAGCAGAAAAGGATCTGGGCCGGGCATCTAGTCCAAGAAGCATGCCATTTCCATATAAAGTCGGCACGCCCTCCCAGATAAGTCCTCCCTTTTCTCCAAAAGAGACATACTTCTCTAAATCAATGTGTTTGATTTTGTTGTTTCTCCCATTCCTTTTCTTTTTAACTTTGATGTCCTGACCATTTCGCAAGAGAAGGTAGCAAGACCGGTATCACAGGTTTTCTCCTAGCAAGAACTAATAGGAATATCTGGTATCAGCGAGCGAATTTAGCCAATCCTGGATGATCATGACAGCGGACGCTTCAAAAGAAGGAAAGAAGAGAGAAAAGAAATTCAAAGTTGAGAGCCCACGAAGGCGAATAAAGATCGAAAAGGTTAAGCCAAAGCAAGTTAAGGGTTCCTACAAAAGTTCCCAAAAGGCAAGCCCCAAAGTGGAAATCGGGACAAAATCATTACCAAGGGCATGTAAACAAAAACTAATATGAAAGATGAGGACCCCCAGACCAACCTGCGTGGCAAAAATCAGAAACCAGGGGTTTCCTCCAACAGAAATGAGGCTGAAATCAAGCAAAACAAGGCTGCAAACCAATCACTGTTCAAACTAACAAATTGCTTTGTTTTTGAATTAAAATTTGAAATAGGTGTAATCTAAAAACAATGGGAACACGCGACAAATGCAATCAAAGGAATGGCACATAGACTAAGAATAGTGTTGCATCAATAACCAGCAAAAGGGAAGTTTTCTTTACATTCCTATCCAGAAAGTTCATAAATAAACGTGATAGCATGGGACTCTGATCCCTGACTCCTTCCCTAGACTTAGGGCCATTTCCCTAGCCTTCCCATGTGCAACTTGTGGACTTCCTCGGCATAACCCAAGGGTCGCACTCCACTCTCTCTATCACAGACCGAGAAATTTCTTTCTTTCGCTTCCTGACGTAACCCGGGGGCTTCTCTTTATATCCCCAGCATAACCTGAGGACCCCATTTTCCACCTTTATTCACCAGCATAGTCTGAGAGTTAAAGTTCTTCTGTCTTTAGCATAACCTAAGGGTTTTTCCTTCCCTTCTCTATCCCCAGCATAGTTAAAAGGATTCATGTGGCCCTCTACTTCCTTCAAATCTCCTGGCATAACCTAGGAGTTTTTTTCAATCCCGGCATGACCCATGGATCTCCTTAGTATAACCCTAGGAGTTTTTTTTTTCAATCTCGGCATAACCCGTGGATTCCCCTGGCATAACCCAAAAATTTTCCATTCAATTCCGACATAACCCGTGTATCTCCCTAGCATAACCTAGGCATTTTTCTTTCAATCCTGGCATAACCCGTGGATTCCCCTGGCATAACCCAGGAATTTTCCATTCAATCCCGACATAACCCGTGGATCTCCTTAGCATAACTTAGGAGTTTTTCTTTCAATCCCGGCATAACCCGTGGATTCCCCTAGCATAACCCAGGAATTTTCCATTCAATCCCGGCATAATTCGTGGATCTCCCTAGCATAACCTAGGAGTTTTTCTTTCAATCCTGGCATAACCCGTGGATTCCCCTGGCATAACCCAGGTATTTTCCATTCAATCCTGGCATAACCTGTGGATCTCCTTAGCATAACCTAGGAGTTTTTCTGTCAATCACGGCATAACCCGTGAATTCCCCAGGCATAACCCAGGAATTTTCCATTCAATCCCGGCATAACCCATTGATCTCCCTAGCATAACCTAGGAGTATTTCTATCAATCCCGGCATAACTCGCAAATTACCCTAGCATAACCTAGGAATTTTTCATTCAATCCCGGCATAACCCGTGGATCTCCCTAGCATACCTAGGAGTTTTTCTTTCAATCCCGACATAACCTAGGAATTTTTCATTCATCCCGGCATAACCTGCGGATCTCCCTGGCATAACCCAGGAAATTTTTTAAGTTCATCTCGGCAAAACCCATGGTTTTTCCTTTCATCCTCAACAGGGACCCTTCATTCCTATCCTGGCATAACCCGTAGATCCTCTTCTTACCCCCAGCAGTGACCCTTCATTCCTATCCCGGCATAACCTGGGGATCCTCCTCTTACCCCTCGCAGGGATTGTTTTTCCTTCCCAGCATAACTTGACAATCATTCCAAAGGATACGCAATCCTGACTTTTATTGTTTTCAATGAAGAAATAGCTTAGATTTGTGTTGCAAATAACTCACAAAATTTTAACAGTGAAAACTGGGGCAGAAAATTTTTTTTCGTTTGTTTGTTTTGTTGTCCGAGCAGGTTTTACTTCAAGGCACAGGATTCGAGATGACCGAAAATGGGAGTCTCAATCCAGAATAAGGAAAAGAAGAAAAGAACAAAAAAAGAAGTGAATTCAAAATAATGAAGCGGACAGAGATGCGGGCTGCTCAAAATTTGATTGAAATCACAAGCTCTCCTGTCCCACTTTGTTTCAAAATTGAAGAATAAACCAGCATTTGCAGCTAACGAGCATCAGGATTCAGATTGAAGTCTGCTACAAGAGCTAGCCAAGACTCAAGATCAAGTTTCAAGAGACTCATGGATAGGAATCTTGTTACTCGTAGTTGATAGGCTTAACTAGCTTAGCTGTCAATTTTCTTTTTGTGTAATAAGGAGTCAATAAGAAGTAGCAACAACAACATCAGTGAAATCACAGCCTATGGCAGTCCCAGCTACAAAACACACCAGAATGACACTGACCTGATTCCTTTATCGCCGAGGATATGTAGGCAACCTTTGAAGCAAGGTTCGGTCAGACATCTTTTCAAAATGCTTCTCCTAGAGTGTTTGAGTAGGCAAAAATCCTGCATAGGGCTCATTTATTTTTGACCGAAAACCCTCCGCGTTCCCGGGCAAAGAGGACAAGGTGTGAGCACGTGATTTTTGTCTCGTTAAAATTACTCCTACAGAATTCTCGGACTTAGGATTTCTCCTTTCTATTATTTAATTTTTAGGATTTAATTGCGCATATTAGTGTGTGTTTTCATTAGTGCATGCATGACAAGTCATAAAAAATAGAAAAAAAATTGTTACATAAGCATTTAGGATTTGATTTCACATATTATGTTAGAATTAATTGGTAATTAAGGTTTTGTTTTGCGAAATATAAAAATCACAAAAAAAAAAACAAGTAGTTTATTAGGCATTTTATTGTTAATTTTCATATTTGTTTAGTTTATGTGGTTATTAGTCTAATCTAGCTGAATTTAGTCTAATAAGAATATTAAAATAAAATTAGAAAGTTTTAAAAATAAAAATAGGGTTTAAAAGTGATTAAAATAAGTCTGGCCTCAATTGGGCCATGCCATGGTGGCCCAAACCCCCTTACCCGTCCAAAATACCCAACACTATCCCAAAACCCGTCTCTGACCCAAGCTGATATGAGAGACACCCTGACGTCATTTTGGGGCCATCAATCTCAGCCATTCATCAACAATGATCTAACGGTCCTAAAACTTCCCTCCCAAAACCAATATATATGTTTATACATGTGTGATATATTCAGAGACAAACCCTTTCATCCTCATACAAACCCTCACGGGTGTAACACCTCCTATCAGCCACTACAAACCCACCGTATAACCGTCGGCCGGAAATTGTCTCTGCTGGTGGCAGAGCTCCGATACCCCCAAAAAATACACCACCAACTCACCTTTTCCTCCTCTTTTTGATTCCTTAAGAACAAAGCCTCAAATGTGAGTCCATCGTCTCGAATATACAAATCTTTGGGCACCGCCTCCGCCATCCACGGTGGCACCGTCGCCGGAGTCCTTCCAAAATAACACCATATATTCCTCACCCCATCCCCATAACGGATCCATGATCATATTACTCCAAACCCCTACCCATCGCTTCGAATATTAGTTCGAAGTACTGACCCAAAACCCCAACCTCACCGGAATCCTTTGAAAATGGTACCAAGTGACCTCCTCACCTTCCCCTCCACCAATCCATGACCAACAACCCTCGAGTACAACCGGAGCTTGGCTAAAAATCAAATCGAAATGGTCTGAAACGCAAACCCCATCCCAAGCCAATTGACCCTACACTTGGTAGCTTCTCCCCTTCTCAAGTAACGGCAAAAAGGTCTTAAGAGGCCAAGGACCCTCTCAGAAAGGGCCGAAAACCTTGAGACATGAAGGGTCCAAAATTTTTTAGGGTTGCAGTGTTAAAGCTAAGTTCCCTTTGTTCTTCCTTCTGATTGCTTTTAATTTTCTTTGTTCTTCCTTCTGATTCCTTTTAATTTCCTTTCTTCTTCCTTCTGATTGCTTTTAATTTCCTTTGTTCTTCCTTCTGATTGCTTTTAATTTTCTTTGTTTTTCCTTCTGATTGCTTTTGATTTTCTTTGTTTTTGTTTGTGTGAGACATGCATTTTCTATCTGCTCATCTTTGAAAATATCCTGAGTAGTTGCTTACATCCAAAATCATATGCCTTTTTGTTTTAAGTTTTGATAACATACATTTGAATGGTCCTCTTATCATTTGAAGTCATAATTGTTTCTTTCGACTCATTTGAATTATCATGCTAAGCTCAAAATTGTTCATCTCTGGTTTAACTTTCCATTTTTGTTTCAAAATTGATCAGTGTCCATGTGTGATAAACTTTGTTTCTGAATTTTGTGTTGTTTAGCTTTATCTGTGCTTCTGAGTAATTTAGTCTCATATTTTACTTGTCTAAATCTGCATGTATATATGTGTTTTGTTGACTTGTTATTTATCAATTTTGTCCCTTGTTTGTTTGCTTTTAAATAGTATAGTATAGTCTCCAGTTGAATATTTGGCTAGGCCTAACTTTCTTTACAATTCGACCCCAACTGATAACGTAACCCTGGTTTATGACCTTGAGTAATTAACTGGGGTCAATTTCTGACCAAATGGATAGGCACCAGGGTATAAAACATCTAGGCTAGTAATTAAGAAAGGAAGACAGGGGTAATTGGGACACTTGAGCATAAGAATCCTGTAACAAACCCCTGGAACCTTCTAGTGGAGGTTCGAAATGCAATTTCTGTTATTTCTTTCTCAAAACTTGAGGCACAAGTTACAAAATAAAGGATCAATTAAGCAAATGAAAATGGGTGAGGGACTAATAAGAAAACAAAAAGGATTTGTTGCCCTAAGGCCTTGGCTATAAAAGGGTATCTTATTGTCTAGAGAGATACATGGAGATATATATATTAAGAGAAAAAGTCGAGAACACCATCTGAAAACAAA
The DNA here is from genome assembly GCA_034376525.1 of Nicotiana benthamiana. Taxonomy (NCBI): domain Eukaryota; kingdom Viridiplantae; phylum Streptophyta; class Magnoliopsida; order Solanales; family Solanaceae; genus Nicotiana; species Nicotiana benthamiana. The sequence continues at coordinate 49,323,968 of CM067331.1, forward strand.
TTCCCTGAAAATCCTAAGCTTTTTCTGACAAAATTCTCTAAAACAATAATCAAATTCTGTTCATTAAAAGTTGAAGATGACTTGAGGCATATGCATTTGAGGTGTTAGAGTTTTTCAGAAGCAATTTTAGGCATTGATCTTAGGCTGGTTTGCTTTGTTCAAGCTTGGGATCAAAACTTGTATTGTTTTGCTTTTCAAAACTTTCCTGAGTTCCTGATACCATTCTTGGGCTTAACTGGTTGATTTGGATGTTGTTTGTTGCTTCTCGTTCACATCACTCATAGGTTTACCTCTTCGCTCTAATTCCAGGTACTACTCTCATCCAGGAAAATTTGGAAATGCATAGCTGTATATATTCGTGACCATGCCTGATAATGAAGATGTTCATATTTTTGTGTTAGTGTCATAATATAAATGTTACTAGATTAGTAATATTTCTAGTGTTGTAATATGTATGAACATGTAATCTATGTCGAACTATATTTGGATTATTGACCTCAATTTTTTAAATTTCAGTAGGCTAAAATAGGATAGTCAATAACTTGCCTGAATTTTATGTTCTAATCAGTAATAGAAAGTCACCATGTGTATACATATTCTGATTACTAGGTCTATCAATTTGTATATGTCAATTTTAAGCCTGAATTTAGCATATTGATTCATTAGTATAAAAAAATCATTAGCTGGATATTTCTTTCGTCAAATGTCTCTTATGCGTTAAAAAGATTAATATGAATGGTTGTAGTGTAGCAATTTGGGAAATGTCGTCCTTGTCTTATCAATAATTAGCAAAATTCTAGGCTCAATGGAAGGCCCAGATTATTATGAAGTACGAACAAAAGGTGTACTTCCGGGCGGTTTATAAAGCCAAAATGGCAGAAATCAGCCCTACAAATGCTGAAAATATGCATAGTGGTTGTTTCATTTGGATAAACCATTAACGTATAAATCAATTAGGACTTTCTCTTCGATTTAGAGACACGAGTAATAGAGAATCATAACCTCTTCAGGTTACTCTTCTAAAAATAAATTGAGTGAGCCACGCTAATAAAGTCATACACTACGTTGGCCCTTTAATTGTAATAAAAATGCTTAGAAGTTTGGGAGATACCGTTTAGTGAATTTCAAGGTTTTTCCACGAAGTTAAAAACGCGCAGTTGCTTTAGGCGCGTTGTTTTAATAATGTATCTTCCTAAATTTGGGGGCGCATTTATGTGACCCAAATCCAAATCTCAATGATGTTAAAAGGTGTCGAGAACCTGAGTGCATTTATGTAACGTGGTTCGAGACATGTTTTAACAACGTTGCAAATATTCCTAAAAATAAATAAAGCGGTTAATAATTCTAAAATTGTATTGTAGGATAAGCATGTATAAAAATAAGGGAATTGACCATTTATAATAGTTTAAGCGACCGTGCTAGAACCACAGAATTCGAGGGTGCCTAACACCTTCTCTCAGATTAACAGAGTTCCTTACTTAAGAATTTCTGGTTCGCAGACTCCAATTGGGCAGTCGAAAAATTTCCTCGATTTGGGATCTTAAATAAATTGGTGACTTGGGACACCAAAATCCAAACCTATCCCAAGTGGTGACTCTATAAATAAATAATCTCATTTCGAATAATGCAACTTTAATAGGAAAAACTCATTCATACGTGTCATCCTTCGGGGTAGCCTTATAAAAAAAGAGGTGTGAAACCAATTAGTTTTTCAAAATCTGTGAGACTTAAGCAGTTTAAACACAATCAGAACACAAATTTCAATTTTACAGAGAAATTAATTACCTAAGGCTCGAATAGGCATAGGATTCTACACACTCAAAGTTGCAGGAGTTGTTTAAACCGTTTGAGATTATTCAACCTATAGGCATGCTGTATCTAGGTGATACAGATTATAACAGACGATTTATCAACTTATGTTTAAAGACGTGATACCCAAGCGTGAGTCTGTTTTAAAACTTTTCATGGACATCTATTCATTTAATCGAAATATACTTGATTCAACCAGATGCAAATAGATTTCCTAAGAACGTGGTATCTAATGCATACATGAATGACAGTTTTTATTAAAATTATTTAATAGAAGGATGTCTATGTGACAATAGTTAGGAATTGAGCATGCAACATGTTAAATTAGTAAATGTAAAGGCCCTAAAAGTAGGATATATAATGCACAGGTTTAACATGGTTTAAACGTAAATGAACACATCAATCCTAGAACATGGATCTAATACAGATTTGCGGAATATAAAGCCTATAGCATGCTTTCTACCTAGGTTTAACCACAGTATCATACAACTACCCTCTCTTTTATTAGTTACCCAAATATTTGTTTACATATAATTAATACAGATCATAATTGCATAAAGTTATACAAAGGAAATGTAAAGTAATACTATAGGGAGCCTGAAGCAGGCCCAAAATAAACCTGGAATACCACGCCTTTAATGTAGTCTCAAATGCTCAGAAGTCTCATGGCCAACAAGTGTCTAAGTGTGTCAGAGTTCCCTAAGGTCCTCAAGGATCTCGGGCAGTGCTCACACCAAGACTTTTCTAAAGTAGGGACTGGCTATGTGCAGTGTGAAAAAGCCAGCCCTGATATGCTATAGTTTAGGGAGATCTCAAGGATCCCTAATCAGTACACATAACAGAGGGACAGAACTTAATAACCTAAGAGTAAGTGACAGTGCTTGAAAAGACTTAGTGAAAACAATATGGAGATAACTTCTTAGGAGTGAAAAATAATTTCTGCAATAGACCAGTTTTAGGAAAATACTAGGACTGAAATCTAGTTTTTAGAAAGATAACATTTTGAAAACAGTTTAGAAGATAGCGAAATTCAGTAAGCAACCAGTCAATCATAGAAGGTTTAGATTTATAGGTACTTTAGCAGGCAGTTTTGCACACAAGGAAGAAAGGGATTGCGAACATGTAGGAATCTTATTGAGGGTACATAAATAGGGTTGGGAGGCATGTAAACAACATAGGAAAGTTAGGAGCTTCATAGTCTTAATGAAGTAACCGGGATAGCAGGTAACTAAAACATGGATCCAAGATGTAGAAGACAGAATCAGACACACAAGTTGGGTCATAGCATGATCACATAGTTAAAGGATCAATCAAAAATCAACACACAACTAGTCAAGCATCAGATAAACATATAAAGTTTAGGCATAGTTGCTGCACATGGAATAGGGCAGAATTTAGGCATGCTTGAACAAAAAAGTCAGATTCATAATTAACTAATGCAGGAATGAAACACGTAGAGTTTTGGATTTAAATTGTAACTACAGACATACCAGTTGAGGAAAAAGAGTGCAAAATATAGAGCAAGTATAATCTCACTATCTAGCCTTGGCTTTCAGCCGGCTAGACCCACAATAGCACAAATAGCCCAAGTACCAAAGAATGAGAATAGTTTGAGTGTATGTGTGTATTGTGAGTTAATGTATGTCGAGAACCAGAACAATGGAGGAGGGGTTTATAGTATGATAGAGTAGGAAACATAAGCTAATGAGTTAATCACATGCACATAAGGTATGAGAAATAAATTAACAATCAATCATGAATCAATTAAGGGGATATAATCACATAAGTGATACTTAATTGAAGAAAATCTCACACGGAATCTATCAGTAAGTCAAAGCAAGGTTAATAAGGTAAGAAATAATCAAACAATTGATCAACTAGAGTCAGTCATGAACAAATTAGCAGTAAAATAAGGCTAGTACTACTTGATTTAAGGAAAATTGTATATGAAATCAATCAGTAATTAGTGGCTAGGTTAAATAAGACAATAATTAACTCCGAAATCAATTAGAAATTGGTTCTAAAAATCAAAGCATAAAATCGGGCTAGTAGTGCGAACTATTAATCACACATAAGGTAAGAATGGGTAAAATGTAGTAAGGAAACACCGATATTAAAGGAAAGCCGAATTTCAAACCCTAATATAGGTAAGTAAATCAATTAACAACATAATTGACAAAAATAAAGGTAACGGGCAAAACAACAGGATAAATAGCCAGAGAATCAGAACCGTAGTGTATGCCAAAGCCAAAGAGATGAAACTCAAATGATCAGTTGAAACAGCAAAGAAGAAAGCCATCATTGAAGACACTTAAGTGTCCGAGCCTTTTTTTTATACAGAAAATGTTAGGGGTCAAAACCCTAGAATGAAGAATATAATCATTCGAGTCAATCGAACATATAAATATAATGAGTAAAAACACTTTAATAGAAGTAGTGTTTCTTAGACCTTAGTTTTGAGAAAGACAAGAGAAATCAGTTAACAATAAGAAACATAGAAAATTTTTGAGAAAAATAACAAGATAAACTCAAAAATATCTCATATCCACCAAGATCTGAATGAACTGAGCAGCTAGAGACTAGGGTTTCAAGTGAATGACAGAGATGAAAGAAAACTTAGCCTGAAACCAATGATTCGAGCCATAATCACAAGATAGCAATACTCACAAATGGAAACGATTGCAGGTAAATTCAAAAATGGTTTTGAATATATAGATTGGATCTTTCTTCGAGATTCCTTCATAAACCAACAACATAGAACAACTAAAAGAGGTAAGAGGCCAGATAAGACGACGAATCTCCAGAGGATCCCATACCCGGTTAGGAATCGAAGGGGTTTTGGGGGATTTTTGAGTGACGATGCTCTAAGGTTTTAGTTGTCTCATAGAGAAGAGAGAATATAGGGATTTAGAGGCGACAGAGTAGGATTATAAGGGTAGGGTTTGGGGTTTGGTACATTTAAAGGGTTTAGTTAATTTAGGGTCGTTGATCTTCCGAGATCAATGGCCAAGATTAGATTCAGGCCGGTCAGGTACGGGTATTTGGGTTTGGGTTTGGGTTGGATGGGTAATTGGGCTAGGATAGATCTGAAATTGGGTATTTTCCAGATTTTAAATACCCAATTAATTTAATAAAATGATTTATAAATGATAAAATATTATTTGTGCATGAAAATAGTTTAAAATACTTACTTAATATTGTAAAAATATGAAAAGTATTTTTTTGTATAGATTATAATTGTGCATATATATATATATATATATATATATATATATATATATATATATATATATATAGGCTACTGTTGCAAAAATGTACAATTCTAGCCTAAAAATGCAAATGTGATTGTAAAAAAAATGCAATTAAAATATTTACATATTGTACTGGCATAAATGATGAAATTAGATGATTAGATAATCATAAAAATAATATGAGAAATAAATATTGTATATTTGTATAAATAAAAATACAACAATAAATTGATATAAGGCCTTTAAAATTATAGAATAATAATAAAAACATTTGTGCATGTTTATAACTGTGCATGCAATATGTTGAAAGTATGTAGGCATATTTAAATATATATGAAAGAAAAATTAGGTATCAACAGCTGCCCCTTTTAACCGGGAAGGATGAAAGAGTTTTTGGATAATGAAATGATGGTCAATTTTGACCGACTGGGATGTCTTAAAAGATAGAGGCCAAACTCTGATTTTTGAGCTACCTACATATCCCTGGTTTTATAAGAATTAGGACATATATAGTTCCAGATCAGTCAGCGGAATGTGTTGATGAAGTCATTACAAGAATGGACATGATATTTTGGGATGGATGAAAGAATGGCTACGATGAACGGTCAAATTTGAGATAGTTTAAGGAATTGGAGCGAGGTTGATCCTATTGGGAAAGGGGTTACTTACAGGTCACCTGCAGATTACAAACATATATTTGTGTGAAAATTTAAACATGATGCAGATTCTCTTTGGACTATGAAAGTTGTCTTCGGACGGTTAAGGATGACGTCTCCAGACCATAATGTCTTGGGCCATGAATTACTCAGTGAAGGATTCCCATGCCATGAAATGATGTTCTCAGGCCATGAAGATGGTGCCTCCGAACAATGATACCTTTGATTAATGATATGCAAATTTGAGAGACCCTCAGGTCATGTCATGGTGTCTTCTGGCTATGAGGATCATGCCTTTAGACTATGACGCTTTTGGATAGATTGGCAATATTTTAGCCCATGGGGTGAAATAATAAGATGTTGACAAGACAAGGCTTATTCTTGAGAAATGGAGGGCAGAGCTTAGCCCGACAGAAGAGCAAATAGATAGTACCGGAATAGAGAAACATTTATACAAGGAAGGACAATGCTTAGTCCCATACAAACAGAAGGAAATTCTTAGCCTTATACAAATATGGAGGTAGAGCTTAGCCTCATGCAAGATTTGGGACTGGCTTAGTCCCATACAAATGGAAAGCAGTGCTTAGCCTTATGCAAATATGGAGGCAGGGCTTAGCCTCATTCAATATGCGGGACAGAGCTTAGTCCTATGCAAATGGAAGGTAGTGCTTAGCCTTATGCAAATATGGAAGGGATTAGCCTCATGCAGGATGCGGGGACAAGGCTAAGTCCCATGTAAATAGAAGGTAGTGCTTAGCCTTATGTAAATATGAAGGTAGAGCTTATCCTCCTGCAAGATTCGGGACAGGGCTTAGTCCCATGCAAATGGAAGGAAGTGCTTGGCGTTATTCAAATATGTAGGCAAGCCTTAGCCTCATGCAAGATACGAGACAGGGCTTAGTCCCATGCAAATGGAAGGTAGTGCTTAGCCTTATGCATTTATGGAGGCAGGGATTAACCTCATGCAGGAGCGGGACAGGGCTTAGTCCCATGCAAATGGAAGGCAGTGCTTAGCCTTATGAATTTATGGAGGCGGTGATTAGCCTCATACAGGATACGGGACAATGCTTAGTCCCGTGCAAAAAGAAGGCAGTACTTAGCCTTATGAAAATATGGTGGCATGGGTTAGCCTCATGTCGAATGCAGGACAAGGCTTAGTCCCAGCCAAATAGAAGGAAATTCTTAGCCGTATGCAAATATGGAGGCAACGCTTAGCCTCATGTAGGATGCGGTACAGGGCTTAGTCCCATGCAAATGGAAGGAAATGCTTAGCCTTATCCAAATATGGAGGCGGGAGTTAGCCTCATGCATGATGCGGGACATAGCTTAGTCCATTCAAATGAAGGTAGTTCTTAGCCTTATGCAAATATAGAGGCAAGGCTTAGCCTCATGCAGGATACGGAGCATGGCTTAGTCTCATGCAAATGGAAGGCAGTTCTTAGCCATATTATGCTAATATGGAGACATAGCTTAGCCTCATACATGATGGGGGATAGGTCTTAGTCACATGCAAATGGAAGGTAGTGCTTAGCCTTATGAAAATATGGAGGCAAGGCTTAGCCTCATGCAGGATGTGGGACATGGATTAGTCCCATGGAAATAGAAGGCAGTGCTTAACCTTATGCAAATATAGTGGTAGGGCTTAGCGCCATGCAGGATGCGGGATAGGGCGTAGTCCCATGCAAATGGAAGGTAGTGGTTAGTCCTATACAAATATGGATGCATGGCTTAGCCTCATGTAGGATGCGGGACAGGGCTAAGTACCATGCAAAGAACAAATAACAAAAAAGGGTATAATGTTTCTTAGCTGGGGATACGTTCAGTGTTTGGTGGCCCATTTGATAGTGATTTTGCTTCGTGTATATATATTTTTGAATTCTATCACTACGTCAGATGTTCATGCACTCAAGGAAAAATATTAAGTTTCATAAGGGGAGGTTGGTTCATGCCTTTGTCCGCTGGCCTTGCCCTGCTTCGTTCTTGAGGCCTTGTTTGAGTTTCCCTGGGTAACACCTGCCTATTACGGAAACTGAGCTTTTGAAAATATGCAATTATTGATAAAAATAGAGTTATTTCATATAATTAAATATCAAGTAATTTTAGATGAATAGTGACTGTAACACATTTAAGAGACATTGCAGTTTTCTCATATTAGAATTTTGAGGGTCCTCCTCAAAATTCTGCCCCAGTTTGGTAGATGATCCTTCGGCCATTTGTGAGTCACAAAACTTGTTAAACCTTCTTCAAAATTGTGGGAATCCTTCTAAAAAATCTGGCCCAGTTTCTTAACCAATTTCTGGCTGTCTGGCATATGTTGGCATCAGCTGGACTTGCTACGAAATTTTAAGGGTCCTCCTTAAAATTCTGCCCCAATTTCTTGTCTTAAAGGGAAATGGAAATTCTATTATGATATGACGCAATACACATGGATACCTACATATCCCTTCTTAAACGGGAATCAGGTCAAGCGTAGTTGAATTACGTTAGATGTAATTAGCCTATGCATAGCATCACTTGACTGCGTCTGAATTAATTCGTTTCAGCCAAATTTCTCCGTCCATTTCTTCAAGTATAAGTGCTCTTCCTGTTAGCACCTTATGAACCATTTTAGGACCTTGCCAGTTGGGAAAGAATTTCCCTTTGGCTTCATCTTGATGTGGGAAGATCTTCTTCAGCACTAGCTATCCTGGTGCAAATTGCCTTGGTTTGACCCTTTTGTTGAAAGCTCTGGACATTCTTTTCTGATAAAGCTGACTATGACAAACTGCATTCATTCTTTTCCAATCTACTAGGGAAAATTGTTCAGAACAGTTCCTTATCCATTTTGCATCACTGAGTTCGGCTTCCTATATGATCCTTAAAGAAGAAACCTCTACCTCGGCTGGATGACAGCTTCAGTACCATAAACGAGCATATATGGATTTTCCCCGGTTGATGTACGACTATCAGCGTGGTATCCCAACAAAGAAAAGGGTAGCTTCTCGTGCCATTGCGTGTGGTTTTCTACCATCTTCCTTAGTATCTTCTTGATGTTTTTGTTGGCGGCTTCTATGGCTCCATTCATTCGAGATCGATAGGCTGTGGAATTCTTGCGCTTGATTTTGAAAGTCTCACACATGGCCTTCATCAGATCACTATTGAGATTGACGGTATTATCAGTGACTATAGATGCGGGAACTCCAAATCGGCAAACAATACGATCCTTGACAAAGTCTGTGATGACTTTCTTGGTCACGGCTTTGTAGGATGCAGCCTCTATCAATTTTGTGAAGTAGTCAATGTCTACTAAAATAAACATGTGCCCGTTTGAAGTGGTGGGCTCGATAGTACCGAAGACGTCTAATCCCCAGGCAGCAAATGGCCAAGATGAGCTTGTTGCATTGAGCTCATTTGGTGGTACTTTTATCATATCACCATGCACTTGACATTAGTAGCATTTGAGGACATATTGGACGTAACTTGTTTCCATAGTCATCTAAAAGTAACTGGCCCTAAGTATCTTCTTATACAAGACTAAACCATTCATATGTAGGCCGCAGGTCCCTGCATGTATATCCTCAAGTAGCTTAGAAGCCTGTTTTGCATACGCATATCATAGCAATCCCAAATCAGGGGCTCTTCAATACAAGTTTCCTGCATTGTGGAGGAAGTGACTGGACAACCTCCAAAGTGTGCATTTCTGCGTATTGTTACAGCTCTGGGTATTCTCCTTGTGCCAAGTACTCTCTGATATCATGGAACCAAGGTTTTCCATCCGTCTCCTTCTCAACATGAGTGTAGTAAGCGGGTTGATTATGGATCCTCACCAAGACGGGATCAATTTTCTTGCCTCGATGTTATATCATGGATGACAAAGTGGCCAATGCATCAGTAAACTCATTTTGAATTCTGGGAACATGCTGAAACTCTATCTTCGTGAATCTTTTCATCAATTCCTGTATGTGGTGCCAGTATTGTAGTATCTTGGTATTCTTTGTAGCCCATTCTCCTTGAACCTAATGTCCCGAGAGATCCAAATCTCCAGTTATTAGTTCTTTCTCTATATTCATATCGATTGCCAAATTGAGCCCTGTGATGCAAGCCTCATACTCTGCCATATTGTTGATGCGCGGAAACCTAAGATATGAATATACCGGGTAATTTTGACATGTTTCTGATACCAAAACTGCTCCAACACCCACTCTTTTGAAGTTTACATCCTTTATCAAAGAACATTCTCCAGTCGTCGTAGGCTTCAGCAATGACCTCTCCTACGAATGATACTTCTTCATTAGGAAAATACGTTTTAATTCTCCTCCCATAGGATTTTCAGCAAGGTGGTCTGCCAATAATTGTCCTTTGACCGCCTACTGAGTTACATTGACGATATCAAACTCACTTAACAATATTTGCCACTTGGCTAACTTCCAGTTTGCATGGCCTTCTGAAATATGTACTTCAAAGGGTACATCCTGGATATGAGGTATGTGGTATAGGCATAGAAATAATTCTTCAAATTATAAGTCGTCCAATTTAAAGTACAGCAAGTTCGTTCCAATAGAGAATATTGTGCTCGGTCTCGCAAGTTGCCTCCTTGACCGGCTGATCCCGCCACTGAACTTTTACCGACATAATGTTCATTGGCCTCAGCTTCCTAACCTGCTTATCCAATATTGCCACTGGCTCCTTAACATAGTATAGATCCTTGTGCAACAAGACTGAAATAAATCCAACACGTGCGATGGATCACCATGATACCTCCGGAGTGTCGAAACATGAAAAACTGGATGAACTCCTGACAGGCAAGGAGGTAAGGCAAGATCATAAGAAACCTTCCCAAAACGCCTCAATACCTCAAAAGGGCTAATGAACCTCAGACTCAACTTTCCTTTCTTCTCAAATCTCATAACGCCCTTCATAGGCGAAACCTAAAGCAGAACCCGCTCTCCAACCATATAGGAGACATCACGAACCTTCCGATCCGCGTAATTCTTCTGTCTGGACTGGGTTGTGCGGAGTCTATCCTGAATCACTTTAACTAAGTATGTGCCCAATAATCTAGCCTCACCTGGCTCAAACTAACCCACTGGGGATCTACACCGTCTACCAAATAAAGCCTCATATGGCGCCATCTGAATGTTGGATTGGTAGTTGTTGTTGTAAGTAAACTTTGCCAATGGGAATAACTGATCCTAACACCCTCCAAACTCAATCACACATGCATGGGGCATATCCTCAAGAATCTGAATAGTTCACTCGGACTGTCCGTCCGTTTGAAGTGAAATGTTGTACTCATCTCTACCAGAGTACCCAACTCATGATGAACGGCTCTCAAGGATCGTGATGTGAACTGAGTGCCTCTATCCGAAATGATAGAAAATGGAATACCATACAGACGAACAATCTCCCAAATATAGATCGATGCCATCCACTTTGAAGAATAAGTAGTACACAGAGGAATAGAGTGAGCAAGCTTGGCCAGCCGATCCACAATCACCCAAATAGCATCAAACTTTCTCAAAGTCCACGGAGCCCAACTACAAAGTCCATGGTGATTTGCTCCCACTTCCACTCCGGAATCTCTATCTTCTGAAGCAAGCCACCCGATTACTGGTGCTCATACTTCATCTGCTGACAGTTGAGGCACCGAACAACAAACCCAACTATATCTTTCTTCATCCGCCTCCACCTATAGTGATGCCTTAAATCTTGGTACATCTTTGCGTCACCAGGGTAAATGGAATACCACGAACTATGGGCCTCCTCTAAAATTAACTCTTGAAGCCCATCAACATTGGGTACACAGACCCAACCCTGCATCCTCAATACTCCATCCTCGCCAATGGTCACAAATCTAGCATCATCATGCTGGACCTTGTCCTTGATGACAAGCAAATGAGGGTCATCATATTGCCGCTCCCTAATACGATCAAATAAGGAAGACCGAGAAAACACATAAGCTATAACCTGACTGGGCTCCGAAAGATCCAATCTCACAAACTGGTTGGCTAAGACCTAAACATCCATCACCATAGGCCTCTCTGATGTTGGTAGATAAGCCAAACTCCCTAAGCTCTCTGCCTAGTGACTCAAAGCATTGGCCACCACATTGGCCTTGCTCGGGTGACACATAATAGTGATATCATAGTCCTTCAACAACTCTAACCACCTCCTCTGGCGTAAATTTAGATCCTTTTGCTTGAAAAGGTATTGCAAGCTCCGATGGTCAGTATAAATCTCACAAGGCACACCCTATAGATAATGGTGCCAAATCTTCGGGGCGTGAACAATGGAAACTAACTCAAGGTTGTGAACTAGATAATTCTTCTCATGCACCTTTAACTGTCTGGATGTGTAGGAAATTACCCTACTGTCCTGCATCAAAACCGCTCTGAGGCCAATCCTCAAGGCATCACAATAGACTGTATAAGAACCCAAATCTGCAGGCAATATCAAAATTGGGGTTGTAGTCAAAGATATCTTGAGCTTCTGAAAGCTCGCCTCACACTCCTCCGTCCACTAGAATAGAGCACCTTTTTGAGTCAACCTAGTCATAGTGGCTGCAATCAATGAAAACCCCTCCACAAAACGACGGTAGTAACCTACTAAATAAAACTACAGATCTCTGTAGCTGAAGATGGCCCGAGCCAACTCTACACTGCTTCTACCTTCTTCAAATCCACTTGAATACTCTCACTCGATAACACATGGCCTAAGAATTCCACCGAATCCAACCAAAACTCACATTTCAAGAACATAGCGTATAACTTCTTCTCTCTCAATGTCTAAAGCACAGTCCTCAGGCGCTACTCATGATCTTCCTGACTCCGGGAATACACTAGAACGTCATCAATAAAGACAATAAGAAATGAATCAAGATAAGGTCTGAATACAATGTGCATAAAATGCATAAAGGCTGTTGGGGCATTGGTCAGCCCGAATGACATAACAAGAAACTCGTAATGACTATACCGAGTCCTGAAAGCAGTCTTCGGGATATTTGGCTCTTGAATCTTCAACTGATGGTAACCTGGGCACAAGTCAATCTTAGAAAACACCTGTGCGCCCTGAAGCTGGTCAAACATATCCTCAATACGAGGCAAAGGACAACGGTTCTTCACTTAACCTTGTTCAACTGCCAATAATCAATACACATACACATAGAACCATCCTTTTTCTTCACAAACAAGACAGAGCACCCCAAGGTGATTCACTAGGCCGAACAAAACCATTATCAAGCAATTCTTGCAACTGATCATTTAACTCCTTCAACCCAGGAGGATCAATACTATATAAAGGAATAAAAATAGGCTGAGTGCCCGGCAACAATTCAATGCCAAAATCAATATCTCTATTAGGCGATGCTTGAAACATCAGTTGGAAACACATCAGAAAAATCCTATTCAACTAGAAATGAATCAAATTAAGAGGCATCAATACTCAAATCTTTCATACAGGCTAAATACGTGTCACACCCCTTCTCAACCATATACTGAGCTTTAAGGAAAGAAATAACTCTACTGGGAGTGTGATCTAAAGTACCCCTCCACAAAACACGCGGCATACCTGTCATAGCCATAATCACGGATTTGGCATGACAATCAAGAATATAATAACGGGGCGACAATCAGTCCATGCCCAAGATAATATCAAAATCTACCATGCTGAGAAACAATAAAATAGCCCTGGTCTCTAAACCATGGAAAGTAACCAAACACGACCGATAAACGCAGTCCATAATAAGATAATCTCCTACAGGAGTAGAAATATAAACAAGAGAACTCAAAGTATCCCGAGATATACCTAAATGTAGAGCAAAATAAGAAGACACATAAGAATAAATAGCCATGGATCGAATAGAACCGATGTATCTATGTGAAAACCAATATAATAACTATGATGATAGAGTTAGAGGCAACAACTTCGGTATGGGTATAGAAAGGGCATAGTATCGGGCCTGGCCTCCCCCTCTAGGGCTCCCTCTACCTCCCCGACCTCCACCTCTAGCTGGCTGAGTAGGTGGGGTAGCAACTACAGCTGTAACCATGGCTTGAGAACTCTGCGAGGCATGTTGTGGCTGAGAAGTCTATAGAGGCGCACTCCTCCCAAGTCTAGGGTAATCCCTCACCACATGAAGGGTGACACCACACTCGAGACAAGCTCTGGAAGGATGTAGTGGATGTAACTGGCAACAGCTAGGTCTACTGGACTAACCTCTGAAAGCACCCCGCACATAAGGCACGCTACAAACCAGAGGTGAATAATAAGGCTCATGAGGCCTGGAAGGAGCTAGAATACCACTAGCTGCTGGAAGCGCTGAATGAATAGGGCGACTTATATAACCCTTACCATGGCGACCTACAGCTGGGGAACGAGCTCCAGAATAATGTCCCGACTCTCGAGACCTCTTGGCCTCCCTCTCATCTATCTCCCTAGCATGTATACCCTCAGTTCTCCTAACAATGCTCACCACTTGCTGATAAGGAATATCCATCTCCAACTCAAGAGCTATGCTAGACCTGATGCTGGGAATGATCCCCTCAATAAACAGACAAACGCTCTCGCAAATAGTAGAAACCAAGACCGGTGCATGTCTAGCCAAGCTAGTATAACTGACAGCATACTTTGAGACAGACATAACAACTTGATGCAAATGCTCAAACTTGGCACGCCATGCATCCCTGAGGCTCTTAGGAACAAACTCTCTCAGAAATAGATCTGAAAATCGGGTCCAAGTCGGCAAAGCAGCCTTGTCCAAACTATCTAACTCATAGGTGCGCCACAACTCATAGGTGGCTCCTCGAAGCTGGAAAGTAATGAATGAAACCCTACTTGATTCTGATATACCTATGGTACAGAAAATAAGATAGTACTCCTCCAAAAATCCCAAGGCATCCTCTGATGCTAACCCACTGAATACAGGAGGATCATACTTCTTGAACCTCTCAAGTCTCCGCTGCTCATCCTTTGAAGCCGCTATCCTGTCCTCGGGATGGCTTGGGGCAATTGGCTGCATAGGAATAATCTCTATGACTTAATCAACATGCACTCACTGCTCAAGCGTGCGGGTGGTGGGAGTCTGTGCTCCTCCCCCAGCCTAGGATGTAGCAGCAGCAAGGAGAAGTAACTGCCTGAGCCAAAGTGGTGTACATGCTCATACATTGTGCTAGAGTCTCCTAAATTTTTGGCCTGGTAGTAGCAGTAGGCATGTTAGGTGCTTGGACTCCGACTGGAACTACTGGTGGCTCCTCATTGGAAGCTTGCGTATGTGCTCTGGCTGCACCACGTGCGCCATTCTCGGCCTCTACCCCAGCCCTGACCTTTGACGGATGCAGTAAATGGCATGTGTGCTTGATCATCTCGGGTAGCACGTGTCTTCACCATCTGTGAGAGAATAGAAGACAAAATTTTAGAATTGTGATGTCAAAATATCGCATGACAAGGAAATCAAATAAAGTGGATATTTTCCTTACATTTACATAGCCTCTCGTAGATAAGTACAGACGTCTCTGTACCGATCAGCGAGACTAATAAACTGGATTGTGATCCATGACTCCTATGAACCTAGAGCTCTGATAAAAACTATTCATGACATCGGTTTGCCCTCCTTGAACCATCGTGACGGCACCTAGTCTTTACGACTAGGTAATCCTAACATGTGGAAGATAAACCAAATTGCGGAAATAAAACTAATTAAGTCTGAATTAGAGAAATAAAATAAAATTTAGAAGGTACCACTCGGCATACACAATATTTAACTTCTCAAGACCAATACATACTCCTAAAACCCGGAAACCCATGAATCACAAGCTACAAAACATAGTAAAATGCTCAAAGTCTGAAATGTCTACATCAACAGTAAAGATAGAAGGCTATCACTACAAGATAGAATAGAGAGAGAGACTCCTCGATCTACAGACGCGGTAGATATACCTTGAAGTCCCATAGAATCGCCTCGCCTCAAGAATGATAGGTCTGAGTAGAGGTACCTAGATCTGCACATGAAAAGTATGCGTAGAAAGGGCATGAGTACACCACAACGATGCTCAATAGATGCCAAGCCTAACCTCGGTTGGGCAGTGATGAAGAAGGTCAGGGCCCTACTGAGTTAAATAAATATAGAAATAACAGGATAAGATAACAGTTCAATTGAGAATCTACTATAAGAATCTAATACTGGATAATAAGGAATTCAATAACTGAAATAGGGATAAAAGCAAAACACAAGGAAACACCACTCATAACAAGGATCATAACCATTGAACCTCTCAGTATCCTCAATACATAAGTCATGGATCTCTTGGTATCCCGAGTATCTCTTGGTATCCTTAATGTATACGAGGGATCTCTTGAAATCCCAAGTATCTCTTGGTATCCTTAATATTTGCTAGGGATCTCTTGATATCCCGAGGATCTCTTGGTATCCTCAATATACGTGCCAAGGATCTCTTGGTATCCTGTACCTCAGTTCAAATTATAGTTACATATAGGGGATTTCCCGTGATGCCGTCCTATAATCCCAAAATAAAATACACAACAACAACACAAGAAATACTCATCTAAGCTCAACTTCGTACTAATTAAACAGGAGATTCCAACCTATAATGCTTCACATAATTCAACTATGGCAGTTTAAGCAAATAAGCAGTTAAGTCAGTCAAACATGATTTCACTAAGCTAACAATAGGTTTAATTTGCAAGTAAAACGAAACAAGAACAAGGAACATAATTGAAATTACTTAAAGAAAATTGGATTTTCAACAATTAGCTCAAGTACGCACACGTCACCTCACGCACGAGGTATCTCAATTGTCAAATATATCAAAGTCTATGGGAAAATCCCCAGACAAGGTAAGGCAAGCCACTTATCTCAAACCAACTCAAAATCACCCTAAAACCACGTCTTTGCTACGAGTACTCGACTCCAAATGTCCCAAATCTATTCAATTCAATTTTCATAATGTAAATAACACTTCAAATAACTAATTCTACAAAGAAATTCTAAGCTTATAAGCGAAACAAGGTAAAATAACCAAAACACCCATCAGGCTCACATCCCGAAACTTGATAAAAATCACATCAACGGAATTGTTATCTTCCCATGAGTCCATACATAACAAGAACACTGAAATCGGATTCCAAATGGCCCTCAAATTCTCATTTTAAAGTCTCTTAAACTCAAGCCCTAATTCTTCTATTTTATGCCTAGATTCTATGATTGACTAGGTAGATTTCATAATAGAATCGAGTTTTAGGTCCAAAATTCTTGCCTCCAAGTGATTCCCCTTGAATCCCTCTTTAATATCCTTCAAAAAGATCCAAAAACGACCAACAATGGAAGAAATAAACCCCACATTCGCGGACAAGACGACCTTTTAAACATTGTACCCATGCTTGAAATCCTTCTTCACGAACGCGGTCAAAAACTCAGGTCCGCTAAGCACAAAATAAATTTGACCAATTTTCCTCTTTCATGATCATGACCAACACACCGCAAACGCGGTGCTTGACTTAGAGATGTCTTTGTGGTCGCGTCCCCTTATCGCGAACGTGACAAATTAAATCCACTGAAGCTCGGCCGCTGATTTTATTCTATGCTAACGCAACAATACCCCTACAAACGCAATGCACAAATGCTTAGCCCTTGCACGAATGTGGAGCCTTCCTCGAGAACGCAAAGGCTTAAAATTCCACCTTCCTCAACTGACTCTTTACGAATGCAAAGAGTAAAATGCCTGCAATAGCTGAAACAAAAATCTGCAACTTTTCTTCAACTTAAAATTATCCGATCAACCCTCCGAAAATCACCCGAGGCCCCCGAGACCTCAACCAAAGGCACCAACATATCCCAAAACCCTATTCAAACTTGTACCAATCCTCAAAATACCTCAAACAATATTAAAATCGACCATAACACATCGGATTCAAGCCTAAGTTTCCAACAACACTAAAAGCACGCTTTCGATCAAAATGTCTATCAAACCTCGGATCAAAATCTCACTATTGAACCTGAAACTTCAAAAATTCAGCCTTCGGCATTTCAAGCCTAAATTAGCCACGTTCCTCAAAAACACAATCCGAACACGTTTCAAACCCCGAACTCACTCAACGGAGCTAAAGAAATCATTGGATAGAGGCTGTATTCACACTGCTCCAACTACGGTCAACTTTCCAACACGTAAGCTTTCATTTTGGGACTAAGTATTCCAAAACTCTCCGAAACATAAAAATGAACATCCTAGAAAATCAAAATAACATAAATAAACACGGGAGAAGCAATTAATAGGGGATCAGAACGTTAATTTTTAAGACGATCAGCCGGATCGTCACACTATCCCATTTGATGTCAAATAATCCTAAAGGCTTTGTAGACGGAAGTTCAGTTTCTATAGTATGTCAGAGGCCTTAACGGACCATATGTATTCATATTTTAAGAAAAATGGTTAAGTGATACAGCGTTATTCACTTACAATTTTATATTATGAGTTGTGGTCATGTTAGCCCATGATAGTTATAAAAAGGAATGAATGAGTTACCAAATAGTTCGCTCGGGCCACTACGACACCAGGTGCTAGCCAAGCCTCCCCACGTTCGGGGTATGACAGGTACCACATTCGCAGGTGCGATTATGACAGGTTCAACCAACTTTAAATTTTCCTAAGTCCAATTCAACTTCTGTTAAGCACTCGAGATCCTCGGGACCTCAAAGAAACATGTCAATAAGTCACATAACACTATTAAAAATTGTACCAACCCTTGGAACAATCAAAATTATGCAAGAACACCAAATCACCCTCGGATTCAAGCCTAAGAATTTCCAAAACTCCAAAATTCTACTTCCAATGAAAAAGTCTATAAATCCTCGTCTGAATAACCTGAAATTTTGCATATACATCACATTCAAAACTACATAGCTACTCCAACTCTCAAAATTAGATTACGAACTCGATATCAAAATTTCCCTATCAAATCGGAAACTTCCAAATTTCAACTTTTGGTATTTCAAGACAAAATAAGCTACAGACCTCCAAAACAGAACCCGAACATGTCCCTACTCCTGAAATCACCCAACGAAACTAACAGAATTGATGAAATTCCACTCTAAGGTCGTCTTCACACTAATACCAAGTATCCGAATGAAGGGTCTAGAACTTTCCCCTAATGTGTTTTAAGGCAAAGTCTTAAGTTTGCTTGGCTTGAGAAGTTATTGTTGGCTTTCCTTGGCCTATTTGAGGTTTCTATTGCCAACCAATATCATTATCCATAGTGAACCCCTTCGAGCCTTTAGCCTTTCTTATTTAATAACCATGTTACAAGCCTTTACCTGTTGTATCGTAACATTATCTCTTGGCACTTGAGCTTTATTTAATACCCTTATGATTCAAATGGCTTAAAATGTAAGTTTGGGGGAAGGTGAGGAAGTTAGAAAAGGTATCAAGGCACAAAAGGAGAAAAAATCATCTCTATGAGAAGATAAGGCAAGAAAGAAAACAACAGAAAGAAAAATGCAAAAAGTAAATAAGTGAAAGAGTTGAATAGATTAAAAAAAGGAATCCCAAGCAGTGAGAAATCAAAAAGGGAAGATAAAGAACAAAATGATCAAAGAAAAGTGATGTTAAGTCTGTCTATACCTCAATGAAAAGAAAGTGCCTCTAATAATTGGCAAATGCGAGCCGAAAAATGAACGATGGAGTGCTTAAGAAAGGTGTAACCACTTACCCATATTGTATCCAACCCTAATCCAAAAGCCTTTATTACATTTTGAAAGAAGTCCTACTTGATTTCGAGCTGAGTGAGCTTACATTAGTCGTGATCTATATGAGGAAAAAAACCTATGGTACTTGAAGCCGTACTTCTGACATTATCTTGAGAGAGATGAGTGAACCTTTCATAAATTTTTGAATTGAGTGCTAACTTCTTAAGTGATCTTTGAAAATGACTAGTAAAGGAGAAAAAGTTTGGATTCCACCATGATATACATGATAGATCAATAGTCCTTGATGAGTAAAGTGAGATCTTGAATATTACATTAGAACTATATCTGTAGAGTGATTAACTTGTCTCCTTGTTCATAATGCATAAGTAGTGTGGGTTTGCTGATGTGTGAATAACTCACCTTTGACTCGCTGAAATGACCCTTAGCTTTTGGACTTGGGAACTAATTTATTCACTTGAAGACAAGCAAAGACTTAAGTTTGGGGGAGTTGATAAGTGAGGATTTTAATTGCTTATTAGTACCTTTTAGCTCTTGTATTAGTCCAAAAGTGTCGAATTGTGTTCCCGACACTAATAAAATTGTGCAAATTGCAGGAATGTTAGAAGCTTGGTCTCCCGAGATGAAATCCGACTCAAAAAGAAGTGTTTCAAAGTACAAGGAAATAAATGAAGCAGAAGCACAAATGTACGGTCCACAAAAGAAATTGCGGACGACATAATTACATCTGCGACTGTAAGCCAAGAGGAAATTCCAATAGGATTTTTAGAAATGTGAGGCCTGCACATGAATTGTGCTACCGCAGAACTAGGTTTTTATTGACAAAGATGCAAAGTTCAAAGCGTATGATAAAAGTCCAAGATCTGAAGCCTTTGCGAAGTGCAGACCGAACAAGAATTGCAGACCAAACAAGAATTGTGTGGCCGCAAAAGATTGCCTCATGAACGTAGCCCAAAAAGGCGCAGCCCATAGAAGATTTCCTCGCGAGCGCATTTTAGAAATTTGCGGCCGCGAAACGTCTTTTCCTGCCTGAAAAAATCTAGGGACCTTACATGGAATTGTGCCACCCTAGAACCTCCCCATGGGGCATTTTTGTCTGTAATTTTTGGCCCTGTACAAATAGAAGAGTTTCAAAAAAATATGTCAAGTTCGAATATATGATGTTGTTGTAGCCGTTTTCTTTACTACTTTAGGAAGTTTTACATTATTTTGGTGTATTTACATTAGATTTCATCATTTTAGTATTCAATTATGAGTTTAATTAGCTTTTCTTCTTTATTTTATTTTAATCCCATTATGAGTAGCTAGACTTTTACAATGGTTGCGATCCAACTCTAGTGTGTAAACCTTACGGGTATCTAATTTAGTGCTTGTTTATGAGTGGATGTTGATTAATGATTATATAGCTTAGTTCTTGCTTTAATTTTAGAATTAATGATTGCAAACATTGATTCATGCCTATGTGGCTTAGTTTCTACTTGAGAAAGAAGGATCTAATCTAGGATAACTTAGCTAACAAGGAATTGGGTCAATTGAGAGGTTGATTAACCCAATTAAAAGGTTCAACCTAGAGATAGTAATAATTCGACGTGAGCACTTATCAACTATTTTGATTGATACCCAATTAGTCTTGAGAAAGCCAAATTGGGAAAAACCACTCTCTTTCTCAGAGTAATGAGTAATGTAGAGTTGTAAACTAGAATATACCCCAATCAACAAAACAAGCATAACGTCTTTATCGCATAAGGAAAATACCTAGGTTATGGTCACAACCCTAGGACTTTAATCCAAAAACATTTATCTCTAATCTATTTTCTTTATATTACTTTCATTAGAGTAATTTTAGAAGTAGAAAGCAAAATTGTATTGTGGAAGTGCAATCTAAATAACTCATTTCCTTACTTCGAATACATACTCCTAACTCCCATCATAACTCTTAGTGGATTCGACCCTGACTCCTAACTGGGTATTTATTATTGCATACGTTCGTTTTTTATCTCTATTAAGGTGTGTTGTGGACGTGATCACATATCATACTTAAATTAGCATGACTAAATCAATTATGCCAATTGGATAAATTATCAATATTAATAAACTTCAGTTTACATGATGATGTGTACAATTCTCAATGAACTCCAAGTTTATTATATTATGGGGTTTTATATAAATAAACTTCTATTTTATTGTGATATTCTTTTATTTATGTAGTACAAACTGAGAATAAATCAGATGACTTTTCACATACATTTTGCCCCGCTAAAAGTTGTAGTAATAGAAGATATTAAACCTTTCCTTTATTTTTAGCCTCAATATAACCAATCGCTTTTGTGAATACAATAAGTTTCTCTGACACTTACTACAACACAATACCTTATTGATTATCAACTTTATTTCTCCAAAATAGTATAATTGGCTGTTCTAGAGCTTTCAATTGATTTTGTACTGCCACATATTTATCAACATCCATGTGGTGAGTATCTCTTTCAAGGAGAAAGTGATATCATTATGGTCATGGTCAACGTCATATAGGCAAGATATATTGCTCCGATTACTTTTGCCATGTAATATTCACATTGCTAAAATATTTTGGGATAATCACAATAGAGGCGTGATCAATGACCATTCATGTCAGAATAATAAACTTATTTTCTTATTTTACCTCAAATTTCCTTCTATAATTTATTGTGGTATATTCACTACAACTACCACGTTTATATTCTTTCAAGAACAAATATGTATTCATAAATCACATGTTGTCACATTCTCACTATGAATGGACCATAATCATCTATATGTTCTTTATAAATCTCATGTCAAATCAATAGAAAGATTACTTTCATAGAGTGAGATTATTTTGAGAATCCTTATTATTCTCATTACCACAATGATGATGATTATAATTTCGTTTATTGTCACATCCACATCCATTGATACATTCATGGTAATAATTTTATCTTCTTTCATACTTATTACATGTTTCTACCACATTCACTTAAAAGAATGAGAATGAAGCAAATTCAATGAGACGGGTTTTCACTTCTTTGCCCACAATAATACATGAATTTGATCATGACAAGGCATACAGATTTTACCACTTCGGGTAGTTATAATTTTCTTTTACAAACTTCATTAGATTTATAGTCAAAATTTATTGTCTTTGCTAATATTTAATTAAATTATAGAATTTTAAGAATGTAAAAGAGAAAAATAAGGTAAAATACTTACCTTAAATCTAGAATTTATTCCTGAAGGAAGGTCATAAAACAACTGACAATCATGATGTTCAATATTATCTAAAAGTTGAGGATCATGCACGTATCTCAAAGTCGAGTGACCAAAGCAAATGCCTCTACTCAACTAGTTAAATAGAGTCTCGTATTGATAATGTGTTGGAGTATAAAACAATAAAGCAAGAAGAATATTGAAGAGAAAACTAGAGAGAGAATTCTTATTGATTTGGGATGAATTATAATAGAATAGAACCCCTCTATTTATAGGGAAAAGTGACTTAGCCACCAAATAACAAACCCTAAAATATCTCTAAAATATAAATATTCACCTTAAATGCAATTCTATTTAGAACAATAAGAGATTAATTTTTTTATCAAAGATACAAAAGGACACGATATTTAACTTAGAATATTAATTAATATTCCAAAATAAATTGATTCGAGAAGTTGACAGAGTGTGGGGCCGGGGTCGGGGGTGGGATAGGAGGCAGGGGAGGTAGAGGAGGCAAAGAAGCCAATAGGTTGAGAATTGGGTCATGGAAAATAGGTTCGCTAACGAGTAAGTCTATAGAGTTGGCGAAGATCCTTCAGAAGAGGAAGATTAATATGACGTGTGTCTAGGAGACTAGGTGGGTCGGATCGAGGGCGAGAATTGTCGATGAGTATAAGTTGTGGTACTATGGAGTCCTGAGGGGTAAGAATGGAGTGGGTATCCTGGTAGATAGCCATCTTAGAGAGTCGGTGATAGAGGTCAGACGGGTGAATGATAGACTAATGACTATTAAATTGGTGGTGGGTGGGTGTACTTTAAATGTTGTTAGCGCGTACGCGCTGCAAGTAGGTTTGGATGAAGAGATTAAAAGGCGCTTTTGGGAGGGGTTAGATGACATCGTGCATAGTGTTCCGCCTTCCGAGAGGTTATTCATAGGAGGAGATTCAAATAATCATATTGGGTCGTCTACAGGTGGTTACACTGAAGTGCATGGCGACTTTGGTTTCAGAGAGCAGAATAGAGGGGGAACTTCGCTGTTGTACTTTGCCAAGGAATTCGATCTAGTGATTGCGAACTCAAGTTTTCCGAAGCGGGAGGAGCATTTGGTTACTTACCAAAGTTCGGTGGCGAAGACTCAGATTGACCATCTCCTCCTCAGGAGATGCGATAGAAGGTTGTGCGAGGATTCCAAAGTTATCCTAGGTGAGACCCTTGCAACGCAACATAGGCTTTTGGTGATGGACATTGGTATTATTATAAGGAAAAAGAATATGTCAGTACGAGGCCGCCTGAGGATTAGGTGGGGCACCTTGACTAAGGATAAAGCTCAGGAGTTAGAAGAAAGGTTATCGACAATGAGAGCTTGGAGAAGTAGTGGGGATGCAAATACTATATGGTCGATGATGGCAGACTGTATATGGAAGGCAACGAAAGAGGTGTTAGGGATATCTTCGAGCTGCCCAGTGGCTACAAAGGAGACTGGTGGTGGAATGCATTTGTCCAAGGTAAAGTGAAAGCGAAAAAGGCGGCTTACTTGCGGTTAGTAGGGAGCACTGGTGAAGAGGAGAAGAGAGCGAACAATGAGAGATATAAGCTAGCTAGGAAGGAGGCGAAGATGGCAGTAAAAGAGGCTAAGACGACAACTTTTGATCGTTGTATGAGGAACTAGGAACAAAGGCGGGGAGAAGAAGTTATTACGACTCGCTGATATGAGAGAGAGTATAGCTCTGGATCTGGACCAAGTGAGGTGCATAAAAGATGAGGAAAACAAAGTTTTGATGGGGGATGACTAGACTAAGAGGAGATGCCAGATCTACTTTCATGAACTTCTGAATGAAGAAGGGGATGAGGATATGTTACTAGGTGAATTGAGGAATTGCCGACAACCCTCATGAATTAAGTTTTTGTAGGGACATTGAGGCCGATGAGGTCATAGAGGCAATGCGTAAGATGAGGAAGGGTAGAGCTATCGGGCCAGATGAAATTTCGGTGGAACTTTGGAAGTGTGTGGGTAGAGTAGGCTAGGAATGGCTTACTGGATTGTTTAATGTTATATTCAAGACTAATAGGATGCCTGAAGAGTGGAGGTGGAGTACAATGGTTCCATTGTATAAGAACAAAGGCGATATCCAGAGCTGTAACAACTATAGGGGTATCAAATTACTGAGTCATACCATGAAAGTCTAGGAGAGAGTAGTAGAAATGAGAGTGCGAAGGACGATATCTATTTCAAACAACCAATTCGGGTTCATGTTGAGGCGATTTACCATAGAAGCTATCCACCTTATTAGAGGGATGGTGGAACAATACAGGGATAAGAAGAAGGATCTCCACGTGGTATTTATCGATCTAGAGAAACCATATGATAGGGTTCATAGGGAGGTCTTATGGAGCTTCTTAGAGGCTAAATGGGTCCCGATTGCCTACATTAGGGTGATTAAATACATGTATGTGGAGCTAAGACTCAGATTAGGATCGTAAGAGGCGTCATCGAGCATTTCCGGTTGTTACGGGGTTGCACCAAGGGTCTGCGTTCAGCCCTTTCCTGGTTTAGGAGTTTCGAGTTTTCTCTGCTTTCATAGGCTATCGCTTCTTGGTGCCTAGCCTTCTACTTTTGATCCCGGGAGAATAATAAGAATGGATGTTGTTGAATCAGCTGTGAAAGACGCTCTTGCCCCAGTTTTTGTTGGTGGAATAGACCCTACGGGAGCCCCGTGAAGGCTAATTTCTCTGTCCGGCTATCCCCCCTATGTCACCAATTGTTGCAACGAGGGTGACGTCGATGCCATAACGTATCATATTTAAGGGGAGGTTTCATGGTGCATGCTATTTGCTGATGACATAGTCCTAATTGATGAGACACGACGCGACATCAATGAGTGGCTAGAAGTTTGGAGACATGCCCTTGAGTTTAATGGTTTCAAGTTGACCAGGACGAAGACGGAATAACTCGAGTGCAAATTTTGGGTCGAGCTGGCGGAAGTGGAAGTGGAAGTGAAAGTAAGGCTTGACTCTCAAGTCATCCCTGTGAGAGGTAGTTTCAACTACCTTGGGTTAGTTATTCAGGGGATCGGGGAGATCGATGAGGATGTCATACACCAAATAGAGGTAGGGTGGATGAAGTGGAAGTTACCGACGGGAGTCCTGTGTGACAAGAAGTGTCGTTGTTACTAAAAGGTATGTTTTGTAGAGCAGTGGTTAGGCTTGCCATGTTGTATAGGACCGAGTGTTGGCTGGGTAAAAACTCACACATATAGAAGATAAAAGTAGCAGAGATGAGGATGTTGAGGTGGATGTGTGGGCATACAAGGATGAATAAGATTAGAAATGAGGATATTCGAGAGAAGGTAGGCATGACCCCCATGGAGGAAAAGATGAGGGAAGCAAGACTCAGATAGTTCGGGCACATTCAGAGGAGGAGCACCGATGCACCAGTGAGATGGTGTAAGCGACTGGCTGTGATGGGCACGGGGAGAGGTAGAGGGAGACCAAAGAAGTATTGGGGAGAGATGATCAGGCAGGACATGGCGCGACTTAGGATTACTGAGGACATGACCCTTGATAGAGAATTGTGGAGGTCGAGCATTAAGGTTGTAGGTTAGGGAGAAGTTGTGGATATTTTTACAGCGCACTAGAGTGAGACTAGCAAGTTAGGAGAAGTCTTAAAATGCTACTGATCAGCTATTGGTGCTACTGATCAGCTATAAATGCAGGGCTTTATCTGATGGAGATTAGTATACTTTCCATCCTTATCTTTTTCTTTTTCTCTTTCTTTTTTTTTCTTTTTCTTTTTCGTATTTTATATATTTTTAATATTGCTGTTATTTCGGTATTTTATGTTATTTTATGTATTTTATGTTATTTTATTATGAGTCTATTGATAATGCTAATATATCGTCTCTTGTTGCTTTTTTGAACCGAGGGTCTCCTGGAAACAATTTTTCTGCCCCTCGGGATAGGGGTAAGGTCTGCGTACATATTACCCTCCTCAGACTTCACTTATAAAATTATATCGGGTTATTGTTGTTATTGTTTATGAAGTAGATTATTTTTATTTCTTAGCAAAAGTATTTCCTGGAACTTAGGAGGGGGATAAGATAGATGTTATAAAGAGCCAAGAGATAATAATGGACAACTTGAATTTGGATCGGGCAAAATTCGCGTGACCCGTTTACATATAAAGTTTTGGGAGAAGTACATAACTAGCCTTCTTAAAGTTACTATTTAGGGATTAATTAATTTAGTTCTTATTTTTAGATAATATTTTCTAAAATATTGACTTTGAAAATATTCCGTTATGTGTTAACTTCTAATGAAAAAATAATACTGCATAGTTATTGTAAAAATAAAAATTTAAAAAAATATAAATTATATATATATATGGTATGTTAATGCAGTATATATATAATGTGTTAATATATAAAAACTCGAGGTTGACACTATATAATACAACAACAACAGCAACAACAACAACAACTACCCAGTATAGTCCCACAAAGTGGGGTATGGAGAGGGTAATATGTAGACGAACATTACCCCTACACGAAAGGGCAGAGAGGCTGTTTCCAATCGACCCTCGGCTCAGTGAAAGAAAGGAAAAACAAAAACAAAAAAAAAGAGCATTATTAACTCCAGTAGAAATAGCATAAATAATTATCTAAACATAAGAACCATAAATAAAATAGCATGCAATAATATCATACAGTAACTACCATAAATAACTACCATTAGGGAGACACACTCCAAAAAACAAATCATCTATGGATAGCTCTGCCGACCCTCACCCAACCCCGGGTGAGAAGTACAAAAAACTCTAGGAGCCCCTATCCTACAACCCTGATACTAGACCTCCAGACTTTCCTTTCAAGGGTCATGTCCTCGGAAACCCGCATTCTAGCCATGTCATGCCTAATCACCTCTCCCTAATACCTCTTAGGCCTCCCTCTGCCTCGCCGAATGCCGACAATCGCTAGCCGCTACAGCTCCTCACCGGGGCATCAAACTCCTCCGCACATGCCCGAACCACCTCAGCCTCGCTTCTCGCATCTTCTCATCCACCAAGGCCACCCCCACCTCCTCTCGAATAACTTCATTCTTAATCTTATCTAACCTGGTGAGCCCGCACATCCACCTGAGCATCCTCATCTCCGCAACCTTCATTCTCTGAACATGAGAGTTCTTCATTGGCCAGCACTCCACCCCATACAACATTGCAGGTCTAACCACAGCTCTATAAAATTTCCCCTTGAGTTTCTCTGTAACTTTCTTGTCACACAGGACTCCTACTGCAAGCCTCCACTGTGACCACCCCGCTCCTATACGATGAGTGACGTCCCCGTCAATCTCTCCGTCCCCCTGAATCACCGACCCAAGATATCTCACACTGTCCCTCTTGGCGACGAACTGAGATCCAATCATCATGTCCATGCCTACTTCGCTCGGCTCGGCACTAAACTTGCACTCCATGTATTCAGTCTTAGATCTGCTTATTTTGAAACCCTTAGACTCGAGAGTCTGTCTCCATACCTCTAACCTCTCAATAACACCGACCCTCGTCTCGTCTATCAGGACTATGTCATCAGCAAATAGCATACACAAAGGCACATCCCCTTGAATATGTCGGGTTCGAGCATCCATCACCAAGGAAAACAAGAGAGGGCTAAGCGCCGATCCTTGATGGAGCCCCATAACCACTGGAAAATGGTCTGAGTCGCCACCCACCGTCCTAACCCTAGGCTTAGCTCCATCGTACATGTCCTTGATTACTCTGATGTAGGCTTTCGGCATGCTCTTCGCCTCCAAGCACCTCCATAGCACCTCCCTAGGGACCTTGTCATACGCCTTCTCCAAGTCGATAAGCACCATGTGCATGTCCTTCTTCTTATTCCTGAACTGCTCCACCAGCCGCCTGACAAGGTGGATAGCTTCTATAGTGGAGCGACCCGTCATGAAACCGAACTGGTTCACAGATATAGATGTCATATCCCTCACCCTCGCCTCGATCACCCGCCCCCAGACCTTTATGGTGTGACTTATTAATTTGATACCCCTATAGTTGTTGCAGCACTGGATGTCCCATTTGTTCTTGTACAAGGGCACCACTGCACTCATCCGACATCCTTTTGGTCCAGAAGATCGCATTGAACAACCTGGAGAGCCACTCCACTCCTGACATACCCATGCACTTCCAGAACTCCACCGGGATCTCGTTAGGCCCGGTCGCTCGACCCCTACTCATCATACACAGAGCCCCCATGACCTCCTCCGCCCTTATGCGCTTGCAGTACCCAAAGTCTCTATGTTACTCCGAATGCCCCAACTCCTCTAGCTCTATGTTACGATCCCCCTCCTCATTAAGTAAGTCTCTAAAGTACGCCTGCCACCTTTGCTTGACTTGAGAATCCCCCATCAGAACTCTACCATCCTCGCCCTTAATGCACCTAACTTGGTCAAGATCACGTGCCTTCCTTTCCCTTGCTTTAGCTAACCGGAATAACTTCCTGTCCCCGCCTTTCTCCCCTAGTTCATCGTACATGCGACCAAATGCCACGTTTTTAGCTTCCGTAACCGCCAGCTTTGCTTCTTTCCTCACCACCTTGTAGATCTCCCTGTTCGCTCTCCATTCTTCCTCGCTTGTGCTCCCTGCCAACTTAGCAAATGCCGCCTTCTTCACCTCCACCTTTCCTTCGACTACATCGTTCCACCACCAGTCACCCTGATGTCTGCTTGAATAGCCATTGGCTACCCCGAGCACGTCACGTGCTACCTCCTTAACCAAGTTCGCCGTCTCTGACCACATAACATTCGCAGCCCCAGAACTTCGCCAAGCTCCACCTCAGGTAACCTCCTCTCCAACTCCTGTGCTTTCTCCTTAGTCAAAACACCCGATCTAATCCACGGTTGTCCCCGAGCACCCCTCCTCTTCCTCTTCACCCAGAGACCGACATCCATCACTAGGAGTCTATGAAGAGTCAAAAGGGACTCTCCCGGAATAACCTTGCTGTCCTTGCACATACCCCTATCGCTCCTTCTGAGGAGGAGGTAATCAATCTGAGTCATCGTCGCCGAACTCTTGAAGGTGACCAAATACTCCTCCCTCTTCTGAAATGTCGAGTTTGCAATCAGAAGCTCGGAAGCCCTAGCAAAATCAAGCAGTGACGTGCCTCCTCCTTTCCTAATCCCAAAGCCGAAGCCACCGTGCACCTCACCATAACCACCAGCATCAGCCCAAATATGACCATTAAAGTCTCCTCCAATAACTAGCTTCTCAGATTGGGGAATACTACTCACCAAATCATCCAAGCCCTCCCAAAAACGCCTCTTAGCCTCCTCGTCTAAGCCAGCTTGCGGCGCGTAAGCGCTGATGACGTTGAGGACGCAACCCCCAATAACCAACTTAATAGACATTAACCTATCATTCACTCACCTAACCTTGACCACGGACTCCCTTAGATCCCTATCTACCAAGATGCCCACTCCATTCTTACCTCTCACGACCCTAGAATACCACAACTTAAACCCGTCTACATTCCTCGCCTTCGTCCCTTTCCACCTAGTCTCTTGGACACATGCTATGTTAACCCTCCTCTTCTGAAGAACCTTCGCCAACTCAATGGACTTACCTGTTAGAGTGCCTATGTTCCACGACCCAATCCTTAATCTATGAGCGTCCGCTACCCTCTTCCCACCCTTACCTCCCGCCCTACCCGCAGGACCACTCCCTGCCCCCTACTCACGCCCGCCACCGCCCCCACCCCCGAGGACATGACCTTACACTATCATCCTCGCCGCGGGCTCTATCCCTCCAAGCCACTATGGAGAATAATGACGCACGTGCAACAATTAGAGCTACAAAAATATATAAAATTTATATTAGCCAAACAATTAACTAAGAGAGTAATAGTGCATAACAGTAACCGGCGACCAAGGACCATCGATAAACTATAAAATACCGTCGAAACAATTTAAATCTTCAAACTCCAAAACACCATTTTCGCAAACCTCCCCCTCCCTCCAGATTCTTCTTTCCCCACTTACGCCTCTCCACTACTCTCAGTAACTTCTCCGGCGCCGCCGTGGGAAACATAGTTCTAGAAGGTTCGTCTTGCTCTCTATTTTCTCTCTTATCTTTTTTCATGAACTCTGTTTACATGCGTTTCACAAGTATACTGGATCCTGAGCCCGAGTAAAAGAGGAGTATCGTCTTTGGTTGACAACTATGTAAAATTTAATTAAATTATGACGAAAATAACGTAGATGAAACAGTTGATTTATTCGTATAGCTGAGGAGTGATTGAGTTGTATTTGTGTTATGTTGTATGTGTTAAGCCCTAGCATTAGCTTTTTATAATGGAGAAAACTGAGGGTTCAATTGTTGAGGATTGAGTCATTTCTGAGATGATGTAGTAATGGATCGCCGCTGGTGACTTGATATATGAGGAAATAAACGTACCTGTATTTGCGAAACCAATAAATGCATCACAGATATCTTTTAAATAGACTATTTGTTTTACATTGCCATGATTATATAATATGTATTCTCACTATATAAATTGGATCGCACAAGTATTTTCCGATACTTAATCTGTGAATAAACTAGTGCTCTCTTGTTTCCCTCTGAAAATATTTACGTTCGTTCATATTCTTATCATTAGTAAATGGTGCTTTTGAAGTTTTATGGTTTATAATCATTTGTCATCATTTCCCTTTAATGTCTCTGCTTTTATCTGATACAGTGTGCTGCTTATTTCTTTAGTTAATCTTCAGCGATTGGGTTCAGCTCCACATCTCAGTTTTCTTTCTAATGGCGGTATGCTAGTGGTATTTTTTGTTTTCGTTCTTTTGTCCTGTAATTTGTAGCTTCCAGAACTTACATTTTAGTTTCCCAGATTGACAGGATTCTTAAAGATGAAGCTACGGAAGAAAAGGGAGAGCGAGCTAGAATGGTAAGTCTCATGTACTGGAGATAAATATAGCTGGTAGTTTACAAAAGACTATCTTGTATGTAATAATTTTTTGATGTAGAAGGCTATCTTGTGTGTAATTTCTCTATCCCAATGTATATTTTATACAACACTTCTATTGTGGATGTCATAAAATATTTGTTGCAATTTAATGAAATAGTATCTCAACTTTCAAGAATTCAAAACTACTCATGTATAAAGTTTGATGTGCTCTACCAAACTGAATATTCATCCTTTTTTTAATATTATTCAACTACCATGCATTTTCAAAACAAAAAAGGAAAAAGAAATTATTTGCCTACTACTAATATTGCAAAGTTCAGATCAAATTTTAAAACTCATGTCCAGTAAAGCACCTGCCATTAATATGAAGGGAGATAGTAGTGTATAATGTTACTGTGACTTTCTATCTTCTCTGTGAAGGAAAAATGAAATATGTTGTTAGAGGCGATTATTTATCCTTTTTACTGAAAGAAATGACTGACTCTAATTTTAGGCATCCTTTGTGGGGGCTATGGCAATTGCCGACTTGGTTAAGACAACATTAGGACCTAAGGGAATGTTAAGCTCATTCTTGGAGTATGTAGCTTGCAGCTTTGTTTGAAAAGAATGTAGATTGTGGTTTGATAATTTCTTGTTTATGTGTTGTTTCTAAGGATAAAATATTACAATCAACCGGCAGAGGTCATAGTGTTACAGTTACAAATGATGGCGCCACAATTTTGAAGTCCCTCCATATTGACAATCCTGCTGCCAAGGTCCTGGTTGGTATCCTTGTTATCTTTAGTGGACCATTGTGTATAGTCGTGCAAGAGATTTGGACAGTTATCTAAAATATCTAGCTTTTTTCCTAGAAAAGGTTTCTAATTGATTGCTTACTGCTGTTTTTATTGCTGAAAAGGAAGAGGTCAATCTTGGGACTTTTACAAGTTTTCAATTTCCAACAGCATAGATTATCATTGAACTTTAGTAGAAGCGAGGCACATAAGGTTTTTGTAGTAAATTCTAAGTCTATCTTGGCTGAAAAGGACTTCAATTAATAGATAGATACAGACTGAACTGTTAAGGCATTTTGATTGAACGCTTCTGAAAGATATGCTGCAGATTAGATATTGCAATGGTTTAGCAACTATGCTAGGTATCTCCAGGGTGGGCTTTGTGTGTTTTCAGTTCAGACTTTGGGAGCAGTTGATGGTTCGAAAGGATGCAGTTCATCGCTGCCAAACAGGATACCGGAGGGTAGAACTTAATTGGTTTAGTGCTGAGTGTATGCGATGGTATTTGTTGTCTAATATTTTAAAAAAACAAAATGATTACTTAGAGGTGACATGGCTTTTGTGGAAGGTCATGTAAGACTTGGTTGTCTCTGTTCATTGTTAACCATAGATGCATTGACTTGTGTAAGTGTGTTCCAGAGAGCAAAATGAATCCTCAAACTCTGCTGGAAACTTTATTACGGGGAAAATCTAAGGTACATCACTGCAAAAGATCGATATCATATAGATGCTCTACCTTAACCCTTTCACTAGACATCTCTAAAGTACAAGATGATGAAGTTGGTGATGGGACGACGTCTGTAGTTGTTTTGGCTGGAGAACTTTTAAGGGAGGCAGAGAAGCTGGTTAATTCGAGAATGCATCCAATGACAATTATTTCAGGTTTGTTCTGTTCATCTCATGCCCTAGAGTATTGGCTTATTGGGATGTATATCTCTGGGGATTTACTTCAATTTTTTTGAAGTTCGTAATCTTTGAAGGTTAGTGTCTTCAACAGCGCTACTCTGCTTGCATGTTGTTTGTAAGTGCATGTTGGTAGTTTATCTTTTATTGACATTCCTCTTTTTCAATCTGTAAATGACTGCTTTTTGGGGTTTATTGCTAGTCAAGTGACAGTTTGATGATCTTTCCAATTTAACAAAGCCCGTTTCATCTTTGTATTGATATTTGGATGCCAGTACTCACCTGAAAGGTTTACATAATCAGTTAGAATTTCATCTTCTTACTTTTTTATATTGTTTAACGCTTGGGTGATCCTTTTTTTTTCTTAAAGAAGAAACACTTGGGTATTATTGAGACCTCCAATGGGGTATCTTGAAATCAAAACACTTGGGTGATATTGAGCTGTCCTTCAATAAAAGAATTTGGTAATTTGAACTGTGTTGTAACTTGTATGGATGGTTGTATTTGGAACTCAAGCTTTCTGTGAAGGAGTTGTCTAGAGAAATTGCATCTTTCATATACTGCTCATGAAGGCATTTCTTTGTTTACTTTAACCTCAATGTCCTTTTCAGTTATTAATTGTTGTTTATAATCCTGGGTGAACAGCGACCAAAGAAATATCACATGGCAATGTGCTTCTGTAGTTGGGTTTCTAAGATCTTTAGGACATTAAAATCTCGTCTTTATATCTGTGGGAAACTGGGAATCATGGCTACTTTCAAGTTGTTGATGTATGATAGTTAAAATTTTTGAGGTACTTTAATATTTTATTGGCACTGAGTATACATTTAATTGGTATATGTTATGGCTTCTCCAAACCAGGTTATCGTATGGCAGCTGAATGTGCACGCAATGTGTTGCTGCAGAAGGTTGTTGAGAATAAACAGGATGCAGGTATCTTTGCTTGAGCTAGTCTCACTTGAAACAGAACAGTGATATTTCACATCTTCAACAACTTCTCCTTTATGCTGTTGTATGAGTTATCTTGTGTAAATCGCTCTGGAAAGCAGTAAATGATACTCATATAAATTGTGATGTGGCAAGAATTCTTACTCACAATCATGTGGTCCTTGTCCATGTTTCTTCTAAATTTGTGATGCTGCAGAGAAATTTAGGTCGGACTTGATGAATATTGCGATGACTACTTTGAGCTCAAAAATCTTGTCTCAGGACAAAGAGCATTTTACAAAACTATCTGTTGATGCAGTTATGAGGTTAAAGGTCCGTACATTTCCATTTAGCAGCTTATCCATAACTATGGGATAATCTAGGATGTACTTGGTTCGTCCTATTTTAATCTTTTGATCTCAGGTTTATCTGCATCCGCCTTTTTCTTTATTTTGTTTTACTCTTATAATGCTGTAGTTGACTGTCTTGACAATTTGATGATGATGTTTTAAACAGCATGTTCCGGATAAGCTATGATTTTATTAAATGATAGCCATGATCATTGAAATGAATTTTAATGTGGGATGTATCCCCTGAAGATATCTGTCTTTACTTTTTGTTTGTTTTTCGATAAAATAGACCTTTTGATATCTGTCTTTTTTTGGGGGGGTGTAAATAGAGGATTCCTTGGCGATGGTGGTTCAGTTACAAATCCAAATTGATGGGTATGTTTGACACCATCTTGGTTTAATTTAAAAAAAAAGGGTCTTCATATTTCTAAAAGATATACTCTCTCCATTCCAGTTTATGTAAACCTCTTTGACTAGGCACGAAGTTTAATAAAGAAATGAAGACTTTTATATCTTTGACTCGGCACGAAGTTTAACAAAGAAATGAAGACTTTTATAACTTGTTTTCCTAACAAGCTTTAACATTTGTGTGGGCATAATTGTTTTGAAACTTGTGTTGTTAAGTATGTCAGAGTATTTGTGTGGTTACTAGCTATAAAAGCTTGTTATTGAGGGTAGAATTGGAACTTTAAATTAAATTATTTCCTTATTTAGAAAGAGGTCATTTTTTTTTGCAACGGACTAAAAACACAGGTTCACATAAACTGGAATAGAGAGAGAGTATATGTTTTTAGTCGAAAGATGTCACATAATGTTTACAACTAGAGTGTCATCGAGACCGGTGAAGGGACTAGGAGTAACTTATTGGTAAATATTACTGTCTCTCAGTGTCGACTTATTAAGTAACATGATGCCGGGTAAAATGTGGAACACCTCTTAAATTTGTGTAAGACTCGACGTCATATTTTCCTGGTCAGACACATTAAAATTATCTTGCTTCAGAGGCCTTGAGAACTTATTTTGCACCAAATTTATGAATTTTTTGTTCTCCCTTGTACGTTAGTTGGATTCTGCTCTGTATCTTCTCATGTAAAAATTTGAGCTGAAGTATATGTCTGCCTTGTGTCTGTCAGAAAGAGAAAAGAAAAGCAACCCTTTCAGTGCTCATTCTCATTCTGTTGCCAGTTGAATCTTTGATTTGTTCCCTTGCATGCCTATTAATTTTCTGCTGTTTATTTTTTTCTGTATTTTCAAAATGTTGATTAAACCAATTGGAATGACAGGGCAGCACGAATCTAGAGGCAATCCAAATTATTAAGAAGTCTGGAGGTTCTCTGAAGGATTCATTTTTAGATGAAGGGTTTGTAACGAACTCATGAAGTCTTTCTGGGCCAATTTCATTTTATGTTACATTATTGGATTCCTCTTGCATGTCCAGCTTTTCTTTTGTTGCTGTACTTAATTTTTCATTCTCAAAGCTTTTAAATCCTTTTATTTTAGGAACTATTTGGAGGGTGTGCTCTTATTTGTTTGATGAAATGAGAAAGTAGGCTGTTTACCTAGTGCAGTGTACTGTGAGTGTGCTTTGCATCTGGTGAAATGTATGTCTTTGTGCACATAACCGAAACCACCTTGTCCAAGAAGGTTAGCATCTGAGAAGCCATCAGTTGGAACTTATGCGGCTACTTTGGATGGAAAGGAATATGAGAGCTTTTGAAGGGGTGGATTACGACTTTGTGCCAGCTTGGTGCATGTCGTTATTTGTGAATAACTTTTGGTGCACCCTTGAGCTTCCTGTTAGTATATGACTGGAGGTCTTTCGTAGAATACCATATTGTTGGTTAGATTCTCTACTTTTCGTGTACAGGGGTTTCCCCCACAACATCGATAACTTATATATTACTCTATCAAAAAACGCAAAAGGACAAAAAGGGTAAGATGGACCGTTCTGCTACAGTGCTCAGTTTACCTCTGTCTCAAAATCAACCATACAACTCTTTAGTAGGATTCTTGATGGGGGATATTTTGTTTGTTGTTCTTTTCATAAACCTCCTTGTAATCTTTCTATTGCTGGTCCAAATACCTTCAAGCCAGACTCTTCTTGATTTTTCACCTTTTTCTTTTTATTCCGCTAAATTCCTTGTAATATACGTTCCTTGTGTTCCCTTGTGTCTAAATCATTTCTTTGCTGCAGGTTTATTTTGGATAAAAAGATTGGGGTTGGCCAACCGAAACGTATTGAAAATGCGAACATCTTGGTGTCCAACACTGCAATGGATACTGATAAAGTTAAAATCTATGGAGCACGTGTCCGAGTTGACTCAATGCCCAAGGTTGCTGAGCTAGAAGCTGCTGAAAAAAATAAAACGAGGGAGAAGGTGCAAAAGATCATCTCTCATGGAATAAACTGTTTTGTTAACCGACAGCTGATTTACAATTTCACAGAGGAACTATTTGCCGATGCAGGGATACTTGCAATCGAGCATGCTGATTTTGATGGTATTGAGCGCCTGGCTTTAGTTACTGGTGGAGAGATTGCATCTACCTTTGATAACCCAGAGTCTGTCAAGCGTGTACAATTGTCTTGAGAGGTGCAAGGTATGTTTTAGCGTCTTTAATCTTTCTCTGTCTTATCTCCCATTTCTTTGTTGGAAGGAGGGTTAGGGAGCGGTCGGAAGAAAAGTGTCATGTTGATTTTGGGGAAGTGTAAATTACTTGATGCTCACATGTCCTTGCACAACATCTTTGCTCTTTTGCTGTTGAAACTTATAAAGCCTCAAGCAATTTCCGTCCATTGGGAAGTTAATATTCAATAAAGGCGTGTTTTACATCAATTTCTCTTTGGTCGAGACATGGCCCATGCATGTACTGATTAAAGAGTAATCTTTTGTGGTTTGACAGTGAAGTCTGTTTAATTTTGTGAAATCTTTTCATGTGAACGCCTTCTCATTTTTTTTTTGGCAGCCCTCATGTACTGGATGAAGCTGAAAGGTCTCTGCATGATGCCTTGAGTGTACTGTCTCAGACAGTAAATGACAGCAGAGTTCTACTTGGAGGTGGATGGCCAGAGATGGTGATGGCGAAGGTGGTGGATGAACTGGCTAAAAAGACACCTGGTAAAAGATCTCACGCAATTGAGGCATTTTCCCGGGCACTTTCGGCAATTCCAACCGTCATTGCTGACAATGCTGGCCTGGATAGTGCTGAGATGGTCGCTCAGCTTCGTGCAGAGCATCACAAGGAGGAAAGCAATGCAGGGATAGATGTCATCACTGGACATGTGAGTAAACCCAGTCAGAATGTCAGATTAATTAATTATGTTATCTTGCAATAAGTTCATAACAGACTGTGAATCAGCTTTCTAAATCGTTTTGCTTGCTTGAATTTGCCTTACTTTTCTGCTACAAGGTCAATGCAACACTGGTAACAACTTAGCAGGAATATTGGTGATAATATCTCCTAAACTGCATATGCGACCTTGCTTATTCTTTCAATAGAGAAGGCCCCTCATAGTCAGGCACCTCTATTTGAATGTTTTCTAAGTAGCATCATGCAATTTAGTTTTGGGGTGTGTGTGTGGGAGGGGTGGGGGTGGGGGTGGGGGTGGGGGGTTGGTCGCGTATGTTAGTGCCCTATGGATGCATTCTGCTTCAAGAAAAGCAATAGCTTATGCGCTTTATCTTTTTTGTTTTACCAGGGGAAATGAAGTACCCAAAAAGGAAAAGAATCATGATTTATCTTTGCTGTTTAAGAGGATCCCTTTTCCAACAGATTTTTCAGCTATACCCAGTTATCTGTGTGTTAGTTTTCGTATTAACATGTTCTTTTGTTTCAGTAAATTCACAAGGTTTAATTACAGCATTAAGAAAAGAGAACTCTTTGGTTTGACTAGGACATGTAATACCCAGGCAGCCAATCCTAGTGCTAAATCTTGACATCATCTCTAAGATTCTTGTAAGTAGGAAAAGGAAAAGATAGTACTTCGTCCATCTCAATTTATGTGACTGTTGTTTGACTGGCGACGGAGTTTAGAAAGAAAGTCTTTTGAAACTTGTGATCTAACACATACCATAGACATTTCTGTGGTTATTAAATCAAAAGGGTAAAATGAGTAGTTTAAAAGTAAATTATTTCTAAATGTGGAGAGGTGTCGTTCCTTTTGGGGAAGACTAATACGGATAATATTACGTAAAATGGGATCAAGGGAGTAAGTTTTAGTGTAACAATACATAATACATAATGGAGGAGAAAGTGAAGAAAAACCTAACTTCTCTTTCCTTTGTTAGGTTTAAGAGGGCTGTCTGAGGGCAACCTCTTCTTTTCTCTTCTAGCTCGAGAAAAGAACAATAACCAATCCATTTATTTTGTTCCTCTCTTTTTAGCAAACCAAAGAACCGGAGGAAGAATTCTGAAATCTTTCTGTTCTCTTCCTTTCCAGTTTTTCTGAGAAACAATGTTAAATCCCATGCAAATCGTCAAATCTTGCTTGCTTATTGGGAGTTTGTACTTTGCTAGATTTAACCATAATTTTTTTGGAATTTATTACAGGTTGGAGATATGGCAGAGTTGGGAATTTCAGAGGCATTCAAAGTCAAACAGCCTGTGTTGCTCTCTGCAACCGAGGCTGCTGAGATGATCCTACGAGTTGATGAAATCATCACATGTGCCCCACGGAGGAGGGAAGGAATGTAAGATGCGGTTAATCTGTTGAGATGTTTGCATACGGTCTTGTGGTCAAGCTTTTAGGTATAACTGTGGATTGGCCAAACTATCGAATGTTGCTCGCTTTCATGTCAGTGTACACACTGCTTGAGAAGTTTTGAAGGAACGTTACTGTTATGTTTTGATAGGTTTGATCTAGATTTGCCTATAACCGAATATGTTGTGCACCGGATAGCTTTTATGCCGCTGCTTCTGTGGTAGTCTACAGACATTGTGTCAGCGGAGGCGAACTTGAAATGGAATTGTTTTCAAGAGACTCTTGAGCGTGTTAAAAGATTTAATGAGAATTGTATTTTACGTGTCCGAATAACTTTCTACTCCAAAGTAATGAAATGAGGCGAAAGCTTCCTACTTCTACCACTATGATCATTATGCATCTGCAACTTTGGAATAACAGTTTGGATCTTGTGTGAACCTAAACAATTTATTGGGAGTATGAAAATGTTGTTGGGAATAAATTCTTACGCAAATAATGCTTACGGTAGTAAAAGCATAATAATGCAGTATTGAAATATGATAATCAATAATAATAAAAGAGCAATAATGACATCAAGATTTTTATGTGGAAAATTCTTTTGAATAAGGAAAAAAGTTACAACCCTGAGAGGAGCAACTTACATCACTATAATAAGGAATTTTATACTTTACGGGTCTTAGTAAAATACTTTAAAGATTACTACAACACTCCAAAGAAATAATCCTTTTTTGATATACCCACCTTACTAAAATATCGTTCACGCTTTATTTTTCTTACATACTATTTTCTTATACCTTGTCTGTGATGCCTCACTCTTTCTTTCTCTCTTTGTTGGTGCGTTTGAAGAAGTGGGAGAGCACCTCCTTTTATAGGAGCAAAACACGTAGCCTTCAAGGATGCTATATGAGATGTATTAATCTCCTCCACTTGATTCCAAACTTCGGCTCCAAGAAAGAGTTGCCAGCCAAGTTTTATTTCATAGGCACATTCCTATTGTTGAATAGGACGGACCCCACAATCTCCCCCTCTAATCCTATTCACCTGAAGGAGGCTTCTAGTTTGAGTGCATATCGATAAGTTCTTTACACAACTCGAACTTGTCTCTTGTACCACCTTGGTCAGCATATCTGAAGGATTCTCACTTGTATGGATCTTTTTGACCTGCATAGATCCATTCTCTATCTTTTCTCGAATCCAGTGACATTACACGTCGATATGCTTTGTTCTTGCATGATACATGGTGTTTTTGCTGAAGTCTATTGCAATGACTGTCAGAATAGACTATATATTCCTTCCGATGCAATCCAAGTTCTTGATGAAACCGTTTCAGCCATACCATCTTCCTGCTAGCTTCAATATGCTATGCTTCAGTTGTAGAAAGTGGGACACACTTCTGCAACTTCGAATACTATGATATAGATCCATCTGAAAAGGTGAACACGTATCCAGAAGTAGATTTACGATCATTAAGATCACCTACTATATCAGCATTTGGGTATCCCTTATGGATTGTACCATATCCTCCAAAACACAAGCAATCTCCAGTAGTACCTCTCAGGTACCTCAGTATCAACTTTACTACTTCCTAATGTTCTTTTCGAGGATTTTCAAGGAACCTACTAACAACACCAATTGCAATAACAATATCAGGTCTGGTGCATAACATTGCATACATCAAGCTTCCGACCGCTGAAGAATAAGGAACTCTAGCCATGTTCCCTTTCTCCTATATTGTTGTAGAATACATCTTCTTGCTCAACTTCAAATGAACAATAAGAAGCGTGTTGACTGCTTAGCACTTTTAATATTAAAGCATTCCAGTACACGTTCAATGTATTTCTCCTAAGATAGCCACAATTTTCTGCTTGTTCGCTCTCGAACTATCTTCTTCCCCAAAATTTGTTGTGCCAGGGCCAAGTCCTTCATATCAAATGACTTGGACAAATCTCTCTTCAAATTTGCAATCAGCTCCTTGTCTTGTCTTACAATCCTCATGTCATCTACATATAACAATAATACAATAAAGTTGTTAACATAAGATCTTTTGAAGTATACATATGGATCAGAATAAGTCTTTGTGTAGGTTTGAATTTTCATGAATGAGTCAAACTTCATGTACCACTCATTGGTGTTTGCTTCAACCTATAAAGACTCTTATTCAATTTGCACA
The DNA here is from genome assembly GCA_034376525.1 of Nicotiana benthamiana. Classification (NCBI taxonomy): domain Eukaryota; kingdom Viridiplantae; phylum Streptophyta; class Magnoliopsida; order Solanales; family Solanaceae; genus Nicotiana; species Nicotiana benthamiana. Next base: position 49,365,387 of record CM067331.1, read on the forward strand.
CCATGTGTTTCTTTCCAGCTACTTCAAATCCTTTTGACTGCTCTATGTAAATCTCCTATTCCAAATCTCCATGAAGAAATGATGTTTTTACATCCAACTGCTCCACTTCAAGATCTATTAAGCTCAATATTTTACGAATAGAAGTCATTTTGACAATATGAGAGAAAATTTTATCAAAATCAGTACCTTTCTTATGTTCAAAGCCTTTAACCACCAATCGAGCTTTGTATTTGACCAACTTACCATTTCTACCTTTCTTGATTTTAAAGACCCACCTGCATTTGAGTGGTTTTTTACCCTTTGGAAGTTTAACCAGTCTGTACGTGCCATTTTTCTGTAGATACTCCATCTCTTCTTGTATGGCTTTCATCCACTGGCTTTTTCTGGATGCAACAACACCTCCTTAAGACTTTCCCCCTCATCACCGATGAGGCCATATTCTGTGGAAGGATACATGCATGACTCTACCTTTGGTATTTCTGATCGCCTCAGAGATTGAGGTTGTTCTTCTCCATGAGTGAGGTGCTTCACTTGATCGACATCATCATCAAGTTGCTTCCCCTACTTAATAACCTCACCAGGTTGTTCCCCTTGCTCGACAGTCTCGTCGGCCCTACTTTCTACACTTATGGGATTGTTAGAAGTAGAAAGAATTGTAACAAGGTTAGGGATTATACCATTCTTGGAAATCTCTGACTGATCATCTAAAGCTCCAACTTTACTTTCATGGAAGATTACATCTTTATTTCTGATGACCTTCTTTTTTATAGGATCCCACAATCTGTACCCCAACTCTTCATCTCCATATCCGATGAATATGTGGCGAACAAATTTATCATCCAGCTTTGTTCTCTACTCCTTTTGTACATGTGCAAAAGCTTTGTAATCGAACACCTTCAGATGTAAGTCAGACACCTCCTTATTGGTACAAAATCTCTCTAGGATGTCAAACTCTAATATGATTGATGGACTCCTGTTGATCAAGTAACAGGCTGTCTGAACTGCTTCACCCCAGAATGACTTAGGCAGTTTAGCCATTCCGTTCATCCTCTCGGCTACGCCATTGTGTTGTTGGGTTCCAGGAATTGTCTTTTCATGTTTGATCCCATGACTTGAATAATAATCTTCAAATTCTCTTAAAGTGTACTCACATCTATTGTCACTTCAGAGATGCTTTAGCTTTTGCCATGTATTCCTTTCTACCAGAGCGTGAAACTTGTAGAAAACTTGAAACACTTGATCTTTGGTTTTCAAAATATAAACGCACAATTTTCGTGAAGCATCATCAATAAAAGTAACAAATATGTTATATCACCCATCGATTCAATTTCTATTGGACCACAAACATCAGAATATACCAAATTAAGCATATTCAATTTTCTTTCAGACGATGTCTCAAATGAGACTCTATGCTGCTAACCAAATTAATAGTAGTCACAAGTTTTTAGTGTTTTACCTTTGGAAAAAGAGATGAGTGATTTCCTGGTAAGAATCTGCAATTCCCTTCTCGCTCATATGACCCATTCTTTTTGTTCCACAAATATGCAGAAATCTCATTTTGTGCCGCATTCAATTCACCTCGACATATTTCTGCATTAGTCCTACACAACATGCCACGAGCAACTCCCGTTGAGATCACCAATGATACCTTGGTTGGTCTTCTATTTTGATTTGCAAAATGGTTCTCGTACCCATCTCGTTCCAAAGCAATTCTCGAGATCAAGTGCATCCGCAAATCAGGTACATTTCGCACGTCCTTTAAAACCAATGTGCATTCGACATTTCTCTTGATACAAATGCCACCAATCCCCTCAATCGTTGAGTAACTTGTGTTACCCATTATCACAGTGCCGAAATCACCTGTTACAGATATGTAAAAAAGATCTCTTGTCGGTGTGGCATGGTAGGATGCTGTTGTATCAACCACTCACTTCGACTCTGGACCTGACAAGTGCATACATTCCTTTCCTCATTTATAAAGAGGACAATATTATCATTGTTTTGCACATTGGCAATTGTGTTTTCGTCATTCTTCTGGCTACTGCTTTCACCGTTGCCCTTCCTTGGATTTGGGCAATCTCTTTAGAAGTGACCTGATTGATCACAATTGTAGCAATTTCTGGCTCTCGCTTTGGATCGGTTCTAAGACTTCCTCACGAGCTCCAGATCTACCATAGTTGCTCGAACTCCTTCGATAACTCATGCCTCTACCTTTTGTGATGAGAGCCTATCCTTGATTTTCAAGCTTCTTTATCATCTTCTCATTGAGTAGAAAAGCTGATGTAATGTCTTTCAACTCAATGGTAGTCTTATCGTACATGATAGTTATTTCCAAATTATCTTATGAAGATGGCAACGAGTTTAATAGCAAGTTGGCTTTATCTTCTTCCTCGATTTTTACTCCGAGGTTGGCGAGCTGTGTGATTAGTTCATTACACACATTTAAATGACACAAAATTTATACATTCACCCATGTGTAGGGCGTATAGCTGCTTCTTCAGGTACAATTTATTTGTCAATGATTTGGACATGTATAGTCTTTCTAACCTTGTCCAAATGCAACATGCGGTGTCTTCATCAATGATATTATTTACCACATCATCTGATAAGTGCAACCTAATTGCAATAGCAACACATTCATCCAAGTCAGCTCAATCCTTAGCTTTCATGGTATCAGGCTTTTTTGGCATCAATATCTAGTACCTTGCATAATCCTTGTTGGATGAGCAAATCCCTCATCTTTCTTTGGCATGTCGAGAAATCGCTATACCCGTTAAATTTTTCTACATCGTACTCTACTCCGAACATTTTTATTTTTCACTGAGTATAGTACTGCCGACATTGAATAGTATTTTTGTGAATGAGCAGAACCTGTACTCTGATACCAGTTGGGAATAAATCCCCCACAACAATAATATTCACGGTAATAAAAAAGGAATAATAATGTAGCACTAAGATATGATAATCAACAATAATAAAAGAGCGACAACTACACCAAGATTTTTAAGTGAAAATCCTTTCTGAATAAGAGAAAAAACCACGACCCCGTAAGAAGCAACTGATATCACTTTAGCAAGAAATTTTATACTTTATTGATCTGAGTAAAATATTTCAAAGATCAATATAACACTCGAAAAGAAGAACTATATCTTATAAAAGCATACACAAAGACCCCTAAGATTCTCAAAAGAGTTGCCAGACAAGTTTTATTTCACAGGCACATGCCTATTGTCGAATACGATGGACCCCACACATATATCAAAGTTAACTACGCTCAGTAGAACAGAGATTTCATAGTTATGCATGGATATTGGATCGTTTGCCTATATGATTGGTTTTACTGAACCAGCTGAGACAATATAGCATGACTTAATCCAATTTATCATTGCTACATGATTGCATTGTTCGACGAAAAGCAAAAGAACGGGAAGGAACGTTGTATACGTTGCAGAAATGTTATTCAATGACTTCATAAACTTCTTTGATTACATTTTTGTTTCCCTGGAAGTTCATGGCACTTCCATCCAACCAAAAGAATAGCCAGTGTCTTACAATTTGAATTTTTTATATAATCTTTTATTTTAGCTTCAAATTGACTTCTTCATACATATTTTATTAAATAAATTTCGGACTAGCTCACTGCCACCATTTTATTTTTTCTAATGGTGAACATTTTCTGATACTTGGACTTCAAAGTTCAAACCTTGTCGAGGGTTTATCTGAAATAATCTTTCTCTACCTCCCGTGCAGTGGTAAGGTCTGCATACACACAACCCTCTTTAGATCTCATGTGAAATTATACTGGTTTTGTTATTATTGTTGTTGGACTTTAAACCTTGTCACGATAAAGAGAACTAACAATAGACTTCCTCACTTTTACAGTCGATTACTGTCACCAAATACTAGTACGAGTATGCAATTAGCGGTTCTCCAAACACACCAACCATATAAGTGTTAGGGATATAGTAGATATGCCCTAGATCAACAACAACAACAACAACAACAACCCAGTATAATCCCACTTAGTGGGGTCTGGGGAGGGTAGTATGTACACAGACCTTACCCTTACCCTTGGGTAGAAAGGCTGTTTCCAAATAGACCCCCGGCATCCTTCCCTCCAAGAACTTCCCACCTTGCTCTTGGGGAGACTCGAACTCACAACCTCTCGGTTGGAAGTGGGAGTTGCTTACCATCAGAGCAACCCCTCTTGTCGCATGTCCTAGTACAGAAATCTGAGTGAAATCTATTAGTTAGTACAACCTCCAAAAGTTAAAAGCCTCTTAGCTATTACTGCTGTTATTTCCAACCATCAAACCATTCAGCTTCATCCATAACAGGGTCTGGGATGTATTCTGACTGGTGAACTGTACCACATTGAACCTCAGGAGATGGTTGAAGATTCTGTTTCCCTTCGTTTTCACAGGTGCCTCCGTCATTCCAATTCTTGGCTTGGTCATAATCCCAATTATTAGCTTGAGCTCCTTCACAGTCCCAACTTTTAGCTTCTGCTCCTTCACAGTCCCAATCGTTAGCTAGTGCCCCTTCGCAGTCCCAACTTTTAGCTTCTGCTCCTTCACAGTCCCAACTTTTTGCTTGTGCTCCTTCGCAGTCCCAACTTTTTGCTTGAGCCCCGTCATCAACCAATTATTTGCTCGTCCAGAATCCTCTTCAAGGATCTCCAGTCTTTCAGGTAAGAAGCAGCCCTTACAGGAGTCATTGTCTGCACAATACCATAAAAGCTTGTTCCAGCAAGGGTCCTTGCAGATGATATGCCCTAGATCCAATATCATATTTGATAACTTGAACATATTTTTGTGAATGTCATTTGATATAAAATATATGACATTTGATATTCTTTTATCATTATTATCAATTGTTTGAATATTTTGATAAGGTCCTTGATTAAATTTTGAGATTTGTCATCGTGATTGAGATCATGATAATGAGAGCAAAGTCTTTTACAATTTAATCTAAATTTGTTCTTGATCGTAGGATTATTAATTTGGACATTAGTAATCCGGTTAGATCAATATTTATGTGATCGTCTTTATCGGATAAAGATTAGTTGATCTCATTAACTAAATCACATAGATAGATGATGCATATAGAGATATGATCATTGAACCGACTCATTGGATAATTCCTAATGGTTAGAATTACCATAAACTGTCAATACGATATTTTCTTGAAGAATGTGATGTAACTGTTTCCTTTGACCTGAGACCGTCATAGTAATTGACAAGTTATTTATTGTGCTTTGATACTAGACACCTATGGCCCTAGGGCGATAGTTGAAAGGAAATTGGGCACGATTAAATACTTGTATAATTAGTGATTGATCAAGACAGAATCTGTCAACTCTTGGTAATGAGTTTAAGCTCCATGTTGTCATGAATTATAAACGACCAAACTAAGACCTTGGCCAGGGCAATTGAATGAAAGAAGAAATGAGTTTCTTAGGTCATTCAATGGTCGATTATATTTGACGTGAACACATAGTTGATCGCCTATTAGGATTTGACAGTTGAACCATATCATAGGGTGATCCAGAGCTATAAGGACAGAAGGAATTACTACATTATTCTTCTACTGGTTCTTGAGAGTAAATTGTATATTTCATGCTATCCGGTCGTTAAAGAGTGTTGCTAGACGCCACCCTTGTTTAGTATATTGATATGATTAATTTACTACCGGTTTAGTATTGAACCTATGGGGTCGCACACTAACGAGTGTTCTGATCTTTGCTAAAGGATTAATTAATTTATTATTTGATAATTAAATTAAAGAATTTAATTAGTCAAATAAATTTAGTTATTAGTCCAAATGAAATGTTATTATATTCTTCGCTAGCGCAAAGATTATAATTAATATTGTGAATAAATTGAAGTTTCTATTTGGAATAGAAATTAAATAATATCTCTTGGTTAAAATATATGTGATATATATAATTACTATTATTTTATATAATAGATGTATACAAAATATAATATTAATAAAGACTAGTTAATAAATCTAATTTTGAATTGGATTATTAATTGAAGTTTTATCTGTTGGAAACATGTTCTCAATGCAATATACTAAAACGTGTGTTCTTTTGTGTAGGTTTTGATGAATGACAAACGAAGCGAAAATTGATATATGACAAAGTTCAAGAAACAAGCGCACAATTGATATACAACGAGATTCAAGCTCAAGACAAAGTTTTATAAGTTTAATTGAGTCATTCTTATTTGTGATCTTGATCCTACAACTTGACTCGTAACATGGCTTCTCTCATAAAACTATTTTCCAAAATCATGCATATTTAATTTAGCGTCAAATGATTTTAAATCATGCATATTTACAGTAGTCAAAATAATTTTTAGACATGCCTTAAAAATCTGGACTAAGATAATCGATTATGTACTTATGATAATCGATTGTTTTTAAGCCAAGACTGCATGACAATCGATTGTGAACTAATGACAATCGATTGTGAGTAAGACAGTGAGCATCAGGTTTTCCAAACCTGCATGACAATCGATTGTGAAGAAATGACAATCGATTGTGATGAGGCAGTGTCCATCAAAATTTTTCAAAACTCAGAATAATCGATTGTGAAGCTAATGACAATCGATTGTGAAGAGACAGTGTCCTTCAGATTTTTCAAAGTCAAAATAATCGATTGTGAACTTATGACAATCGATTGTGTTGAGGCAGTGACTTCCAAACTTTTTCAAAACTATTAAATAATCGATTGTGAGTATATAACAATCGATTGTCAAGAGGCAGTGTCTAAAATGATTTTCAAAAACTGATAAGTAATCGATTGTTGACTTTGTGCAATCGATTGTGAAGCTGACCATTGTCGTAATGTTTTCAAATACCGTCAGGTAATCGATTATTGATTCTGTATAATCGATTGTTGTGATTAAAATCCGGAAAAGATTTTTTGAACGTTATTGGGTAATCGATTATTGATTTGGTATAATCGATTGTTTTGATTAAAATCCGGAAAAGACTTTTTGAACGTTGCTGAGTAATCGATTGTTGATTCTGGACAATCGATTGTTTGTGGTAAAATCTGGAAAGGATTTTTTGAACGTTGCCAGTAATCGATTATGGATTGTAAGTAATCGATTATCAAGCGTAAAATCTGGGATTGAATTTTGATCTGACTGGCAGACAATCGATTGTTAGGGTTTGACAATCGATTGTCAGTGAGTAAAATCAGCAACTCTTAATTGGCAATTAGGCAACGGTAATGCCAAGTTTTTCAACTATAAATACAGCTTCATTTCAGTGTTTTAAACACAACAACATACTACAACTGATCATTACATTGCTATAAGCTTGCATACTTTTGTTTATCATTTTATATTCAATTTTATAAAGCTTTTGAGAGCCATATTCTTGTCCAAAGTTGTTGTGATCTAGATCTTACTTCTTTTACTCATACCTACTCATAAAGGAGTATTTTGTTTGAGTGTTTAGTGTTTTATACACTTGTAAGAGAATTGTGATTCTCTTGTTGTAAGGAACTTGTGTTTCCTTGGTTGAAGTCTTGGAGTGTTGTATCTCCGAGCAAAGGTGTTAAGGCTTGTGTCCTTAAGTTGTAAAGGTTTGTAGAGCACCCGTAAGCTTAACAAGTTAGTGGAAAATCTCGAGAGAGTCTCTTGGGAACTGGACTGGCCACGTGTTGTGGTGAACCAGAATATATCGGTGCGTTCTTTCCTTTTTGTTTATTTAACGCACTTATTTATTTCCTGCAAATTTTAATTTCCGCAAGTTTACTCTAAATTTTATTATAACGCTATTCACCCCCCTCTAGCGTTAAGCGTATTTTCTAACAATTGGTATCAGAGCCCAACTCTCTGAAAACTTAACAGTTTGAGAGAACCATCCATGGCTTCTACTCGTGATTCTTTTGCAGGAATTGATGAAGGATAGTGCTCCATACGACCACCTCTATTCAACGGTACAAATTACACGTACTGGAAGGAGAGGATGAAGATCTTCATTCAGTCCAACAGCTTTCACCTCTGGAAGGTGATAATGAAGGGAAACCAAATTCCAACAAAGAAGTTGGAAAACGAATGGGTTCCCAAGTCCGAGGATGAGTATGACGCGGATGACATCCGAAAGGTTCAAAATAATGCTAAAGCAATTAATTTATTATATTGTGCTGTTAATGCTGACGATTACAGGAAAATATCGTGTTGCACAATGGCAAAGGAGATGTGGGACAAGCTAGAAGTTACGTACGAAGGTACGGACCAGGTAAGGGAAGCAAAAATTGATTTCCTAACCCATTCTTATGAATTATTTCACATGAAGGAAGGTGAAAAGGTGGACGAAATGTTTGAGCGATTTTCAATAATCGTAAATGACCTACATGCTCTCAAGAAAACATTCACGGATAGAGAGCTCGTGCAAAAAATTCTTAGAAGTCTCACACCGGCATGGAGATCAAAGGCCGATACAATTCAAGAATCCATTGGTGTTTCAAATGTCACCATCGACGCACTAAGAGGTAACCTTAAGACCTATGAATCTACTATTCTTAACCCTTTTGTTGGTGATCAAAGGAGGCAAAGAATAGCTCTAAAGGCGAGCACAAGCCAACCGCAAATTGATGAGGAAGGAGACAACGAATTTGGACTCGTTATCAAAAGATTTCAAAAGTTCATGCGCAAGGAGTATGAACGCAAGGGCAAAAAGCAAGGCGAACAAATCAAGTGCTATGAATGTGGTGAAACCGGGCACATCAAATCAAATTGCCCAAACATCAAAAAGGAGAAGAAACCTTTTAAAAAGCAACGTGCATACATTTCTTGGGGAGGCGACTCCGGAGATGAGTCAAGCGAAGGAGAAGAAGGCGAAGCAGCAAATCTTTGCCTTATGGCACAAGAAGACAACAAAGATGAGGTATGTCAAATTTCGTCTAAAAACTTCTTTACTCTTGAAGAAATGCGAACTGCTTTTGATGAATTATATGCTGAGTTTATTAAGGCTTCAAAAACTGTTAAGGGCATAAAAGAAAATGCTTCATTAAAAGAAAAGGATTTTCAAAAACAGCTTTCTTTGAAAGAAAAGGATGTAGAAAAACTGGTTTTAGAAAATGAAAAGCTGAAAGAGGAAAACAAGTTTTTTGGAAAAAGAAGCGCCGATAAGCCCGAAAGTTCTACTAAAAGTTGTTCTTCTTGCTTGCATCTCAAAAATGAGGTAGATAGACTCAAAGGTACCTTAGATAAGTTTAATTCTTCCCACAAGAATTTGAATGAGGTCCTTGTTAATTTGAAATCAACCAAGCATGGCATAGGATTTAAGAATGAGGTTAAAGAAAAGGTTGAAGCCAAACCCCAACCACCTAAGGCTCAACCTAGGACTAATAAAAAAAATGCTTATCCTAGAAATAGCAATCCTAGAACCAATATGCATGCTAGACAAAATGTTGAACATTTTAGGAGACCTAGAAATGACTTACCACCTAGAAATAGTTACCCTAGAAATGATGCATATTTTAGGCCAAATGTTGAACCTTTGAGAAGACCTAGAAATGGCCTTCAACCGAGAAACAATCACTCTAGAAATGCTGCCCATCCTAGAGCTCATAGTAGGAGAAATAATTCTCATGAAATGCGAAATAGTCATAGTGTTCAAAATAGAGTAAGAAATTTTCATCCGTCTAGTTACTATGAACCTAGAAGGATGCATAACCCAAATGTGACTTGTCATTATTGTAGACGTATTGGTCATATTGCTCCTGCATGCTTTACACGTCATTGACATATTACTCAATCGCATCATTATAATATGCCTAACCCCCAAGGACCCAAGATGGCATGGGTACCTAAAGAACATTAATTTGTTTTGTAGGTGTGCTTGAAGGGATCAAGTGTACTATGGTACCTTGATAGTGGATGCTCCAAGCATATGACGGGAGATGAATCCAAATTCCTTCAATTAGAGCACAAAGAAGGAGGAAGTGTTATCTTCAGTGATAACAATAAAGGAAAGATAATCGGCATCGGCTCGGTCGGTAAGGATGAAAATTCCTCTATTAAGCATATATTACTTGTCAAAGGATTAAAGCATAATCTCTTGAGCATAAGCCAATTGTGTGACAAGGGAAATCTTGCTCTATTTGATTCGGATGAATGCCTAGTATTTAGACGTAGTGATTTCAAAATCATACTTCGTGGTTTTAGAGTTGATAATATTTATATGGTTGATCTTGCTAATTCCTCACCCGAATATGTTGATTGTCTTATGAGTAAAGAGGATGATACTTAGCTATGGCATCGTAGAGTAGCACATATCAATATGCATCTTTTGAACAAATTGATTTCTCAAAACTTAGTTGTTGGTCTTCCCGATTTAAAATTTGAAAATGACTCTATTTGTGACTCGTGTCAAAAGGGGAAGCAAACAAAAGCATCTTTCAAATCTAAAAACATTGTTTCAACTTCTAGACCATTGCAATTACTTCATATGGATTTATTTGGTCCCTCTCGCATTGAAAGTCTAGGAAGAAATAAATATGCTTTTGTGATTGTTGATGATTACTCGAGATTTACTTGGACTTTATTTCTTGCCAATAAAAGTGATGCTTTTCAAAATTTTAAATATTTTCTTAAGCGTGTTCAAAATGAGAAAGGAACAAACGTCACTTCAATTAGAAGTGATCATGGGGGAGAGTTTGATCACAATCTCTTTGCGGACTTTTGTGACGAACTCGGAATCGAGCATACCTTTTCCGCTCCATGGACACCACAACAAAATAGGGTGGTGGAAAGGAAAAATAGGTGTCTCGAAGAGATGGCTAGAACCATGCTCGACGAAGCTAAGATACCCAAACATTTTTGGGCGGACGCCGTGAATACCGCTTGCTATGTTCTAAATAGAGTAGTAATTCGGCCGATACTCATGAAAACCCCCTATGAACTTTATAAGGGTAGAAAACCAAATATTTCCCATTTTAGAGTTTTTGGTTGCAAATGTTTTGTTCATAACAATGGCAAAGACCAATTGGGTAAATTTGATGCTAAGTCGGATGAAGGTATTTTCATTGGATATTCCTCACGTAGTAAAGCATATAGGGTGTTTAATAAAAGAACCCAAATTGTGGAGGAATCCCCTCATGTTATATTTTTCGAAAAAATAATGCTCGCTTGGCGAGAAAGGATTCCAGTTTTGATCTTGCAGGTATCTTAGGTAGCTTGAAAAACAAAATACAAGAGGAACCACCCAAGGAAAATAAAGATGAAACTGAGGAACAACCAACGGAAGAAGCGCCACAATTGGAAAAAGAAATGAATATGCCTAACGAGTGAAGGACAATCAAAGATCACCCTCTCGAACAGGTAATTGGCAACGTTGGAGACAAGGTAAGTACCCGAAACTCTCTCAAAAATACCTTAGATCATACTGCTTTTGTTTCTCAAATTGAACCCAAAACCATCTCAGAAGCAATTGGGGATGAATTTTGGACCTTGGCAATGCAAGAGGAGCTTAACCAATTCGAACGCAATGACGTTTGGGATTTGGTGCCAAGACCCGAAGGTCATACCATAATTGGTACGAAATGGGTTTTTCGCAATAAACTAGATGAAAATGGTATAATCACTAGAAACAAAGCTAGGCTTGTAGCAAAAGGCTATAATCAAGAAGAAGGTATTGACTATGAGGAAACATATGCTCCCGTAGCTAGATTAGAAGCTATTCGCTTATTGCTTGCATTTGCCTCTTCTATGAATTTCAATTTATATCAAATGGATGTGAAAAGTGCTTTTCTAAACGGTTTTATTCAAGAAGAAGTTTTTGTTGAACAACCCCCCGGTTTTGAAAACTTTAAATCTCCCAATCATGTTTTCAAACTCAAAAAGGCTCTTTATGGTTTAAAACAAGCTCCCCGAGCTTGGTATGAAAGATTGAGTAAGTTTCTTTTGGAAAATGATTTCATTAGGGGGAAAGTTGACACAACTCTCTTTGTTAAGCATAAAAACAATGATATTTTGTTAGTTCAAATATATGTAGATGATATTATATTTGGTGCTACTAACAATGTTTTATGCAAGGAATTTTCTGATCTAATGACAAGCGAATTTGAGATGTCTATGATGGGTGAGTTAACATTCTTTTTGGGATTACAAGTAAAGCAAATGAAAGAAGGTACATTCATTTGTCAAACCAAATATTGCAAAGAATTGCTGAAACGATTTGAGATGAACAATGCAAAAGAAATGGCAACTCCCATGAGCACATCCGATCATCTAGACAAAGATGAGAAAGGTAAGGAAGTCGACACCAAAAAGTATCGAGGTATGATTGGATCTCTTCTTTATCTTACTGCTAGTCGTCCGGACATCATGTTTAGCGTGTGCTTATGCGCTCGTTATCAATCGTGTCCGAAGGAGTCTCACCTTACTGCGGTAAAACGGATTTTAAGGTATCTTGTTGGTACTACAAATGTGGGTCTATGGTACCCCAAAGGCTCATCATGCCAACTTGTTGGCTACTCCGATTCCGATTTTGCTGGATGCAAATTGGACCGCAAGAGCACTAGTGGCACTTGCCATTTGCTCGGTAGCTCTCTCGTTCCTTGGTTTAGCAAGAAACAAGTAAATGTAGCGTTGTCCACAACCGAGGCTGAATATGTAGCCGCGGGGAGTTGTTGCGCTCAAATCCTATGGATGAAACAACAACTCTTGGACTATGGCCTAAGTCTTGATCATATCCCTTTTAGATGTGATAATACTAGTGCCATATGCTTGACGAAGAACCCCGTTCTTCATTCGCGAACGAAACACATTGAAATTAGACATCATTTTATTAGAGATCACGTTCTCAAAGGCGATGTCGAAATTGAATTTGTTGAAATCAAAAAACCAATTGGCAGACATCTTTACAAAGCCTTTAGAGAAAGAGTCCTTCTTCCGAATTCGCAGTGAACTCGGGATCCTTGACTCCACGTTGATCTAAGTCATGCATTGCATTTTTTTATTACAAGATTTCTAACATGAGCGTCAGAGACGTCTAATGATTTTTGTAGGTATCGCCCCAAAGGAAAGGGGAATTATAAAGCTTGACGTGCAACAATCGGTTTCCGTCATCAAAAAAATCGATTATTTCGTATCAATAATCGATTATGTTGCTATTATTCGGGTTGATGTTGCTGTTTTTTCTTTCCAATAAATAAACAAGGTTTATTTCATCTTTGGCATCTTATTATTATTTTTGCTAATGGCAAAAGGGGGAAGATAACGGGTATGCACTCTCAGTATTTATAAGCTTAAATTGAGGGGAACAAATTGCATACTTGTTACATGTATATACTTGTCTTGAATCGTCAATATAAATTGCTTGTCTTGCATATCCCGCTTAATGTTTGCCATTATCAAAAAGGGGGAAATTGTTGGAAACACGTTCTCAATGCAATATACTAAAACGTGTGTTCTTTTGTGTAGGTTTTGATGAATGACAAACGAAGCGAAAATTGATATATGACGAAGTTCAAGAAACAAGCGCACAATTGATATACAACGAGATTCAAGCTCAAGACAAAGTTTTATAAGTTTAATTGAGTCATTCTTATTTGTGATCTTGATCCTACAACTTGACTCGTAACATGGCTTCTCTCATAAAACTATTTTCCAAAATCATGCATATTTAATTTAACGTCAAATGATTTTAAATCATGCATATTTACAGTAGGCAAAATAATTTTTAGACATGCCTTAAAAATCTGGACTAAGATAATCGATTATGTACTTATGATAATCGATTGTTTTGAAGCCAAGACTGCATGACAACCGATTGTGAACTAATGACAATCGATTGTGAGTAAGACAGTGAGCATCAGGTTTTTCAAACCTGCATGACAATCGATTGTGAACAAATGACAATCGATTGTGATGAGCCAGTGTCCATCAAAGTTTTTCAAAACTCAGAATAATCGATTGTGAAGCTAATGACAATCGATTGTGAAGAGACAGTGTCCTTCAGATTTTTCAAAGTCACAAAATAATCGATTATGAACTTATGACAATCGATTGTGTTGAGGCAGTGACTTCTAGACTTTTTCAAAACTATTAAATAATCGATTGTGAGTATATATCAATCGATTGTCAAGAGGCAGTGTCTAAAATGATTTTCAAAAACTGATAAGTAATCGATTGTTGACTTTGTGCAATCGATTGTGAAGCTGACCGTTGTCGTAATGTTTTCAAATACCGTCAGGTAATCGATTATTGATTCTGTATAATCGATTATTTTGATTAAAATCCGGAAAAGATTTTTTGAACGTTATTGGGTAATCGATTATTGATTTGGTATAATCGATTGTTTTGATTAAAATCCAGAAAAGATTTTTTTAACGTGGCTGAGTAATCGATTGTTGATTCTGGACAATCGATTGTTTGTGGTAAAATCTGGAAAGGATTTTTTGAACGTTGCGAGTAATCGATTATGGATTGTAAGTAATCGATTATCAAGCGTAAAATCTGGGATTGAATTTTGATCTGACTGGCAGACAATCGATTGTTGGGGTTTGACAATCGATTGTGAGTGAGTAAAATCAGCAACTCTTAATTGGCAATTAGGCAACGGTAATGCCAAGTTTTTCAACTATAAATACAGCTTCATTTCAGTGTTTTAAACACAACAACATACTACAATTGATCATTACATTGCTATAAGCTTGCATACTTTTGTTTATCATTTTATATTCAATTTCATAAAGCTTTTGAGAGCCATATTCTTGTCCAAAGTTGTTGTGATCTAGAGCTTACTTCTTTTACTCATACCTACTCATAAAGGAGTATTTTGTTTGAGTGTTTAGTGTTTTATACACTTGTAAGAGAATTGTGATTCTCTTGTTGTAAGGAACTTGTGTTTCCTTGGTTGAAGTCTTGGAGTGTTGTATCTCCGAGCAAAGGTGTTAAGGCTTGTGTCCTTAAGTTGTAAAGGTTTGTTGAGCACCCGTACGCTTAACAAGTTAGTGGAAAATCTCGAGAGAGTCTCTCGGGGACTGGACTAGCCACGTGTTGTGGTGAACCAGAATATATCGGTGCGTTCTTTCCTTTTTGTTTATTTGACGCACTTATTTATTTCCTGCAAATTTTAATTTCCGCAAGTTTACGCTAAATTTTATTATAACGCTATTCACCCCCCTCTAGCGTTAAGCGTATTTTCTAACATTATCCTATTTGGAATGGGATTAATATTTTCAATAGGAAAATATTATATTAATATAAAAAAAATTTATATATTATAATCCAATTTGGTATTGGAATTTATGGAAAGTTCATAAATCAAAAAGTCCAAAATTTTTCGTTGACAGAGAAGAAAAAATTTCGAAAATTTTTCATACAAAATTCTTCTATAAAAAAAATTTTCATAAGTTTATTTTTGGAATAACTTTTACCCTAGGAAAATTATTACATCAATCAAATAGGAAAAGGGTTTGTAGGTGATGCTATATAAAGGGTGATGGAGAAAATTTGAAAAAGTTTTTTTTGTTCTTTTCGATTTTAATCTTTTTCTTGAGAAGAAAACCCTACTTTGTGAAAGTGAGAGTGCAATACAAATCCAAGAGAGAAAATTACAATTACAAGAAAAGTGTTTCTTGTTCTTCTAATTTGAGTTGAGATTTTTAGAAAAATTTCAACACAATACTATTCGTTTAATTTGTTTGCGGGTTTCATCGATCAACAATTTGATAGCAAGGATCGGTCTCGGTGTGGATACGCATAGAGTGTTCGCACTATCGAAGAATTTTGAAAGGAGAGTCTCTTCACCAGGTATGTCTTAGATCCGATCTTTGATACTTAAATACATCTTAAACTTGAAAAAATCTACCTAGGATTGTTATTATCTTCCGATGCGTGTTACGAACACCTATACGCAATCCAACAGTGGTATCAGAGCCGTGGTTTATTGTGTCTAAAATTTATTTACGAAATATTTTAATATTATATTTGAAGAGTTCAAACCATAATAGATGTGCCTTGTGCAGTAGTCAAATTATTTGAATGATTGATATTATTTTATTGTGGATAAAATATGCATTCATATAACTATTGAGATAGTTCATCACTTGAATTTAAAATTTTGTATTAGATACAATGGGAATCTATAATAGGTTACATGATTCTATTGTTAATTTAATTGTTATTAGTTCATGAGATGTTAATTAATAATAATATTCTAGCATGAATTCTTTTTATGTGATATAAAAGATAAATATGTTAGAGGATGTTGAATTTTGTTTTATGCCATGTGCTTGTTCATTACATAATTTTGAATTATTTATTACATGTGATGTAAATTAATTTAAGGCTAAGCATGTAGACAACTTGAACTAAATTCACATGCTATAAAAGATTCGATCTTCGTGTTATTAAAAATTGTTTTTGTAACAATTTTCTTTTATTAAAATTTGAGTTCTTAAATAATAAAATATAAGATATTTGATTATAGAGCTATCCATCAAGGTAATTAATTTTACTTACTTCTTATTTATAAGGAGCGGCCTGACTACCATGAGGCTTATAGTTCGAGAATATGTTAAAATTATTTATTGCATTAGATGTATGGGTTGAAAGAATTATTCAATTTTACACTAGACACCTGGACTACCCGGGGGAGTATAAAATTTAATAAGTTCTTTGCTATCATGATGGTTGAACTCAACTATGCCAATAGGTTCGACTTGACTACCAGGGGACTATTTGACATAGAGCTATTTAAGGAAATTATATGGGGTTATAACTGGTAAGAGTACCTACCTTTAAAATATATGTGAGAAACGACTTGATTTCCAAGGGGCTCATACATATTGTTAAAGGATTCCTTTACTCCATTAAAAGAAATAAAGATTTCGTAAACTATAATGAGGGTAAATAGTTTAAAATAATTAGTGGAAATATCATTTAGATAAAATTCCATGTCTTTATGATATATGCAAATATGTAATTATATTACTGCTTTTTCTTTTCTATATTTTAGATTTCTCAATATGTCTGCTATATCACTGTGTGAAATACTTGAGACCAACAAATTGGTAGGACCAAACTTTGATGACTAGTATAGAAATTTGAGAATTGTTCTCATGCATGAAAAGCTTATGGATGTGATCGATAAGCCTGCAAAGATAATCCCTCCAGAGAATGATGTTCAAGGCAACAAGGTTTATTAATTGGAAGAAAAACTGCAAAGGAGTATCTTGCAACTCTAAAGGACAAGAAACAAGGTGAGACATTAATGAAAAATGTTTTCAAGGTTTCCTTAGCTACTACTAATTCTTCACTGTGGGTATTAGATACTGCTGTGGTTATAACATCTGCAATATGTTGCAAGGGTTCAAGATAAGTAGGAGGCTAAAGAAAGGAGAAATTAGTCTACAACTTGGAAATGGTGCAGAAGTTGCGGCCGTAGCTATAGGATCAACTTCTTTAATAATGCTACGGGAAAAGTACTTACGTTGGATGATTGCTATTATGTTACTAAATTTATTTCGAACATAATTTCAGCTTCTATGTGAGACAAATGTGATTTGCACATTAATATAGAAAATGGTATTTGCTCTATTTATTATAGTGATAATTTTATATGTGAATGGCTATATCCAACATGATGTTTATGTCTTACCTAGTGTGAATGCTAATTCGATTATGCATGTTTCAAGTCTTAAGAGTAAAAGAGATGATCATGTAAATCAAACATACTGTTGGCATTGTAGGCTTGATCATATTGGAGAGAAAAGAATCAACAAGTTGTACAAGGAAGGGTACCTTAACAAGTATGATTTTGAATCATATCCAACTTGTGAATCTTGTCTGAAAGGAAAAATGACCAAATCTCCATTTAATGGAAGTGGAGAAAAAGCTTATGAATTTTTGGGACTAATTCATACAGATGTTTGTGGGCCCATGAAAATTCAAGCTAGAGGTGGATATTCTTACTTCATCACCTTCACTGATGATATGTCAAGATATGGATTTGTGTATCTTATGAAACATAAGTCTGAATCTTTTGAAATATTCAAAAGGTTCCGTAGTGAAGTTGAGAAGCAGACTGGTAAAAATATCAAAGTACTAAGGTCTGATAGAGGTGGAGAATATTTTAGTAAAGATTTTACGAGATATCTCAAAGAGAATTGGATTCTCTCACATAGGACACCTCCAGGAACACCACAACACAGTGGTGTGTCTGAAAGGAGAAACAGAACCTTATTAGATATGCTGAGATCTATGATGGGGTTCACTAATCTTCCAATAAATTTATGGGGATATGCTTCGGAAGCAGCAACAAACTTACTAAATAAAGTTCCCACTAAGTCAGTCTCTACAACACCATATGAGATATGGAAAGAATGTAAGCCTAACCTTAAACATATTAAAGTTTGGGGTTGTCCAGCTTATGTTAAGAGACTACAGTCTGATAAACTTGACTCAAGATCTGATAATTGTAGGTTCATTGGGTATCCCAAAGAAACAAGAGGATATAATTTCTATCACCCTTCTGACCATAAAGTGTTTATGGCCAGAGGAGCAACCCTTTTTGAAAGGGAATTTCTTTTGGAAGGAAATTATAATGGAGAAATAGAACTTGATGAAGATCAAGAAACTAATGAATCAACACAATATAAAGATCATGATACCCAAGTTGAAGAACCTTTATTGGATGTTTTGAAGTTGCCAAGGAAATTTCCATCTTCAACGGTTGAAGTTCAAGAACTAAATGAAGTTCAAGAACAGGTTAATGAACCAGTTCCAAACCAAATTGAGCAACAACAAAATCCAACACAAGGTGAACAGGTTGTACAAGTACCTCTTCGAAGGTCTACACGAGAACGTCATGATTAAATTTATTGGTACAAGATTATTTATCAAATGAGGTTGATCATAATGATGATGACCCTAAGACCTATGAAGAGGCTATACAAAGTTCTGAATATGAGAAGTGGCAATAGGCCATGGAATCCGAAATGGAATCCATGAAGGAAAATAAAGTCTGGACTTTAGTTGAACCTTCAAAGGATATAAAACCTATAGGTTGTAAATGAGTTATTGATAAAAAGATTGGAGCAGACATAAAGGTGGAGACCTACAAAGCACGTCTTGTTGCCAAGGGATATCGTCAGAAAGAAGGAGTCGACTATGACGGGACTTTCTCTCCCGTGGCAATGCTCAAATCTATTCGAATTTTTCTTGCTATAGCAACATACTATTATTATGAAATATGGAAAATGGATGTGAAAACAGCTTTCCTTAATGGTGAGCTTGAAGAGGATGTGTACATGACAAAACTTGAAGGTTTCACATCTTCGTTTGATCATAATAAAATTTGTAAGCTACAAAGATCTATTTATGGATTAAAGCAAGCTTCTCGAAGTTTGAATATTCGATTTAACAAAACAATTGAAAATTTCAATTTTGTTAGATGCTAAGACGAACCTTGTGTGTACAAAAAGGTTAGTGGGAGCACAATTATATTTTTAGTGTTGTATGTTGATGATATATTGCTCATAGGGAATGACGTACCAGCATTGCAAAATACCAAGATTTGGCTATCTGAACAGTTTTCCATGAAAGACTTGGGAGAAGCAGCTTATATATTAGGAATAAAGATCTATAGAGATAGATCTAGGAAGCTGCTTGGACTTTCCAGTCTTTGTACATTGATACTACCTTAAAGGGGTATAACATGGATAATTCGAAAAGAGTCTATCTACCGATAGGCACTGGAATTTCTCTCAGTAGGGAGGATTGTCCTAAAACACCTAAAGAGAGAGAACGCATGAGTAGGATCCCATACGCTAGTGCAGTGGGAGCTATCATGTATACCATGACATGTACACGTCCTGATTGGCTTATGCACTTGGAGTGACTAGCCGATATCAGGCAAATCCTGGTGAGGAACATTGGAAGGTGGTGAAGATCATTCTTAAGTACTTAAGAAGGACTAAAGACCAATTCCTCATCTATAAGAATTCTGAGTTGAAACTTGAAGGTTATACTGATGCAAGTTTCTCTTCAGATAGGGATGATAGCAAATCTATTTCTGGTTATGTATTCACCTTAAATGGTGGTGCAGTGAGTTGGAAAAGTTCCAAACAAGCTACAGTAGCTGATTCATTGATTGAAGCAGAATATATAGCAGCTAGTGAAGCTGCTAAGGAAGCTGTATGGATGAAAAAGTTCTTAACTGAACTTGGTGTGGTTCCTTCAATGGAAGGTGCGGTTCCATTGTTGTGTGACAATACTGGAGCCATTGCTCAAGCAAAAGAACCAAGATCACACCAAAAGTCCAAACATGTTCTGCGAAGGTATCACTTGATAAGAGAAATCAATGAACGTGGAGACGCAAGATTCAAATGGTTGATGGAAAGGAAAATGATGCAGACCCATTCACTAAAGCGCTTGGCACAAAGAAGGTTGACAAGCATAAGTGGAAATTGGGGATGAAGTACAAGAGCGATTGGCTCTAGTGCAAGTGGGAGATTGTTAGGGATATAGTAGATATGCCATAGATCCAATATCATATTTGATAACTTGAACATATTTTTGTGAATGTCATTTGATATAAAATATATGGCATTTGATATTCTTTTATCAATATTATCAATTGTTTGATTATTTTGATAAGGTCCTTGATTAAATTTTGAGATTTGTCATCGTGATTGAGATCATGATAATGAGAGCAAAGTCTTTTACAATTTAATCTAAATTTGTTCTTGATCGTAGGATTATTAATTTGGACATTAGTAATCCGGTTAGATCAATATTTATGTGATCGTCTTATCGGATAAAGATTAGTTGATCTCATTAACTAAATCACATAGATAGATGATACATATAGAGATATGATCATTGAACCGACTCATTGGATAATTCCTAATGGTTAGAATTACCATAAACTGTCAATAGGATATTTTCTTGAAGAATGTGATGTAACTGTTTCCTTTGACTTGAGATCGTCATAGTAATTGACAAGTTATTTATTGTGCTTTGATACTAGACACCTATGGCCCTAGGGAGATAGTTGAAAGGATATTGGGTACGATTAAATACTTGTAGAATTAGTGATTGATCAAGACGGAATCTGTCAACTCTTGGTAATGAGTTTAAGCTCCATGTTGTCATGAATTATAAACGACCAAACTAAGACCTTGGCCAGGGCAATTGAATGAAAGAAGAAACGAGTTTCTTAGATCATTCAATGGTCGAATATATTTGACGTGAACACATAGTTGATCGCCTATTAGGATTTGACAGTTGAACCATATCCTAGGTTGATCTAGAGCTATAAGGACAGAAGGAATTACTACATTATTCTTCTACTGGTTCTTGAGAGTAAATTGTATATTTCATGCTATCCGGTCGTTAAGGAGTGTTGCTATACGCCACCCTTGATTAGTATATTGATATGATCAATTTACTACCGGTTTAGTATTGAACCTATGGGGTCGCACACTAACGAGTGTTCTGATCTTTGCTAAAGGATTAATTAATTTATTATTTGATAATTAAATTAAAGAATTTAATTAGTCAAATAAATTTAGTTATTAGTCCAAATGAAATATTATTATATTCTTTGCTAGCACAAAGATTATAATTAATATTGTGAATAAATTGAAGTTTCTATTTGGAATAGAAATTAAATAATATCTCTTGGTTAAAATATATGTGATATATATAATTAATATTAATTTTTATAATAGATGTATATAAAATATAATATTAATAAAGACTTGTTTATAAATCTAATTTTGAATTGGATTATTAATTGAAGTTTTATCCTATTTCGAATGTGATTAATATTTTCAATAGGAAAATATTATATTAATATAAAAAAATTATATATTGTAATCCAATTTGGTATTGGAATTTATGGAAAGTCCATAAATCAAAAAGTCCAAAAATCTTCGTTGACAGAGAAGAAAGAATTTCGACATTTTTTCATACAAAATTCTTCTATACAAAAATTTTCCATAAATTTATTTTTGGAATAAATTTTACCCTAGGAAAATTATTACATCAACCAAATAGGAAAAGGGTTTGTAGGTGATGCTATATAAAGGATGTTGGAGAAAATTTGAAAAAGTTTTTTTTTGTTCTTTTCGATTTTAATCTTTTTCTTGAGAAGAAAACCCTACTTTGTGAAAGTGAGAGTGCAATACAAATCCAAGAGAGAAAATTACAATGACAAGAAAAGTGTTTCTTGTTCTTCTAATTTGAGTTGAGATTTTTGAGAAAAATTTCAACACAATATTATTCAATCAATTTGTTCGCGGGTTTCATCAATCAACAAGTTGATAGCAAGGATCGGTCTCGGTATGGATACGCATAGAGTCTTCGAACTATCGAAGAATTTTGAAACGAGACTCTCTTCACCAGGTACGTCTTAGATCCGATCTTTGACACGTAAATAAATCTTAAACATGAAAAAAATCTATCTAGGATTATTATTGTCTTCCGCTGCGTATTACGAACACCTATACGCAATCCAACAATAAGTTCTATATTCTTGGAGATTACTATGATTACAACAGTAAGGACAGCATTAATTAAACAACTAAATAGCTTAGCTAAGAATAATTTGTCCTAATACTACGAGCTATAAAATTGTGCTTGGACTCTCCAATACCTTAACCGAAAGAAAAAATTGCATCAGCTATAACACTAAGATAAACCTATATGACAGGGATTGGCATCTTCGTAATTTATCAGTTGTCACATCTTGACACCTCTTGAAATGAGAATGTCACCATATGGCGCCTCCTGTTCGACTTTTATAAAGTCCCGAGTGGCCAGAACTGCGCATAGAATGTAGCAAACTTTAACTCTCTTTAATGACAAAAGCTGAAAACTATAAAAGTTTCTCCGTGCTGCAATGCAGACTAAAAGAATTGAAAGGAATATATATACCACAAGTCTGATAAAAGAGACACGCTGCTTGTTTCTTTGTCATCCCAAGAGTTAGTTCATTCAAACATTCTGCTTTGGCTGATCCAGGAGTGTCAAAGTGACTCTTCAGCTGCCTGTAGACAATGTACCATTGAGAAGTCAATAAATCAGCTGATTCATGATGAAACTGGAGGGAGTTTTAGGAACTAATGAAAAAGGATTTACTTCCTGATAGTGTCAGTCATCTTGTCAAGAGGTTGATTAGTGAATTGATGTTGGGTTTGTGTTGGTCCAGTTTCCATCAACGTCTCTGCAAAAGGAGTAAAGGCAGGTTTATGACAAACTAAACCACGTTAAAGAAAATGACCAGAACTTAAATGCGGAAGTTGTTGAGTGTTCACAAACCATTGTCTGGTGTATAACCATTCTCTGATAGTTCGGATAGTCTAGCGATCTTGAAAGTTGGATCAGGATGGTGCCATTGGTACTCTTCTGCTACTGGTTCAAGGCCACTTGCACCGTGCCTCGATGAAGAATGGGGTCTTTTCTTGTTGGACCTGAAGGTTTGCAATTTTGATCAGTGTAACCAGCTGCTGTACATACAGAGAAACCTTGGTAATAAAAAAATAAGGTTAAACTTTCCTTTGGAACCGGGACCATGATATTCATTATTTCCTTCTGTTAATGTGAGTATCACTGGAATAATTTATCATTGAACAATTACCGGCTCAATAAATAGTATGTACTAGTAGTACTAACCGGTTTGAATTGGTTATGGAGTTCTGTGATAGGTAACCATGATCAGATGCTGAGCTTGGAATGGATCTAGGCTCATCACCTATAGAATCACACAAATAAAAGGTATACCACCATTACAAATTGCATACATATGATGGGCATTCGAATATTCATGTAAATTCTACATACCAGAGCCAGGCGTGGCCATGTGATTGGTCTCATTCACTCCATTAACCTCTTTTGGATGCAGTCCAAGGTTTGTAAGATTGGTTCTGAGGTCCTCCATGAGATCAGGTGGAATCACGTTATTATTGACATTTGCCCTTTGTTTCTCTATGGAGATCCCTACTGATGGGGAACCTACACCAGTTTGGAACTCTTCCAAAGGCTTCACATTCAAATGCTCAATCAGAAACACTTGAAGCCGGTAGTTGTTTAAAACTTACTGCGAATCAGAAGTTCCTTACATATCTGACAGGTTGAAAATTGTGCATCCTTTCAGCCGGAGATGTGTAGGATGGTTCAGGAGGATAAGGCGGAGAGGTCTTTCCTGCATGTTACAATGGAATTACCTTCTGTTTGTAGTTTCTGCAATAGAGAATCTAAAAGTATGGATGAAAAACCAGACCAGAAGGTGAATCATGGGGAGGTTGGGTACTTCGTATCCACAATTTTAAGAGTGGTGCTGGATAGTGAACTTCCCTATTTCCATTTGTGAGCAACCCTTCTAGTAATGCAATAAGAGGCACCTCCATGAGTCTGTCTATCTTCATAGAAGATGAGGCACTCAAAGTCTGCGCAGAGCAAGAACTTAAGGTTAAGGTTACTAATAAATGATTTTGCATCTTATTGTAGTTAAAAAGAGAGATACTTTTGTTACTCTTAGGATATTCAAACACTATCCATTGATGGCAGAGATGAACATACTTAGTTTGTAGGATAAGATCCATAGTCAAATTTTAATTGCTCAAGGTGTATAAAATGGAAGCAATTGAGGAGGGGACGATCTGGATTTGCACCTTTCTCTTTTTCCTTGTTCTTGATACAATATCTGAAGAACCCTGAAGCCAGGTATGATATATTTGACCAGGAATAATAGTTTGTTCATTGTCAATTGCAAGACGCACTAATTTTCTTGCTCTTTGTCGAGCTGGCTTTGGCCTTTGTTGGTCCTGCCGTTGCTACAGAGCCATGTGAAGACGTTGAATTAATACTGAAGGTATTCAGTTATATTTATTCCTAACTCGGTTGCTTATGGAATTTCTACCTCAAAAACTTCTTCAGCTTCAGATTGTTGCTTCACTTGCTCCTCTGAATGTCTATCAGGGATCTCGTCAGCTGCAACAAAATTTCTCTTTATTCAATCTATTTGCTAAATTAAGTAATTAATAAGGAATCTAGGGACTTTTACAAGCTCAACTCAATCAAATTGCGGTTTGTGCTTGAATGAACTATGCATGTAAACTGGAAGTTTGAGGTTAAGGGTTCAACAACCAGGCAGTCACAAGTATATTAGCTGATCTAATAGTAGATAAGTGCGACTTGCATCCGTATTCGTATTGGAGAGCAAGGTTTATTTCCATAATGTCTCTATCTGAAAGCCTCTCTTAAAGCACCAAGTGAATCATCTTGGGTCCATCTGCTATTTACATCTCAAAAAACTTCATCTATCTGAAGTAGAAGCTAGTAATTTTTTTAATAAAAAGAAAGTCTAATAAGCACATTCTTACGTTGATGGGCTTCTTGTCGAGGTGGAGATGGCACAAAAGTACTTGGGATTTGAGCTTCCTCTGGCTGGGTAAAATTCAATTGTGTTTCTTCATCCCCTTCAATATCAAACCTGTGGAATAATTCATGCTCAAAAAACTCCCATGATTTGTTGATGTATAATTTGGTTTCACGTGAAGTCATTATTTTAACTGACCAAATAAACTTAATGCAGACAAACCCTTAGAAGGCAAATGGTGAAAGTTTTAGATAGAGAGCATTTTAACTGTTCCTCAGGATACCTCTCAAAATGATTACACATATCTGAATCTGCCTGATGGGCATCAAAATGTTCGGCCAGGGTGATGTTATCTAGATCAACTGCAACAAGGTTTTTCGGGGGTGTTCAGAGATAGGAACAACAAGAGAAGAAAATAATAGTATATGCAAGAATATAGTAATTAGCATAGTGTATGCTGATAGTGGGATCTACAGGCATACCTTGATGTAAGTCCCGGGCAGGTTCTTCCTCTGCATTGGGTTTATCATAGAGGTCTACATTATCTAGTCTCTGCACATACAACATCCAGGAGTTTAGCTGCAAATCTTATGTTGAAATTACTACTGATTACGTTACTTTCACTATATGTACTTAGAATCAGACAACATTGCTTGCTCTTCAAGGTCAAGAACAAGGACAAAATCCTAAATAACTTAAGATAGTCTTTGGAAAAGCTTACACAATTCAAGAGTTGAAATAACAAAGAGCAAATTGCAAAATATATGAATTAAATGGGTAACTGAGACCAAAGGAACACGAAGGTAAATCAAATCGCTTCATTAATGTTAACTTTCTACTGATTCAAATTGCAATATTGGTAAACATTTGAAATACCACTCTTTATCTGCATCCTATTTTTCCTATAAAAAAAAATTCTGTTTTTGAAGTTATTTCAGGGACTGAGGAGGTGATAGCGCTTTCCATTAATTTACCATCGCGAAATAAGAGGTTTGTTCGAAACCCATCATTGTGACAGTGTCCGAGTTTCGCATTGTCAGTTCAATCTCCGGGAGTTCTTCCTCCCGGTTTTCCGGCAGAGTCACAGCTTCATACCTGCATGGGATGAAATGTTAACTATCAACCCTGGGAAAAACCACAAAACGAACCAGAACTCAATTTTTTGCTATCAATCAAAATTTAATCAAGGTAAATGGAAACTGCCAGGTGCTAATATGCGCCATTTCAGTCTCTGATGCAAAAATACGCTGATGCTGAAGTGGAGATGAGGTACTCACTTGGCTTGCAATTTGCTCTTGGGAAGCAACGTAGGATCAGGAGCTGCTGATTTGACCTTCCAAGCTTCATTGATTTGCACCTGAAAATTACCAAAACTCACATATTACGTAATCACAAAAATCATCACCAATTGGACGACACATAAATGCTGAAATTAACAAAAACAGAGCAAAGAGAGAGATTAAGTTGATTGGTGAATCGAAGACCAGTGTTACTACCATGAGACGAGTTACATCATCTGCATTGAAAAAACAACAGAAAACAAAAACGTTGAAGCAAGGGAGGAAAATTAGGTGTAAATTTCCGAAAAGAATCAAACATGAAATTCAAATAAAGATGATGATATTTCATACCATAAAGGAGTTTCACTTGGCGTTCGTAAACAATGACGACTCCACCTGAAATATATACAACTGACAATTAAATCTCTCAAACGAAAAATTCAGTTACTCAATTCAGTAAAACATACCCATGAGAATTCCAGAGAGTCGCAGAGCCATTGGGACCGATGGATTTAAGATTTGTTCACTGCGTTAAATGAAAAAAAACAGAAGAACTCTCGAAATCAACGAGGAATAAAGTGTTGTGTTGACGTAGTAATTGAAGAAATAAAAAGCGACTGACCAGATCTTAATAATGTTGAGCTTACTAAGCTTTTTCCGGTTGATCTTTGAGTGCAGAGTGGCCGCCATCCTTCACAGCAAAGAGAAAATTCATACAAAATTCGAATTAAGCGTTCTTCGTAGCCAATTTTAATTGTAATAACTTAAACATATACAAAAAATTGAGTTACGGAGCTTAATAAAGGAAACGACATTCTAGCACAGAATTACAAAATATGGAAGTAAAAAACGAAGAAACTCTAAACATGTAAAAGCTTATGTATGAGAAGCGAATACAGAAAGAAAACATCATAATGACAAGTAGTAACTACTAATGATTTTAATCAGATTTGGTCAAGCGGAGCTTTGCGAGTAAGAAGCTGGATCATTAAATTCTTAAACAACTCGAATTTAAGCATTTTGTTACACAAGAACGGATCCAATTTAAACTGTGACAGCTTAACATATAAATCATAGTGAAGTTCAAATTATGAAAGTCGTATGAGAGGCTACAGAAATTACAATATATGGAAGTAAAACAGTAGAAACTCACAGCATGTAGCTTATTTATGTGAATTAAACGAAATTAGAAAGAAAAAATCGAAATGACAAGTAGAAATCGACAAATTATCACCATATTTGGCCAAGCGGAGCTTTGCGAGCAAGGAGCTGGTGAGAGTAGAACATATTGTAGTAGTGGAGAAAGAGAGTTCAGGCACTGAAATTGCAGAGAGAATTTGAAGTGAGAAGGTTTTGTATATATAGGTGGAGAGAGAGAGAGCGAGAGAGAGAGATCACATGCAAAGTGAGAAAGGAAGAGCGTGTGTGTTTGGTGCCTGTGCGATTCTCTGGTATACCCGCCATAATCTGTTACGATTTCGATTGCAGTTTTTGCAGAGCCGCTTTGTGGGCCCCCCCGGCTCTTACAGAAGAAGAATGAATGTTTCTTTCATTTACTCGACTCCACTCTCACAGCTCAAGTGATGGAATTTGTGTGCTATCATTCCTATCCACGCGCCCTTCAACGCTTTAACATTTTATTCCTACTCAACAACAACAACTACCCAGTTATCCCACCAGGTGGGGTATGAGGAGGGTAATGTATAGACGAGCCTTACCCCTGCCCGTAAGTGCAGAGAGGCTGTTTCCAAACAACCCTCGGCGTGTAGGATAAAAAGAGGTAAAGCTGCATTACGAAAACCAAAGGTAAAATTAGAAACACAAGCAAAACAAAACAAAATAATAAAGCATAGGTACTCCTGCAATAATAATGTAAGTACTCCTGAAAACATAAGCAACATAAATACAATCGCATGCAATAGTGCAATAATAACAAACAGTAACTACCATATTAATATTCCTACTCAATATTTACATAATTTTTTAAAGAACAAGACTAAAGCTAATTCCTGAAATAGGAAAAGGATAAAAAACGACTCCGATCCAATGTCTTCACAAGACCATCAAGAGATATGGTAATCGCTTCACATTTAATGGGAGGTTTATGTTCGAGCCTTGAAATAAAGAAACTTTAGGCATAAAGTGCTTCACCTAATGGACTATACTGTGCAGATGCACAAAATAGTGTATTT
This sequence comes from Nicotiana benthamiana, assembly GCA_034376525.1. Lineage (NCBI taxonomy): Eukaryota > Viridiplantae > Streptophyta > Magnoliopsida > Solanales > Solanaceae > Nicotiana > Nicotiana benthamiana. The sequence continues at coordinate 49,394,215 of CM067331.1, forward strand.
ATTGTTAATAAGTTTATTAAATATATATAAATATTAAATTTAAAACTCAATCATTAATGCTTGAAGTTATTATTCTAAAATTCAGAAACTTAAATGAATTTATACGCTTTGAGAAAACAAGAACTCACTTTACATTACCATGAATAATGTTAAAACTGAAGCATGAGAACGTCATCCTCCATAAAGATAGCTACCGGATTACCAAGTTCGGACAAGAAGCAAGTTGTTTTATCTGAATTTTTTCTGGATCCCTTGCGGGTTTAGTCCAGTTTGAGTTTCGACTCATCCCTAATTCTGACGCTGGTCCAATTCGTCAAATTTTTTGTAAAAATAGCACGGTATAATGAGTTTTCGAACGGATCATTTAAAAATAGACTGCGTTTACCAAATCAATAAAAAATAATCACCATTTTTCTGCAATAAAACCCGGTTTAGCATAGTACACTGGAGTTCGGTGTACCTGTGTATGAACTCCAACATATTATACTGGAACGGTATACTTTGCTGGCTCCAGTATGATATTCTGGAGACTAGAGCATCAGTGCTTCAAACTCCAATATATTATACTGAAACATTATATTTGCTGGAACTCCAGTATAATATGCTGGAGTTCTAGTGTATTTATGCTGGAATTCCAGCATATTTATCCTAGAACTCCACTATAATATGCTGGAGTTTAAGTATACTTATGCTGGAACTCCATCATAATATACTGGAATATTTTTCGGGTTTTGAACAGTATTTTTGCTCATATTTATGTTTACATAAAAAGTAACTAAATTTCAATTATTTTTGAACGATCTGTTACAAATCTAACTATTTTTAAATTTCTCCCAAACTTTTTGCATCTCGGGCAGGTTAATAAAAAAAGTCATTCTACATTTCTTATACATTAAAGTCACAAAACTATATATTCAAATTTATTTTATATATTAAAGTGATTTTGCTAGCGAAGAAGTCACTCAAGTTTACTTATGTATCAGCAAAAATTTTTAAAATATTTTTGACCCGATAAAAAGTTGTTCAATTTTGACCAAGTACAATGGAAAGTCACTAATGGCTGCACCACCGTCATGTTTGTGATGGACCTAATGTAATAGGAAGAGAGGTCACGAACACATGTAAAGTTCAGAAAAAAATTTATATTTATATATATATAGACAAAGTTGAATAAGTTTTTGTATAAAAATTAATTTAGTAACTTTGGTGCATTAAAATGAAAGTAGAGCGACAATGCGTAAAATTAACCCGACAAAAGAATAATATCAGTTAAAAATCACTCTTAAGGATGTAAAGCTGGTTTAAGTTGTTAAGGGTTTTGATTCTTCCAACTGACAGGAGAGATATTGAGAGTCTCCAACCTTTTGTCATGCTTAAGTTTCTTCTTTATGCTCTAAATGTGGCGTATACTGGGTGACACTTTCAGTATTGTAATTTTTAAAATATAGTCCGTTTTTTGTAGTAGCTCGAAATTTTGCTGGTAAGCCATCTAATTCTATCTCTAGATATTGCTAGTAATCTATGTTTAATGCAAAATATTATCTGCAGTTCAAAGTGGCTGCCATTCGCATAAAAAGAACCAAATAGCAGAATGTACGAGAGGCATTTCTGTTGGAGGTATTCTATGATAATAAAACTACAAGGACGTCGTATCCTACACAAATATCTAAGGCAAAAACTTACAGGACCATGGAAACCCACTGAAAACTTTCCTCTAATCCTTCTTGGCAATGACTATTACATAGTCAAATTCCATAAAGAAGAAAATATGATCACAGCTCTTCAACATGGTACATGGTTCATTGCCCACTTCTTATTCGTCCAATAACGGGAACCAAATTATTGCTACGAAGGCTAAAGAATTACATACGGCTATCTGGTTAAGACTACCACAACTCCTTAAAAATTCTATGATGGAGAGGTTTCAAAGAAGATAGGCATGACAATTGGTCGTCTCCTAAAAGTGGATGCTTGCACATTATCCACCGTAAGGGGTCACTATGCTAGGGTGTGTGTTGAGATTCCCCTCAACGAGCCAGTCAAGCCTTATATTTATATTGGATATCACAAGCAATAGATACTATATGAAGGCGAAGATGATGTGCAAAATTGCCGCTCCTCCGTTGTACTTCATCCAACCTCCACGCTCCCACGCTCCTCCCATAATCACCAACCTCTATCATGGATTGAACTAGGTCTAATGGGACATGTAATCTCTCTGAACATGATGATAGATGGGCAAGAGACAGTGATTGTCCTACAAAATACTCACTCCCTTACCCAACTAGTAATAGAGGGTATGCAGCTCGCCATGAACAACTACATGTATGGATCAACAATATCCTGAACCCAATAGCCCCAAACATGAACCAAAATATGATGCTAGCAATAAGGGATCAGTGGAACCTTCCACGACATTATGTCCCTCTCCAACCCCAGAACCTAACAATAGACCTCCCCTTGTTTCATTTGGAAGCCGTGACAAGGCTCAATCTCATGCTCAGACCAACCATGAGAGTCCAGCAGAACATTCCAAAAGCTCCACTAACCTTCCCACATAACCATCCTCCATCTCTATCTCCAACTCATCATTTGTTACCAGCTCCAGGACTAGACGAGCCAATGATGGGAGAACAAGAAAATATCCTAGTTCCACAAGAGTCAATTGAGAGTTTTCATGCTTAAACGAAGTAAAAGTCTTCGTCTTCATAGAGATGCAAGATCAGAGAAAGACTCTTAGCTATCCTCAAACTAACTAAAAATGTACACTGGATATAAGGCCACCCCAGGACCCCACAGTAGGGAAGCATGCGATGATACTGGTCCCAAGACTAAGGAGGAACCTGTCCCTCGCAAGACTAATTGTAGAATTAACCCAACCGTCAATATAAATCGAGCAACTAACTTCATTATCTGGATATTAGGGGTGGATATAACGACAACTTCAGAAGGAATTTCAGGGACCTAGTGGACACTCATCGACCACATAGTCACATTGCTAGAAACTATAAATGACTCCCATGCTTCTTTACTTAATGGGTATGGCTTCACTAAGATGATTGAAATACCAGTGGAAGGTCAAGCTAGTGGTACGGTGGTGCTTTGGGATCACACGTCCATCAATGTTCATAGCTTTGTTAGGAGAAATCAATAAATTTTAGCTAATATAGAGGTACTTCCTTCTCACATCTCTTGGCTATCTACTTCTATTTATGCTAGTACTAATTGTTGGGATTTTGCTTAAAAATGAGAATGGTCATTGTCCCACATTGGAAAAATGTTGAATAGTAGCTTGGAGGCTTGACTATATTAAGTTATGTTTTCAAATGTACCAAACCAAATGTATTTCTAACACTTTTTGTTAGGAGAAAGTACTAAGGTTTATGTGATTGTAAGAATTTTTCACATAGTGGTCGGTTGTTGTCTTTTGACAACGGTTGTGATTTTTTCCCGGTTTTGGGTTTCCACGTTAAATTCTTGTGTTGTTTTATTTCTCATTTGTTCTCATTACAAAAGGGGCGGAGATCTCGGGGTTTACGGGAAAGAGTCATTTCTTTTTTTCCCAACAAGTGGTATGAGAGCGAGGTCGCCTAGCTTGAGGGGGGAATCTTAGTATGCTCTGTGGCCGCAGCTTTGACTGATCTTCCACATCAGAAAAGATTTTCTGGTTCAAGAAGCTTGTAGGAGGGGAAGTTGGTGCAATTGGAGTATCGAGGCTTGTGGTGAATTCTGGCGGTTAGAATCAAGTGTGGAGGTACATGTCTAGGTAAGCTCTGGCTAGGAAAGACTTGGTAATAAAGTGGTCACGCCAGACCTACCTCTTTTTCTGGGAACTTACCTGGTGTGCTGTTCACGAGCTACAAACGAGGTTCTAAGCAGGTGTTTTTCATCCACGGATATTGGTCAGCGATACGGTTACAAAGGGAAGCATCAAGTTTGATATTGAGAAATTTGATGGAAGAATCAATTTGGCTTGTGGCAAGTTCAATTCAGGGATATATTGATTTAATCAAGTCTACACAAGGCCCTGAAGGGAAAATCAGAAGCAGGTTCTAGCGATGATTCATCAAGCAAGAGAGATGAAGAATGGGATGATTTGGATTTGAGAGCTGCAAGTGCGATACGGTTTTCATTGGCAAAGAATGTCCTTGCAAATGTGCATGGAATTGCGACGGCCAAGGAGCTATGGGAAAAGTTGGAAAAGCTGTATCAAACAAAGGGAGTCTCAAATCGGGTGTACCTGAAGGAACAATTTCATACATTGCGTATGGGTAAGGGTACTAAAATCTCGAATCATTTGAGTGTTCTCAATGGGACTGTCTCTGAGCTTGAAGCTATTGGGGTGAAGATAGATGAGGAGGATCAAGCCTTAAGGCTCGTCTGGTCTCTTCCTTCGTCTTTTGTGCACATGAAGCCAATATTGCTCCATGGGAAGGAGCATATGGATCTTTCAGAAGTTACCAGCACGCTCATCTCTGAAGAAAGAAGACTCAAAGGAGATGGGAGGGATACTTATTCTGGAAGTGTGTATATGTGCTACGGGAAAGGAAAGGAAAAGAGGAACCCCATGAAGCGGAATGTTGTTTGCTGGAAGTGTGGAGAGCCTGGACACAAGAAGAAGGATTGTCCAGCAGGTAGAGCGGGTTCGGCTACAGGCTCCAAGTCAAGTGATGCTGTTAATATGGTCTTTGATAGGGACCCATATGACCTTATATGACCCAAAGACATGTACATCCTTATGGCATGCCGCTATTTGCCATGGTGAAGGATGTGAGATTAATAGCGGAATTACACACGGACATTGGTTTGGCAGGAATGCAAGGTGTATGATGAAACAGTTATGTCGATAGCTGATGGACTTCCAAGGAGAGCCAATAGTGGAGGTTGCACCATAATAATCAGCAAGGTATTTTTTCGACATGAGCCGAAGTGGAAATTCTTAGAATGGTTTATTCGAAGTGGCGATACTATTTATGGTGGAGTATGACAGGTGTTCAGCAATGTGGAGTATGACGGATAGCTGCTGCTATGATCATTTTAATCAAGGTGGAGTTTGTTGGGATTTTGCTTAAAAATGAGAATGGTCATTGTCCCACATTGGAAAAATGTTGAAGAGTAGCTTGGAGGCTTGCCTATATAAGGGGGCTTAAGTTATGTTTTCAAATGTACCAAACCAAATGTATTTCTAATACTTTTTGTTAGGAGAAAGTACTAAGGTTTATGTGATTGTAAGAATTTTTCACATAGTGATCGGTTGTTGTCTTTTGACAATGGTTGTGAATTTTTTCCCGGTTTTGGGTTTCCACATTAAATTCTTGTATTGTTTTATTTCTCATTTGTTCTCTTTACAAAAGGGGCGGAGATCTCGGGGTTTACGGGAAAGGCTTATTTCTTTTTTTCCCAACACTAATAAGGACTCTAGGAACTTGTTATGGAATAACCTAGTAAATACACGTAGATGGTACAATGGTCCATGATTAGTAGGTGGAGATTTTAACGATGTTATACTTCAAAATAAAAAATTTTGTGGTAGACCAATAAACAAGAGAAGATCAAAGTATGTATGGTCTACCATAAATAATTGCCAACTTATAGACCTAGGTTACAAAGTATGTAATACACTTGGTGTAATATAATAAGTGGCGCAAAGAGAGGAGCTTGATCTTGGAAATTTTGGACAAAGTCTTTGATAATGAACATTATTGGCTCAAATTATATCCAAATGCCAGCATTTTCCGTCTACCAAAAATATATTTGGACCATAACCCACTCCTAGTACAATTAATTCCCAAACCAGTAGGGTGTAACACAAAACCTTTTCGTCTAGAGACTATTTGGTGTAGACATTCTCAATTTGAGCTTGTTCGGACTAGTTGGACTAACAATGACCTCGGCACTGCCACTTCCTTGTTTCGTAACTAGGCGATTCATTGAAAAAAATGATGTTTTGGGGGATATATTTAGAAGAAAAAACAAAAGAAGAAGACTATTAGCGAGAGTAGGGGCATCCAAAATTCTATTAACTACCCAAATAGCTCTTTCCTCCTTAATCCTGAGGAAACACTTCGCCAAGAATTTAGTAACATACTTAGGATGGAAGAGTACTATTGGAAACTTAGGTCAAGAATTATGTGGTTAAATGAGGGAATGCAAGCACGAGCTTCTTCCGTATAACTGCTACAAATAGAAAGAGAAGGAATAAGATCATGTGTTACAAGGATGATAACGGGCAGTGGATTCAAGATCACAATTCCATCTTACAACAAATATTTTCATACTTCCAAAATATGTTCTCTACTTCTCTACAATATACCTCTCCTCTCTTGATAAACCGCTCATCGTCAACGAAATCACTCAAGCCTTGTTCTCCTTTAAAATCCTTCAAGGCTCCTGGCACAGACAGTTTCCATCCTTTTTTCTACTAAAGGTATTGGAACATAATTGCTCCATCTATTATCAAATTCTGACGGGATATTTTCAATAACCAATGCATGCCTGAAAAGATCAATAGAACTTACCTATGCTTAATCCCAATGTCAATAATCTTAAAAACTTTAGGCCAATTGATTTGTGTAATACTACGCACAAAATTGTTACAAAAATAATCGCTAACATAATTAAGCCTTTCTTACCTTCCCTTATCAGCTCAGTCCAATAGAGTTTCATTAAGGGTAAATGACCTAGTGATAATCGAGTTTCATTACTAGTACAATTGCTAATAGCCTAGGAATAAAGGTGTTACACCTTATGTTTTTGTATGTAACAGTAGGATGTAGGTAAATTGATGTAAGCTCAGAAATGAGATCATCTTTGAAGTATATAAAGTAAGTTAATCATGAATAAGAAGTACCAAAAGGGTTGGAAGGTTTAGAAGTTAAACGGATTGAAAAAAATAAGTTCTGTCAGAAGTCGACAAGTTGTGAAACAAAAGTTGGCAAAGGTCATCACAAGTATCATTCATAATATGCTGAAAATTAGGTAAACTGTGTCGGATTTTTCTCCAAATATTCTTAGAATTACGGGATGATTCTACCTACCAAACTAAATATCTTCGAGTCTAATTTCTTATGCATTAAACTGTTTTTTTATACAATATCAGAGTAAAGAGATAATAGTATTTTTTCGAGACTACACAGAATGCATGTAAGCCCCGTGAATTTCCTACTCAAAAACCCGGATCTCGTAGTGCCAGGTTGTGATTAGGTGTTAGAAATTCATAACACAGTTTGGACCTTTTGAGTTGATCAATGCATTAAAAAGTCAAGAGATAATATTTTCCAGAAAAGTATGATTCTTCGATCGAGAATGCGATCGCATTTCAGGTATGTGGACCGCATAGTCACCGCAAAGTGAGTTAGTGCGTTAGTCAAATTGAGGTCAATAATACGGTCAATTATGCAATCGCATAACCGATATGCGGACCGCATAATTCCCTTGGAATTTTTTTAGGGCAGTTCTGCGGTGCATTATGCGACCGCAGAACTGGTATGTAGACCACATTTCTGCCATATACCCAGATATAATGTTCAGGTTTTTGGGAGTATTTTCGTGGTCCATTATGCGGGCCACATGCAACTTTGCGATCACAAATGCGATCGCAAATCTGACTTGGGGATCATATTTTCTATTTTTTAAATCCGACCCCACCCCATTAAAAACCTCCCCAATGGACCATTTTCTGTTACTTTACACAACATAGAGAGAGAAAGAGAGAGCGAGGGAGTTCTAGAGTGAGAAAGGGTGATCTTCATAAATATCTCTTTAAATCTTTGCCCAAATCCTTGAAGATTGTCAATTGAAGCTACTCGGTCTTCAACCTAAGAAGTAAGAACTGTACCCTTCTCAATAATTTCAAAATTTCTGCTAAAATAAGTAATTAACAAATGGGTACATGGGTATAAGGCTAGTAATCTTGCATGCACAGGAGGTAGTGGGACATGGGGAGGATGAGAACTAAAAGAAAAAGCAATTGGGGTATAAAATAATAGAAATTTCTCTCAAAAAGGGCCTGAGATCACAATGCACCTTTAGTGTTTGAGAAAATGCTCAAACAAGCTAGAATCTCAATCTCGTCTCTAATTCTCGGTTCAATTTGTAATTCTTACACAATAGATCGAAGTGCTAAGTGTTTCAGAATTTTTGTAAGGACTAAGGAAAGCTACATTGAGGTATGTATGGTTAAAATCCCCTTTTATTAGAAATTGAGTTCCGTTGGCATATCCGCAGGTGTGATAAAACAAGAATTGGTTGATGTATTGATTGTTATTGTAACATTCCTCAAATTTATAAAAAAAGTTTTAAGACACGCTAATTATAGAATTAGATTATCATTATTATTATTATTATTATTATTTCTTTCTTGCCTATATATATATATAAATAATTAAATATACAATTAGAAAAATATTAATAATTTTAATATTATTAATTATTAAAGATGAATATCATTAATTATTAGATATGTTAAAATAAAAAAAGAAAAGAAAAGGAAAAAGGGCCTAAAGCCCATAAAATGGGCACTTGAAAAACAAAGGCTCTTCAAGACTTAAACAAAAAGGCTGCCAACGTGAAAGTAGAGAGCCAAAGACACGAAAAAAGAACAGAACAGTAGTTCTGTTCGCTTACGAAGCAGGGGATGCATGCTGCATGCAACGAAAATCCTAGGGTTCTTCGTAATTCATTTATTCTTGAACTCTGGTATATAAAATTTTCTATTTTCAATTACCCTATAATAGTAATAAGTAAGAATTAAATAATTAATTTTCTTCTCTCTTTGTATTAACAGCAAATCTTATATTTAGGTATGAAACTTTGAAATTAATTAAAATGTACTGATTGTTGTAGAATTAATTATTTGAAGTGTATAAATTGGACTGGGCCTACGTATTGGCTCGAGAAGTTTTGAGATGAGTTGATATAACCCTTTTCCAAAGTGGTTTAACTCACAAAAGTTTGCATACAGGGTGTTTGATGAATTCGCTAAAAGAGTGAATATGTGCATAAAATTTCAAATTTTTGTGTTATTCTTATATGATCATGTTGAAAATTCATGAAAAAACAAGAATATTTTGAAATAGTTTTAAATGTTTATTTCATTCTTATTCCATACCTTACATTCAAGAATTTTAGAATAAGTATGTTCGAAAAATTTAGACTTGAAAAGTCATAAAAACAAATTGTAGAACGAAAAGATTTTTGGGAGTATCTTTTATTCTGAGAAGGGGTCATCGTCCAGGCGAGGATCCTGACCAACGCGTTGACTTCCCGAAACTACTTGTGCCAAAGTAGGGAGCATACGAGCCGAGAGTCTCGTTGCTGAGAAATTACTTAACCATGCTAAGGTATGATACATGAGCGCTGAGAACCATGAAGCGAGTGGCACCTCGTGGATTGGGCCCATTCGATCAGGTTGGGATCGAACCCCTGCCAATCACACGGTGACTGAAATAGAATTAAGTCAGGATAGTTGGAACTCCCAAAGTATAAAGTGAAGTATTTTTTTAAAAGAAAAAAAATAAAAAGAATTTCTTTTAGAATAGTCATAACTGCAATTATGAAATTATTTAGGATTATTCTTATAAGCTTTATGTTTTACATGCCTTTAGAACATTTGCTCATAATGTGTATGTTATTTAAGTGTAGCCCCCAGTTGTTGAGACTCACTGAGTACAATGAATGGTACTGACGTTCTCTTTTGGGAACCTACGTTGGTCTGCGGTACAACATAGGAACCGGATTTGCAGGCGAGCAGGCTATGAGTTAGGACTTCCTTCTCTTCCAGTGCTATTGGTGAGCTTCGCTTTTGTTCATGGAGTGTTCCATAGAGTCATCTTTGTTTAGTTATTTCTTTGTAACTTAGAGAACTAGCCAGAAAATCTCATGTCCTGAGCAGTGCGTCAGTTTATCATTAGAGGCTTCATAGACATAGTCATTGGGTTCAGATTTAGATTTTCTTTATAATAACTTAGCAGCAATTCAATAATTACTATGAATAAAGCTTTGGAGTTGATTTATTTAATTATTTGATTAATCAAAAGTATTTGGTTAGAGTATTGACTTTTTACATATAAAGTTTGGAGCTATAATAGATTTGATAAGTAGAGATGGTTCGCTCGTTCATGTTTGGTGATAGAGTGTCAGTCTTGGCTTGTTCAGAAAATGGGTCGTGACAAACTTGGTATCAGAGCCTCAGGTTTATGGAGTCTTAGGGGTCTATGAAGTCGTGTTAGTAGAGTCTTGTTTATGTGTATGAAGCGCGCCATACTTATAAACAGGAGGCTACAAGCATTTAGGAAAAATCTCATTTTTGTCATACTTTAGATCGTGCAATAGATCCTACCTCTAAGAAATTATCTAATGTATTTGTTTCTCCAAAACTCGCAAAAATGGCACGTACTCGCAACTCTGACACTGACACTCAGGATGCTGCTCAAGAAACTATTGCTACTATTGTGGCTCAAGGAAGAACTAAAAAGACTTCAACTCAGAAAAGTAAGGGTAAATCTACAAATGGGGTTCAAGTACCCCATGTTGAACATGAAGAATGGGTGGAGCATGATAATCCAGTAACTCAAGATCCAGTGCCGTCCCCAACAGCAGCTCCGGCTCAGACAACTATATTCGGAGAGATGGGTTAGATGTTTAATGCAGTCAACAGCGCTATGGAGATGTTTAAAGACTTTATGGCCAACTAGAACGATAGAAGAGATGAGATTCCACCTCAATCAAATAGACAGAACAATTCTAAGTCCTCAAAAGTAAATGAATTTTTAAAGTTTAGTCCTCCAGTGTTCAATGGTTCTATAGTTAATGAAGATCCGATGTTGTGGCTGGAGGGTGTCAAGAAAGCTCTCCGAGTGATGAAAGCATTTGATGATGAAGCTGTGGAGCTCGCTGCTTAGCAGCTTAGAGGTGTGGCTGACACTTGGCTTGAGATGTGGGAAAAAAAGAGATGAAGATGATGGTCCGCCTACTTGGAAGAATTTGAAGAGGCCTTCATGGCTAACTTTATCCCAGAAGAGGATAGGGAAGCTAAGGCTACAAAGTTCGAACAGCTCAAGCAAGGGAATAAAAGTGTGCTAAAGTACTACATGGAATTCATATGGTTGGCTTAGCATGCTCCTCACATGGTAAGGCAGAAAGAGAAAATATTTGCAGGTTTGTTGGCGGTTTAGCTTACCATGTTAAGGATACGACATCAGCTGCAGTAGTAGGGATGACAGTCTTCTCCTTTGTTGAAGGGTTTGCTAAGCACTTAGAAAAAGACAGACAACAAATGAGAGAAGAAAAAGAGCATAACAAGAAAGCTCGGACAACAGGTAGGTTTAATGGTACATCCATTGGATGTGGAAGGGATTCCTCTAATAAGGAGTCATTAGCACCAGCTCAGTACGGTCATCAGTCAGGTGGTGGGCCTTCCTTCAGACGTACTCAGAGTAATGGAAATCAGTCTCGCCAGAATCAGAATTTTAGGATATCATCCTTACATAGCCAGAGTCATGATGAGCACCATTCACACCAACAAGGTCTCTGTTGGACATGTAAGCGACAACATTTAGGTCAGTGCAAGCTCTAGTTTCATGGTTATTACCATTGTGGAGACATTGGTCATATAAAGGCCAACTGCCTAAAGTTGCAATGTAATTTCAGTGGTAGATCAACTCGTCCTCCTAGTTCCTCAGCTACTGCAGTTGCACCATCTCAGACTCGTGGTTCTCATAATCAGACCGGGAATGGAGCAGGCAGTGGTACAGATCGAGTTACTTAGGGAGGGGGACACCCATGTATGTTTGCTACACTTGATCGTCAGAGTGCAGAGGCATCTGCAGAGGTTATTACAGGTATACTGTTAGTTTTCTCACATAATGCTTATGCCATAATGGATCCAGGTTCAACGTTTTCATATGTGACTCCATACTTTGCAATAAACCTCGGACTAGAACTTGAACAACTTAGTGATCCATTCCTAGTATCTACTCCAGTTGGCGAGTTAGTGAAAGTCACTAGAGTCTATAGAGGTTGTATAGTTTCAGCCCAAGGTCGCAACACCAAAGCCGATCTCATAGAGTTAGACATGGTGGATTTCGATGTGATCATGAGTATGGATTGGTTATCTTCCTACTATTCCATGTTAGATTGTCATGCCAAGATAGTCCGGTTCCAAAATCCAAATGAAGAAGTCTTAGAGTGGAAAGGTAGTTCAACATTGCTTGTAGGTAAGTTTATTTCTTACCTTAAGGCACAACAGATGATCGGTAAGGGGTGTCTCGCCTATTTGGATCACATTATTAATCCAGAATCAGAACCACCAGCTCTTCGGTGAGTGCCAGTTGTTATAGAATTCAAAGAAGTTTTCCCAAGTGACCTTCCCGGACTTTCTCCCGAAAGAATCGTAGACTTAGGCATTGATCTCATGCCAGGCACTCAGCCCATATCTATACCTCCTTATAGGATGGCTCCAGCAGAACTTAATGAGTTGAGAGAACAGTTGAAAAACTTTCTTGAAAAGGTCTTCATTAGGCTGAGTGTTTCACCGTGGGTTGCCTCGGTCCTGTTTTTCAAGAAGAAATATGGGTCTCTCAGAATGTGTGTCGACTATCGGCAGTTGAATATATTTACCATTAAGAATAAGTATCCACTGCCAAGAATTGAGGATTTATTTGATCAACTTCATGGTGCAAAGTACGTTCCAAAAATAGACTTGAGGTCGGATACCATCAGTTGAGAATCAAAAAAGAGGATATATCTAAAACAGCCTTTAGAACTCGCTACGAGCACTATGAATTTCTAGTGATGTCCTTCGGGTTGACAAATGCTCCAGCTTTGAAGCCATTCCTCCTTTATTATTGTGTTTATAGACGATACTTTTGTGTACTCTAAGAGCAAGGAAGATCACGCAGAACACCTCAGAATAGCCTTGTAGACCTTGCAGGAAAATGAGCTTTATGCCAAGTTTTCAAAATGTGAGTTCTGGTTGTAGTCAGTGGCATTCTTAGGCCACATGGTATCTAGTGAAGGAATAAAATAGACTCTTAGAAGACAGAAGCAGTCAAAAACTAGCCTAGGCTGACAACGCCAACCAAAATCGGGAGTTTCTTGGGGTTAGCTGGCTACTATAGAAGGTTTGTGGAGGGGTTTTCCTCACTTCCAGCTCCATTAACTCAGTTGACTCAGAAAGCAGTTAAGTTCCAATGGTTAGACACTTGTCAGCAGAGTTTTCAAGAGTTAAAGAAGAGGTTGACCACTGCACTTGTGTTAACCTTGCCGACAGGTTCAGGTGGGTTCACAGTGTATTGTGATGTCTCCAAAGTGGGCCTTGGTTGTGTTCTTATGCATAATGGAAAATTTATTGCTTATGCTTCTAGGTAGTTAAAGAATCATGAAAAGAACTACTCCACACATGACTTGGAGCTTGCAACAGTGGTGTTTGCATTAAAAATAAGTCGACACTACCTTTATGGGGAGCATTCTGAAGTGTTTACAGATCACAAAAGCCTCCAGTACATTTTCAACCAAAAAGAACTAAATTTGGGACAGAGAATGTGGCTCGAGCTATTAAAAGATTATGACATCAATATCATTTATCACCCGGGATGCACTTAGTAGGAAGTCAATAGGTGTCTTGGCCCATCTTGCAGTACAAAGGCGATCTTTGGGTCGAGAAATTCAAAAACTAGCAAATGATGAAAGTATATTAGATGAGACCGAAGAAGGAAATATAACTGCTTATGCCTTAGTGCAATCCTCCCTTATTGCACATGTTAAGGCTATGCAAGACGGAGATCCTTATTTAGTGAAATTAAAACAAGGAGTCTGAAGCAAAGAAATCACTGCTTTCACTCTAGGAAGTGACAGAGTTTTGAAGTTGAATGATCGGTTATGTGTGCCTAATGTAGATGGTCTTAGGAAGTCCATAATGGAGGAAGCTCATAGTTCAAGGTACTCTATCCTCCTAGGTGCTACCAAAATGTATCGAGATTTGAAAAGGTTGTATTGGTGGAAAGGCATGAAGAAACAAGTAGCAGATCATGTGGTTAAATATTTAAATTGCCAGCAAGTCAAAGCCGAGTATCAGAGGTCTGGTGGCCTAGCTCAAGGCATAGAGATACCACAGTGGAAGTGGGAGATGATTAATATGGATTTCATAGTAGGTCTACCTCTCACATATCGTAAACATGATTCAATTTGGGTTATTGAAGCCCGACTGTCAAAGTTTGCGCATTTCCTACCAGTAAAGACGACAAATTTCACAGAGCAGTATGCGCAATTGTACATCAAAGAAATAGTCTGACATGGTACCCAAGTTTCAATCATATCTGACAGGGGCCCTCAGTTCACAGTGTATTTTTGGCAGGTATTTTAGAAAAGATTAGGTACCAAGGTCAATTTAAGCACCGCTTTTCATCCACAAACCGATGGTCATGCAGAAAGGACTATTCAGACTTTAGAAGATATGCTGCATGCGTGTGTTATAGATTTTGGAGGTAATTAGGATGATCACTTGCCACTTATAGAATTTGCTTACAATAACAGCTATCAAGCCAACATTGGTATGGCTCCTTATGAAGCGTTGTATAGGCGGAGATATAGGTCTCCAGTGGGTTGGTTTGAACCGATAGAGGTGCCGTTGATTGGTCCAGAGTTTTGTCAAACATTTGAATAATGTTATGACATTATATATACACACACACACATACACACACACACACACACACACACACACACACACACATATATATATATATATATATATATATATATATATATATTATTTTTATAATATTAGTTATAAATATATGAATACTAATTAATGTATATTTACCAAAAAATATACATCTTAAATACCAAAATTAATGTCATTTACACTTACAAAAATTTATAGGCATATATTTATTATATTAACTTTTAATTCTTGATAAGTACTTAATTTTAAATTTAATCTAACTGTGTAATTACACTTGTGCAACAAAACAGTAAACTTGCAATTACATTATTAATTATACTATGGCAAGCAAACAAGCCATCGTAATTTCATAACTGTGTAATTACTGGCTGTATAATTAGTACCCTAGTAATTACTCCAATTCTAATTAAAGGGCGGCTTTCCAAATAGACTCTAAATATATGTCCTCTTATCTAAGCGTATATATTATTTGTGTTATGAAATAATAAAAGAAGAAGAGTATTGCAGACAAAGTAGAGAGAGAGCGAATTCTTATTGAATTTTGGGGTGATTTACAATGGGGTAATACCCCTCTATTTATAGGAGGAAAAATGACTTAACCTCAAAGTAAAACTCTCTACAAGATAGACATTTACTCTAAAAAGAATTCTATTCTTAACACTCCCCCTTGAATGTCTACTCAATAAGTAATGTGCCTCGTTAAAACCTTAACTAAAATAAAACCCTGGGAAAAAAATTCTAGAAAAGGAAAAAGAGTACACATATTTTGAAATGCGCCAATTGGTTGCCTCGTTAAAAACCTTGCAAGGAAAACCCAGTGGGACAAAACCTTATAAGGGAGAAAGAGTGAAACGTGCATTAACTCCCCCTGATGAGAGCATCAATTCACATCCTTGAGCCTTCACATTCCAATCTTGTGCACCATCTTCAAGAGATCGTTGGTAGAGATTTGATAAATAAATCAGTCATATTAACTATAATGAATATTTGCACCTTGAAATCATCATTCTTGATAGATATATAATATCTTCACAAATATCGTGGAATGACTCTTCAATATCTCCATAAAGGTGTCCTCACTATCACATTATCATGCTTATAGTTATAGCAAGATACATTTTTGCGTAAATTGTACTGAGGAAGTGGTACCTCAAGATCAAGAATTGTAGATGCTTCAAGCAACTTAAATCCTTCATGGATTGTCATATAAGTTAAGTCATATAAGCCATATTATAGACTTTAGATGTATATCAAATTTTCATGTCATGCTAGACATATAAGATATCAAAAACCGATTACACATACCATTGACTTTATACTTTCAAGTATTTGAACTACACGTCCAAAATTACATGTCTTTCATATGGAATCAATTCTACTTGAATTGTATCTCTTCCATTTAGCCAATACTTTTGTGTCTATATTCGATAGACTTAATATCTTCATCTATACTTAGCGCTATGATAGATGTCGTCAACGAACATATTATATCGGTTCCAATAAATTTTCATAAAGACATAACATAGAGATCTTCATTGATATATTCAGGTAGCTGAATCTCTCGTGAGATTTTACGAAGTGTTATGTCATGTGACCTTCTAGATCACTTACCTCCTTTATTATGATCACTTTGATCATTTGCTCATCTTCTTTATCAAAAGGTTTATTTGAAACCAATTTTTCTATATGGTTTAAGTGTACCATAGACTTTGTCTTTCTAGGACTTAATATGAGCATTTGCAATGAGAATATAGTTACTGGTCAACAAATGCTTATGGCATGCTTTGCAATATATTGCAAACGAATTATCTTTTTATGAACTTCAAGTTCATATTATCGTAGTCGAGGATCTAGATATACAAATGATAATTCATTCTACGTAACTTTTTCTCAACTGTTTATCATGTCTCCCCCTCATGTTAGAAAAACTAACATGCTTCCTCAACTTTGGAAATTCATCTTTGTGCATCATCGTGTTAATATACTATGCACATCAATAATAATAAGATGCAACTATTTGGCTCCTGAACCTGAACCACTTGTGTGGGGAGAATATAATATACTTTGGTATATAACCTATATCAAACTGATATAGACAACTTTGTTCTCATAAGCAATAGTTTAGCTATTAAGTAGAATCACTCAATAACTTATTTTGCTAAACCAGTTGTGACGTAAATCAACTTATCAAGATAATCTATCTTGGACAGAAAATCTGGAAATTATGCTCTAAGTTAAATTATTGAGCAAATTACCTCGCAAACACCAAGTTGCGGGTTAATAATAATCGCACATGTAACCATCTCATAAATGCATCTTACGTGGTATACACGACAGATGAATGGGCCCATATTCGCCTTTGATATTTTCAGAATTCATGGGATTCAATCCCAACTTTGGTTGGTATATTAATTAATGAGAATAAGTAATATAAGAGAATTCATAAAGAACTTTCTAGTTCTTTAATATTTACCCATGTGAATTCTCTATTATTTTTTGCACTTCATACTTAATTTGATATGGCTAACTTGATTGTGCGAATTGAATAAATTATCAATATTGATAAGTTCATGTTTACAATATGACATGTGCAATTCTCAATAAACTTCAGGTTTATTATGATATGGGTTTTTATATCAATAAACATCCACTTTATTGTGCTATTCGTTTATTTGTGTAGTACAAACTGGAGAATAAAGCGGGTAGCTTTTCGCATACATATTATTCCGCTACAAGTTGTAGTAATAGAAGATATAAAATTTTTCATTTATTTATAGTCTCAATACAATCAACCGCTTTCGCATATACTTTGGAAACTGAATAAGTTTCTTTGAGACTTACTACAACACAATACCTTATTGGTAATCAATTGTGTTTCTCCAAAATAGTATAATTGGCTCCTGCAGAGTTCTCAATTAATTTGGTACTATCACATATTAATCAATATCCATATAGTGAATATTTCTTTTAAATAGAAAGTTGTACCATTATGGTCATGGTCAAAATTATATGCAATATATGTTTCTTGTATTATTGTTGTCTTTTAATAATCACATTGCCAAAATATTTTGGCGTACAATAGGTACGTGATCAATGACCATTCATGCCATAATAATAACATTATTTTCTTATATCATCTCAAACCTCCTTCTAGAGGCGAGTGTGGTATATTCACTACCACTAGCACATTCATATTCTTCCAAGAATAAATATGTATTCATAAATTAGATGTTGTCACACTCACATCATGAATGGACCATAATCATCTATATGCGCTTTATAAAATCTCATATTGTCAAATTTATGACAAATATTACTTTCACAGATTAAATGATTATTTTGAGAATCCTTATTGTTCTCATTACCACAATAATGATGATTATAATTTTGTCTATCACCACGTCCACATCCATTGATACCTTCACGGTAATAATTTTTTCTTCTTTCAGACTTATCACATACTGCTATCACATTCTCTAAAGGGAATGAGAATGGAGCAAATTCAATGGAACGAGTTTTCAATTCTTTGCCCACAATCATACTTTATTTTGATCATGGCAAGGCATAAAAAATTTACCACTTTAAGTGGGTGTAATTTCTTGCAAACTCCATTAGAGTTATAATCAAACTTTGTTGTCTTTGCTTGTATATAAAATTAAATTATAGAATTTCAAGAATTTGAAAGAGGAAAAGTAAAATACTTACCTTATATCCAGAATTTTAATCATGAATGAAGTTCATGGAACAATTGACAATCATTATGCTCAATCCCAAAGCTTCTACTCAATTGGTTAGAGTCTCGTGCTGATAACGTGTTATGAAATAATAAAAGAAGAAGAGTATTGCAGAGCAAAGTAGAGAGAGCGAATTCTTATTGAATTTTAGGGTGATTTACAATGGGGCAATACCCCTCTATTTATAGGAGAAAAAATGACTTAACCTCAAAATAAAACTCTCTACAAGATAGACATTCCCTCTAAATAAAATTCTATTCTTAACAATTTGGTTACTGTTTCCGATTTGTCCTTGTTTTCTTACTCTCTCTTTATGATTTCTTGTAATCTTTTAATTTATTGTATATTGAAATTGTTAATTTGTGTTATGCTCGAAACCTTTAGTTTGGCGTAAGATATCTTTTTTAACAGTTTGTATAAATTAGTTTAGTTTACAACCTTTTTCTCGTGTCTTTTATTTGTAACAATTTTGTATGTTAAATTTCTTAGAGTTATAGTACGATTTTTAAGTAGGTTAAATACCTTTTGGATAATTTTTTTAACTTTTTTAATTAAAATTTGTTAATTTTAAAAATTTAAGGGCAAAATTTTCTTTGTTTTTTTCTTCTTCAGGATATCCCCTACCTTTTAAAAGAAATTACTTCATTTTGAAGTGATTTGATCAACAAAAAAGAGCAGTGCACAAATTCTAGTTTTGTACTTATACAATTGACTACCGTATTTTTTATTGAATCCGTTTATATAAAATTTTGGGTCCGCCACTGCTGGTAGCCTGGTAGGAATAACTCGTCTCAAGGTCAGGTTACATTGGAGAGGATGTTCAATTAGAACATGAAAAAGTGATTAAATTAGTCCTAGTTACTCTAGGGGCGAAGTGGAAGAAGTGGAGAGGGGGTTATATTGAACAATTTAGTGGAACGTACGTGCAATTAATAAGTTTTTTACTCAAAGAAAAACCATTTCAATGATAGATTGTAAACACGAATACTGTGAAATGTATTTACATCGTTAATAACATTTCCTTGGAATATATATAAACGGAAAATTTTGTAATTTTGTCTCAGTACGTAATGTATGTGGGTCGTCTTTTCACATAGGAGCAAGATGACCTTGTTTAGACAATTTATCTTGCATCCACCTCTGAAGCATTTCCAGTGCTGCCTTAGGTTGATCCATTGGAACGATGTGACCAGCATCATGCACCTTAAGGAAAGTTAAAGGCCCGTAGTTCTTTTGAACACCTTTCTCTACACCACCTACTACAAAAGAAATTTGTAGGCCTTTTCCAAAGGCTTTTTGCCCTGACCATTTCATTGCATGCACCCATCTCGAGTTTCCTGCATGCCCATTATAGCAAGAAATTGAGTTTAGTTGTCAATTACTAGGTTGTTTTTGCAACGATCATGCAACTTTCAGAGATGAATGAAGCTTACCAAGCCAATTGCAGATAAGGTCATATTCCCCAGCATAGACAAGTAGCTTGATACCATCCTCAAGGAGTGAAGGAATTCCCGATTCAAGATTCCTCATCCAGTCTAACTGCATTGCCTGGTATACCTCACAGCTACATGAAACAAATCCAATATCCCCAAAAGTCATTCAACCATCCAGGAGTTCTAAAAATTCTAGCTATCCTTCTAGGCTATGGATAAGGAACAACAGGTGAGCTAGTAGGTAAAGAAATAGGTGGTTGTGAAGAATGTCCTGCTTATGAGCCTCAAGAATGTGAGAGAGGTCCTATTGATGGGAGCACAAGACTATTGTTTCAATGGTGGTCTGTATATCAATATAAGGTCTATAGACAGGTGAAACTAGTTGATTAGTGAATGACATTTGATCAAAAGTGGGCATTTGTGCAGGAGAACTATCCTGAGTAGATAGTGAAACTGAATGCAGTCCCCAGCTTTCGCATGTGCAGGACAAGAAGGAATCATATATGTATCTAATGTCTGAGAAGATTTGAAAGGAAAAATGTCCTCCTTAAAAGTAACATTTCTGCAGATGAAGAAAACCTTGCGTGAGAGGCTATAAATATTGTATCCCTTTTGTGCACTATAATACCCCGTATGAACTGTTGTTTCATCTTTGGGTCCAAACTTGTCTGCATTGATACCAGTAATAGTAGCATAGCAAAGGCTCAGTATGACTCTTAGGTGATTCAAGTTTGGTTGTCTCCCATAAAAAACTACAAAAGGTGACTTGTTGACAAAAAGTGGAGATGGTATCCTATTGATGATGTATACAACATTGATAACACAGATACCCCCAAAATCTCAAAGACAATCCTTCCTGATACCTAAGGGCCCTGGCTATCTCAAGGATATGCTCGTGTTTTTACTTAATGATCCCATTTTGTTGGGGTGTAGGAACATAGGAACTCTGATGTATAATCCTTGCATTTTGAAATAAATCATTGCAGAAAGAATTGAAGAACTCAGTGCCTTTATCACTTCTAAAAATCTTTATTGATATTGAAATGAGTTTGTACGAGTAGTAGGAATTCCTTAAGGGCAGTACTAACATCACTGTTCAAATGCAAAAGAAAAACCCATACCATTCTACTATGTCATCCACCAAAGTGAAAAATACCTACAACCATCAAATGTGGGAACCCTGTAAGGCCCCCAGACATCTGTGTGTACTAAGTCAAAAGGCTTTGCAGCTTTGCTATGACTTATAGAAAAAGAAAATACTGTTTGCTTGGCTAGAGGGCATACAATATAAGACCTATTATTATTCATACTACGTCTAACTAGAGAAAGTTGCCTTAATATGAAAGCCTCTTATGCTATAGCTCCTCCTCATCATGCACTGTCAGGGCTACCGAAGGAAAAAGTGATGGTAATTCTTTATCCTTTGAGTTCTAGTGATACAAATCTTCTTCCACCCTTCTAATACCCTTCATATTTCTTGTGTAATGGTCCAACCGGTTGTTTTACTTTTTAGATCCGTGTTCCCCTAATTAAGAATTTTAATATATGCTTTTACTATTTTATACTTTCTAAGGGTAGTTGGTTTAGGTTGGAATCAGAATACTTAGTTCCTTATTAGTGGCCTAAGATGGTCAAATTTGACTTGAATCAATATATTGAGTAAACAACTTTGGAACTAGGATTTGATGATTCCAATAGGTTCGAATGAAGATTTTGGACTTCGGCATGCCTTCGGATCGAGTTTTGGGTGACACGGGAGCGTTTCGACGCTTAATGTTAAAAGTTGGCACATTGAAGGTTTGATTTGAAATGGACTTTGGTGTAATCGATGTCCATTCAGGATTCCAAGCCTGGGAATAGATCCGTATGTATGACTTGAACATTAAAATTTAGCGTCATTCCAAGTTGTCTAAGTATGAATAGTTGTGTCCGGAGCTAGTTGAAGAAGTTTGAATTCATAAGTTGATTGATTTGGTTTTGGGGTGCGATTCTTGGTTTCGAGGTTGTTTTACGCATTTTAAGATTTTGAGCAGGTCCATATTTATGTTATGGACTTGTTTGTGCAATTGACAGGGTCGCGGGTGTCTTGGTTATGTTTCGGATCGGCCGGACCTAAGCCGAAAACGACAGAAATTATTGTTTTGGTTTCCTCCTTCGCAAAAATGAAGAAGGAATTGCGTTCGCGATGAACGAATGGGGTGGCATTTTCCCCTATGCATTCGCGTGTTCACGAGAGGGGGAACTCGTTCGTGATGCTCTGAGTCACTAGTGTCGATGCCCCCTTTTCCTCGCGAAATTGGATTTATGACATTTGGGCGGACAACTCTTTTCCTTTTGGGAATTGAGTTGGAATTGAAGAGTCGCCACGTAATAATTAGGTGCAATATGACACTAAGAAGAATTTTGATTTAGAAAACCAGAGAATGGGTAAGGGCTTGAAATTACCTCGAGGGGAAGGTATTAGGTACCCTCTGAGATCTGCTAGTGTTATTCTCGATCATCCTATAATTGTGACTTTAAGTGCAAATGACAAGTAAACAAGCAAGAATTACAAATACATGGTAGTTTTCACATAATGGTTGCAAGCAAAGAAGTTAAAGGAGCTGAAGTCTGGGAAGAAAGCAGTTTTGAAGTTCTGAAAATGAACAAGTAAAGGGAAGGGGTCCTCACATAATTGTTGCAAGCAATTAAAGTAAAAGAAATTAAAGAAGCTGAAAGTTGAGCAGTTTTTAAAATTCTAAAAATAACAAGTAAGGGGAAGGGGGTCCTAGGTTTATAAATAATATGGATCACCCCACACAACACCCGGTAACCGTTTATACATGCGATGTTATCACGTGGTCATCATATCCATATCTTCTCTTTTCCACCCGTTAAGGTATTAAACACAGAATGGTATTGTTTTCCCATTGCATGCTACTGCTCATCCCGAATCCTATCAGCCTCAGAGGCATTTGTGACTACTAGTCCTAAAGGGAAGGGAGGTTTGGCTTTCGTGGATTAAAAGGATCAAATTCTAAGGGGACAATGAAAACATGTAGAGCAGGTCTGGGGAAACACATAACAATTAATGGCTCAAACAGGCCTCCTCAACTTAAAGACAGATCGTTCAGCATGTGTTACACATACAAGTTATGGTCTTAATTAAACTTAAGAGAAAAAGGAGGCAGACTGATTTATTACATATTTTAGATAAGAAACCCAAACCAAACCTTCCTGTTGGTTCAAATTTTAACAAAGTCTGATTCCATTAACTAATTCACCCTATAGCTTTCCTAGGAGAAACCTATAGGCATGATATCTAACAATGCATGAGCGTACTAATTTTAAAAGAAGAAGACTTGTTGGCTACACAGAAGCATACGCTCTGTAGATATTAAGCAATGTTATTTACTGATTTGACTTAGACAAAATAGACGATTCAAATTTAGTTGATAGCTCCTATAGGCATGCTTTTTAGGTGCTAAATGATTTAAAACGTTTGCAGTAGAAATAAAAGTACAGAAATCCTATAGGTATGGTGTCTAGAATGTTTGTTGTTATTCAAACCTATAAATACGTTTGCCTAGTGATTGATGCATATGAAGAATTCAGGAAGTCCTATAGCCATGTTATCTATGTGGTATGCAGAAATATGAAAAACCTACAGACATGGTTTTTATATGTAGTGCAGGAACCTATAGTCTTATAAATGCAAAAGTGTAGAAACTTATGGACATGGTTTCTATATGAGAATGTAGAACCTATAAACAGGATTTCTATATGAAGTGCAGAACCTATAAACATGTTTTCTAGATAATGCAGAAGTGCAAAAACTTATAAGCACGGTTTATATACGAAAATGCAGAACTTATGGACATGGTTTTTGTATGAAATATGTGACCTATATATATGATCTCTATATGAAAAATGCAGAACTGAAAACAAGATATGATGGTTGAAACATATTAAATTCCTATGAACATGATATCTACCCCTTTCATGCATGATGTGCCCTCCCCTTTTCACTAAAAACCCCAATAGTTATTACAATATCATTACAACCCATAATTTAATAAGAAAAAGAAGTAAAATTACATCAGAAAAACTAAACATTTCCAACCAAGAAGAGCCCGATTCAGTCTTCTGTCTAAAGCTTGAAGTAAACTAACTCCAAAGATCGAATTTTAAAAGCCTATCTCATTTTTGAGCGTGTCAAAGTTCCCAAAACCCATATGGACTCCGGGCAATGCTTACACCCAAATTCATTACAAAATTGAATTACAGTGCAGTGTGGAAGAGCTAGCCCTCAAATGTCCAAGTTTAGAGGGAACTCAAGGTCCCAAAGGAAGGCTCATAGGAGGGGAAAACATTTTTCCAAAGCAGTAGAAGAGGGGTAAATACATAAAGTCTATTTAAGGACAAGGTTTGACAGCACACGGTTTGTAAAAGTAAAGAAATGGAGTCAGTTAAGAGCCAATAAATCCCAATTGTAAGCTTTGTACGAATGAACCAAGTCAGGAAAAGTGAGGAAAGGTTTTACTTATGGAAAATCAGTAATAGTCAATCAAACCGAGAAAAAAGATTCGGAATCAATCATAAGTTGGAAAGCCTTTTGAAGAAAGGTTCAACACGCATATAAAAGCACATGGACATGCTTAAACAAGAAAGAACTATCATGCTAGTAAGAAGAGTCTAGTATAGAAGAGCTTAGAGTCTTAAACAAAGAGGTTCAAATTCAGTACATAGGCTCAGAATGAATTTGAGAGAGTCCAGGGTTCCAAAACAGAACCCTAGTCCAAACACAAGATCAAACTCGCCAAAATAACCCCAAATTCTAAGGTTTTCATCGAATCAGATATAGAGACGAGAAGACAAATAACTGAAATAGGCTCAAAGGTCTCTTTCAGAGAGTTATGAGAAAACAAAAAGATACAATAGCAAGTTCGAAGCAACAGAGTGAAGAAACTGATTCGAAACATAGTGAGAGTAGAAGGAGCATGTTTTAAGAAAACTTGGAACTCAAACAAGTTCAGAAGAGCAAAAGAGGTAGTATAGCACTTAAGAGAACAGTTAGAAGAAAACACGTTTAAAAAGAACTCAAATAAAGGTCCTGTAAAAGGAAAACAAAGAACTTAAGAACTCAGTAGTAAATACATGATGTAGGAGAACCAAAATATCAGAAAAGTATATCAATAAGTCACATAGGAAAACATAGCAGGAGGAACATGTGAGCATGGTGTAAAACATAGTAGAAAGGCAAGGCATAGAAGAACATATATAGTAGAAAAATAGAAGAAAGAAGTAGAAGCACATGCATGACAAATATACACAAAGAAAAAAGAAAAGAAAAGTCGGAGAAACATTTTGAACTTTTCAAAAACCCTAAATCGAAGAGCAATAATTTTAAGACAGAAAGATCGGGAAAAAATTTTCAAAACTCAAGTAGAGCATATATATATAGACTAGATTTAAGAAGACAATCAGAGAAACCTCGAATAGCTAGGATTTCAGAGGAACCCTAAAACGAGAAAGGCTTGGAAAATGTCCGATCTTGAGTCAGATAAGTTAGAACCAAGCTCGAAATATTTTGGATACACCGGAGCTAAGTCGGAGAAACCATATAGCCTTGAATCGGGAAAAGATCTGAACGGACACCATCGAGGTCAGACCTCAAAACTTTGAACACCAAGCGTTCAAGAGCAGAGGGAGGTGAATAGGACATCCATGGCCTGAGAGGCCATGGATTCCGTTGAGTTGGAGGTTAAAAATAGTAGAAGATGATTAAGGTTTCAAGAACATTCGAGAGAGTTTGAGAGACGAAGAGGTTTCAGGGGCGGCATCTCTGAGTGAAATGAGTTAGGGTTGGGGTGTGGGTAAATTAAAATGGTAAGAAATGATTGTGGCCATTAATCAAAATGATCAACGGCCTGGATCAAAGGGAATGACTGGGAGGGTTAGATTAGTTGGGTCAGGGGTGGGTTAAATTAAAATTGGCTTGGTCCATTTGGGGTTTGAAATTTGGTCAATTAGGTTGGGTAAAATTTGGCTATAATTGGAATAAAAATAGGCCAGATTTTAAATAGCTAGTTTTTCCTTTTCTATTTTATTAAAATAGTAAAAATAATTTTGAAAGCAAATTAAAAGTTCTGGATCAGTTAATATACAAATATTAATTTAAAAATATTGGAGCTAATTTCTTATTTATAAAATGTTATTAATTCTCAAAATAGGCTAAAATTGCTATTATGTGCAATTTACTTTTAAAATACCAAATAAGTTTGTAAAAATATATAAAAATTACTTCTAGTAATATTTTTACATAAATATGAGAATAAAACAAGTTATTTGCCAAGATGATAATTTGGGAATGATTATAGGTTTTTGTACTGCTAAAATAAACAATAAATTGATATAAAAAATCTTTTAAAATTGGAAAATATACTAAAATACCTAGGCACACTTATATATGTACATATATAGTATTTGAAAGTATTTTTCATGTAAAAAATAGATGGGAAAAAACTGGGTATCAACTGATGCCTCTCTTTAACCGGAAAGGATGAAAGAGTTGTCAGGTAAAGATATGATGACTATTTTTGAACGAACAGAATGGTTTGAAGCAATTGACCATGATCTAGTTCCTGAGCTGCCTACATATTCCCGGTCTTACAAGAATCTGACCATATATAGTTCAGGATCCGTCGGCGGAGTTGTTGGAAACACGTTCTCAAGGCATTATACTAAAAGTGTGTTCATATTTGTAGGTTTTGATGAATGACAAACTATGCGCAAATTGACGTATGACGAGGTCCAAGCACAAGCGCAAAATTGATATATAGCGAGATTCAAGCACAAGACAAAGATCGAGATTAAGTTTTATATGAGTCGGTATTTAATTGTGATCTTGATCCGACAACTTAAACTCAAGACTTGGCTTCTCTCGTAAAAATATTTTTAGCAAATCATGCATATTTAATTTAGAGTAAAATGATTTTAAATAATGCATATTTACTTTAGTCAAAATGATTTTAAACATGCCTCTAAAATCTGGACTAAGATAATCGATTATGTACTTATGATAATCGATTATGTTTAAGTCAGCTGCTTGACAATCGATTGTGAACTTTTAACAATCGATTGTGTTAAGGCATTGAGCATCAGATTTTTCAAATCTGCATGACAATCGATTGTGAACCTTATGACAATCGATTGTGATGAGGCAGTGTCCAAAGTTTTTCAAAGCTCAAAATAATCGATTGTGAAGCTAATGACAATCGATTGTGAAGAGACAGAGTCCATCAGAATTTTTAAAGTCACAAAATAATCGATTGTGAACTTATGACAATCGATTGTGTTGAGGCAGTGTCTTCCAGACTTTTTCAAAGTTATTAAATAATCGATTGTGAACCTATAACAATCGATTGTCAAGAGGCAGTGTCTAAATTGATTTTTCAAGACTGATATATAATCGATTGTTAACTTAATATAATCGATTGTATAACTGACCGTTGCCAAAATGTTTTCAAATACCGTCAGGTAATCGATTATTGATTTCTAATAATCGATTGTTTTAATTAAAATCTGGAAAGGATTTTTTGAACGTTGCTGAGTAATCGATTATTGATTTCTTATAATCGATTGTTTTAAGTAAAATCCGAAAATGATTTTTGAACGTTGCTGATTAATCGATTGTATATTTCTAACAATCAATTATTTTACGTAAAATCTGGAAATGATTTTTTGAACGTTGCCAGTAATCGATTATTGATCTTAGATAATCGATTGTTAAGCGTAAAATCTGGGATTGATTTTTGGAAGAAGTGGCAAACAATCGATTGTGGTAATATGACAATCGATTGTCACTGAGTAAAATCAGCAATTCTTAATTGGCAATTAGGCAACGGTAATACAAAGTTTTTCAACTATAAATACAGCTTCAATTCAGTCTTTTAAGCAACAACAACATACAACAACTGATCATACAATTGCTAAATCTTGCATACTTTATTGCTTATCATTTTATATTCATTACATAAGCTTTTGATAGCCAAATTCTTGTCGAAAGTTGTTGCGATCTTGAGCGTATTGTTTTAACTCATATCTACTCTTAAAGGAGTATCTTGTTTGAGTGCTAAGTGTTTTTGTACACTTGAAGGGAAGTTGTTAGTCCCTTGTGTTGTAAGAAGGAACTTGTGTTTCCTTGGTTGAAGTCTTGGAGTGTTGTATCTCCGAGCAAAGGTTGTTGAGGCTTGTGTCCTCAAGTTGTAACGGTTTGTTGAGCACCCATAAGCTTAACAAGTTAGTGGAAATCTCGAGAGAGTCTCTCGGGGACTGGACTAGCCACGGGTTGTGGTGAACCAGGATACATCGGTGCGTTTGTTCTAATTTATTTACTTATCGCACTTATTTATTTCCTGCAATTTTTAAATTCCGCAAGTTTACGCTAATTTTTATTATAACGCTATTCACCCCCCCCCCCCCCCCTCTAGCGTTAAGCGTATTATCTAACAATTGGTATCAGAGCCCAACTCTCTGAAGACTTAACCGTTTGAGAGAAACATCCATGGCTTCTACTCGTGATTCTTTTGCAGGAATAGGTGAAGGACAATGCTCCACCCGACCACCGCTATTCGATGGTACAAATTATACATACTGGAAGGAGAGGATGAGAATATTTGTACAATCAAATATCTTTCATCTTTGGAAGGTCATAATGAAGGGAGAACAAATTCCAACCAAGAAAAAATGAATGGGTCCCAAAGTCTGAAGATGAATACGATGCGGATGATATCCGAAAGGTGCAAAATAATACTAAAGCTATTAATTTGTTATATTGTACTGTAAATGCTGATGACTACAGGAAGATATCTTGTTGCACAACGGCGAAGCAAATGTGGGACAAGCTGGAAATTACGTACGAAGGTACGGACCAGGTAAGGGAAGCCAAAATTGATTTCCTAACCCATGCATATGAATTGTTTCACATGAAGGAAGGCGAAAAGGTCGATGAGATGTTTGAACGATTTTCAAAAATCGTAAATGATTTACATGCTCTTAAGAAGACCTTCACGGATAAGGAACTTGTCCGAAAAATTCTCCGAAGTCTCTCTCCGGAATGGCGATCCAAGGCCGACGCGATTCAAGAATCCATTGGCATTTCAAATGTCACCATCGACGCATTAAGAGGTAATCTTAAAACTTATGAATCTACTATACTTAACCCTCTTGTTGATGATCAAAGGAAGCAAAGAATCGCTCTCAAGGCAAGCACAAGCCAACCTCAAAATGATGAGGACGGAGACAACGAGTTCGGACTCGTTATCAAGATCAAAAGTTCATGCTAAAAGAGTATGAACGAAAGGGCAAAAAGCAAGGAGATCAAATAAAGTGCTATGAGTGCGGAGAAACCGGGCACATTAAATCAAATTGCCCAAATGCTAAAAAGGAGAAGAAACCCTTCAAGAAGCAACGAGCATACATATCTTGGGGAGGCGACTCCGGTGACGAGTCAAGTGAGGAAGAAGAAGACGAAGCCGCAAATCTTTGTCTTATGGCACAAGAAGACAACAAAGAAGAGGTATGTCAAATTTCTTCCAAAAATTTCTTTTCCCTCGAAGAAATGCAAAATGCTTTTGATGAGTTGTATAGCGAATTTATTAAAGCTTCAAAAACTGTTAAGAGTATAAAAGAAAATACTTCTTTAAAAGAAAAAGATTTTCAAAAACAACTCTCTTTTAAAGAAAAGGAATTGGAAAAACTGATTTTAGAAAATGAGAAGTTGAAAGAGGAAAACAAATTTTTTGGCAAGAGAAGTGCCGACAAGCACGAGAGTTCTAGAAATTGTACTTCTTGCATGCATCTCAAAAATGAAGTAGAAAGGCTTAAGGGCACCTTAGATAAGTTTAACTCTTCTCATAAAAATTTGAATGAAGTGCTTGTTAATTTGAAGTAGACCAAGCATGGCATAGGTTTTAGAAACGAGCCTAAAGAGAAAGTTGAAGCCAACCCCCAACCACCTACGGCTAAAGGTGTCAACCGGGCCGGGTTGACCCGGGACCGGCACGGACCGGCCCGGTCAAAACCGGCCCGGACCGGACCGGTTTAGCGCGGGGGGGGGCCGGGCTGGGTTAGGGGGGGAAGGGGGTTGGGACGTAAGGCCTTACCGGGCAATTAACCCGGACCGGACCGGCCCGGGAAGAGAAATACCGGGTGAACCGGCCAACCCGGACCGGCCCGGACCGGTTATAACGGTAAAATTTTTTTTTTTAAAAAAAAAATTTTTTTTTAACTGCTGGGGCCCACTTGCCCGTTGGCAACGGTCCAGAACCGTTGGCCAACGGGTCTTTTTGCATTTTTGGCCCTTTTTTGTTTTTTTTTGTTTTTTTTTGTTTTTATTAAATTACATTAATAACCCTTCTAAAAATCTATAAATACCCTCCCCTCTTCTTCATTTCCTCACTCAAAATTATCTATCTCTCTCTCAATTCTCAAATTAGCAAATATCAATCACTCTCTTCTCTTCAATTTTCAAGAATTCATATTCTACTTTCATAATTTTATTGTCTTTATTTTCCCGAATTTAATTTATCGTAATTTCTTATTTGGAAATCGGCATTCGAAGCTTGATTCTTGAAGTTCAAGTGTTCAACATTCTTGAAGTTCAACTGTTCAAGTGCTCAATTTATTGTCGAATTCGGTGCACTCTCTCCAACTCTTTCTCTTATTTAATATTTTAATTGCATATTTGATTTTAGCTTATATATTAAATTTTCCAATATGTTGAATGCTGCTAAAAGAGCGTGTAGAAAAGTTACTGGTAGGAGTGGAATTGGTAGTGGAAGTAGTAAAAAAAGTCCTATAGCTTCTGGTAGTAATAGTAATAATGAACCAATAACACATGTTTCTGAATCATCGCCTAATTTGCAAGATGTAAATATTGATTATGAACAATTACACCAAGGAATTTTCACCGTTAGGCTGGTGGCAGGAAAATTCAAAGCAATTTCCCGTTCTTTACGCTATGGCGCGGGATGTCCTGAATGTCCCAATTTCCACTGTTGCATCCGAGAGTGCATTTAGCCAAGCAAGACAACAACTTGGAGACACGCGACACTCATTGGGAAGCAATGCTTTGGAAGTCTTAGTGTGTCTAAGAGATTGGATAAGATCTGAACGAAGAAATCAAGGAAAGGAAGATCTTGATAGCC
This sequence comes from Nicotiana benthamiana, assembly GCA_034376525.1. Classification (NCBI taxonomy): domain Eukaryota; kingdom Viridiplantae; phylum Streptophyta; class Magnoliopsida; order Solanales; family Solanaceae; genus Nicotiana; species Nicotiana benthamiana. The sequence goes on from CM067331.1 coordinate 49,425,254, forward strand.
CGGAAGACGAAGAACTTGGAGATATATTAACGCACGGAAACCCATCCGAATTTAACACTCCAGAAGAAGGTCCAGAGGTTCATATTAATATGGAAGAACTTGCTATTGCAATGCAAGCCATTTGATGTAAATTGTAAACTAATTATGATACATTTTAGTTTTTCAGTTTGAAATTTTGAATTTAAGAAATAAAGTAGCACTTGCAATAAGTGCAATTTTTTCCCCATCTTTTGTTGTGTTCATTCAATTATTACAAAGTATTAATATAACTTAATATTTATACTATACGTAATTCAAAAAAAAAAAAAAAAAAGATAAACCCGGCCCGGCCCGGCCCGGACCGGATCAACCCAGCCCAATTGCAACCCGCCCCCAATTGAACCCGGACCGGACCGGCCGGACCCGGACGGGTCATAAAATTTGGACCCGGACCCGGCCCGGCCCACCCGTTGGTCACCTATACCTACGGCTCAACCTAGGATAAATAAAACAAATGTTTATCCTAGATACAACAAACCTAGAAATGGTTTTCATCAATCGCAACCTAGAAATAATCATGCTAGAAATAATGCACATTCTAGGCCAAACACTAGAAGGAATGTTGAACATTTTAGAACACCTAGAAATGACTTCCAACCTAGAAACAACTATTCTAGAAATGATGCATGTCCTAGAACAAATGGTAGGAGAAATGATTTTCATGATTTGCGCAATAGTTATATTGTCAAGAATAGAGTAAATGAATTTCGTCCATCCAATTACTATCAACCTAGAAGGATGCATAATCCTAACGTGACTTGTCATTATTGTAGACGAATTGGACATATTGCTCCTGCTTGTTTTACACGACATAGACATAACACTCAATCACATCATTATGATTTGCCTAACCCCCAAGGACCCAAAATGGCATGGGTACCTAAAAACTATTAATCTGTTTTGTAGGTATGTTTGAAGGGATCAAGTGTACTATGGTACCTTGATAGTGGATGCTCCAAGCACATGACGGGAGACGAATACAAATTCCTTCAACTAGAACACAAGGAAGGGGGAAGTGTTATTTTTGGTGATAACAACAAAGGAAAGATTATCGGCATCGGATCGGTCGGTAAGGATGAAATTTCTTCCATTAAGCATATATTACTTGTGAAAGGTTTAAAACATAATCTCTTGAGCATAAGTCAATTACGTGACAAGGGAAATCTTGTTTTATTTGATTCGGATGAATGCTTAGTTTTTAGACGTAGCGATTTTAAAATTATCCTTCGTGGATTTAGAATGGATAACATTTATATGGTTGATCTTGCAAATTCCTCACCCGAATATGTGAACTGTTTAATGAGCAAAGAGGATGATTCTTGGTTATGGCATTGTAGAGTAGCTCACATCAACATGCATCTTTTGAACAAATTGGTTTCACAAAATTTAGTTGTTGGTCTTCCAAATTTGAAATTTGAAAATGACTCTATTTGTGATTCTTGTCAAAAAGGGAAGCAAACAAAAGTATCTTTTAAATCGAAAAATATTGTTTCAACTACTAGACCATTGCAATTTCTTCACATGGATTTGTTTGGACCATCTCGCATTGAAAGTCTTGGTAGAAATCGTTATGCTTTTGTTATTGTTGATGATTATTCCAGATTTACTTGGACTTTATTTCTTGCCCATAAAAGTGATGCTTTTCAGAATTTGAAATGTTTTCTTAAACGTGTTCAAAACAAAAAGGAAACAACCGTCACTTCAATTAGAAGTGATCATGGGGGAGAGTTTGATCACAATCTCTTTGCGGACTTTTGTGACGAACTCGGTATCGAGCATACCCTTTCCGCTCCACGAACACCACAACAAAATGGGGTGGTGGAAAGGAAAAATAGGTGTCTCGAAGAGATGGCTAGAACCATGCTCGAAGAGGGTAAGATTCCCAAACATTTTTGGGCGGATGCCGTGAGTACCGCATACTACGTTTTAAATAGAGTAGTCATAAGGCCAATACTCATGAAAACCCCATATGAACTCTACAAGGGAAGGAAACCAAATATCTCCCATTTTAGAGTATTCGGTTGTAAATGTTTTATTCAAAACAATGGAAAAGATCAATTGGGAAAATTTGATGCCAAATCCGATGAGGGAATTTTTATTGGGTATTCTTCGCGTAGCAAAGCATATAGGGTATTTAATAATAGAACCCAAACTGTGGAGGAATCCCCTCATATTGTGTTTTCCGAAAATAATGCTCGTTTGGCGAGAAAGGATTCTTGTTCTGATCTTGCAGGTATTTTAAATAGTTTAAAAGACAAAGTACAAGAGGGAACTCCTAAGGAAATTCAAGATGAAATCTTGGAACAATCAACGGAGGGAACTCCACAATTGGAGAAAGAAACGAAAATGCCTAACGAGTGGAGGACAATCAAAGATCGCCCTCTCGAACAGGTAATTGGCGACGTCGGAGAAAATTAAGTACCCGAAACTCCCTTATGAACACCTTAGGACATACTGCTTTTGTTTCTCAAATTGAACCAACAACCATCTCCGAAGCAATTGGGGATGAATTTTGGACCTTGGCAATGCAAGAGGAGCTTAATTAATTCAAATGGAATGACGTTTGGGATTTGGTGCCAAGACCCGAAATCATACCATAATTGGTACAAAATGGGTTTTTCGAAACAAACTAGATGAAAATGGTGTAATCACTAGAAACAAATCTAGGCTTGTAGCAAAAGGCTATAATCAAGAAGAAGGTATTGACTATGAAGAAACATATGCTCCCGTAGCTAGATTAGAAGCTATTCGCCTATTGCTTGCTTTTGCCTCTTCTATGAAATTCAATTTATATCAAATGGATGTGAAAAGTGCTTTTCTAAATGGTGTTATTCAAGAAGAAGTTTATGTTGAACAACCCCCCGGTTTTGAAGATTTTAAATCTCCCGATCATGTTTTCAAACTCAAAAAGACTCTTTATGGTTTAAAACAAGCTCCCCGAGCTTGGTATGAAAGATTGAGTAAATTTCTATTGGAAAATGATTTCATTAGGGGGAAAGTTGACACTACTCTTTTTGTTAAGCATAAAAACAATGATATTTTATTAGTTCAAATCTATGTGGATGATATTATATTTGGTGCTACTAACAATGTTTTGTGCAAGGAATTTTCCGATTTAATGACAAGTGAATTTGAGATGTCTATGATGGGTGAGTTTAACATTCTTTTTGGGATTACAAGTAAAGCAAATGAAAGAAGGTACGTTCATTTGCCAAGCGAAATATTGCAAAGAATTGCTAAAACGATTTGAAATGACCAATGCAAAAGCAATGGCAACCCGATGAGCACATCCGATCATCTAGACAAAGATGAGAAAGGTAAGGAAGTCGACATCAAAAAGTATCGAGGTATGATTGGCTCTCTCCTTTATCTTACTGCTAGTCGTCCGAACATCATGTTTAGCGTGTGCTTATGCGCTCGTTATCAATCATGTCCGAAGGAGTCTCACCTAACTGCGGTGAAACGGATATTGAAGTATCTTGTTGGTACTGTAAATGTGGGTCTATGGTACCCCAAAGGTTCTTCATGCCAACTTGTTGGCTATTCCGATTCCGATTTTGCTGGATGCAAATTGGACCGCAAGAGCACTAGTGGCACTTGCCATTTGCTCGGTAGCTCTCTCGTTTCTTGGTTTAGCAAGAAACAAGTAAGTATTGCGTTGTCCATAACCGAGGCTGAATATGTAGCCGCGGGGAGTTGTTGCGCTCAAATCCTTTGGATGAAACAACAACTCTTGGACTATGGCCTAAGTCTTGATCATATCCCTCTTAGATGTGATAATACTAGTGCCATATGCTTGACGAAGAACCCCGTTCTTCATTCGCGAACAAAACACATTGAAATTAGACATCATTTTATAAGAGATCACGTTCTCAAGGGCGATGTCGAAATTGAATTTGTTGAAACCAAAGATCAATTGGCCGACATCTTTACAAAGCCCTTAGAGAAAGAGTCCTTCTTCCGAATTCGTAGTGAACTCGGGATCCTTGACTCCACGTTGATCTAAGTCATGCATTGCATTTTCCCTTTCACATGTTTTCTAACTTGAGTGTCGGAGACGTCTAACGTATTTTTGCAGGTATCGCCCTAAAGGCAGGGGGAATTATAAAGCTTGACGCACAGAACAATCGATTTCTTTTTTTGTAATCGATTATCCAGTATCAATAATCGATTATCTTAACATTATTTGCGTTATTATGTCTGAAATTGCAGATTTAATAAATAAACAAGTTTTCTTTTTGTTATTCTATATTTTTTTGCTAATGGCAAAAGGGGGAAGATAACGGGTATGCACTCTCAATACTTATCGGCATAAATTGAGGGGGAACTAATTGCATATCTATATACTTGTTGCATATCTTTACTTGTCTTGAATCGTCATTATGAATTGCCTAATATGCATATCCCGCTTAAAGTTTGCCATTATCAAAAATGGGGAAATTGTTGGAAACACGTTATCAAGGCATTATACTAAACGTGTGTTCATATTTGTAGGTTTTGATGAATGACAAACTATGCGAAAATTGACATATGACGAGGTCCCACAAGCGCAAAATTGATATATTGCGAGATTCAAGCACAAGACAAAGATCGAGATTAAGTTTTATATGAGTCGGTATTTAATTGTGATCTTGATCCGACAACTTAAACTCAAGACTTGGCTTCTCTCGTAAAAATACTTTTAACAAATCATGCATATTTAATTTAGAGCAAAATGATTTTAAATAATGCATATTTACTTTAGTCAAAATGATTTTCAAACATGCCTCTAAAATCTGGACTAAGATAATCGATTATGTACTTATGATAATCGATTATGTTTAAGTCAGCTGTTTGACAATCGATTGTGAACTTATGACAATCGATTGTGTTAAGGCAGTGAGCATCAGATTTTTCAAATCTGCATGACAATCGATTGTGAACCTTATGACAATCGATTGTGATGAGGCAGTGTCCATCAAAGTTTTTCAAAGCTCAAAATAATCGATTGTGAAGCTAATGACAATCGATTGTGAAGAGACAGTGTACATCAGATTTTTCAAAGTCACCAAATAATCGATTGTGAACTTATGACAATCGATTGTGTTGAGGCAGTGTCTTCCACTTTTTCAAAGTTATTAAATAATCGATTGTGAACCTATAACAATCGATTGTCAAGAGGTAGTGTCCAAATTGATTTTTCAAGACTGATATATAATCGATTGTTAACTTAATATAATCGATTGTATAACTGACCGTTGCCAAAATGTTTTCAAATAGCGTCAGGTAATCGATTATTGATTTCTTATAATCGATTGTTTTAATTAAAATCTCGAAAGGATTTTTTGAACGTTGCTAGGTAATCGATTAGTGATCTCTTATAATCTATTGTTTTAATTAAAATCCAAAAACGATTTTTGAACGTTGCTGATTAATCGATTCTAGATTTCTAACAATCAATTGTTTTACGTAAAATCTGGAAATGATTTTTTGAGCGTTGCCAGTAATCGATTATTGATCTTAGATAATCGATTGTTACGCGTAAAATCTGGGATTGATTTTTGGAAGAAGTGGCAAACAATCGATTGTGGTAATTTGACAATCGATTGTCACTGAGTAAAATCAGCAATTCTTAATTGGCAATTAAGCAACGGTAATACAAAGTTTTTCAACTATAAATACAGCTTCAATTCAGTCTTTTAAGCAACAACAACATACAACAACTGATCATACAATTGCTAAAGCTTGCATACTTTATTGCTTATCATTTTATATTCATTACATAAGCTTTTGAGAGCCAAATTCTTGTCGAAAGTTGTTGCGATCTTGAGCGTATTCTTTTTACTCATATCTACTCTTAAAGGAGTGTCTTGTTTGAGTGCTAAGTGTTTTTGTACACTTGAAGGGAAGTTGTTAGTCCCTTGTGTTGTAAGAAGGAACTTGTGTTTCCTTGGTTGAAGTCTTGGAGTGTTGTATCTCCGAGCAAAGGTTGTTGAGGCTTGTGTCCTCAAGTTGTAACGGTTTTTTGAGCACCCGTAAGCTTAACAAGTTAGTGGAAATCTCGAGAGAGTCTCTCGGAGACTGGACTAGCCACGGGTTGTGGTGAACCAGGATACATCGGTGCATTTGTTCTAATTTATTTACTTATCGCACTTATTTATTTCTTGCAATTTTTAAATTCCGCCAGTTTACGCTAATTTTTATTACAACGCTATTCACCCCCCTCTAGCGTTAAGCGTATTATCTAACAGGAGTATGTCGAGGGAGATCTTTGAAGAACAGACGCAACGTTTGGGTTGGGGTGGATGGTTAGAGTCTAATAGGGTTGCGGGAGTCGGAGCAGTATTACTCCTGCCGAGATGGCCGTTACTTGCTGTTTTACCTGTAAATAAATAAGACGCGCATATATTTTGCATAAATTAAAACGTGATGCAATTTCCCGTTGAACCATGAATGTTTTCTTTGGACGATTAGGATGACGTCCTCAGACCATGATGTCATAGGCCATAAAGCATATAATAAAGGATTCGCATGCTGTGAAATGATTCTCTCAAGCTATGAGAATGATGACTCTGAGCGATGATTCCTTTGAATAATGATATGCAAGAGATAAAGTAGTCCTCAGGCCATGGCATGGCGTTCTCGGGCTATGAAGATTGTACCTCCGAACAATGACGCCCTTGGACAATTTAGTGATCTTTCAGATCATGAAATGCAAAAGGTGGTGAACTTTTAGCCCATAAGAGCTTAAATAAAGTGGCGATATTTCGGCCGATGCAAGACATAAATAAAGGTGGCGATATTTCAGCTAATGTAGGATTTAAATGAAGTGACAATATTCCAGCCATGCAAAATGTACGTAAAATGATGATCATTCGACCAATGCAGGATTTAAATGAAGTGGCAATATTTTAGCCATGCACAAATGTAAGTAAAACGGCAATCTTTCAGCTGATGCAGGATTTAAATGAAGTGGCGATATTTCAGCCATGCAAAAATTGTAAGTAAAACGGTGATCTTTTAGCCGATTCAGATGGAGACAGAGATTAGTCTCGAAAGGCAGAATAGTAGTCTTATATGATGTAGGAAATGTATATGGAGATAGAGCTTAGTCTCAGAAGCAGAATAGTAGCCTTATGCAATGAAGGAAATGCAGATGGAGACAGACCTTAGTCTCGGAAGGCAGAATAGTAGCCTTATGCAATGCAGAAATACAGATGGAGGTAGAGCTTAACATCGGAAGGTAGAATAATAGTCTTATGCAAGAGATAAAAAGGGAATAGTGATAAAAATTCTTAGCTGACAGTTGGTAGTTGATTGTGATATTGCGGCTGCTAGGGATATTGTATACGAACAACAGTTGTAAAGTGATAATTCCAAGAATTGTATTCCTGAAAAATAAGAGTATATAGATTTGCGACTTGGGTTCCTGCATCCAAAGAAAAATCTTGAGTTTCTTAAAGGGGAAAGGTTAGTTTCGTGTCCCTGCTGACTTCGCTTGACCGACTCGGCTCTGCTTTGGTGATACTGCGGGTATCCTAGGGTAACATCACTAAAAAGAACAATTTTGGTGATAGACATGCATGATTTAGTATAAATATAACATAAATACATAACTAAGAATAGTTTTCTTTAGATGAACAACCGACTGAGACGCGGTCCAAGACACTGCAATCTCTCTTACTTCGGAATTTTGAGGGTCCCCCTCAAAATTGTGCCCCAGTTTGCTGGATCGACTTCTGACGGATACTTGCAATGATCGGCTAAAATTACTTCAAATTATTGAGGGTCCTCCTCAAAATTATGCCTCGGTTTCCAATGAGGAGGAAATGATAATTTTATTGAATTATGGCTGAGCCTATAAGGATGCCTACGTATCCCCTCTTAAATGTGAATCGGGTGAGACGTAGTTCAAATTACATAAGGAAATCTAAATGGTTACACATAGTATCGCTTGACAACATCTGAATTGATGGTTTTGGCCAAGCTCTCCGTCCATTTCTGCAAGTATAAGGCTCCTCCTGTTAGAACCCGGTGAACCATATATGGGCCTTGCCAATTGGTAGAGAACTTCCATTTGGCTTCAACTTGATGTGGAAAAATGTTCTTTAACACCAGCTACCCTGGTGTGAACCATCTTGGTTTGACTCTCTTGTTGAAGGCTTTGGAGATTCTGTTCTAATAAAGCTGACCGTGGCAAACTGTATTCATTCTCCTCCCTTCTATAAGAGCCTACCACTCGTAACAACTCTTCACGCACTATGCGACATCGAGTTTTGCTTCCTGTATGATCCTTAGGGAGGGAATTTCTACCTCGGTGGGAATGAACGCTTTTGCACTGTAAACCAACATGTAGGTAGTTGCCCCGGTTAATGTGCGTACTGTAGTGTGGTACCCCAATAAATCAAATGATAATTTCTCATGCCACTTCTTATGCTTCTCTATCATTTTCCTTGGTATATTCTTGATATTCTTATTGGCAGCTTCTACGGCTCCATTCATCTATGGTATGTAGGCTATAGAATTCTTGCGTTTGATCTTAAAGGTTTTACACATGGCTTTCATCAAATCACTGTTGAGGTTGGAGCCATTATCAGTAATGTTTGACTCTTGAATTTCGAATCGGCAAATAATACGGTCGCGGACAAAGTCTGTCACGACTTTCTTGGTCACTGCTTTATAAGATGCTGCTTCAACCCATTTTGTGAAATAGTCAAATACAACTAGGATAAACTTGTGCCCATTTGATGCGGAAGGTTCGATTGGTCCGATAACATCCATCCCCCATGTGACAAACGACCATAGCAAGCTTGTTGCATTAAGCTCATTCGGAGGCACCTTTATCATGTCGGCATGTACCTGATAGCGGTGGAATCTTCGAACGTATTGGATGCAGTCTGTTTCCATAGTCAACCAAAAGTAACCAGCACAGAGTATCTTCTTGGCTAAGACAAAATCATTCATATGTAGACCACAGGTCCCAACATAAATTTCCTCTAGCAGTTTGTTCGCTTCTCGTGCATCGATACACCTTAGTAATCCTAAATCTGGAGTCCTCCTATACAGGATTCCTCTATAATGAAAGAAATTATTGGACAATCTTCAAAGCATGCGCTTCTGAGGAGTATTTTCAAGCTTTGGGCATTTTCCTTTTGCCAAATATTCCTTGATTTCATGAAACCAAGGCTTTCTGTCTGCTTCTTCTTCGACATGAGCACAATAAGCTGGCTGATTGTAGATCTTCACGGGAATAGGATCAATGAAATTCTTATCTGGATGTTGTATCATAGAGTCTAGTGTAGCCAATGCATCGGTGAACTCATTATGGACTCTAGGAACATTTTGTCCATATTTGTGAACCTCTTTCTCAAATCCTATATATGATGCAGGTATGGGAGTATCTTGGAGTTCTTGGTTTCCTATTGTTCTCTGACCTGATGTATAAGTAAGTCTGAATCTCCAATCACTACCAACTCTTGGATGTTCATGTCGATGGCCATCTTGAGCCCTAAGATGCAGGATTTGCACTCGGCTATATTGTTAGTGCAGGGGAACCTAAGCTTGACGGATACCAGATAATGTTGGCTAGTTTCTGACACTAGGACTGCTCCTACGCCAAATCTTTTGAAATTTGCTGCTCCATCGAAAAATATCCTCCAACCATCATTGAATTCTGCAACGTCTTCTCCTACAAATGGTACCTCCTCATCAAGAAATTACGTCTTCTGGGGTTCGTATTCTTCATCCACAGGATTTTTCGCAAGGTGATCTACTAGTGCTTGTCCCTTGATTGCCTTCTGAGTTATGTAGACAATGTCAAATTCACTCAGCAGGTTTTGCCACTTGGCCAGCTTACTAGTGGGCATGGGCTTCTGGAAGATGTACTTCAAAGAATTCATCCTAGATATGAGATATGTAGTATAAGCATAGAAATAGTGCCTCAACTTCTGAGCTACCCAAGTTAGAGCACAACAGGTGAGTTCCAATAGAGAATACCGGGCCTCGTATAGGGTGAACTTCTTATTGAGATAATAGATGTCCTGCTCCTTCCTCCTCATTTCATCATACTGCCCTAGAACATATCCGAATTCTCCATCCAATACTGCAAGGTAGAGTATTACGGGTCTACTTAGCTCGAGCGGGACCAAAACTGGCGGTGTTGAAAAATACTCCTTGATTCTGTCGAAGACCTTTTGGCAGTCATTGGTCTATTTGGTAGCGGCATCCTTCTTCAACATCTTAAAGATTGGCCCACAGATAACTATAGATTGTGCTATGGACCGGCTGATGTAGTTAAGTCTCCCCAAGAAACTCATTACTTCTTTCTTGTTCTTTGGTGGTGGAAATTCTTGAATATCTTTGACCTTTGATGGATCCAATTCTATCCCCCGGCGACTCACGATGAACCCAAGCAAATTTCCAATCAGAACCTCGAATGCACATCTTGTGGGATTCAATTCGGGTTTTACCTTCTCAGTCTATTGAAGAATTTCCTCAAATCTTCTATGTGATCAGCGACTTTCTTGGACTTGATGATGATGTCATCTACATACACTTCGATCTCCTTGTGTATCATGTTATGGAAAATGGTGGTCATGTCCCTCATGTAGGTGGCCCCTGCATTCGTTAAACCAAACAGAATCATCTTGTAGCAATACATCCTCTACGGCATAATGAAAGCTATTTTCTCTGCATCTTCTTCATCTTTCCATATCTGATAGTACCGAGCAAAATAATCAAAAAATAACTGCAGCTTATGCTTGGCGCAGTTATCAATAAAGATGTATATATTCGACAAGGGGAAGTTATCTTTTGGACTGGCCCGGTTGAGATCCCAGTAGTCGACACAGACTCTAACCTTCCCGTCCTTCTTTGGTACTGGCACAATGTTTGCTAACTATGTCGGATACTCTACTAACCTGAGAACCTTAGCTTTGACCTTCTTAGTGACCTCTTCCTTGATTTTCAAACTCATATATGGCTTGACTTTTTTGAGCTTCTGTTTTACTGTGGACATGCCGGATCTGTCAGCAATTTTTGAGCCACAATAGATGTGCTCAAATCAGTCATGTCATCGTATGACCATGAAAATATGTCCCCATACTCTCTTAGAAACTCTGTATATTCTTTCTTTTCTGACGGTGACAAATGAATGTAGATTTGTGTTTCTTTGACATTTTCTACATATCCCAAGTTAACAATCTCATTTTCCTCCAAGTTGGACTTGGGCCTATGCTCGAAATTCTTGACTTCCTTAACAATCTCTTCCGGTATATCATCTTCCTCTAAATCTATGTCCGTTTGTTGTGTTGTCTCATTGCATATCACAGTCATCGATTTATCAAGATAAGCAATAATAATGTTGTATAAGTAAAGTAATGATAGAAAATAATAAGATTAAGATTTATAAGAAAACTGAAATGCTTTTGATAAAATTCCATATGTTTTGAACATTGGAGCTCTTTCTTGCAAAAACAAAAGTGCAAAAGGAAAATAAACTAGTAAAATAAAATAGTGCATGGTGCTTGTTCAACCTTTCTACGTCGAGGCACGCCGAGCTTTGGTGGTTCTGACGGTCTAGTTGTTGAGATGTACTCCTCTGTTTACAGTATGTGTAGAAGGGCCTTCCTCCCCCTCCTCCACAAAAAAGACACAACAGTTCATATCATCGTCTTCTAGGAACAAATTCCTCATTACAGCTAGGGCTTCTTCTTCTTCTGAACCATAGATGACCTCGGCCGGTTGGAAGGTCTTCTCCAAACTGGGTATTGGCTACTCCAATATATAGTAAGGCCGCGCCAGGGTGGCGACCATTCATTGAATTCTTTCCAGGTATACTCATATCCCAATCTGAAAGCAGTGTCGTGCTTCTTGAACTTGACGGGCTTAGCAATTCCTTGGAGATTCTTTCCAAGTCCTTTGACAGGTTCATACCCGCTCCGGTTCATTATGCTTTCAATTTTGTTTTCCCACCACTTATCCTTATCGACGTCGTTGACTCGTTCGACGTGGTGGTAAGTTTTCCTGCCTATCTTTCTTCTTCCTCCAATCACTAGGATGGTCTGGTGAATGTATATGGGATTGCTACTATTGTCATGAATGATTACCATATGGTTATTCCATTCAAACTTCACTACTTGACGTAGTGTGGATGCCACGGCCCCAAAGGCATGAATCCATGGTCGTCCCAACAACAGATTGTAAGATGCCGGCACATCTATCATTTGAAAAGCAACATCAAACCAAGTAGGCCCCATTTGCAAGCACAAGCTAATTTCCCCAATAGTAGACCTTTGAGACCCATCGACAGCTTTAACATTGATGGCCCCGTCCTTGATTTCATGCAGCTTTTCCCCAATGTATTGAGTGTCATCAGTGGATAGATGTTGATATTGGACCCCCATCGACCAGGATCCAAGTGCTAAAATAACTTTTACACTGCAAGGTGATGTGTAATGCCTTGTTGTGACTCAATCCCTCCGGTGGCATCTCGTCTTCGTGGAAAGTGATTTTGTGACTCTCCAATACCTAACCTACCATGTTTGCTATTTCTCCTCTGGTGATGTTGTTTGGTACATATGCCTCACTTAGCACTTTTAACTAGGCATTCCTGTGTGCATCAAAACTCTGTAGCAAAGCAAGGATAGAAATCTGCGCTGGTGTTTTTTTCCGCTGATCAATGATTGAGTATTCCTTCGCTCGTATCTTTCTCCAGAGATCATCGAACCCAGTTTCAGTGATGGTTTGTTGACCATAGGTCTGCTTACTTGACTCAGCCAGGTGAGTGCAAATCCTGTCGGTCCTTGTCATACCTTGTGCTACAAATGCTTCCTGAACTTGGCTTTCCATTTCCTTCTTGCCTCAACTGTGTAGTCCTATGGTAAGACTTTTCTGTGGAATGGCGTTACAACTGTCATTGATACCGGAATGGGCAACCTTGCTTTGGAAGGTAATACAATAACTTCAAATGGTACAGATGCCTTTGGGTACCCAAACTCGACCTCAATTGGTGTTGGCATCTTTGCAAAGGTTGGTGTTTCAAACTCAAGTAGTATGAACATGTTCACCTCGATATCTTTAGAAGGCTGAATCTGGACTACAATCGGATTAAGGGTGACTGCTTTTTTTCTTTGGATTGTCACCTTCTGTGATCAAACCGATTGATCATTTAGGAACCCAATCATCCTATATTTCAATCATATGAACACCTCCACCCCTTTTGGTCTAGTAGAGGATTATTCGGGGCTGGCTCCTTTGCCACGATGATCTTATTGTCAATCAAAGCATGGATCTTATCTTTCAGGGAGCGGCATTCATCAATGGTGTGCCTTTTCATGCCAGAATGGTATTCATAGGTTTTATTTGGATTGACCTAGTACGAAGGGTTTTCAGGGGTTATAGCAGGGATAATGGTGATATAACCAGCATCTTTAAGTCTTTCATACAGTTGGTTGATTTGTTCAGCAATGGTGGTATACTATTTGGGAAGTCTGCTGACGAAATTTGGTCGGGGTCTAGGAAAATTTTGACGAGGGGGAGGTGATTGATAGTGGGATTGTTGAGTGTTGTAGGCTTGGTAGACGTGTGTGGGCTGGGAATATCTGGGTAAAGAAGGTTGGTATGTAGGAGGTGGAGGAGATTGGTAGGTAGGCGGCGGGGTTTGGTAGGAAGGTGTGGGTGTTTAGAAATTTGGAGTAGGCTGATATGTAAGTGGAGGCATTGGTTAAGTTTGGTATTTGATAGGTGATTTGGTTCTCTGTGCAACCATTTGGCACCTACGTCCCTATTCTTGGACGTACTACTAGACTCTAGAGCCTTTTGAGTGGTTCGCTTCAAAGTTCATAACCATACCACTCTTGATACCTTCTTCAATCCTTTCTCCTAGCTTGATGATGTCACAGAATTTGTGGTTTTCGATCAACATCAGTCTTTCATTGTATTGCCGATCCTCAAACCTGATGAAGAACTTGTTCATTTATTCCTCCCCTAAAGCAGGTCAGACCTTAGCAGCCTTTGATCTCCACTGAGTGGCATACTCGCAGAAACGCCTACAGGCTTCTAATGTTCGACTTTAACTTGCTGGAAATTGGGACATTGGTCTACCATCTCCGCGATATCAATTTTCATTCCATTCCACAGATAAATCTGTCGAAGATTCTGATACATCTTTGTCGCTCCGGGGTTAACTGCATATCTAGAATAATGGGCCTTCGAAAGAATCTTGGCGTGAAGCTCTCCGACTGTTGGTACAGATATGCGACCCTGGTATCTAAGGGCTCCATCTCCTGTTAGCTCAAATAAAGGTTGTCGCTGTTGTGGAATACTTTCTCTCAGTTTTGTAATCTCAGGATCCTCGTGTTGTTGCTCTTTTATTTCAGTAACAAAAGAAGATTGTGCTATATTCTGAACGAGAATGCGTCCACCCTCTGCGTCTACCAAACGCACCTGAAAATTAGCTAGCCGGCATAGATATTTGGTCATCTTGACCTTATCAGCTTCAACATGGCTTAGACTGCCCATGGACTTCCAGCTAAGAGCATCAGCAACAATATTAGCTTTGCCAGGATGATATAAAATATCAACATCATAGTCCTTTAGTAAGTCTAACCATCTTCTTTGTCGTAGGTTTAGCTCCCTCTGTTTAAATAAATACTGTGGTCAGTGAAAACATCACTATGAACCCCATATAGATAATGCCGCAAAATTTTTAGGGCGAAGACAACTGCGGCTAACTCAAGATCGTGTGTAGGATAATTCTGTTCATGTTTCCGCAACTGTCTGGAGGCGTACGCGATAACCTTACCATGTTGCATAAGAACACACCCTAGGCCAATTCTCGAGGCATCATAATATATAACATAATCCTTGGTGCCATCCGGAAGAGTCAAGACAAGTGATGTCGTAAGCCTTTTCTTTAGCTCCTGAAAACTTTGTTCACATGACTCTGTCCACTGAAATTTAGCCCCCTTATGTGTACGTTTCGTCAATGGTGCAGAGATAGAGGAAAATACCTCCATAAACCTTCGGTAATATCTTGCAAAGCCTAAAACGCTACGAACCTCTGTCGAATTCAAGGGCCTCGACCAAGTCATCACAACTTCAATATTTTGGCTATCAACCTTGATACCATCGCCGGTAATAACATGACCAAGAAAAGCTACAGAAGTTAGCCAAAAATCACATTTTGAGAATCTAGAATATAACTTGTAGTCCTGCAGAGTATGCAATACAACTCGCAAGTGGTCTGCATGCTCGGCTTCCGATCGTGCATATATCTGGATGTCGTCAATAAACACAATCATTAATTCATCCAAGACTGGTTTGAATAACCGGTTCATAAGATCCATATAGGCTACTGGGGAATTTGTAAGCCTGAAAGACATGACAAGGAATTCAAAATGGCCATACCTCGTCCTAAATGCTGTTTTTGGGATATCAACATCCTTGACTCGTAGCTGATGATAATCGGATCGCAAGTCGATCTTTGAAAAGCATTTGGCACATTGTAACTTGTCGAACAAGTCATGAATCCGTGGAAGAGGATACTTATTCTTGATAGTGACTTTATTTAGTTGCCTGTAGTCAATACACATCCGCAAGGAGCCATCTTTATTTCGAACAAAGAGCAGTGGAGCACCCCATGGGGATTTACATGGCCTAATAAAGCCTTTATTGACCAAGTCCTTTAGTTGTTCCTTCAATTCCCTTAGTTATGCAGGAGCCATTATGTAGGGAGGGATGGATATAGGCTGCGTATCAGGAAGCATATCTATAGCAAAATCGATTTCCCTTTCGGGGGATTCCTGGAAGCTCGTCAGGGAATACCGTCGGGAATTCATTCGCAATAGGAACTGATTGAAGAGATGTTGGTTCCTTATCTATATCTCTGACATGAACCAGATGGTATATACAACCTTTATCAATAAACTTCCGAGCCCTAAGGTATGAAATAAACTTACCCTTGGGCGTGGCTGCATTACCTCTCCATTCAAGGACAGGCTCACCAGGAAAATAAAATCGGACAAACTATGCACGACAATCAATATTAGCATAACAAGCTGCCAACTAATCCATACCCATAATGACATCAAAGTATAGCATAACCAATTCAACTAAATCAATAGAGGTTGGACGGTCATTAATTAACACTGTACAACCTCGATAGATATGATTACCTATAATAGAGTCGCCAACTGGCGTAGACACCTTAATTGACTGTGGCAACAACTCTGATCTCATGTCAAGCTTAGCAGCAGTAAATGGAGTAATATATGAAAATGTAGAGTCAGGATCTATCAATGCATAAATGGCATGAGAATGTATTGTCAATATACCTGTGACAAAATCTGGGGGATGCCTCTAAATCCTGTTGGCCTGTGAGTGCATAAAAGCGGTTCTGGCCACCACTAGAACCTGAGGTGTCTCCTCCGCCTCTCCCCCTACCACGTCCTTGAGTAGTTTGTGGACCTGGTCGGAGAGGACGGACATAGGGTGAAGAGGCTGCTGTGG
Organism: Nicotiana benthamiana; assembly: GCA_034376525.1. Lineage (NCBI taxonomy): Eukaryota > Viridiplantae > Streptophyta > Magnoliopsida > Solanales > Solanaceae > Nicotiana > Nicotiana benthamiana. The sequence continues at coordinate 49,441,781 of CM067331.1, forward strand.
ATCCTGAAGGTAGAGCTGGTGCACCTCTGCCTAATCCCAGGCATCGGCTAATAAAATGACATGTATGCCCATAATGATAACATGCACTTGAACCCTGTCTACACTGCCCAGTGTGCAGCTTATCACACTGAGTACATGGAGGAGTAGGCTATCTCATTTATGAGGAACGCTCCTATCGACGGCCCTCAGGCTGGCATGAGCTCTGCCCCAGTCCTGACTGAATATGTCGATCAAACCGCTGGCCCTACATCTGTGGTGGGAAACTACCTGCTAACCAAGGTGGATATCGATTGAGTGGGGGCCTAAAATCACCCTGTGGCTCCCTATAAGACCCCATTGTACGAGCCTTCTTACTTTGCTCCCTATCTCTACGAGCATCACGAAACTGACGGAAAAGCTCTTCTGTAGTGGGAAAGCCTGTATGCGGGAAATATCTACATTATCCAATAGGGATGCTATCCTACAGTCTCTATAAGATGATCCGCCAAACCATCCACATAATGATGAACTCTAGCCTTCACGGTGCGTACGATATCTGGTGCATACCTTGCTAAAGAATTAAACTTATGGCAATAATCTTTCAAACTCATATCTCCTGCTTCAGGTTAAGAAACTAGTCAAGACGGGCCTCCCGTGGCAAAAAATGGGCTAAAAAAGCCTCAGAGAAGTCCTCCCACTCTGCTGGTGGAGCATCAGGTCCTCTAGATCTCTCCCATTCTTCATACCATAGGATGGCTACATCACGTAGTCGAAAAGAAGCCAACTCCACAGCCTCGGTGACGGAGGCGTGAATCACCCTCAATACTCTATACATCTGGTCTATAAAGTCCTGGGGAGCCTCAGTGGAACTGGATTAAATAATGGAGCGGCCAAGTGAAGAAACTCTCGTGCTGTCGAGCTTCTTGTCCGATCTCTCCCGGTATTTTCTCCCGACTCTAGTTGTCGCTCATGAATAGAAACCATCCTAGTCAGCAACTGAACTGTGTAGAAAATCACTCTATCTATGATATGTGCGCTTTGGTTGTATGAGCATGATTTTCAGGTATAGGTTTTGATGAATGACAAACAATGAAGTCAAGTGTCAAACAACGATATTATATGACAAACAATCAAGCTTGAATGCCGAGAAGCATATTGATGAACGGTTTGCAATGGAAAAGCCAAAGACGAGCTCAAATGTTCAAGACCGAAGACCCAAGGCGTAGGTCGTTAGGTAGAACAAATGTAAGAGCAACGCTAAAGTTATCTCGTTTTTTGGCTCAACATAGGCCATCATAAATATGCATAAAATCATTTTATTAAATCATATTTATCATAAACATATTTTATTAAATGATATTTATCATAAACATATTTTAAATACTTCAAACAAAATGATGTTAAAGTTTTCATCTTAACCAAAATGGTTTTTGAAGTAAGTTTTCAGTTCTGCCTCAGAATAATCGATTATCAGTATATGCATAATCGATGATGCTGTAGACCGTTGCTAGTGTTTGAACACTGCCACAGAATAATCGATTATGCAGTATCAGATAATCGATTATTCGGCAAAAAATCAGTTTCTGATTTTCTGAACGCTGGAGAATAATCGATTATCAGATACTGAATAATCGATTATCTTGGCACAAAATCAGCATAATTGATTGCCAATTAAGCAATGGACATACACCATTTTTCACCTATAAAAAGAGGTCTTTTGAGCTGATTTTAAAACACACAACACCTCCATATACATATTGATATTATTTGAGCATCATTTTAGAGCTTTTGTTGAGCCATTTGAGAGACAACTTTGAGTTGTTCATAGAGCTAAATTTGTATCTCTTTATCTACTCTTTTGAGAGAGTTCTTGTTGTAAAAGAGAAAGGTGTTTGAGAAGAACATATCTTCTCATTGATTGTCGGGTTCGCTAAGTACCCTAAGTCTTAGTGGTTGAAGTCTTGTGGTGCGGTATCCACGAGCAAGGTTGAATTCTTGAGGTGCGGTATCCTCGAGCAAGTTGAAGTCTTGTAGAGTGTACATCTACGAGCAAGTGTAACGGTTTGTTCGGCACCCGTAAGCTTAACGGAGTTAGTGGAATCTCGAGAGAGTCTCTCGGGGACTGGACTAGCCACAAGTTGTGGTGAACCAGGATAAATTCGGTGCGTTGTTTCCTTGTTATATTAATTACCGAATTTATTTTATTCCTGCAATTTTAATTCCGCAATATTTTTCAATATTCCCGTGCCGCACTATTCACCCCCCCACTAGTGACGGGCATAAATCCTAACAATTGGTATCAGAGCCTAACTCTCTGAAAGCCTTAACCGGTTGAGAGCAATATATATTTTTTTATTGAGAATATTGAACGCAGGAATGATGAGCGAAGGACACTCCACCTTTAGCCCTCCACTATTTGACGGAACAAACTATACATATTGGAAAGAACGGATGAGAATATTTATCCAATCAAATAACTTTCGATTATGGCAAATTATCAAGAAAGGTGAACAAATGCCAACAAAGAAAGTTGGGGGAATCATGGTTCCAAAGGAGGAAAATGAATATGATGCCGAGGACATCAAGAAGGTTGAAAGAAACGCAAAGGCCGTCAACTTACTATTTTGTGCGGTGAATTCGGACTACTATCAGAAAATCTCTTGTTGCACAACCGCAAAGGAAATGTGGGATAAACTGGAGATCACTTATGAAGGTACGTCTCAAGTCCGAGAATCTAAAATTGATTTTCTAACACATAAATATGAACTTTTTAGAATGAGGGAAGAAGAAGACATCGATAATATGTTCGAACGATTCTCAATGATCGTCAATGATCTTCATGCTCTCAGAAAAATATACTCGAACTAAGATCTAGTTCGAAAAATCCTACGGAGTCTCACTCCAAAATGGCGCTCCAAAGCAAATGCTATCCAAGAGTCGATAGGAATCACGGACGTCACAATTGATGGACTACGAGGTAATCTTAAAGCTTATCAAAGTACAATTCTTAATCCGTATCTTAGAAGTAATTCGAATATTGCCTTCAAAGCCTCATCTTCTAAAAGAGTAGAGGTAAGTGATTTGGATAGTGATGATGATATTATTTCCAATGATATAATTGAAAATTTTTATAAGTTTATGAAGAAGGAAATAAAGAAGGAAGAACCAAGTCCTTCATGTCAAAATTGTGGAAAAATTGGCCACACCAAATCACATTGTCCAAAATCAAAGGACAAGAAAAAGAAGAAACACCATAGGCGCGTAACATGGGATTCGGACAGCTCGGGAGATGAAACTGCCGCATTATGCCTCATGGCAAACGAAGAAGAAAAGGTAAGTACTTCTAACTCTTACTCGTTTGAAGAAATACAAAATGCCTATGATGAATTATATGGTGAATTTGTTAATGCTTCCAAAACCATAAAAGAATTGAAGAAAACACTTTCTTTGCAAGAAAAAGATTTTGAGAAAACACTTTCTTTGCAAGAAAAAGATTTTGAGAAAACACTTTCTTTGCAAGAAAAAGATTTTGAAAAACAACCTTCTTTAAAAGAAAAAGATTTTGAAAAGTTGACTTGTGATAATGAAAAACTAAAAGAAGAAAATGATCTTTTAGAAAATGACATTACTTTTCTTAAAAATAAAATCAAATTTTTAGAAGAAGAAAATAGATTTTTGGAAAATGACAATATCGATCTCAAAAATAAAATCAAGGAGATGAACGAAGCCTCTTTAATTGTTCAAAGTTCAAATTGTTCTTCTTGTAGTTCTTTAAAAATGGAGAACGTAGAACTTAGAAATACACTAGAAAAATGTAGTGTAAATGATTCTAGAACAAGTGAGGTAATTAAAAAGGACGATAGAAATAAGGTTAAACCGCCTAGAAACGACTCTAGGATTTTTGTTAATAAGTCTAAAACTAATCATTTTAGACAACCTAGACACAATTCTAGGAATTTTATTAATGAGTCTAGAATGAATAATTTTAGACCACCTAGAAATGACTCTAGGAATTTCAACGCTTCTAGGAATAACAACTTTAGATCACCTAGAACGCATTTGGCTCAACCTAGACATATGCACAATCCTAATGCCATATGTCATTATTGTAACCGGGTAGGACACATTGCACCCGTATGTTTTGCCAAACATAGAGATTCATATTTTGGTTATGATTATTATTTGCCTAACCCCCAAGGACCCAAAAGAAGTTGGGTACCGAAAACATATTTTTAGGTACTTTTGAAGGTGTGCTTGAAGACTACAATATTGTAGTAGATGCACCAAGCACGAAACCTTACTGCATCAAGGGGGAACGTCGGTTAGTTATTGTATTTTTTATAAAAACGTAATAGTTGATATGTGCTAACAATTGATATTAATTATTGATTCATGTTTTGATAAGTTTTATTTTGAATAAAATTAGTATCAGTTATTTCTTTGAATGATCGATTCATGTTTTGATGAATATTTTTAGTTTAAATAACAGTTGGTATATAATGAAAAACTGTCATTATGATTGGTATGGTTTTACGAACACTTAGTAGTATTTGATGTTGATATGATTATTTTTCTAACAATTGGTATCGTCAATAATTTCAATAAACAATTGGTATACTCTTTTTGCTAATGCCAAAAGGGGGAAGAATTTAGGCGATATGCATCGAATAAGGGGAAATGTCTTCACATTCTAGTATGCTTTAATTGAGGGGGAATATTCAATTAAGGGGGAATTATATTGTATTGTTTGCATGAATTGTATGAGATATAGCATGAAATTAGGGGGAACTCGATATGCATATCTCCTATTGTTTGTCATTGTCAAAAAGGGGGAAATTGTAGAAAATTACTCTATCTATGATATGTGCGCTTTGGTTGTATGAGCATGATTTTCAGGTATAGGTTTTGATGAATGACAAACAATGAAGTCAAGTGTCAAACAACGATATTATATGACAAACAATCAAGCTTGAATGCCGAGAAGCATATTGATGAACGGATTGCAATGGAAAAGCCAAAGACGAGCTCAAATGTTCAAGACCGAAGACCCAAGGCGTAGGTCGTTAGGTAGAACAAATATAAGAGCAACGCTTAAGTTATCTCGTCTTTTGGCTCAACATAGGTCATCATAAATATGCATAAAATTATTTTATTAAATCATATTTATCATAAACATATTTTAAATACTTCAAACAAAATGATGTTAAAGTTTTCATCTTAACCAAAATGGTTTTTGAAGTAAGTTTTCAATTCTGCCTCAGAATAATCGATTATCAGTATATGCATAATCGATTATGCTGTAGACCGTTGCCAGTGTTTGAACACTGCCACAGAATAATCGATTATGCAGTATCAGATAATCGATTATTCAGAAGAAAATCAGCTTCTGATTTTCTGAACGTTGGAGAATAATCGATTATCAGATACTGAATAATCGATTATCTTGGCACAAAATCAGCATAATTGATTGCCAATTAAGCAACGGACATACACCATTTTTCACCTATAAAAAGAGGTCTTTTGAGCTTATTTTAAAACACACAACACCTTCCAATATTGATATACATATTGACATTATTTGAGCATCATATTAGAGCTTTTGTTGAGCTATTTGAGAGACAACTTTGAGTTGTTCATAGAGCTAAATTTGTATCTCTTTATCTACTCTTTTGAGAGAGTTCTTGTTGTAAAAGAGAAAGGTATTTGAGAAGAACATATCTTCTCATTGATTGTCGGGTTCGCTAAGTACCCTATGTCTTGTGGTGCGGTATCCACGAGCAAGGTTGAAGTCTTGAGGTGCGGTATCCTCGAGCAAGTTGAAGTCTTGTAGAGTGTACATCTACGAGCAAGTGTAACGGTTTGTTAGGCACCCGTAAGCTTAACGGAGTTAGTGGAATCTCGAGAGAGTCTCTCGGGGACTGGACTAGCCACAAGTTGTGGTGAACCAGGATAAATTCGGTGCGTTCTTTCCTTGTTATTTTAAGTACCGAATTTATTTTATTCCTGCAATTTTAATTCCGCAATATTTTTCAATATTCCCGTGCCGCACTATTCACCCCCCCTCTAGTGACGGGCATAAATCCTAACAAACTGCCTACCTCATCCCTTGTTCCCCAGTCTCTGATGGGCGAACAACAAGTACTGGAGGTCCTGTGTCTCTAGCTGCCTCAGGTACTAATGGAACTGGTGAGGCTGGGGGTAATGCATGTCCCTGGGCTCCAACAAGTGTTGGGGAAGCTGAAACTAGGGGTAATGGAGACTCACTGTGTTCCTCTAAGGGAAATATATCCCTCTGAACCGCTAGGGAATGACTGGTACCTTCCCCTTGATCCGTACCTATCACTCATTGTGCCATCTCCTGAGCGTAGGTAGCCTGTTAGATAAAAAACAAAAAGCACGATTTAGATTTCATATGTTCTTATAACTTCGCTCTATAGCACGATATATTAATTGAAAGAAACATAACCATTCCTAAATGCCTCATAGCCTCCTAATTATAAGTGTGGTGCACAACACACCCATAAGCAAGACACTACTAGACACAGCTTGTGGACTCCTTGGGACACGACCTGCTCTGATACCAAGTTTGTCCCGCCCCAAACTAGGGGAGGCACGACTGGCCCTCGATACTGTATTTGACCAAGTTAGCCACTAATCATACTAGCTAACTAAACTGGGGGCCAAACAGATCGGGCAACACAATATCTGAAATATCAAGCCTTGACCATTAAGGTTATGACCTGAATAACAATAAGGCATATAACTAAAAGTAGATGAGCCAAAATAATAAAGTACTAGCTGGCCTACAAGGCCATGATTAGAGACATACATGCCTACACACATATATATATACATGCCAAGCCTATGGGCTGGAGAGTGGAGGCTGCAAAGAGAAACCCATAATACTATGTCCACAATAGCCTCTAAGAGTGTCATACGCATTGTCGATGCACGGCCCCGACTATATCTAAACTGTACAACAAAATTAACCATCCTATGAAAGCTCCAGGAAGAGGTGGAGCTTACCAACTCACAGCTGAACCTCGAAATCCTAGTAGAGGGGTCGATCAGAGTCCCTACCTGGACCTGTACGCACGAACAAAATGCAGTGTCCCCAGGCAACGGGACATCAGTATGAATAAAAATGTACTGGTATGTAATGCAGAAAGTAGAATCACATATAGCTGATGTAAAAAAAATAATAGAGATACCACCTGATACTGAAACTCTGATAGCCTCCATGGACGACATCCGACCTCATAGTAAACAAATATGCATGGTATGCTCGTGTAATCGTAGAATATATACATATACATATATATATATATATATAAATATATATATATATATATATATATATATATATATATATATATATATATATATATATATATATATTAATGCAAATACATGAATACCCAACCAAATGCTAGCAGTGGCGGTCTCTTCCGGTAGCTAATTGGTATCATATTGCCAACCTGTGGCCATCTGTACATTATATAGTTTTTCTGGCAAATAGGCCCCTTACCTCCGATTATAGCTCGAAGTCCATGCATAATATGCCATGTATGATATGAACTTTGAATGCACATAATGTGCCATAACAAGAACTTAGTCAATCTTGGCTCATAGGTACTCTTATTCTCATGATCGCATAATCACCTTCGTATTGCACACAATTGTCTCGTGGAACCTCATATCTTTTTTTTTTGAATAAGCTTGAAAACTTTACTCAACTTTTAGGAAGATAATTTAACTCTGAAGATATTCATAAAAAGCTTAGGGTGCTTTACTTAGTTCTTTTACCTGATTTCTTGATATTTAATAAATGGAATTATTATAAAAGAAAAATCAAGTGTTTTAGTAGTTTAAATAAAAATTTATATTTGAGATTACTGGAACTCGACGTGTCACTTTAGAGATTTTAAATACACTTTAACAATGAAGAAAGACTGATCGAAAATACTAAATGCCTTTATTTATTTATTTCTTTGTTACACAACCCAAAGACGAATAAGAATTCATATATATGACATATAGTTAAGAAAACCGATAAAATGACATATATATCGAATAGCTTATTTAGCCGAATGAGTGGAACATCAATCTAATAGCGTTATGAAAATACTTCAGCTATGATACCAATACCTTCCGCAGAAGGTCTTTCTAGCAATAGAATAGTAAAATATCACATTTGACGTCTTAGGAATTTCCCAGAATTCGTGCTAAAAGAAAGCACGGAGCTTAGCCTTAACATACCTTTACAACGAACGTCTGAATGCCTGTAGTTCATACACGAAAGTTGTTCCTTACGTCCTAAGCTTCGCAAAAACTATATATATGTAGCTTATACGGATCAATAAACAATTCATAATTGAGTTTAAATCGGCATATTTTCCATATGACCCTAACTTGACGAAACGTCCATAGAACTTTGTAAAAACGCTCATAAAAGAGTCCCCAGATGATTACCTTGGAAACTAACTATAAAGCCTGAAGAACCAGCAAGAACAACAAATTTCTATCTTCCAAGAATAGCTCTAAAGGGGGAAACGATTGCAAAGCGTAGAGAATATGTTTCTAGGTGCGGGGGCAAATTTTAACGGTAGAAATCATTAAAAACGCATCTTAATCACTCAAGAACATCAAGGAAACCTCTATTCAGCTTTCTCACTGTTTTTTAAATGAAATGAAATGTTTTGAGGGTTTCAAAGTAGAGCTTACCGACTTATTCCACTTGTTTGACCCGACCCGGTTCGCGACCCGGTTTAAGCTTGGACAGTCCAAGGTAAAACAGTCATAACATTTTATTCCAATGTCCGTTTGATGTGATATTTACTTTGGTTGAAAACTAGACTCGTAGACCTTCGATTCGATAGTTGTGGGTCTCATAAATCTTTATATATTATGAGAAATGATCTAATACATTTGACCCAAAATTAAAAATTTATTAGAGAAATTTTTTATAACTTTTGCCGACCTTTATTTTGCAACTTTCTTGACTCCAAAACATACCAAGTGACCAGTGTCATATTATACCCAATCATTTATAACTAATATAACCACGTCACGTTACATATATTATGTATAAGAGGAAAAAGAAAAACATTGGGTCTCATAGTGCATTTCATGTGACCCAAATCCAATCTTAATAACGTCGAGTAAAATGTGTTTTGGATTACGGGTGCATTTCATGTGGCGCGATCCAAAGACATGTTTTAAATGACGTTAAATCTTCTGTAAAATAATCAAAAGCGGTTAATAGGATTAAAATTGCGTTTTACGCTAAAACATGTATTAAAATCAGATATTAGGCCAATTATGATAGTTTAAGCAATCATTCTAGAACCACGGAATCCGAGGGTTCCTAACACCTTCCTTCGGGTTAACAAAATTCCTTACCCAAGAATTTCTAGTTCGTAGACATCATTTGAAAAGTCAAAATTTTTCTCAATATGGGATTCAAGATAAACCGGTGACTTGGGACACCAGAAACAATCTTATCCCAACTGACGACTCTGAATAAAAATAAATAAATAATCCAATTTTGAGTAATGCCACTTAAATTGTAAAAACTCCCTCATGCACTACCCTTTGGGTGGTGGTGTAAAAAAGAGGTGTGACACTCTTAACTACATATGCCTTAAGAGTGGTAAGTGCCTTAGTTATGAGACCTCGGCTCAATTTTTATTGCTTAAATAAGTGTCTTAAATTGTGTGATTTTAACTGTGCTTAACGGCATTGGCTAGAGTGTCTTGATGAGCCCAATCCTGAATGAGTTATGTGCTGCGTATGTGTAAAATTTTGTATTATTTGGTGCATTGCATTCGACATCTAGAACTTGCCACGTGTGTTTGCAAAGTGAAATAGTTGTTTAGTTCAGTCTTGGAAGTGAAATAAGTGTTTCTTTGTTGAACAAAATATGTATATTTTACCCGTCTTATATTATGTAACGTAGTTAACCCCTTTGAGCCTGTAATCCTATTTTTTGGCAACCACATTACAAGTCTTACTCAATTGTTTGAATTGACCCTATATTTAAACATTTTTACCTCTTAGGAGCACTTGAATTATAAGGAAACTTGCAAAGGTTAAAGTGTCGGGTGGTTGGTTTGGCTTTTGAGTAAAGCTAATGAAATAAGGAGAAAGGTGCATTGTGTTGAAAAAAAATAAGAGCCTCTTAAATTGAAAAAAAAAAGTAGTTGTATTGTTGTGAAAAAAAAATTATGTTCCTTGAGAAATTGTGACTCTTGATATAATTATGCTTAAAAAATTATGAGGTAATATACACTGATGTGAAGGTGAGATTTGGTTTGACATACGTGGGGTTTTAAATGTTAAAATGTATATATTAAAGTTCTTAGGGAGGTGTAGTCACACTTATATCTAAATGTATCATACTGTCCCTCAGCCTACAATACAACCAAATAAAGTCCTGTTTGATCCTAAATTGAATGAGCTCGATTAGTAGAGTAATATACTACGGGCAGGCCTATGGTGCATCTTTTGTGGCATAAGAATATTATTTCTGAGAGTGATTGAATTCTTTCTATTTTGAGCTCCTAATTATTCTTATATTTTATTGTGTGTGTAACTACTCTCTTTTGTTGTGTGAGGGCACGTGATTCATGAAGGAAAGGTAATATCATTGATTGCTATGTTAGAGTGAGTGGATGAGTTGTGAATAATGCATGGTACTTTTGAGTCGAATCTTGAGGGTGGAATGTTATAATAAGACGCTCAATCTACTTTAATTATTCTTGGCATGGTATATCTGGGAGGTAGTCTGATGTAAGGTTATTCCTAAGTGAAGTGTAGTTTAAATGCTCGAGGACGAGCAATGGTTTAAGTTTGGGTGACTACTACAAATAAGACCTTTAGCTGAAATACAAAATGGCTTTAGCGAAAATAATAATAGTCATTATATCTTTTATCGGCATTAGTCTTTTATCTTTGAAATTGGGGTCGATAAAGCCTTTAGAGGCTATTCTCGCAAAAGCTGGTAAACAGTATGTTTTATTGCCGCTAAAAGCTATTATCTTTAACGATAATTATTTACGGCAATTATAATGGCCACTAAATCCAATACAAAACGGCTAATTATACTTATTTAACGTCCATTATTATAGCCGCTACATTCAAAATAGTTGCCGTTAAAAATCACATCTTTAAGGGCAATTATTTGTGGCAATTATAATGGATACCAAATCCAATCCAAACGACTAATTATACTTCTTTAACATTTATTTTTTTATAGTCGCTAAACTAAAATAATTGCCACTAAAAGTTCGCATCTTTAGTGGCAATTATTTTATGGCAATCAAAATGGCCATAATATCCCTTCTGAAATCATCTTAGTTTGCCCTTTTATCTTCTATTCTAATGGCTAATACGTTTAACTAAATTACCGCTAAAAGCTAATATCTTTAACGATAATATTTTACATTAATTATAAATAGCTTAGCCACAATTAATAATAGTTACTACATTCGTACAGAAATGACTCAAATAATAAAATATATTAATATTAGTTCAAAAAAAATGTATCTCGTTAATCTTAACAAACAAAAGGAAGTACTAATCAAAAATATTAGTATCAAAGTAATTTAAAACATAAAAATATATTGTTTAGACTAAATAGTTAATGTCATTATATAACTAATCCAGACGAATGATGGTCATCAAATGATTTCCGCAACTTTTCATCATTTTAATATCTTTCACTAGCTAAATTATTCAACATCAGACAATATGACCTGAAATTATAAAATAATTGTGTCAGTATAATGCGAAAAAATATCTTGAACATTTCATCACTGTTAGAGTAGCCAACTCCCTCACCTAACATCTATAAGCTAAAACAATTAAGCTAAATTATGAACATTTCAATCAAATTGATTAGAACCTAAACTCCAACAACTACCTACTCAAGCTTTTTGTAAAAACAATTTGATTCTTCAATCCAACAATCTTCTTAGTAGCAGATAGTCGAACCAACACTCAATTTGAATCATAATTCAGTCAAGAAGCAAAACTGAAAATAAGAATTAAACAAATGCTATACAAAGTGCAACTAAACGATATCAGGATATGGAGATGACAACCTAACTAGATTGACCTAACCACAATGAAGAAGAAGAAAGCATCATATCAAAATAACAACAACAACATCTAAATGACTAGCATCTAAATGACAGCAGCATCTAAAGATGACAACTTGCCAAACGACACTTTAAAAAACTTACAACACTGGTTAAACATATTGGCTATCTGCAATCACTTAAAAAAATCATGGTTGGTCACTGTTTATGCATATTTGTGGCATTAAAAGTTGTCTAGTTCTGGAAAAAATAAGAATGTTTTATACTGTATGTTTGTTTCCTTTCAAAAATTCAATATAAATATTACATCTAGAAAAGATTCCACACTATTTTTGTATGCATGTCATTCTTACAAATTATGAACCAGACTAAAATTTTCTTGACTTCTCATTTTTTTGTCCATACCTAGCATCTACAGGGGAAAAAGAGTGGTCTTTTTACTGTCCAAGGGACCGTAAGTACAGGAACAGCGCTCATCCAAACTGTATTTCAGGAGCTAGTTTTTGGAAGGCTACTGGAACTGACAAACCAATATATTCCTCTTATAGCACTAAATGCGTTGGTTTGAAGAAGTCCTTAGTCTTCTACAGAGGTAGAGCCACCAGAGGCATAAAAACTGACTGGATGATGCACGAGTTTCGCCGTCCTACAACTAATATTGAGTCAGTACGACCAACGAAATTCTTGGATAGAAATTTTCCACCAAATGTAGGCCACATTACAGCTTAATTAACCTCATTTGTATCCATTTTAGACTTGTTACCTTAGTTTAAATCGCAACGTTCAACTTGGTTCCTGCAGGATTCGTGGGCTATCTGCAGAATATTCAAGAAAACCAACTCAATGGCAAATAGAGCTCTTTCTTACTCTTGGATAAATCCATTATCTTAAGTAGCATCTCCAGAGGTGTTCAATCAAAGTAAAACTGTTTATTTTGGCTCGCAGAACATCTCTCCTTTAACTGAAACTGGATCACTTCTCCACTTATCCAGTCATAATGACTTTGACTCTACTGTTACTTCATATAAGACCCTTAATACTATGGTTTCAAGACCATCTTTTCTTTCAAGTCTATTGGCCCAATAACATGTAAAGTTTTGAAAAGTGACAAATAAACTCAGTCATGGACCAGATCCATCATGTGAATCACAGTGTTTGTCAACCTATACATATAAGAAACAGGTGAAGGAGATAAGTCCCATTAATCAAGTAGCAATATATCCTCAGCTGATCGAAAATGTTGCATATTGGATAAGGAGAGAAAGTCTCCTTGTGACAGGAGAACACAATCCAGATACAAGATAGGGTTGAAGTTTGTGTTGTTCAAAGACTCAACTACGATGGAGGATCAGCAATTGAGTCTCAATCAAACTCTAATTACTAACTCATTAAATAATAGTGATTGTTCTCTTTTATAGGTATTGCACAAATGCAAAAGTGAAACTAAATTGAAAGTAAAAAGCGAGGCAATTTTGCAAGCAATTTATGTGAAATTTGAGTGTGCACTCCTGAAGCTACTTGGACAAGATAGTAGAACCAAGTCCATTGTGTCTTTCTTTTATTTCTAGTTCAATTGTAGTAGGTGTTTCATATTGTACCTTTTTGCTTTCATAGAAGCAATTGTATTAGGTACTTAGAGTGTTCAAGTTAGAGTTAACTTAAAGTTGTCGCAACAGTTGATGCTGTGTGCCACAATTGGGATTAGAGTTTAACCCTTAGGTTTACAAAGAGATTTATAAATGTTGTTTTGCTTCAGTGATATTAGTGGAAGTTTGAGAAAATCCCGCTGAGTAGTAGTTCACGGTATTTTCACCTTTTGAGCCAAGTATTTTTCACGTAAAAATATTTATGTTCTTTATTTTATATAATTATTATTCCGCAAACAATAATGTTAGTATACATAGAAGAACCAGGTTCTTCTAGAGCAAAAAATTGGTTACCACACAAATCACCCCCTCCCCCCCATCTTGAGTGGTATTGACATTTAGAATATCAACTGGTATCAGAGCCAGGTTATCCTTGAAGAGGCTAGCACCTAGGAAAAGATCAATATGAGTGCACCACCTGGGAATTGGATGAGAGATCATATCATTGGAGAGGACTCTGAACTTTGGGACATAGTCACTGATGGTCCCTTGGCAACTACAAAGAAGAACGAGGAAGGTGTGGATGTGCCAAAGACAAGAGCTGACTGCACTGCTGAAGATTTGAAGAAATGGATGAAAAATGCTAAGGCCAAGAAATGACTTGTGCGTAGACTAGGTCCAGATGAGTACAACAGGATCCAAAGCTGTACTATTGCTAAAACAGTTTTCGACACTTTGCAAGTGGCTAATGAGGAACACCTTAAGTGAAAAGATCCAGAGGAACATTGTTGTATTCTCAACATGAGAATTTTACTATGATGGAAGGAGAAACTATCCAAGAGATCTATACTAGGTTCACTACACTGACAAATGAACTTAAGTCTCTTGGATGGATTATTCTTGAAGAAGACAAGGTTGAGAAAATTTTAACAAGGGTTTTGCCAATCTCATAGGAAAGCAAAATCACTGCTATTCAGGAATCTAAAAATATTGCTACCCTCAAGCTGGATGAACTGATTGGAAACCTTACTGCTTATGAACTGGGAAGGAAAACTATAAAGATGGATACACCCAAGAAGGAGAAAGCCTACCTCTCAGAATTTCTGAAGGTTCAGATTTGGAGGATGATGAGATGGCTATGACCACTAGAGATTTCAAAAAGTACCTGATGAGAAGAAAGGGTTCTTCAAGAGATACAACCTTCAACAAGCCAAGGGCTCCTGAGAAACAGACCAATGAGGGTAGCTACAAGTGTGGTAAGACTGATCACATAATCAAGAACTGTCGTCAATGGGAAATTGAGTGGAAGAAAAAAAGTGATGAATGAAGGAAAAGGAAGAAGGAACAGGTTCAACCAATAAGGAACAAAGGATCAACAAAAGCTATGGTTGTTGTTTGGGGAGAAACATCAGATGAGGACTCAGAGAATGAAGCTGAAGCTGAACAAGCCCGTATGGCCATTGGGGAATCAGATGATGAACAGGAGGTAAGTATTCTTCATCTGAAAGACAAGATTAAATTTCTATCTAAGGAAAGGCTGGCTGAGCTATTACTAGACTTCATTTATGGGTCTGAGATAATTAACAATGAGAAGGAAGATCTGTCAAGGAAATGTGTGATCCTAAAAGCAAAATGCAAAAGTCTAGAGTCTAGGGCTAATGAGAGTGATAACAAAAATGATGAGTTAAAGAACCAGGTTCTTGAACTTGACACCGGTGTCCGAGAACTAAAATCCAGAAACATAAAACTCAATATAGGAACAGGAAAGAAGAAAGTTGATCACAGATATCTTACTTTAGAATAAAACTTACGAAAAATGAAGGATGAATTTTACAAGAAGGATAAATATATTAAAGTACTAAAAGAAGATCTAGGAAAGGTGAAATATGAACTACACAAAAATTGCAAATGGATCAAGGCTTCTGATGCACTTTCTTGTTTGCAAGAGCATCAAAGTAGTAACAAAGGAGGACTTGGCTATGGGACTCAAGCACCAAACTGGGACCCTAAAAGCAAGTATCTTAAACTTCCTGAGAAGAAAATCTGCACACAATGTGGCAAGACTAGCCATTACAAAAGTGAATGTAATGCTAAAGAAAAGGCCAGTCGAAAGAACAAAGCCTTTGTTCAAGAGAAAAGTAAGCTGTTTGGGTGGGAAAGAAGGAATCTGATTCATCCATTTGCCAATAGAAAAGGACCAAAACTAGTTTGGGTTCCTAAGACTAACCCCTGATTCGTTTTGTAGGTCTAAGTAAAAGGATGTAGCCAAATATGGTGTATGGATAATGGTTGCTCAAAACATATGACTGGGAGGAAAGACCAATTCCTTTCACTTGAGGACATAAAGGGAGGCAATGTCTCCTTTGGGAAATGGGAAGAAATATAAGATTATTGGGGTTGGAAAGGTAGGTAAGACAGACTCTCACTCCATTGAGAATCTCTACTTAATAGATGGCTTGAAACATAGCATGATCAGTGTGTCACAACTGTGTGACAGAATTAACCTTGTAGCATTCACCTTTACTAAATGCTTTGTGATTAATTTTACTACTGACAAGATTGTTTTGCAGGGAAAGAGAGTTAACAATACTTACATTTTAGATTAGTCCACTATCTCAGAAAATGAACTAACTTGTCTAAGTGTGCTGGATAATGATCCCCTCCTGTGGCACAAAAGACTTGGTCATACCAATCTGAATCAGCTAAACAAATTAGTCTTTAAGGACTTGGCGATAGGTTTACCCAACATCAAGTTCAAGGATGACAAAATTTGTGAGGCATGTGCTAGGGGGAAGCAGGTAAGATCATCCTTCAAATGCAAGAAAATGGTAACCATAACCAAGTTGTTGGAACTAGACCATATGGATCTCTATGGTCTAATAAGAACCATGACAAGAGGTGGAAAGAAATATGTAATGGTGCTTGTCGATGATTCTGCTAGATTTACGTAGGTTCTATTTCTAACTTCTAAAGATGAAGCATTTGACATGTTTACCGCATTTGTCAGATAAACTCAAAAACAATTAGGAAATCAACTTGCATTCATTAGGTCTGCTCATGGAACTGAATTTGAAAACTCCAAGTTTGTTGATTCTGTGATGAAAATGGTATAGATCATAATGTATCTTCCCCTAGGACTCCTCAATAAAATGCAATAGTTGAAAGAAAAAATAGGATTCTTGAGGACATAGCTAGGACCATGCAGCTTTCTAGTAAACTGCCTCATAGCTTTTGGGCAGAGGGTGTAAACACTGCATGTTATATAATCAATAGATGCATGACTAGACCTCTTATAAAGAAGACTCCTTATGAGTTACTTAAAGGTAGAAAACCAAACATATCCCATCTTAGGGCATTTGGTTGTAAGTACTATGTGCACAATAATGGAAAAGACTCCCTAGGTAAGTTTGATCCCAGAAGTGATGAGGGAGTATTCTTGGGATATTCTTCACATAACAAAGCATATAAAGTGTCTAATAAAAGAATTTTATGTGTAGAAGAAAGTGTACATGTAGTATTTGATGAAACTAACATTCTTTCTAAGAGATAAAAACATGAAGATGAAGCCATTGGATTGGTAAAAGACTTGACTGAAGCCTCAACTCAAGTCAAAGTGGCACCAGCAGAAGGAACAGGTGATGGAATAGGTCCTTCCATATAGGGAAACCCGATATGGGGAACTAATCAAAGAAGAATTGAAATAAATCCTTTGAAGAAACCTGTTCGTGACCCTGTTCCTCAGCAGCAGAACGTGGGAGAAACAGCTAGCAGAAACCAGTTGGTTGTGAAACCTCGCAATATCAAAGTTCTCATCCCATTGAGAACATTATCACTGATCCAACATCTAGAGTGAAAACAAGATCACAGTTAAAGAATCCGTGTTCTTTTGATGCCTTTGTGTCTCTTATAGAACATAAAAATATTTCTGAGGCCTTGCAGGATGCAGATTAGGTGATTGCTATGCAGGATGAACTCAATCAATTTGAGAGAAGTCAAGTTTGGCATCTAGTTCCAAGACCCAAGGACAGATCAGTCATTCGGACAAAGTGGGTTTTTAGAAACAAACTTGATGAAGATGGAATGGTTATAAGAAATAAGGCAAGACTAGTGGTCCAAGGTTACAGCCAAGAGGAGAGCATAGACTATGATGAGACTTTTGTTCCTGTTGCAAGACTAGAGGCAATCAGACTCCTTAAAGCTTTTGCAACACACATGGAATTCACTCTACATCAAATGGATGTCAAAAGTGCCTTCCTAAATAGCTAACTGAAATAGAAGTATTTATGAAACAACCACCAGGGCTTGAGAGCAAAGAATGTCCTAAGCATGTGTACAAGTTAGACAAGGTCCTATATAGACTTAAGCAGGATCCAAGAGCATGGTATGAACGATTGTAAAAATTCCTGCTGGAGCATGGTTACCAGAGATGTAAAACTGATAGTACCTTATTCTCTAAGGAAAAAAGTAAGGATTTCCTTGTTGTACAAATATATGTTGATGACATAATCTTTGGGGCCACTACTGATAAGCTAAGTAAGGATTTTTCAAAATTAATGGAGAGTGGGTTTGAAATGAGCATGATGGGTGAGCTTAACTTCTTCCGAGGCTTACAAATTAAACAAAGTCCAATAGAACCATGATCCATCAGTAGAAGTATGAAAAGGAGCTAATCAAAAAATTTAAAATGGAAGAATCAAAAGAAATAAACACACATATTGCAACTGCTACTAAATTAGATGTTGATGAACCTAGTTCATCAGCTGATCAAAAGTAGTATAGGGATACGATTGGCTCACTTCTATATCTTAATGCTAGAAGACCTGACATTGTTTTCAGTGTAGGAATTTATGCTCGCTTTCAGGAAAATCCTAAAGAGTCTCACCTAACTTGTGGCAAAAGGATACTAAGATACTTGAAAGGCACCACTGATCTGTGTCTTTGGTATACCAAAGGTAGCAATTTCGATCTAGTAGAATATGTTGATGCTGAATATGCAGGGTTTCTAGTGGATAGGAAGAGTACCTCAGATATGTCACACTTCCTTGGTTCATGTCATGTGTCATGGGCTTCCAAAAAGCAAAACTCATTGGCCTTATCTAATGCTAAAGCTGAGTATGTTACTGCTGCCTCTTGTTGTGCTCAATTGCTCTGGATCAAACAACAGATGGTATACTTTGGTATTGAAGTTTGTTGCATTCCTATATTTTGTGATAAACTAGTGCTATAAGTATGACAAAGAACCATGTTCATCATAAGAGGACTAAGCACATAGATGTTAGGCACCACTTCTTAAGAGATAACAATGAGAAAGGACTGATCTCCATAGATTTCTATGCTACTGATAAGCAAATTGCTGTCATTTTCACTAAAGCACTTAGTAGAGAGAACTTTAAGAGGAACAGGTTGGAATTAAGGATGATTAAGATCACCTAATTGGTCCAGTTCAGAATGCACAGTGAAAAAAATGAATTGTTTTTGGCTAAGAGTTCTATTCTTTGTGTAAATATCTGATTAATTCTTACTCAGCTTCATACTTTAATTAGTATACTCCTGTGACATGTGTATATATGATTCACTGAATTCTTACAAAGTTTTTCCTATTATGACATTTGAGGCATGTTCAAGAGAGTTCTATATGAAGAACCTGGTTCATCAGTATGTGTTCATGTGAAAATACATGTATGTTTTCATTACTTTGCATAATTAGAAAGAATTACAATTCAAACATGAGAAAAAGTTCGGTCATTACCTAATTCTTAGAAAATTCTATCCTTTAAGGAAGTGAACTAGTTTTGTCCATTTATAACTCTAAAACCGTGATTTGTGCCTAAAATCTAGGGATGCCAAATAAATCATAAGAGGACTGGAATTACAGGTTGATTAGACTTCTCTTTGACCTATGAAAAATTCTCGTTACAAAGTAAATGTCTAATTGCCTTTAAATATACACCACATCTCTACTCTTCTTCATCATTCAATAACCGTCAAAATAATCTCAAAATTTCGATTACCTTCTCTTTAAAAAATTCCCATATTCTCTTAAGCAACGAAGAACCATGTCTAACCCCTAAGACAATCCCGGTACTCCTCCACCACCAACTTCATCAAATACATGCTCATTTACTCCTCCTAGTGAGTCCCCAAAACCTAGGTTTCGAAGGCAGAAAATGCTGGTTATAAATACTGTAGCATCTGGAGCTCTAAGAAAAGTTTTAAATGAGAGATTGAAAGCTAACAAACGAAAAGAAAACCTAGGTCAAGAATCTGACTCCAATTTTAGATAGAATCCTTTATATCTTCTAGTGATGGTGAAGAACATGAGTCTTCTAACACTGAAAAAATTCAAGAAACCCTTGTTGAGGTTCGTTCTTCTGTGGTTGAAAACTTAGAAAATAGGCTTGTTCTAGTTGGACCTATTTGAGATGTAAAGGTGGCTGAATCGAGTAGGAGTAGGAAAGGAAAAGGAAAAGGAGAAGTTCTTGCTATATGTGGAGTTGACGAAAAGAGTGGCACAAAATCAGAGGGAAGTGACTCTGGGGAAGCAGCTGAAGGATTGGTTCATCTAAGAAAATAAAGAGATGAACCTGGTTCATCTGCTGGGGAAACTCTGGCTAAAATACTAAAATGGGTTGGGGCAATTTATGACCCAAAGAAACGCAAATTAACCTCACAAAAGGCCCCAACTATTCCCAAGCCATCCAAGAAAAGAAAGACCTCATCTTCAAAATCTACTGCCCCTTCAGTACCTAGGTGAAGGGCTACAACAAGCAGGGTAAGACAAAGTGAAGCTGACCTACACAAAGCTCTGGAAGAAAGCAAGAAGAAGAAAATATAGAAAGGAAAGAAAAAGGTTGCAGATTCCTTTGAGGTTGAAGAAAAAGAGGAGATGGAACTGGTCCATCAAGAAAGGGGAAAAACAGTGGAGGTTTTCTTCACCAAAACCTTAAAGTTCAAGACTCTTCCAAGAAGTCTCCTTCTGTACTTGTGTTTGATGAACCCCCACTAGCCAAGAGGACAGGATCTGCAATGAAAGGCAAGCAAAAGAAAATTATTGAAGAAGATGAAGAGTGGAGTGGAGAAGAAGAAGAAGAAGAGCAATCTAAGAAGGAGCAAGATAAATTTACCATCTTTGGCAAAAGAAAAATTCTGAAAGGAATATTGCTGAAGGACTTGGTTGGGCAAGAGATGATAAGACTAGTGGACGTTTTAGCTGCACAAGGTTGGAAGGACATGGTCCTTGAAATTGATGGGAGGCTGGCCAAGAATGAGGTGATTGAATTTATAGACCATGCTGCTGTGAAGGATGGAGTAGTCACTAGCCCGGTGAAAGGAGTCCTAGTGTAATTTAATGCTGAAAAACTGAGAGAAATTCTTGTTATACCCTCTCATTTGTTTGATGATTACACTAGGAAAAGGCGGCCATGCCCGGACTCCCTACCTACTGCTTTTGAGATAACCAAGAGATTCTGTGATTCATAGAATGTGAATGAAACCAGAGCTATGCATAAAAGTGAAATGAGACTTGAGCACAAGGTTGTGTTTGAGTTTATCAACAAATGCCTACCGGCTAGACAAGAGAGAAGACATACTACAAACTACATGGACCTTGTTCTTATGGAGTCCCTTGAACGAGGAAAGAAAATCAACTGGCTTGACCTCATTGTCAAAATGTAATCAATGGCTCCAAGGCACATGCTACTCCATATGGGCTCATACTGACTACTGTGTTGGACAGGTTGAATGTACGTTTGAAGAAATGGGAAATCCCATCAAGCAAGGAATATTTTGGTGTTAAGACTCTGCTGGATTGTAATATCCTATCAATTCCATCCCAGTTGAACCTCGTTCATCTCTGAGGATACCCATCAACAACAAGGTTAGGGCTTTGGTTCAGGAATGTTGAATTAAAGATGATAAAATTGCTAGGCTGAAGGCTCGTATGGCTGAATTGGAGACTGAGAGAGATGGACTTAGAAGTGTGCTAGCAAAAGAAAACGATAAGAGTACTGAATGCTTCAAAATATACTGAACCTTTTCCAGTATCAACCATCTAGTTCTTCCAAGCCCTAGGTCTCCCAGCACTTGTCTTCTAAACCAGTCTAGTAACCCCAACGAACCCTAGTGACCCAGAATAGGGATGTTTATGTTTTTTTGTGCTTATGTTTTGGAAGTTTATCTTTCTTTTTATGGCCTTTTTGTGAAAGCATATCTCTATCAATGACAACTGTTGTTTTCTCTTATTCAATGATTATTCTGTTCTTAATTGATTAAATATGTTTGTTGATTATTGATAATTGCACAATGTTTTCACTTGCAGTTGCCACAGTGGTTGTGAGTACTTTTTAATATCCGGGATTCACATTATGTATGCAACTTTTTGATGATTCCAAAAAGGGGAAGAGATATTGTGCTTTACTCATTATTCTGAATAAGTGATATTTATAAACTAATTAAACTTAGTCCTTGATGATAAGTAAAATTTTCTAAGAGTTCTTACAGGTTCTCTGATAAGTAAAGGCACATGGTTTGTCATCATAAAATAGGGGGAATTTGTTGGCCCAAGAATAGGTAAAATTTTGAAGAATGACAAATGAACTCAATCATGGACCAGGTCCATCATGTGAATCACAGTGTTTGTCAAACTATACATGTGAGATGCATGTAAAGGAGATAAGTCCCATTGATCAAGCAGCAATATATCCTGAACTGCTCGAAAAGGTTGCATATTGGATAAAGAGAGAAAATCTCCTTGTGAGAGAATAACACAATCTAGATACATGATAGGGTTGGAGTTTGTGTTGTTCAGGGACTCACCTTCGATGGAAGATCAGCAATTGAGTCTCAATCAAATTTTAATTACTAACTCATTAAATAACAGTGATTATTCTCTTTTTACAGGTATTGCACAAACGCAAAAGTGAAACTAAATTGAGAGCAAAAAGCGAGGCAATTTTGCAAGCAATTTATGTGAGATTTGAGTGTGGATTCCTAAAGCTACTTGGACAAGATAGAAGAACCAATTCCATTGTGTCTTTCTTTTATTTCTAGTTCAATTATAGTAGGTGTTTCATATTGTACCTTTCAGCTTTCATATAAGCAATTGTATTAAGTACTTAGAGTGTTCAAGTTAGAGTTAACTTGAAGTTGCCGGGTTTACAAAGAGTTTTGTTAACGCTGTTTTTGCTCAGTGATTTTAGCGGAAGTTTGGGAAAATCCTACTGAGTAGTAGGTCATGGTTTTTTACCTTTTGAACCGGGTGTTTTTCACGTAAAAATCTATGTGTTCTTTATTTTATGTACTTATTATTCAACAAATAGTAGTGTTAGTACACCTAGAAGAACATGTTATTCTAGAGGAAAAAATTGGTTACCACACAAATTATCCCCTCCCCCTCTTGTGTGGGATTGACGTTTAGAACATCAAAGTCCTAGTACTGAAGTTCTTTGTAACTTCATGTTAACGTCGCCTGAGGTTTCCATGTTTTTCAACACATCTCCCGCCTTAAGTTCTGAGACTATTGATTTTGAAGGTTCGAATCAACAGATGAATAGCTTCTCAATTAGTTCATCACAAGAGATGCAAAGAAGTATAGGAATGGAATATGATGAAGCAGGGTTAAGGAGCAATCAAGATTCGGCAAATGATAATATTACTCAATGGGAAAACATCATATCAATTGGATTTCCTTTCAGTTTGACAACTAGTTTGGCTGATGAATGGAAGCCAAGTTTGAGTTGGGATTCTCCTTCATGTCCTAGTGATATATCAATCACTTACGACTCAACAAACATATGCTACACCTAGTTCTACACCTAAACAAAGAACCTCCTAGCTTTATGTACAGTAATTAGCTCAGCCTTTGTCCAGGTCTAGCTAGTCGATTCTTTCTAGTAACTAATAAAGATGTATAAATTATTTATGTGCATCAGTATTCATTAAACTAAAAATAATAAAGACTACTTTATTTGATCACAGTGCATCCTTCTATTCTATTAACTTTCTTGTGTGTTAGATTAAATAAAAGAAGGGATCCTTTCCAATTTCTGCAATTATCTTCAAAGAAATATTAAAAAGTGGTCCCATCAACTATTCAATTAAACAACGAAAGAAAAGAGGGCAACATATCCGGTCCTTAGATCTAACGTATATCTTAGGGCTAATTTAGCTTATACATAATTGAAATTTAAGAGTAAAAAGTACAACTACAATCTTCCTCTGCAATTAGTTATTTTGCGGATCCTTATGGAAATGATAAGAAACTAATATTAATGTGTGACGATCAAAGGACCATTCAAAGGAAAGACACTGCTTTGGCATCAAAATAAAGGAATTATGAAGGCATTGGGGGTATTTCATCATAATGCACTTCAGTCATTCTACATCCCTACAATGGTGCCACGCAAAGGACACATCAACCTTCTGCTGGAATTCACAAGAGTTTCACGACAAACTCTGCATAATCAACTATGTGCACTTCTATCTGACACAAGAAGCAATGAGGTTTGCCTACAATTTTGATACATAAGGATTGAAAGAAAAGCTACAACTGCAATCTTGGACAATATGCTACTGGGAATATGATGGAATATCAAGAGAATAAGCATGGATCGCACATGAAAACTGGAAAAACAATAGCGATAAAGGACAAAGATGATTAGTACCATGAGAAGGTTGAGCATTTTCATTAAGGTATCCTTGATGTTTGTGGTACTCGTTCATGTCCACTATTAGCATCAGAGATTTAATAAATATTAACATGTTAGATAAAAATACTTTTATATGATTACAATTTTATTAAAAATGTCTAAAGCATATGAAATGAAGTTACTTGTTCACCTGAAGTCCCGTTGTTACTTTGAGGCATAGATACATCAGGAGCATATTTGCGCATAAGTTGTATCATTTGGAGAATTCTGATTGTATCATCTTCTGATTTTGTTTCATCATATTCATTTCTTCATTTTGTTTCTCCTTTAACGAAATTATCTTCTGGTTAACCTTTGTATAACCTCATTAGAAGAATCATCTACAATAACATTTCCTAAGGAAGACCTACTACCCATAACTGCTGCTCTAGCAAACATCACACTCATGACATGGACCTTTAACACAGAGAAGAATAAGTCTTGGCAATAGATAGATTTTGCAATCAGAAAGATATCTCAGCAATACTCTATATATTTATATTCTTTATCTAAGCACTTAACAAAGTTCAATCTAATATATGAATAGTCGAGGGTCTGTTTTACACCATTTGAAGGTCATTCTTAAAGTAACATAAGGCGTCCATGCTTATTAAAGGATCTGAAAATCTTTGCCCATGCTACATACATCGTTTCATACAGAACATGAATCTTATGTACCAGAATATTAACCTCAGCAACTATATGAGTTTCTTTCCCAAAAATTTATTCATAACATAGGAGAAATTTAGATATATGAGATAAGCGACCGAAACAAACTTCCTAAATCAGGATTTTCTACATCCAAATAATAACATGACTTTAACAAAATTAATATACATAGAATCATTTGTAAATTAATAGACAAGAATCAATCCAAAATTTATTTTAAATCGATTGCAAACAACTGATTTAACAGGGGGGAAAGAGAAGTTAACTGTGATGACCCAAAAGGTAATCCCTAGCTTTGAAATTGAATTCTGTGTTTTGAGGCCCCTTGAAAATCTCATCTAGCATCACCTCGATTTGTGTGTGCAGTCCGGGCGCGTAGCCAAAAAGCTTAAATGAGAAAATCTATGAAAAATAATAATTTTTTATTATAAAATAAATTAATTTAACTTCGGTCAATATTTTGGGTAAACGGATCCGGACTCATGATGAAATGGTCCCAAAGGGTCCGTAGGAAAATATAGGACTTGAGCGTAAGCTCGGAATCAAATTTCGAGGTCCCAAGCCCGAGAAATAAGTTTTTAAAGAAAATTACTTTCTGAAATTGTTTAAGGGACTTGGGAATCAATTTTGATTAAAACATGTTGGTATCGAGTCTGTATTTTGGTTCCGACACTAGGTATAGGTGTTATCTATAATTTAAGATAAATATGTGAAGTTTGGTAAGAAATGGAGTTTGTTCGACGTGATTCGGACCTTAATTGGGAAATTTGATGGTTAAAGGAGTTTTAAGAAATTTCATTGATCTTGCGGTTTAATTCAATGTTAATGATGTTATTTTGGTGATTTGATAACACGAATAAGTCGTAGGATATATTTGAGATTTTGTGTGCGCTTCGCTTGGAGTTCTGAGGGCTCGGGTGAGTTTCGAATAGGTTCCGAGATGTCTTAGGCTTGAAAATCAGAGCTATTACATGCTCAGAGAAGTGCAAGGCCTCTGAACAGGCCAGTGCGGTCCGCACGAATTGGAGTGTCGTAGAGGGGTCTATGCCGCCACCACTAGTTTTTGTGAGGCTGCGGTGAAGAACATTTCACTGGTCCGAGGGAAAGTTATGGCAAAAATACTAAGACATGTCACTGTAGTACACAAGAAGAGCTGTGTGGCCGCAGTTGATTTTGTGCAGTCCGCACAGGGCATCTAAGAGTAGTATATTTAGACAAGATTTTCAGTTATTTTCCATTTTTTAAGACCCCAAAAACATAAGAGGCAATTTTTTCAAACAACCTTTCTTTTCCAAAATGTTGGTAAGTGATTTCTAAATTATTTTCTTCACTCCTTAACATATTTTAACATGATTTCAACTCTAAATCAATGATTTTCATGGGGAAAATTGGGTATTTTGTGTAGAACCTAGGTTTTTCAAAAGTGGGGATTCGGACCTCGATTTGAGGTCTGATTTCAAAATAAACTATATATTTGAATTCATGGGAGAATGGGTAGTCGGGTTTGGCTTCGAATCTCGGGTTTTAACCATGTGGGCCTGGGGGCAATTTTGACTTTTTGGGTAAACTTTTGAGAAATTCATTTTTATGC
This sequence comes from Nicotiana benthamiana, assembly GCA_034376525.1. Classification (NCBI taxonomy): domain Eukaryota; kingdom Viridiplantae; phylum Streptophyta; class Magnoliopsida; order Solanales; family Solanaceae; genus Nicotiana; species Nicotiana benthamiana. The sequence goes on from CM067331.1 coordinate 49,468,392, forward strand.
ATTTAAATTGATTCACTTAGCGTTATTGATGTAATTAAGTAACTTGTGACTATATACAAGCAAATTCGCGGTGGAATCAAGGGGTAAAGCTATCATTAAAACTTGAGTAGTGTTCCAGGAATCGAGGTAAGTGTTCGGTCTAACCTTAGCTTGAAGGATTAGGAGTTGAGTACTGTGTGCTATTTGCTTCTTGTTGAGTACGATGTATAGGCATGATGACGAGTATCTATAAATTGGTGTCGAGCATGACCGTGGGTCTTAAATTGCAACTTGTTGTGTTCTTAAATGATATTACGGATGCTTAAATTGATGATTCACGATATTGAGCAAAGGTTAAGTTTGTTTTCGTGGAAATTACTAAGTTGAGCATTGGTGATTGCTGAAATGGTTAGATGTGAATTAAGATTTGGTTATAGCTGTTTCTCCCTTGCCGGGACGTACTTCTTTATGCTGTCGATTCCCTTTCTGGGATAGTGTGGTTCGTTAGTGATCCCTTACCGAGATTGTTGATATGATTATTGTTGATTGTATATTTGGAACGAGTTGTGCACCGTAACAAATATTATATTGGATTGGGTTGCACGCCATAATATTATTATTAATTTATATGAATCGGGTTGCGCGCCGCAAAAATATATATTGGATCGGGATAGATTGATCAGGTTGCCTGCCACAACAGTGTTAAATCATAAGGGATCGGGTTGCGCGCCACAAAAATATTATTATTATTGAATTGTTGTAGATCATGTACTATCTTTTCAAATTCTATTAACTTTCCGTTAGATTTGATATGTTACCCGAAGCATGTACCCCCTCCTATTTAAACTGCTTATTCATGTTTATTTTACCCCATATTTTATATAATTGTAGGTTTGTCTAGAGTCTGGTCCTAGCCTCGTTACTACCTCACCGGGGTTAGACCAGACACTTACCAGCACATGGGTCGATTATGCTGATGCTACACTCTGTACTCTATGCAGATACCGGAGCAGCATTGGGACAGTAGTACCTGGGGAGCCAGCCTTCAGTCCACAGAGATACTGAGGTAGTCATGCAGGCGTCCGCAAGCCCGATGTCTCTTCTATCTACTTATATGTTCTGTTTTCATTGTATTCGAGACTGACTGTATTTATTTTCTTCTGACATTTGTATGTAGTATTCATGGATAGTCAGCGAATATTGTGACACCGGCTTCTGGATAGAGACAACAGATGGTTTTTTATACTTATCTTGGTATTATATTTTTCTAAATCTTTTTCTATTATATAAATATTTATCACCTGTTAATACAAGTTGTTAAAAGTATTAAAAATGAAAGAGTTAAAGATTTATGAAATTTGTGGCTTACCTAACTTTTATGAGGAGGCCCCATCACGATTCCCAAGGGTGAAAAATCCGGGTCGTGACAAGTTGATACTAGAGCACTAGGTTACATAGGTCTCACAATTCCTGGACAAGTTTAGTAGAGTCTGAGGGATCGGTGCGGAGACGTTTGTATTTAAGACATAGGCTACAGAGTTAGGAAAACTTCACATCTACTATTTCTTGTCGTGTGATTTGGTTTCTCAATGCTGATTGAATTTCTATTCTGTTCTCTCACAGATGCTAAGAACGCACGCTTCCTCATCCGCAGATCAATAGCCTGAGCCCCTAATAGCATCTCCCACGAGGGGCAGACGCCGAGGCCATATTAGACGCCGAGGTAGGGGCAGAGCTCAGCGCCGAGTAGCAACACTAGTCGCGGAGCCTTAGGTTGATTCTGATGAGGAGGTTCCAGCCCTAGTAGTTCTGGTGGGCCCAGCTCAGGTCCCAGAGGGGTTTATTGGTACCCAAATTCTTTAGGATGCTCTGGTCCGTCTAGTGGGCCTTATGGAGAACATCACCATGGCAGGTTTACTTCCTGTAGCACCAGCCATCTCTCAAGATGGAGGAAGAGCTCAGACTCCTGCTACTTGCACTCCGGAGCAGGTAGTTCCCTACTTTCAGACTCTAGCGGCTTAGCCAGTTGGAGCAGTTCATCTGGGTGTGGTAGCTTAGACGGGGATGGTGCAACCATTTCTACGATGCTTTATTGATATTGAATAGTTTAACCAAGCTATTCATTACTAATTTTAGCGGTGCATCTACTAAGGAACCCTAGGATTATCTAGACAGCTATCACGAGTTTCTTCGGAATATGGGGATTGTTGAGACCAATGGGGTCGATTTTGCTACATTTCATTTATCTGGATCTGCCAATACTTGGTGCAGAGATGATTGCTTGTCTATACCCACCAGATCACCAGTCTTGACTTGGGAGCAGTTTACATAGCTATGTTTGGAGAAGTTTCTCCCCATTACTTAGAGAGAGGCCTATCGGAGGCAGTTTGAGCATCTCCAGTAGGGTTTCATGATTGTTACCCAGTATGAAACTATATTCATCGACTTGGCTTGCCATGCTTTTGTCATACTTCCAACCGAGAGAGAGAGAGAGAGATGCGGAGGTTAATTGACGGTTTTATTCAAACGATTCGTCTTCAGATGGCTAGGTAGGGTGGAGTTAGATTACTTCCAGGAGGCGACCAATATGGCCAGGAGAGTAGAGGTGGTTCTGTCGTGGAGAGGTGGTCATGGGTCAGATAAGAGGCCTCATCATTGGGTAGATCTAGTGGCACCTCGTCTGGAGGCAGTGATTCATACGGTAGACACCATCATCCTAGGCCCTTTCAGTCAGCTCTTCAGGCTTCTCACAGTGCTTTAGGTATCTGTGGTTCTAACATGCAGTATTCTGACCAACATCCCTATATTGCACCACCAGCTCCTATCAGTGCACTGCCGCTTTAGAGTTTTCGGGGTGGTCATTTAGGTTTGCCAGGTTCACTCTCAGTTTCCTCAGCTGCAGCATGTTGGAAACATGTTCTCAAAGTTATTAAATAATCGATTGTGAACCTATAACAATCGATTGTCAAGAGGCAGTGTCTAAATTGATTTTTCAAGACTGATATATAATCGATTGTTAACTTAATATAATCGATTGTATAACTGACCGTTGCCAAAATGTTTTCAAATACCGTCAGGTAATCGATTATTGATTTCTTATAATCGATTGTTTTAATTAAAATCTGGAAAGGATTTTTTGAACGTTGCTAGGTAATCGATTATTGATCTCTTATAATCGATTGTTTTAATTAATATATGGAAAGGATTTTTTGAACGTTGCTGAGTAATCGGTTGTAGATTTCTGACAATCGATTGTTTTACGTAAAATCTGGAAATGATTTTTTGAACGTTGCCAGTAATCGATTATTGATCTTAGATAATCGATTGTTAAGCGTAAAATCTGGGATTGATTTTTGGAAGAACTGGCAAACAATCGATTGTGGTAATTTGACAATCGATTGTCACTGAGTAAAATCAGCAATTCTTAATTGGCAATTAGGCAACGGTAATACAAAGTTTTTCAACTACAAATACAGCTTCAATTCAGTCTTTTAAGCACAACAACATACAACAACTGATCATACAATTGCTAAAGCTTGCATACTTTATTGCTTATCATTTTATATTCATTACATAAGCTTTTGAGAGCCAAATTCTTGTCAAAAGTTGTTGCGATCTTGAGCGTATTCTTTTTACTCATATCTACTCTTAAAGGAGTGTCTTGTTTGAGTGTTAAGTGTTTTTGTACACTTGAAGGGAAGTGTTAGTCCCTTGTGTTGTAAGAAGGAACTTGTGTTTCCTTGGTTGAAGTCTTGGAGTGTTGTATCTCCGAGCAAAGGTTGTTGAGGCTTGTGTCCTCAAGTTGTAACGGTTTGTTGAGCACCCGTAAGCTTAACAAGTTAGTGGAAATCTCGAGAGAGTCTCTCGGGGACTGGACTAGCCACGGGTTGTGGTGAACCAGGATATATCGGTGCGTTTGTTCTAATTTATTTACTTATCGCACTTATTTATTTCCTGCAATTTTTAAATTCCGCAAGTTTACGCTAATTTTTATTATAACGCTATTCACCCCCCCCCCCTCTAGCGTTAAGCGTATTATCTAGCAATTGGTATCAGAGCCCAACTCTCTGATTACTTAACCGTTTGAGAGAAACATCCATGGCTTCTACTCGTGATTCTTTTGCAGGAATAGGTGAAGGACAATGCTCCACCCGACCACCGCTATTCGATGGTACAAATTATACATACTGGAAGGAGAGGATGAGAATATTTGTACAATCAAATAGTTTTCGTCTTTGGAAGGTCATAATGAATGGAGAACAAATTCCAACCAAGAAGGTTGAAAATGAATGGGTCCCAAAGTCCGAAGATGAATACGATGCGGATGATATCCGAAAGGTGCAAAATAATGCTAAAGCTATTAATTTATTATATTGTGATGTAAATGCTGATGATTACAGGAAGATATCTTGTTGCACAACGGCGAAGCAAATGTGGGACAAGCTGGAAATTACGTACGAAGGTACGGACCAGGTAAGGGAAGCCAAAATTGATTTCCTAACCCATGCATATGAATTGTTTCACATGAAGGAAGGCGAAAAGGTCGATGAGATGTTTGAACGATTTTCAAAAATCGTAAATGATTTACATGCTCTTAAGAAGACCTTCACGGATAAGGAACTTGTCCGAAAAATTCTCCGAAGTCTCACTCCGGAATGGCGATCCAAGGCCGACGCTATTCAAGTATCCATTGGCATTTCAAATGTCACCATCGACGCATTAAGAGGTAATCTTAAAACTTATGAATCTACTATACTTAACCCTCTTGTTGATGATCAAAGGAAGCAAAGAATCGCTCTCAAGGCAAGCACAAGCCAACCTCAAAATGATGAGGACGGAGACAATGAGTTTGGACTCGTTATCAAGAGATTTCAAAAGTTCATGCGAAAAGAGTAAGAACGAAAGGGCAAAAAGCAAGGAGATCAAATAAAGTGCTACGAGTGCGGAGAAACCGGGCACATTAAATCAAATTGCCCAAATGCTAAAAAGGAGAGGAAACCCTTCAAGAAGCAACGAGCATACATATATTGGGGAGGCGACTCCGGTGACGAGTCAAGTGAGGAAGAAGAAGACGAAGCCGCAAATCTTTGTCTTATGGCACAAGAAGACAACAAAGAAGAGGTATGTCAAATTTCTTCCAAAAATTTCTTTTCCCTTGAAGAAATGCAAAATGCTTTTGATGAGTTGTATAGCGAATTTATTAAAGCTTCAAAAACTGTTAAGAGTATAAAAGAAAATGCTTCTTTAAAAGAAAAAGATTTTCAAAAACAACTCTCTTTTAAAGAAAAGGAATTGGAAAAACTGATTTTAGAAAATGAGAAGTTGAAAGAGGAAAACAAATTTTTTGGCAAGAGAAGCGCCGACAAGCCCGACAGTTCTAGAAATTGTACTTCTTGCATGCATCTCAAAAATGAAGTAGAAAGGCTTAAGGGCACCTTAGATAAGTTTAACACTTCTCATAAAAATTTGAATGAAGTGCTTGTTAACTTGAAGTCGACCAAGCATGGCATAGGTTTTAGAAACGAGCCTAAAGAGAAAGTTGAAGCCAACCCCCAACCACCTAAGGCTCAACCTAAGATAAATAAAACAAATGTTCATCCTAGATACAACAAACCTAGAAATGGTTTTCATCAATCGCAACCTAGAAATAATCATGCTAGAAATAATGCACATTCTAGGCCAAACACTAAAAGGAATTTTGAACCTTTTAGAACACCTAGAAATGACTTCCAACCTAGAAACAACTATTCTAGAAATGATGCATATCCTAGAACAAATGGTAGGAGAAATGATTTTCATGATTTGCGCAATAGTTATATTGTCAAGAATAGAGTAAATGAATTTCGTCCGTCCAATTACTATCAACCTAGAAGGATTCATAATCCTAACGTGACTTGTCATTATTGTAGACGAATTGGACATATTGCTCCTGCTTGTTTTACACGACGTAGACATAACACTCATTCACATCACTATGATTTGCTTAACCCCCAAGGACCCAAAATGGCATGGGTACCTAAAACTCATTAATCTGTTTTGTAGGTATGTTTGAAGGGATCAAGTGTACTATGGTACCTTGATAGTGGATGCTCCAAGGACATGACGGGAGACGAATCCAAATTCCTTCAACTAGAACACAAGGAAGGGGGAAGTGTTATTTTTGGTGATAACAACAAAGGAAAGATTATCGGCATCGGATCGGTCGGTAAGGATGAAATTTCTTCCATTAAGCATATATTACTTGTAAAAGATTTAAAACATAATCTCTTGAGCATAAGTCAATTATGTGACAAGGGAAATCTTGTTTTATTTGATTCGGATGAATGCTTAGTTTTTAGACGTAGCGATTTTAAAATTATCCTTCGTGGTTTTAGAATGGATAACATTTATATGGTTGATCCTGCAAATTCTTCACCCGAATATGTGAATTGTTTAATGAGCAAAGAGGATGATTCTTGGTTATGGCATCGTAGAGTAGCTCACATCAACATGCATCTTTTGAACAAATTGGTTTCACAAAATTTAGTTGTTGGTCTTCCAAATTTGAAATTTGAAAATGACTCTATTTGTGATTCTTGTCAAAAAGGGAAGCAACCAAAAGCATCTTTTAAATCGAAAAATATTGTTTCAACTACTAGACCATTGCAATTGCTTCACATGGATTTATTTGGACCATCTCGCATTGAAAGTCTAGGTAGAAATCGTTATGCTTTTGTTATTGTTGATGATTATTCCAGATTTACTTGGACTTTATTTCTTGCCCATAAAAGTGATGCTTTCCAGAATTTTAAATATTTTCTTAAACGTGTTCAAAACGAAAAGTAAACAACCGTCACTTCAATTAGAAGTGATCATGGGGGAGAGTTTGATCACAATCTCTTTGCGGACTTTTGTGACGAACTCGGTATCGAGCATACCTTTTCCGCTCCACGAACACCACAACAAATGGGGTGGTGGAAAGGAAAAATAGGTGTCTCGAAGAGATGGCTAGAACCATGCTCGAAGAGGCTAAGATTCCCAAACATTTTTGGGCGGATGCCGTGAGTACCGCATGCTACGTTTTAAATAGAGTAGTCATAAGGCCAATACTCATGAAAACCCCTTATGAACTCTACAAGGGAAGGAAACCAAAATCTCCCATTTTAGAGTATTCGGTTGTAAAGTTTTTATTCATAACAATAGAAAAGATCAATTGGGAAAATTTGATGCCAAATCCGATGAAGGAATTTTTATTGGGTATTCTTCATGTAGCAAAGCATATAGGGTATTTAATAATAGAACCCAAACTGTGGAGGAATCCCCTCATATTGTGTTTTCCGAAAATAATGCTCGCTTGGCGAGAAAGGATTCTTGTTCTAGTCTTGCAGGTATTCTAAGTAGTTTAAAAGACAAAGTACAGGAGGAAACTCCTAAGGAAATTCAAGATGAAATCTTGGAACAATCAACGGAGGAAACGCCACAATTGGAGAAAGAAACGAAAATGCCTAACGAGTGGAGAACAATCAAAGATCACCCTCTCGAACAGGTAATTGGCGACGTCGGAGAAAAGGTAAGTACCAGAAACTCTCTTAAGAACACCTTAGGACACACTTCTTAAGAGATCACGTTCTCATTGCATTATTTCGTTACAAATTACTAACTTTAGCGTCGGAGACGTCTAATTCTCTTTTGCAGGTATCGCGCTAAAGGAAGGGGGAATTATAAAGAAATGGCATAGAAAAATCGATTGTTACAGCAAATAATCGATTATTTTACTGTGCGGACAATCGATTAGCACGTATCACTAATCGATTTTTTATGTTTGATGCTTATTATGCATTTGTGTTTAATAATCGATTTTTTAACTGTATAATCGATTACCGTCTCAGTCATTCAGTATTGCTTTCCTAAAACAAATGATTGTTTCATAAATATAATCGATTATTTTCCAAGTCAGAAAATCACCGTGCTCACTGTATCACAACAATCGATTTTCATAATTCAACAATCGATTATTTTTTGTCAGTAATTCAAATATTTGTTACCGTTTGGGTCCTGCAATCGATTTTGTGTCAGTTCCGAGTTCAAACCAAAATCTGCTCAACAATCGATTATTTCGTTTCAACAATCGATTGTCCAACGGTCAGTACAATTAATTTTTACCGTTTCTGACTGTTTTGGCTCATAAATTTCTGCAGATTTTCATCATAAATGAAATGTCATTCTTCCCATTATAAATAGGCATCATAAGTCTTCAATTTTATTCACTCAAGCATCAATCTTTGCTCCCAAACCTTCAAAAATCTTCCAAGTTTCTTACAAAGTTCATTACTACTTTTTGAAAATGTCGGGCAGACACTCTAAACGTTCCCGTTCAGGTACACAAGGTGCATCTTCTTCTGCTCCTCCACCTCCAAATTTCCCTTATCAAGATGGGTCTATTTTACAATTCAATACTGAAATCGAGCTTACTAGATTTTTGACAAAATTCGAAAAGCGTGACATTCTTCCTCCTCGCTTTTCAACAAGCAAGTATCTTGAATCATATGCCCCCGCTGCAAACATGCTTAAGGAATGTCAACTTCTTGACTTCTTATATCTTACCTATCCTTATATTAATCCTCCATTGATTCAAGCGTTTTACTCAAACCTTCATGAGGATGACGTTGGTGAGCTTGTGTCAAATATTAATGGTGTTCAAATTCTTTTGTCCAATGAAAACTTTCATTCCATTGCTCATCTTCCTCGAAATGGCGAAAACATTACTCGCTACATTAGAGAGGCCGGCGCCTTATTTGATGAGAAAACTCTCCTAAACCAAATAGGACTTGGAGCTTATGATCCTAATCTATCTACTCGACGTCCTACCATTACGGGAATGCTCCCCGAATATCGTTTGATTTTCTATTTCATCACCCGAGTCCTCAAGCCTCGGAAGCATAATCATACCACTCTTTCCCAAGAGGACGCTAAGCTCATGCATGCCATTATAACCGGAGCTCACATCAATTGGTGTATGTTCGTCAAAATTCACATGCGTGATGCCATCGGAGATGATAGACCTCTTCCCTATGCCCTCCTTATTATGAATTTTCTTGAAGCTTCCGGGTTCAACACTTCCATCGGTCCTCTCAAAAAAAAGCACCAAGAAGAGGGAAATTTCCGAATCCTCCTTTCCCCATCACGGCGATCATGTAGCTCCTGCTCCTCCTCCAACTCGTCGATCGCTTCAGCCTCAAGAACCTACTCTTCAATCCATTTCCGACCAAATTGCTTCATTGACCACCTCTGTCGGTCAATTGACACATGTGATCCATGGATATTTTGACCATGTTCATTATCCATATGCCGGTCTTGTTCCCTATGAAGCAGTGCCGGATGATGAGGCGGGAAATGATGATGAATAATTTCTTTATTTATTTTTCTATTTTATTGTTCTATGTTTTTATTGTTCCCGTTATGTAACCGTTTTTTTTAATAAATAAACAAGTTTTTTTAATTATTCTATATTTTTTGCTAATGGCAAAAGGGGGAAGATAACGGGTATGCACTCTCAATACTTATCGGCATAAATTGAGGGGGAATTCATATATTGAGGGGGAACAAATTGCATACCTATATACTTATTGCATATCTTTGTCTTGAATCGTCATTATGAATTGCCTAATACGCATATCCCGCTTAAAGTTTGCCATTATCAAAAAGGGGGAAATTGTTGGAAACACGTTCTCAAGGCATTATACTAAACGTGTGTTCATATTTGTAGGTTTTGATGAATGACAAACTATGCGCAAATTGACACATGACGAGGTCCAAGCACAAGCGCAAAATTGATATATAACGAGATTCAAGCACAAGACAAAGATCGAGATTAAGTTTTCTATGAGTCGGTATTTAATAGTGATCTTGATCCGACAACTTAAACTGAAGACTTGGCTTCTCTCGTAAAAATATTTTTAACAAATCATGCATATTTAATTTAGAGCAAAATGATTTTAAATAATGCATATTTACTTTAAAATGATTTTTAAACATGCCTCTAAAATCTGGACTAAGATAATCGATTATGTACTTATGATAATCGATTTATGTTTAAGTCAGCTGCTTGACAATCGATTGTGAACTTATGACAATCGATTGTGTTAAGGCAGTGAGCATCAGATTTTTCAAATCCGCATGACAATCGATTGTGAACCTTATTACAATCGATTGTGATGAGGCAGTGTCCATCAGAGTTTTTCAAAGCTCAAAATAATCGATTGTGAAGCTAATGACAATCGATTGTGAAGAGACAGTGTCCATCAGATTTTTCAAGGTCACAAAATAATCGATTGTGAACTTATGACAATCGATTGTGTTGAGGCAGTGTCTTCCAGACTTTTTCAAAGTTATTAAATAATCGATTGTGAACCTATAACAATCGATTGTCAAGAGGCAGTGTCTAAATTGATTTTTCAAGACTGATATATAATCGATTGTTAACTTAATATAATCGATTGTATAACTGACCGTTGCCAAAATGTTTTCAAATACCGTCAGGTAATCGATTATTGATTTCTTATAATCGATTGTTTTAACTAAAATCTGGAAAGGATTTTTTGAACGTTGCTAGGTAATCGATTATTGATCTCTTATAATCTATTGTTTTAATTAAAATCTGGAAAGGATTTTTTTAACGTTGCTGAGTAATCGATTGTAGATTTCTGACAATCGATTGTTTTACATAAAATCTGGAAATGATTTTTTGAACGTTGCCAGTAATCAATTATTGATCTTAGATAATCGATTGTTAAGCGTAAAATCTGGGATTGATTTTTGGAAGAACTGGCAAACAATCGATTGTGGTAATTTGACAATCGATTGTCACTGAGTAAAATCAGCAATTCTTAATTGGCAATTAGGCAACGGTAATACAAAGTTTTTCAACTATAAATACAGCTTCAATTCAGTCTTTTAAGCACAACAACATACAACAACTGATCATACAATTGCTAAAGCTTGCATACTTTATTGTTTATCATTTTATATTCATTACATAAGCTTTTGAGAGCCAAATTCTTGTCAAAAGCTGTTGCGATCTTGAGCGTATTCTTTTAACTCATATCTACTCTTAAAGGAGTGTCTTGTTTGAGTGCTAAGTGTTTTTGTACATTTGAAGGGAAGTGTTAGTCCCTTGTGTTGTAAGAAGGAACTTGTGTTTCCTTGGTTGAAGTCTTGGAGTGTTGTATCTCCGAGCAAAGGTTGTTGAGGCTTGTGTCCTCAAGTTGTAACGGTTTGTTGAGCACCCGTAAGCTTAACAAGTTAGTGGAAATCTCGAGAGAGTCTCTCGGGGACTGGACTAGCCACGGGTTGTGGTGAACCAGGATATATCGGTGCGTTTGTTCTAATTTATTTACTTATCGCACTTATTTATTTCCTGCAATTTTTAAATTCCGCAAGTTTACGCTAATTTTTATTATAACGCTATTCACCCCCCCTCTAGCGTTCAGCGTATTATCTAACACAGCACTCGGGTGGATGTTATGAGTGTGGTGAGTATGATCATATTCGGAGGGCTTGTTCGACGTTAGTGGGTACTAAGTCACAGCAGCAGGGTTCTCGTGCTTTGGTTCAGGCACCAGGTGTTCCACAGCCCACCCAACCCGCGAGAGGTGGGGGTATAGGTGCTAGAGGTGGAGGTAGAGGATTTAGAGGTGGAGCTCAGACCGCTAGATATGGAGGCTCGCTAGCTGCAGTCCATCCCAAAGATGTAGCCTAGGGTGGTGGAGCCCAGCCCTGACGTTATGCTCTTCCAGCCAGGCTTGAGGTTGAGGCTTTAGATGCAGTTATCACATGTTTTTTCTGGTTTGTGATATAGATGCTTCAGTGTTATTTGATACAGGGTCTACATACTCGTATGTGTCATCTTATTTTGTACCATATCTAGGCATGCCTAGTGACTCATTGGATGTTCCTTTTTATGTGTCTACACCAGTAGGTGATTCTATCATGGTAAATCGATTCCATCACTTTTGTGTAGTTTTGATTGGGGGTCCTGAGACTCAAGTAGATTAGTTGCTTCTAGACATGGTCAATTTCGATGTTATATTAAGGATGTACTTGTTATCACCTTACCATGCTATCTTGGACTCTCATGCCAAGAATGTGACCTTAGCTTTACTGGATTTTCCTTATTTAGAGTGAAGAGGGACTCCTGGTCATTCTACCCATGGTGTTATCTCTTATGTGAATGCTTAGCGTACGGTCGAAAAAGGATGTTTGAACTATTTGGCATATGTTGAGGTTATTTCTATTGATTTTGTGCCCGTGGTTTGTGAGTTTCTTAAGGCATTTCATTCAGACCTACTGGATATGCAACCCGACAGGGATATTGACTTTTGCATTGACTTGGCTCCGGGTACTCAGCCCATTTCTATCTCGCCCTATCGTATGGCCCCGCCTGAATTGAAAGAGTTAAAGGTGCAGTTGCAAGACTTGCTTGAGAAGGGTTTCATTAGATCTAGTGTTTCGCCTTGGGGTGCGCCAATGTTGTTTGTTAAGGAGAAGGATGGGTCAATGAGAATGTGTATTGATTATCGGCAATTGAACAAGGTGACAATAAATAATAGGTATTCGCTGCCGATGATTGATGATTTGTTCGATCAACTTTAGGGTGCCAAGGTATTTTCAAATATTGACTTCAAATATTGACTTGAGTATTTTCAAGGTATTTTCAAATATGAACTGAGAAGGCAAACTATGAAGATGGATACACTCAAGAAGGAAATAAGTCTGGCTCTCAGAATTGCTGAAGGTTTAGATCTGGAGGATGAAGAAATGGATATGATGACAAGGGATTTCAAAAAGTGCCTAATGAGAGGAAAGGGGTTTTCAAGAGATGCAACCTTCAACAAACCAAGGGCTCCTGAGAAGCAGACCAATGAGGGTTGCTACAATTGTAGTCAGACTGACTAAATGATCAAGAACTGGCCTCAATGAGAAATTGAGTGGAAGAAAGAAAGGTCTGAACAAAAGGAATAGGAAGAAGGAACAGGTTCAACCAAAAAGGAACAAAAGATCAACAAACGCTATGGTTGCTTCCTAGGGAGAAACATTAGATGAGGACTCAGAGGATAAAGTTGAGGATGAACATGCCCTTATGACCATCGTAAAATCATATGATGAACTAGAGGTCCAAGTGAAGGGAAGTAGCCAAATATGGTACATGGATGCTCAAAACATATGACTGGATGTAAGAACTAGTTTCTTTCACTTGAGGACTTAAAGGGAGGCAATGTCTCCTTAAAAAATGGGAAGAAAGGTAAGATTATTGTGGTTGGAAAGGTGGGTAAGACAGACTCTCACTTCATTGAGAATGTCTACTTAATAGATGGCTTGAAATATAACCTGATTAGTGTGTCACAATTGTATGACAGAATTAACCTTGCAGCATTCACCTCTACTAAAAGCTTTCTGATTAATCTTACCACTAACAAGATTGTTTTGCAGGAAAAGAGAGTTAATAATATTTACATTGTATATTTGTCCACTCTCTCAGAAAACGCACTAACTTGTCTAAGTGTGCTGGATATTGATCCCCTCCTGTGGCACAAATGACTTGGTCATGCCAGTATGAATAAGCTAAACAAATTAGTCTCTAAGGATATGGTGATAGGGTTACCCAACATCAAGTTCAAGGATCACAAAGTTTGTGAGGCATGTGCAAGCGAGAAGCAGGTAAGATCATTCTTCAAAAGCAAGAAAATTGTAAGCACAAGAAAGTCATTGAAACTGGTCTATATGGATCTCCGTGGTCTAATGAGAACCATGAGCAGAGGTGGAAATAAATATGCAATGGTACTTGCTGATGATTATTCTAGATTTACCTGGGTTCTATTTCTAACTTCTAAAGATGAAGCATTTGACATATTTCCTGTATTTCTTAGAAAAACTCAGAAACAATTAGGAAATCAACTTACATCCATTAGGTCTGATCATGGAACTGAATTTGAAAACTCCAAGTTCGCTGAATTCTGTGATGAAAATGGTATAGATCATAATTTCTCTTCCCCTAGGATTCCTCAACAAAATGGAGTAGTTGAAAGAAAGAATAAGACTCTTGAGGACATTGCTAGGACCATGCTGCTTTCTAGTAAACTGCCTCATAGCTTTTGGGCATAGGTTGTAAACACTGCATGTTACATAATCAGTAGATGAATGACTAGACCTCTTGTAAAGAAGACTCTCTATGAGTTACTTAAAGGGAGAAAACAAAAAATATCCCATCTTAGGGCATTGGGTTGTAAGTGCTATGTGCACAATAATGGAAAAGACTCCCCAGGTAAGTATTATCCCAGAAGTGATGAGGGAGTATTCTTAGGATATTCTTCACATAGTAAAGCGTATAAAGTGTTCAACTAGAGAACTTTAGGTGTAGAAGAAAGTATAAATATAGTATTTGATGAAACTAACATTCTTTCCGAGAGACAGGAACATGAAGATGAAGCCATTGGATTCGTAAAGGACTTGACTGAAGCCTCAGCTTAGGTCAAAGTGGAACCAATAGAAGGAACAGGTGATAGAATAGGTTCTTCCATCAAGCGCAACCTGACAGGGGGAACTAATTAAAGAGGAATTGAAATAAATACCTTGAAGTAACCTATTCATGACCTTGTTCCTCAGCAACAGAACATGGGAGAAACATCTAGCAAACACCAGTTGGTTGTGAAACCTCACAAGTATCAAAGTTCTCATCCTATTGAGAACATTATCATTGATCCAACATCTGCAGCTAAAACTAGATCACAACTAAAGAATCTGTGTGCTTTTGATGCCTTTTTGTATCTTATTGAACCTAAAAATATTGCTGAGGCTTTACAGGATACAGATTGGGTGATTGCTATGCAGGAGGAACTCAATCAATTTGAGAGAAATCAAGTCTGGCATCTAGTTCCAAGACCTAAGGACAGATCGGTCATTAGCACAAAGTGGGTCTTTTGAAACAAACTTGATGAAGATGGAACAGTTAAAAGAAACAAGGCAAGACTGGTGGTCCAAGGTTGCAGCCAAGAAGAGGGCATAGACTATGATGAGACTTCTGCTCCTGTTGCAAGACTAGAGGCAATCAGACTCTTTATAGCCTTTGCAGAAGACATGGGACTCACTCTGCATGAAATGGATATCAAAAGTGCCTTCCTAAATGGCTACCTGAAAGAGGAAGTGTCTTTCAATCAACCCCCAGAGTTTGAGAGCAAGGAATGTCCTGAGCATGTACACAAGTTAGACAAGGCCCTCTATGGACTCAAGCAGGCCCCAAGAGGCCCCAACGAATGTCCTGAGCATGGTATGAACGATTGTCAAAATTCCTGCTGGAGCATGGTTACAAGAGAGGTAAAATTGATAGTACCTTATTCTTAAAGAAAAAAGGTACGGATCAATTTATTGTTCAAATATATGTTGATTACATAATCTTTGGGGCCACTACTGATAAGCTAAGTAAGGACTTTGCAAAATTAATGGGGAGTGAGTTTGAAATAACCATGATGGATGAGATTAACTTCTTCTTAGGCTTACAAATTAAACAAAGTCCAAATTGAACCATGATGCATCAGCAGAAGTATGCAAAGGAGCTAATCAAAAAGTTTAAAATGGAAGAATCAAAAGAAATAGACACACCGATTGCAACTGCTACTAAATTAGATGTTGATGAACCTAGTTCATAAGTTGATCAAAAGTTGTATAGGGGTGTGATTGGCTCACTTCTATATCTTAATGCTAGCAGACCTGGCATTGTTTTCAGTGTAGGGCTTTGTGCTCGCTTTCAGGCAAATCCTAAAGAGTCTCACCTAACTGTTGTCAAAAGGATACTAAGATACTTGAAAGGCACCACTGATCTGTATCTTTGGTATCCCAAACGTAGCAATTTCGATCTAGTAGGATATGTTGATGTTGATTATGTAGGTTTTCTAGTGGATAGGAAGAGCACCTCAGGTATGGCACACTTCCTTGGTTCATGTCATATGTCTTGGGCTACCAAAAAGCAAATCTTATTGGCCTTATCTAATGCTGAAGTTGAGTATATTACAGTTGCCTCTTACTGTGCTCAATTGCCATGGATCAAACAGCACTGGTAGACTTTGCTACTGAAGATGGTTGCATTCCTACATTTTGTGATAACACTACTGCTATAAGTATGACAAAGAACCATGTTCATCATAAGAGGACTAAGCACATAGATGTTAGGCACCACTTCTTAAGAGATAACTATGAGAAAGGACTGATCTCTATAGAATTATGTGCTACTGAGAAGCAAATTGCTGACATTTTCACTAAAACAGTAAGTAGAGAAAGTTTTGAGAGGAACATGTTAGAATTAGGGATGATTAAGATCATCTAATAGGTCCAGTTCAGAATGCACAATGAAAAAAATGAAAACAAATTATGGCTAAGAGTTCTATTCTTTGTGTAAATATCTAGATTAATTCTTACTCAGCTTCATACTTTAATTAGTATACTCCTGTGGCATGTGTATATATTATTCACTGATCTCTTACAAAGTTTTTTCTTTTATGACATTCGAGCCATGTTCAAGAGAGTTCTATACGAATAACCTAGTTTATCAGTATGAGTTCATATGAAAGCTCAGGTATGTTTTCAATACTTTGAATAATTAGAAAGATTAATACTTCAATCACGAGCAGAAGTCCTATACATGCCAAATTTGTAGAAAATTTTATTCGTTGAGGCATTGAACCAGTTTTGTCCATTTAGAACTCTAAAACCGTGATTTTTGCCAAAAATCTAGGGAAGCCATATAATCATTAAAAAGATTGGAATTGCGGTTTGATTAGACTTCTAATTGACCCCTGAAAAGCTTCCGTTACTGCATTAATTTCCAATTCACTTTAAATATCAACCACATCTCTAATTTTCTTCATTATTCTAAAATCGTCAAAATATTTCTCCAGTTTTAATCGCTTCTCTTCTCCAGAAATTCCCGAATTTCCTCTATAAACGAAGAACCATGTCTAACCCACAAGATCATCCTGGCACTCCTCCACCACCAACTCCCTCAAATTCAACCTCATCTACTCCTCCTAGTGAATCCGCAAAACCTAGGTTTCGATGGCAGAAAATGTTGGCTATAACGAATGTAGCATCTGGAGCTTTTAAAAAAGTTTTAGATGAGAGATTGAAAGCTAGCCAGAGGAAAGAAAGCCCAGCTCAAGAGTCAAACTTCAATTCTGAGTCAGAATCCTTTATATCTGCTAGTGAAGGTGAATAACATGGGTCTTCTGACACTGAGAAAATTCAAAAAACCCCTGTTTAGGTAAGTTCTTCTGTGGTTGAAAACTTAGAAAAGAGGTTTGTTCTAGTTAGATCTATTAGATATGTAAAGTTGCCTGAATCGAGTAGAATTGGCGGTAAAAGGAAAGGAAAAGGAAAAGAAGAAGTTCTTACTATATGTGGGGTTGAAGAAAATAGTGGCATAAAGTCAGTGGGGAAATGTATCTGGGGAAGCAGCTGAAGGGTTAGTTCATCTAAGCAAACAAAGAGATGAACCTGGTTCATCTGCTGAGGAAACTCTGGCTGATCTTCTAAAAAGGGTTGGGGAAAGTTATTACCCAAAGAATTGCAATCTACCTCACAAAAGGGCCCAAATGTTACTAAGCCATCCAAGAAAAGAAAGACTCCATTCCCAAAATCTACTGCCCCATCAGTACCTAAGGAAAGAACTACAAGAATCAAGGTAAGACAAAGTGAAGCTGACCTCAAAAAGCTCTGGAAGAAAGCAAGAATAAGAAAATGAAGAAGGGAAAGAAAAAGGTTGCAACATCTTTTGAGGTTGAAAAAAAAAAGGAGATGGAACTACTCCATCAAGAAAGGGGAACAACAGTGGAGGTTCCTACACCAAAACCTAAAAAGTCTAAAACTTCTTCCAAGAAGTCTCCTTCTGTACATGTGTCTGATAAACCCCCATTAGCCAAGAGGACAAGATCGGCAATGAAAGTCAAGCAAAATAAAATTATTGAAGAATATAAAGAATGGAGTGGAGAAGAAGAAGAAGAGGAATCTGAGACGGAGCGGGATAAGTTTGTCATCTTTGGCAAAAGAAAAATTCTGAAGGAAGATTGCTGAAGGACCTGGTTGAGCCAGGGATGATAATACTGGTGGATGTTTTAGCTGCACAAGCTTGGAAGGACATGTTCCTTGAAACGGATGGGAGGCTGGCCATGAATGAACTAATTGAATTTATGGCCAATGTTGTTTTGAAGGATAAAGTACTCACCAGCCTGGTGAAGGGAGTCCCAGTGCAATTTAATGTTGAGAAACTAGGAGAAATTCTGGATATACCCTCTCAAGGGTTTGATGATTACACTAGGCAAAGGTGGCCATGCCTGGACTCCCTACCTACTTCTCTTGATATCACCAAGAGATTATGTGATTTAGAGAATGTGAATGAGGCCAGAGCTGTGTAGAAAAGTGAGATGAGGCTTGAGCACAAGGTTTTGTTTGAGTTTATCAACAAGTGCCTACTGCCTAGACAAGAGAGAAAACATATTGCACACTACATAGACCTGGTTCTTATGGAATGCCTGAAACGAGGAAAGAAAATCAACTGGCATGCCCTAATTATCAAATTTCTAGACAAGGTAATCAATGGCTCTAAGGCACATGCTACTCCATATTGTTCATATCGACTACTGTGTTGGACAAGTTGAATGTACCTTCAAACAAATGGGAGATTGCATCAAGCAAATTTTGGTGTTAAGACTCTGCTGGCTTGTGACTATCCTGTCAATGACATCCCAGTTGAACCTTGTTTATCTCTGAGGACACCCATCAGTAGCAAGGTTAGGGCTTTGGTACAGGAGTGTGGAACTAAGGATGATGAAATTTCTAGGCTCAAAGCACGTGTAGCTGAATTGGAAACTGAAAGAGATGGATTTAGATCTGAGCTAGCAAAAGAAAAGTATAAAAGTGATGGAATGCTTCAGAATATGCTAAACCTTCTCCAATATCAACCCTCTAGTTCCTCCAAGCCTTAGGTCTCCCAAAACTTGTCTTCTAAACTAGTTTAGGACCCCCACTGACCCAGTTTAGCGATGTTTCTATTTTTTTGCTCATGTTTTGGAAGTTTTTCTTTCTTTTTATGGTATGCTTGTGAAAGCATACCTCAATAAATGAGAACTGTTGTTTTCTCTTGTTCAATGACGATTCTGTTCTTAATAGTTTAAATATGTTTGTTGATTATCGATAATTGCACAATGATTTCACTTGTAGTTTCCCCAGTGGCCATGAGTACTTATTCAATTCTGGGACTCACACTGTATGCAACTTTTCAATGATGCCAAAAGGGGGAAGAGATATTGTGCATCAAACATTGTTCTAAATTAGGTGATATTTATAACATAATTAATCTAGTCCTTGATGATAAGTAAAATTTAAAACTAATGTGTTAAGCTGAGTTCTTACAGGTTCTTTGACCATTAAAAAGCACAGAGTCTGTCATCATCTAAAAGGGGGAATTTGTTGGCCCAAGAACAGGTGAAGTTTTGAAGAATGACAAATAAACTCAGACCATGTGAAGCACAGTGTTTGTGTACCTATACATGTGAGATGCATGTGAAGGAGATAAGTCCCATTGATCAAGCAGCAATATCTCCTGAACTGATCGAATACATACATGATAAGGAGAGAAAGTCTCCTTGTGAGAAGAGAACACAATCTGGATACAAGATAGGGTTGGAGTTTGTGTTGTTCAAGGACTCAACTTCGATAGAAGATCAGCAATTGAGTCTCAAACAAACTCTAATTACTAACTTATTAAATAACAGTGATTGTTCTCTTTTACAGGCATTGCACAAATGCAAAAGTGAAACTAAATTGAGAGTAAAAGAGCGAGGCAATTGTGCAAGCAATTTATGTGAGATTTGAGTGTGCATTCCTCAAGCTACTTGGACAAGATACAAGAACCAATTCTATTGTATATTTTCTTTTATTCTAGTTCAATTATAGTAGGTGATTTAAAATTGTACCTTTCTACTTTCATAGAAGCAGTTGTATTAGGTACTTTGAGTATTCGAGTTAGAGTTAACTTGGAGATGTCGCAGCAGTTGAGGTTGTGTGCCACATCGGCATTAGAGTTTAATCCTTAAGTTTACAGGAGTTTTGTAAATGTTATTTTGGCTCAGTGATTTTAGTGGAAGTCTAAGAAACTTCTAATGAGTAGTAGTTCATGGTTTTTTACCTATTGAACTAGGTGTTTTCCTCGTAATGTGTTCTTTATTTTATGTACTTATTATTCTGCAAACAGTAGTGTTAGTACACCTAGAAGAACCAGGTTCTTCTAGAGCGAATAATTAGGTACCACACAAATCACTCCCCCCCCCCCTCTTGTGTGGTATTGATGTTTAGAACATTACTAAGACAGTCAAGAACTTGCCTAGACTATTATCAGCAACTAAGGTTCGGAGTTTCCTGGGATTGGCAGGCTACTATCGTCGGTTTGTGGAGGTGTTCTCATTTATCATAGTCCTGATGACCAGGTTGACCCAGAATGATGCCCAATTCAGATGGTCAGACGAGTGTGAGGCGAGCTTTAAGAAGCTCAAGACAACTCTGACTACGACACCGATGTTGGTTTTTCCACAGGTTCAGGGCCTTATAAAGTCTATTGTGATGCATCTCGTATTGGACTTGGTGCAGTGTTGATGTAGGATGGCAAGGTCTTTGCCTATGCTTCGTGGTAGTTGAAGATTCATGAGAAGAACTATCTGATTGATGATTTGGAGTTGGCAACCATTGTTCACGCGTTGAAGATTTGGAGATATTATCTCTATTGCGTGGAATGTGAGGTGTTCATGGATCACAAGAGTCTTCAGTATTTGTTCAAGAAAAAGGAGTTGAATTTAAGGCATAGGAGGTGGTTGGAGTTGTTGAAATATTATGACAGCACTATCTTATAGAGAAAGGCCAATGTGCTGGTCGATGCTTTGAGTAGGAAGTCAGCCAGTATGGGCAATCTTTTATTATATTCTAGTCGGTGACAGACCGCTTGCTTTGGAGTTTAGGCTTTGGCCAATCAGTTTGTTAGGTTGGACATTTCTGAGCCTAGTCGAGTGTTAGCTTGCACGGTTGCTCTTTATTCTTTATTGGAGCATATCCTTGATTGGCAGTATGATGATCCCCATTTATGTGTCCTTAGAGACACGGTGCAGTGCGGAGGTGCCAAGCAGGTTACCTTTGATAATAATGGAGTTTTGAGATTGCAGGGTCGAGTTTTTATGCCTAATGTAGATGGACTCCGAGAGTTGATTTTAGAGGAAGCTCATAATTCCCGATATTCTATTCCTCTGGGCGTCGCGAAGATGTATCAGGATGTGTGGCAGGATTATTGGTGGCAAAGAATAAAGAAGCATATCACTCCATATGTGGCTCAATGTTTGAATTGTCAGCAGGTTAAGTACGAGCATCAGAGGCCTGGTGGTTTATTTCAGAGGATTGAGCTTCCCGAGTGGAAGTAGAAGCGGGTCACAATGGATTTCCTTGTTAGACTCCCATGGACTCGAAGGAAGTTCAACGCAGTATGCGTCACTGTTGATAGGCTGACCAAGTTAGCGCATTTCGTTACTGTAGTAGTCTCTTTATCATCAGAGAGGTTAGCTAAGATCTATATCTGGAAGATTGTTTGTCTTCATGGTATGCTAGTGTCTATCATTTCGGACCGAGGTATGCAATTTACCTCACACTTCTGCAGAGCAGTTAGCGAGAGTTGGGCACTTAGGTTGAGTTGAGCACTGCATTTCATCCTCAGACGAACGGGTAGTATGAGCGGATTTTTTAGATTTTGGAGGATATTCTCCGAGCTTGTGTCATTGACTTTGGAGGCTCGTGGGATCAGTTTTTTCCTTTAGTGGAGTTTTCCTACAACATTAACTACCAATCTAGTATCCATATGGCTCTTTATAAGGCTATATATTGTAGGCAGAATCGGTCTCCAGTTGGATGGTTTGAACCGGTAGAGGCTCGGTTGTTGGGTACGGATCTGGTTCAGGATGCCCTGGACAAGGTCAGTATCATTTAGGATAGGCTTTGTACAGCTCAGTCCAGGCAAAAGAGTTATGCTGACCGCAAGGTTCGAGATTTGGCTTTCACGGTCAGTGAACGGGTATTGCTTTGAGTGTCGCCTATGAAGGGTGTGATGAGATTTGGGAAAAAGGGAAAGCTTAGCCCTAGGTTCATTGGTCCATTTGAGATTTTGGATTGATTGGGAGAGTGGCTTATAGACTTGCATTGCCACCACGCTTATCAGCCATACATCCAGTGTTTCATGTGTCCATGCTTCAGAAGTATCACGCCAATCTATCCCACGTGTTAGATTTCAGCACTGTCTAGTTGGAGAAGGACTTGTCTTATGAGGAGGGGCCTGCGGCTATCCTAGACCGGAAGGTTCGTCAGTTTAAGTCGTGAGTTTTCCTTCTATTCGTTTTTAGTGGAGAGGTCAGCCCCCTGAGGCATCGACTTGGGAGTTCGAGTCCGATATGTGGAGCCGTTATCGCCATCTTTTCCCAGACTCAGGTACATCCTTCTTATGCCCGTTCGAGGACGAACAATTGTTTTAGAGGCAGAGAATGTGATGACCCAAAAGGTCATCCCTTGATATTAAATTGAATTCCATGTTTCGAGGCCTTAAAACTTCATCTAGAGACACCTTGATTTATGTGCGCAGTCCGGATGCGTAGCTAGAAAGCTTAAATGAGAAAATTTGTGGAAAATGATATTTTTTTATTACGAAATGAATTAATTTGACTTTTGTCAATATTTTAGGTAAAGGTGCCGGGACTCATGATGAGATGGTCCCATACTTGTGATGAGATGGTCCTAGAAGGTCTGTAGGAAAATATGGGACATGAGCGTATGCCCAGAATCGAATTCCGAGGTCCCAAGTTCGAGAAATAAATGTTTAAAGAAAATTATTTTCTAAAATAGTTTAAAGGGTTTGGGAATGAATTTTGATTAGAACATGTTGGTATCAGACACATATTTTAATTCTGGCATCCGGTACAGGTCATTTATGTAATTTAAGATAACTCTGTGAAGTTTGATAAGAAACGGAGTCCGTTCGACGTGATTAGAACCTTAATTGGGAAAGTTGATGTTTAAAGGAGTTTTAATAAATTTCATTGATCTTGAGGTTTAATTCGATCTTTTGATTGCATGAATAAGACCGCAGGATATTTTTGAGTTTTTGTGGGCACTTGGTTTGGAGTTCCGAGGGCTCAGGTGAGATCCGGGTAGGTCCCGAGATGTCTTAGGCTTGAAAATCAGAGCTATTACAGGCTCAGAGAAGTGGAAGGCTTCTGAACAGACCAGTGTGGTCTGCACAAATTGCAGTGCTTCCGCGGAGGGGCCTAGCGTCCGCACTAGTTTTTGTGCGGTCCTCGATGAAGAATATTTCACTGGTCCGATTTCGGAAGCCTATATCTTTTGATCTACAAGGATTTGAGATAATTCAAAAATAATACTCGTAGCCCTTCGTGTTTGGTTTTCAAAAATTAATGAAATCACAATTTGGATATCTGCAGAGAAAGTTATGGCCGAAATACTAAGACATGTCACTGCAGTACACAAGAAGAGTTGTGTGGCCGCAGTTGATTTTGTGCAGTCCGCACAGGGCATCTAAGAGTAGTATATTTAGACCAGATTTTTAGTTATTTTCCATTTTTCAAGACCCCATAAGCATAAGAGGTGATTTTTCAAACAAGCTTTCTTTAAAATGTTGGTAAGTGATTTTTAACTTATTTTCTTCGCTCCTTAACATCTTTTAACATGATTTTCAACTCAAAATCAATAATTTTCATGGAGAAAATTGGGTGTTTTGGGTAGAACCTAGGTTTTTCAAAATTTGGGGATTTGGACATAGATTTGAGGTCTGATTTCAATACAAATTATTAATTTGAGTTCGTGGGGGAATGGGCAATTGGGTTTTGGTCCGAACCTTGGGTTTTGACAATGTGGGCCCGGGGTGATTTTGACTTTTTGGGTAAAATTTTGGGAAATTCATTTTCATGTATTCAAATTGATTCACTTAGCATTTGTTGATGTAATTAAGTAACTTATAACTAGACACGGGCGAATTGGCGGTGGAATCAAGGGGTAAAGCTATCATTGAAACTTGAGTTGTGTTCGGGGTGTCGACGTAAGTGTTTGGTCTATCCTTAGCTTGAGGGATTAGGAGTTGAGCCCTATGTGCTATTTGCTTATTGTTGAGTACAATGTATAGGCATAGTGACGAGTATCTATACATTAGTGTCGAGCATGACCGTGGATTTTAAGTTGTAACTTGTTGTGTTCTTAATTGATATTACGAATGATTTAATTAACGATTCATGATATTGAGCAAAGGTTAAGTTTGTTTTCATGGAAATTACTAAGTTGAGCATTGGTGATAGCTGAAATGGTTAGATGTAGAATAAGATTTAGTTATAGTTTGTTATCCCTTGCCGGTACGTACTTATTTATGCCGTCGATTCCCTTGACGGGATAGTATGGTCGTTAGTGATCCCTTGCCGGGGCTGTTGATATAATTATTGTTGACTGTATATTTGGAATGAGTTGTGCACCGCAACAAATATTATATTGGATCGGGTTGCGCTTCGTAACATTATTATTAATTTATATAGATCGAGTTGCACGCCGCAATAAACATTATATATGGATCGGATTGCATGTTACAAAAACTATATATTTGATCGGATTGCACGCCGCAACAGTTATATAGATGGATTGGGTTGCACGCCGTAACAATGTTAAATGATAAGGGATCGGGTTGAGCGCCGCAACAATATTATTGTTTTTGTATTGTTGTAGATATTGAACTATCCTTTCATATTCTATTAAGTTTCTGCTGGATTGGATATGTTCCCCGAAGCATGTATCCCCTCCAATTTAAACTGCGTATTCTTGTTTATTTTCTGCCGTATATTAGATAATTGCACAAGTTTTTCTGGAGTCTGATCCTAGCCTCGTCACTACCTCGCCGGGGTTAGACCAGACACTTACTAACACATGGGATTGGTTGTGCTGATGCTACAATCTGCACTCTGTGCAGATACCGGAGCAGCACTAGGACAGTAGAACCTGGGGAGCTAGCTTCAGTCCACAGAGATCCCAAGGTAGTCCATAGGTACAGCGTCTCTTCTATCTACTTATATGTTCAGTTTTCATTGTATCCGAGGCAGACTGTATTTCTTTTTTTCTGACATTTGTTTATAATATTCATAGACAGTCTGTGAATATTGTGAAACCGGTTTCTAGGTAAATACATATGTTGGTTTTTTGTACTTATCTTGGTATTATATTCGTTTAAATCTTCCACTATTATTTAATTGTTTGTCACATGTTAATACAAGTTGTTAAATGAATTAAAAATGAAAGCGTTAAAGATTTCTGAACTTCATGGCTTGCCTAGATTTTATAAATAGGTGTCATCACGACTTCCGAGGGCGAAAAATCTGGCTCGTGACATTAACAAGGGAAGAAGATGGACGGGAACTACGGCAGGCTGTTAAACAGCGAGTTAGTAACTGATTTACTATAAATCAATCGACCGCATCAATACAAAATCTACTGTAAATCGATTGGAAAAAGAGAAGTTAATTTAGTGTAAATTGATTCTACTATAAATCAATTGTAAATCGAAGAGAATAGGATTTACTTTGGAAAAATGGGTTGTTGTTGACTCACCCGCACTGCCGTTAACAAACTATAAATTGCACTGTCATTGACGCAGCAGCGAGTTAGGTTTTTCCAGCAGCAAAGTCAATTAAAGAGGGAAAATCGATTTTACTGTAAATGGAAGAGAAGAGAATTTTTCTTGAAAGAATATGGGTTGTCATTGACGCACTCGCATTGTTGTTGACATGCTGTAAATTGCATTGCCGTTGATGCAGCAACCTTTTAGGTTTTTTTAGCAACAATTTAGGATTATTTTATTGTTTTTCGTTCAACTGGGGAGTGAGGTTTTTCGTTTTTTTCTAATTGGGGATGGAAACGTAAAAGGTATCCAAAAAATTGGAGGGAAAGATTTTTGCTTTTTCGTGCAGATAGTTAAAATAATAAAAGATTAATTTTAATTATTAATTTTAAGTGGCTATTAGTTTTTATTTTCAGTAAAAGGATATTTTTTACTGGCTAATGGTCATATGCCGCTAATATTTAAGCTTAAAGAATTTATTTGTGACCATTGCCTTATTGCCACTAAATAATTTCTCCCAAAGGCCTTTTTGTAGCAGTGGGTGTTGATATGAGGCTAGAAACTCGTGTTTTAGCCGCAGTATTATATTCCAATTACACCATTTTTACGTGTGCCTAAGCTCAAATGATAATAAATTACACTTAGTGCGTGTTTTATGCCTTGCAGGAAGTGATCCCGAGTTCAAAAGTTAATTTGTAGCTAAATCGATCAATTTGAAGCTTTGAAGTCTGAGTAAAAGCCTAATGCATTAAGCCGAGATCGTGTTCTGAGGCGTGTACCAAGTCTGGATGTCAAAAGAAGATAAAAAAATTCACTCTGAGAAATTTGCACTACTGCATTAGTGTCCGGCGCATGTGTGCAATTTCACGACAGGCATTGAAAACAAGCTCTCTAAAGTTTCTCACTACCGCACTGTGCGATGCAGCGTGCAGTGCGCCTATACAAAATTTGCAGAGTTAAGTCCTAATTCCTAACATGAAAGGGTGTTTCATCTGAACCCGACCTTACTTGGTATAAATACGTGTAAAAACGCTATTTGGAGGACTTTTGACATACCAGAGACCTAGGGATACTATTTCGGAAGGAGATTATCATCGAATTTTACATTCCTTCTTCTTTAGTTTGTATTTGATTATGCAAACTATTTGTGGAATTTTTACTATGAAAATGAGTAGCTAAATACATAATCTAGGGTTTTGATAGAACCTGTTGAAGGATGATTTTCTCGTTATGTTAATATAGATTTGCCATCGTATTATCTCTATTTGTTCAATTATATACTTATTGTTGTTGATTAAAAGGTTATGAATTAGCTGTTCCTATTTAGTGTGCATTACTCGGGGAGAGTATATATTCAGGTTTTTATTGAACATCATCAATCCTAACATATATGAGGGATCAATACGAAGGGTCTAAAGGTGGGATTAGGGGTAACGAAATCTTGGATGCAATCTAAGTGAGTTGTACTTAAAAGCTAGCTAGTGTAATTTGGAAGAATATATCTAGTATATTGTTGTAATTACTCGGAAGAGAGTTACAACAGTCAGAGTGCTCATGATCAATAGAGAAGACTTAGGCAAATTTATAGCAAACATAGCGGAAAGGATTCAACAGGGGAAATTAGAACATTAGACCGCTCTCATTCTTGCTTACAATCAGCTTATAGCTTATTCTTAATTATTGCACTTTTATTACGTAATATTTAGTTAATAAACACTCATTTTGTTTTTCAAACATCTCTGAAGATTGAGCATGTAAATTTGTATTAGTCCAATAGTTGTGATCGATAGGTTAATTCCCTATGGAACTCAACTCCGGACTTGTTAACCGAAATATATTTGCAGTGATCGATTTATCTTTTTTATAAGGCATAGTTGTGCATGATCACATATCATAAATATATTTAAAAAAATCATACAAAACTTCAATAAATTTTAAAATATAAATTTACAATAAAAATATAATTAATTTAATAATAAAATAAAAAGTTTAATTTTGTCAAATGTGAATTATGAATCTATTTATATTTATCTATCTATATTTTATATTATTATAAAAACACAAATATTTGAAAATTAAATATTGAGAGACAAAAATATCCTTGACAAATTGACCGACCTTTTTATCCTTTAAGCTTAATATTTTCATTTTGTAGCAATTTTATAATGGGTATAAATATAAATTTGGGTTAGGACTAAGTAACCTTTTTCTGTTGGGACTTAATCTATTCTAAAATATAAAATTTTCCTTCAACGAAATGATTCCACAATTGGATAAAAAGACTCCTTTATACCCATCCTAATCAGATTTTGATTTCCACTACTAATTGCCTTTGAACTCTAAGAAATCAACCTGTTCAAACCAAAATAAAATAAGACAAAGAAAATTCTCCAAGCTATATTTATTACTCAGTTTATAATCCAGCCATAATAAGCACAAAACCTAATACGCGTGGCTTAATCATCATTTATTTCTTTATTTTTAAATTTTAAAACGAAAATATTTTACTTCAATAAAATTTAATTATGAAAAATGTAATCATCGTTTATTTATTTTAAAAATAAATTTGAAATGACAGTATTTACTTCAATAAAATTTTTATTATGAAAACTGAGATCAAACACCACAGGAATGTAACTACGTTTAATTCAATTTTTTGGCGTCATTGTTCATTTATTAGTATTGTTGTTTCTTTTGATCTTTTTATTATATATAACTGAACAAATGAATGATGATATAGAAAATTAACATTGGAGTGAAAGAAAGTCAAAACAATCAAACAGTTAGAATACATTGCAAATGATTCAAAACCAAAATTTGATGTAAGAAATATATTTTACGAATCAAAAAAATTGATTGTACATATTTAGGACGTCATCTAAAACTTTGTGCACTATTTTAGAGAAAACATTAAATAAATATCTTCGAAAATTTCAATTGCTTATATTTTCATATTGCTCTACTTTTGTCTTATAATAGTCCTTTTGAATTAGAAAAAGGTAATTGATCTTCTTCTTTTTTGATAATTAAATTTATTTTATCAATCACCATAAAGAAATACGTAACCGTAGCTAAGCGATCACAACTTTTGTCCAGATTAAGGGTGTCAACCGGGCCGGGTTGACCCGGGACCGGCACGGACCGGCCCGGTCAAAACCGGCCCGGACCGGACCGGTTTAGCGCGGGGGGGGGGGGGGGCCGGGCTGGGTTAGGGGGGGGGAAGTCAAACAACCGGTAACCCTACTACTGCAGGTCTCCTAAAATATGATAAAATGAGGGATCGAGAGGAATTAGCGAAAATGATCGCTTTGGGTTGTCTACCTTTTTCTTTTGCTTCTTCCTCTTATCTTGTTACGTATATTCAAAGGATATACAACCCTATGTTTAAAGGTATCCCTAGAAGTACCTGTAGATCTGACATCTTTAGACTTCACGGCCAATATCAAACATACATACGTTATTTGTTTAGTCACCTTCCTTCTAGAGTATGTCTAACTTCTGATATTGGCCATGCTGTAAATGGAAATGATTATTTAACAATTACATGTCATTGGATAGATGACAATACTTGTATGCAAAAACGTATTATTGCTTTTAAATATGATGAAGATCAGAGTCATACTGCAACATTTATTAGTAGTACAATTGTTGAAGTTGTCGAATTTTATAATCTAAACCAAAAAGTTTTGTGTATGTCTTTTGATAATGCTTCAAACAACAATGCTGCAGTTTCAATTTTAAAATTGAATTTACATCCACCTCTTGATGATATTTTTCATGTTAGATGTGCATGTCATGTTTACAATTTAATTGTTAAAAGTGGGCTCGATTTATTTTCAACTGAGATTACTCTAGTTAGAAGAGCTGTTGGAGTAATTCAGGGAAATAATAGACAATCTAGAATAAGAGAATTTAAGAACAAGTGTATGCAATATAACCTTACACCTAGATTCATGCCCGACGAAGTAGTTACTAGATGGAATTATACGTATATATTTTTAAAATGTTGCTACAAATATAGATTTCCAATAACAGAAGTTGCTAATGCACATTGTACTGATCCTAGGCGTATGTTAACCGGTGATACCTGGGAGGTCATTAGTGATGTGATTAAATTTTTACATAAATTTTATACTGCTACTGTTGTATTTTCTGGGGCATATTACCCAACTATTACTTTGGCTTTAGTACATATAGCTGAAATTTCTTTGCTACTATTTGAATTTAAGAAGAAAGATAGATATACGGATGCTGTTGCAAGTATGCAAGCAAAATTTAAAAAATATTTCTTTCCAATTCCTCCTGTTTACTTAATTGGTGCAGTTTTAAATCCTTCAATTAAAATGTCTGATTGTCAACAATTAATGAATGCTTTATACAATTATATGGAGATTGGGCCTACTGAAAGCCCAAATTTGTATGAATCTATGAACCAACTAAATGAACATTTACAATATCTATATACTTATTATGCAACTCAATGTGATAATGCTCGTGCTTCAACTGCTGCAAATCCCACTATGCAATGTAGCACTTCTAATGTAGTCGGAGATGATGATGAAGGCTTTGATAGTTTTAATATTTTTTCAACTTTTTCTAACACTCAAAGTAGTAGTAGGAATATAGATGAACTGCAATTTTACTTGCAGAAGCAAAAGGAGCCTCGCAGCAAGGAATTTTCACCGTTAGGCTGGTGGCAGGAAAATTCAAAGCAATTTCCCGTTCTTTACGCTATGGCGCGGGATGTCCTGAATGTCCCAATTTCCACTGTTGCATCCGAGAGTGCATTTAGCCAAGCAAGACAACAACTTGGAGACACGCGGCACTCATTGGGAAGCAATGCTTTGGAAGTCTTAGTGTGTCTAAGAGATTGGATAAGATCTGAACGAAGAAATCAAGGAAAGGAAGATCTTGATAGCCCGGAAGACGAAGAACTTGGAGATATATTAACGCACGGAAACCCATCCGAATTTAACACTCCAGAAGAAGGTCCAGAGGTTCATATTAATATGGAAGAACTTGCTATTGCAATGCAAGCCATTTGATGTAAATTGTAAACTAATTATGATACATTTTAGTTTTGAAATTTTGAATTTAAGAAATAAAGTAGCACTTGCAATAAGTGCAATTTTTTCCCCATCTTTTGTTGTGTTCATTCAATTATTACAAAGTATTAATATAACTTAATATTTATACTATACGTAATTCAAAAAAAAAAAAAAAAGATTAACCCGGCCCGGCCCGGCCCGGACCGGCTCAACCCAGCCCAATTGCAACCCGCCCCCAATTGAACCCGGACCGGACCAGCCCGGACCCGGACGGGTCATAAAATTTGGACCCGGACCCGGCCCGGCCCACCCACTGGTCGTAAGGCCTTACCGGGCAATTAACCCGGACCGGACCGGCCCGGAAAGAGAAATACCGGGCGAACCGGCCAACCCGGACCGGCCCGGACCGGTTATAACGGTAAAATTTTTTTTTTTTTTTAAAAAAAAAATTTTTTTTAGCTGCTGGGGCCCACTTGCCCGTTGGCAACGGTCCAGAACCGTTGGCCAACGGGTCTTTTTGCATTTTTGGCCCTTTTTTGTTTTTTTTTTTTGTTTTTATTAAATTACATTAATAACCCTTCTAAAAATCTATAAATACCCTCCCCTCTTCTTCATTTCCTCACTCAAAATTATCTATCTCTCTCTCAATTCTCAAATTAGCAAATATCAATCACTCTCTTCTCTTCAATTTTCAAGAATTCATATTCTACTTTCATAATTTTATTGTCTTTATTTTCCCGAATTTAATTTATCGTAATTTCTTATTTGGAAATCGGCATTCGAAGCTTGATTCTTGAAGTTCAAGTGTTCAACATTCTTGAAGTTCAACTGTTCAAGTGCTCAATTTATTGTCGAATTCTGTGCACTCTCTCCAACTCTTTCTCTTATTTAATATTTTAATTGCATATTTGATTTTAGCTTATATATTAAATTTTCCAATATGTTGAATGCTGCTAAAAGAGCGTGTAGAAAAGTTACTGGTAGGAGTGGAAGTGGTAGTGGAAGTAGTAAAAAAAGTCCTGTAGCTTCTGGTAGTAATAGTAATAATGAACCAATAACACATGTTTCTGAATCATCGCCTAATTTGCAAGATGTAAATATTGATTATGAACAATTACACCAAGATTTCGGAATAGAAGATAACGAAATTGGAATAGAAGATGAGATACCACCTACACCTACTAGTGCAAATGTTGGTAGTATTGGAGTTGGAGTTGCTAGTGCAACAAGGGGTAGAAGACCACCAGTCGCTCCAACTTCTAAATCTAATCGTAGAAAAAGAAGTCCTGTTTGGAAATTTTTTGATGAGATAGAAGATAGTGATAGAGTTAAGTGCAGACTTTGTAACGAAACGTTTAAACATTTGACCGGAGGTAATTTAGGGGGGACTGGCACACTAATTAGACATATGCAAAATTATCATCCTATAGAATGGGGGGTTAATGGGGATGGAAGTCAAACAACCGGTAACCCTACTACTGCAGGTCTCCTAAAATATGATAAAATGAGGGATCGAGAGGAATTAGCGAAAATGATCGCTTTGGGTTGTCTACCTTTTTCTTTTGCTTCTTCCTCTTATCTTGTTACGTATATTCAAAGGATATACAACCCTATGTTTAAAGGTATCCCTAGAAGTACCTGTAGATCTGACATCTTTAGACTTCACGGCCAATATCAAACATACATACGTTATTTGTTTAGTCACCTTCCTTCTAGAGTATGTCTAACTTCTGATATTGGCCATGCTGTAAATGGAAATGATTATTTAACAATTACATGTCATTGGATAGATGACAATACTTGTATGCAAAAACGTATTATTGCTTTTAAATATGATGAAGATCAGAGTCATACTGCAACATTTATTAGTAGTACAATTGTTGAAGTTGTCGAATTTTATAATCTAAACCAAAAAGTTTTGTGTATGTCTTTTGATAATGCTTCAAACAACAATGCTGCAGTTTCAATTTTAAAATTGAATTTACATCCACCTCTTGATGATATTTTTCATGTTAGATGTGCATGTCATGTTTACAATTTAATTGTTAAAAGTGGGCTCGATTTATTTTCAACTGAGATTACTCTAGTTAGAAGAGCTGTTGGAGTAATTCAGGGAAATAATAGACAATCTAGAATAAGAGAATTTAAGAACAAGTGTATGCAATATAACCTTACACCTAGATTCTTGCCCGACGAAGTAGTTACTAGATGGAATTATACGTATATATTTTTAAAATGTTGCTACAAATATAGATTTCCAATAACAGAAGTTGCTAATGCACATTGTACTGATCCTAGGCGTATGTTAACCGGTGATACCTGGGAGGTCATTAGTGATGTGATTAAATTTTTACATAAATTTTATACTGCTACTGTTGTATTTTCTGGGGCATATTACCCAACTATTACTTTGGCTTTAGTACATATAGCTGAAATTTCTTTGCTACTATTTGAATTTAAGAAGAAAGATAGATATACGGATGCTGTTGCAAGTATGCAAGCAAAATTTAAAAAATATTTCTTTCCAATTCCTCCTGTTTACTTAATTGGTGCAGTTTTAAATCCTTCAATTAAAATGTCTGATTGTCAACAATTAATGAATGCTTTATACAATTATATGGAGATTGGGCCTACTGAAAGCCCAAATTTGTATGAATCTATGAACCAACTAAATGAACATTTACAATATCTATATACTTATTATGCAACTCAATGTGATAATGCTCGTGCTTCAACTGCTGCAAATCCCACTATGCAATGTAGCACTTCTAATGTAGTCGGAGATGATGATGAAGGCTTTGATAGTTTTAATATTTTTTCAACTTTTTCTAACACTCAAAGTAGTAGTAGGAATATAGATGAACTGCAATTTTACTTGCAGAAGCAAAAGGAGCCTCGCAGCAAGGAATTTTCACCGTTAGGCTGGTGGCAGGAAAATTCAAAGCAATTTCCCGTTCTTTACGCTATGGCGCGGGATGTCCTGAATGTCCCAATTTCCACTGTTGCATCCGAGAGTGCATTTAGCCAAGCAAGACAACAACTTGGAGACACGCGGCACTCATTGGGAAGCAATGCTTTGGAAGTCTTAGTGTGTCTAAGAGATTGGATAAGATCTGAACGAAGAAATCAAGGAAAGGAAGATCTTGATAGCCCGGAAGACGAAGAACTTGGAGATATATTAACGCACGGAAACCCATCCGAATTTAACACTCCAGAAGAAGGTCCAGAGGTTCATATTAATATGGAAGAACTTGCTATTGCAATGCAAGCCATTTGATGTAAATTGTAAACTAATTATGATACATTTTAGTTTTGAAATTTTGAATTTAAGAAATAAAGTAGCACTTGCAATAAGTGCAATTTTTTCCCCATCTTTTGTTGTGTTCATTCAATTATTACAAAGTATTAATATAACTTAATATTTATACTATACGTAATTCAAAAAAAAAAAAAAAGATTAACCCGGCCCGGCCCGGCCCGGACCGGCTCAACCCAGCCCAATTGCAACCCGCCCCCAATTGAACCCGGACCGGACCAGCCCGGACCCGGACGGGTCATAAAATTTGGACCCGGACCCGGCCCGGCCCACCCACTGGTCACCTATAGTCCAGATACATCTCAGCTACTCAAATAGCATCACTAGCTGAGAGCTATCGCTAAAACATAAGTTGTACTACGTTCTAGCTCCACGTGGAGCTCCAAGATTACAAATATATGCAATTTCTCTAACAATATTGATGGGTTTTCAATATCTTAGCTTTATATTTTGATGATCTAACGAATTTATTGTCAAGAACCAAATAGGGAACTTGACATACTTGGTATACATTGCTAATCAACGGGCTCCAACTAATGAGAACTGTTGCAAACTTAAAAAATAGAGAACCAACACAGGGACCTGATCCCTTATGTTTCCCTGACAGCAGTACAAAAGTTAACTGTATACAGCTAGAAAATGACTGCCACAGAAACAGTACACAGAGTGCAGCACCGTTCTGCGGTCACTTGTCCTTTGACCAACCAAGTATTTATATCATTCAAGTGATGTAATTCAAGGTGTATTAACTAGATTATTACAACAAAACGTCACTTGAACACTTGAGAATTCACTTCAAGCATTCAAGCCTTCATAGATAGAGCATTCAATTCTCAAGTGCCTCAAGAACAAAGTTTAACGATGCTTCGGACCATTTCCTAAATCTAGTATTTTGTTGTCCTTATTTGAGTTGTAACTTTATAATTGTTCTTTATTGTAATTCCTAACTTTCTTAGCTAAAACCGTTTCTTAGGGACCCCTTTATAAAACCATAAACCCTTTGTGTTTGTGTCGTGACTAGTGTTAGTCATGAGTTGAAGTCTTTGTAATAGGTGTATTGCAAACTATCTTGTAATAGATGTATTACGAGTTAGTAAGGAATTAAGAGTGTAATTCCTAGATTGCATAGATTGTAATCGAAAAATTGCTCATAGTGAAGTTGAAATCATACTAGTGTAGGTCGTAGTTTTTTTATCCCCTTGAGCACGGATTTTTCCATGTAAAACTCCCTATCTTATTTACTTATTGTTTTATTAGTATTCTTAATGGAAACTCATAGAGGACCTAGTACTCTATGGTTTTGTGGACTCATATAAACTATCAATTGGTATCAGAGCGGCTTCCTCATATCAAGCTAACACCTAGGAAGGATCTTTATGGCTGCTCCACCAAATTTTGAAAAAGGTCAATCCACGTATAGACCACCCATGTTTAATGGAAAATACCATGGGTGGTGGAAGATAATAATGTATGATTTTATCATGGCTGAAAATTCTGAATTGTGGGATGTCATATGTGATGGTCCTTATATCCCAACGAAGAACATCAGAGATGATCTTCCATTGATGATGCCAAAGACCGAAAAAGAATACACTGACGCAGAAAGAAAAGTTGTTAAGAAAAATTTTCGTGCCAAAAAAATTTAAGTGTTTCGAATAGGACCTGATGAATATAATAAGATCTCTACTTGTGAAACTGCCAAGGAGATATGGGAATCTATGCAAACAACACATGAGGGAACCACTCAAGTAAAGCAATCTAATATTGGTTTGCTTACCACCGAGTATGTACTCCTTAGGAAGCAAAATGATGAGTTTATTCAAGATATGCGCACAAGATTCACTTCTATCATAAATGAGCTGCACTCACTTGGTGAAATCATTCCTACAAACAAGCCTGTAAGGAAGTTACTTAATATTGTGCCGAGTTCATGGGAGAGTAAGGTGAATGCCATTATTGAAGCAAAGGACCTGCATGAGCTGTCCATAAACGAGATGGTTGGAAATCTGAAAACCTAGAAGAAAAAGAGAAAGGTTGACAATGAAAGAAGAGAATCAAAGAAGAAAAAAAACCTGGTACTAAAAGCTGAAAGCAATGACTTAAGTGGGAAGGATAGTGACATGGCTTACTTAACCAAAAAGTTTCAAAAGATGGTTGGAAGAAATGGAGAAATACTGAAAAGAGGCAACTCCAGCAGACTGAAGAACTATGACCTCTGCCATAAGTGTGGAAAGTGAGGGCACTTCATCAAAGATTGTCCTCTCATGAAGAAAAAACAATCCAAATACAACCCTGATAAAGTAGCAAAGAGGAACCTGGTTCCTAACAAGCACTTCAAAAGGAAGAGATCTCCTCCAGTGAGTCTGAAGAAGAAATCGATGTAGGTGATAATTCCATGATGGTAGTTGAAAGTGAAGAAAATAAATATGATTCAATATTTGCTTTGCTAGCCCAATTAAATGATGACAACAGTGAGGTAAACTTCAGGGATGTTCAGAGAAATCTGAAATCCTATGATGAAGATGATGAAAAGAGTAATGTAAACTTCAGGGATGTTCAGAGAAATATGAAATCCTATTCCCTAAGAAACTCATGTCTTTAGCTAATGTATAAATTGATGCCTATCATAGTCTTGTGGAGGATAGAGATGCTTTGACCTTAGAGCTGGGAGAAGCTGAAAAAACTAGAGATGATCTGGTAGTATGTGTAGTTGATCTGAAGGAAACCATAAGTGATTTGGAAAATGAAAAACTGTCTTAACTGAAACAATTTGTAGCATAGAATATAAAAGAGATGAATTGGTGGTTATAGTTGTTGACAATAAGGAAACTATTGAAAAAATTGAGTAAAGAAAAGGAGGTCTTAGTGAAGAGACTGACTGAAATTGAAGAGGAGGATGGTCTCTTAAAAGTGATTCCACACCTGAGGGAAACTATAGAGGGACTAGGATCTGAGTCTAGAGCTAGAAATTCTGAGAAAAGAAAAGAGGTAGCCAATGAGGCACACATTAGGCTTGAAAACGAATTGAAAAGCTGTGAAAACTAGCTTGTGTGTTGAAATTCATAAAAACAAGCATCTCCAAACAGAACTACAATGAGTAAAAAATGATTTTGAAAAGTTCCTTTAGTGGATCTGGTCCTAGGAAGCTATTACTGCCATATATGTTAATAATGGTTGAAACAAGAAGGGAATAGGGTTTCAAAGGGAGAAAACTGCTTAAAACCCCCATAGCAAGTATGTTACCGTACCGGATAACTAGTTGTGTACCCATTGTGGGAACAACGGTCATTTCAAGGAGCATTTCCAAGCCAGCATCCAGTCTATTCAGAAAAATAAGTGTTTGCTAAAAAGGTAACTACTAAAAAGGGACCAGGTGTGACCCATAAAAAACACATGTTACCTGTATGAACAAATAGAGCTCTTATTCATCCTCTTGCCTACTACAAAGGACCTAAACTTGTTTGAGTTTCTAAAATTAACTCTTGATTTCCTTGTGCAAGGAACAGTAAAAGGAAGCAGTCAACAATGGTTCATGGATAGTGGATGTTCAAAGCACATGATTGGGAACACGATGGACTTTCTTTCACTAAAAGCCTTGCAAGGTGGGAGTGTATCCTTTGGCAATGGGAAAAAAGGGTACATTCTCGGGGTTGGAAAAGTCGGAAAATCACTCACTCACTCAATTGAAAATGTGTACTATGTCAATGCTCTTAAGTACAGTCTCTTGAGTATTTCTCAGATCTGTGATAAAGGAAATAATGTTGAGTTCTTATCCAAGATATAGATAGTTACTAATCTAGTAACTGGTGAAGTGGTACTCCTGGCCAAGAAATAAAAGAACATCTATGTTGCTGATTTCGAGTTTATACAAAGTGGTGATCTGAGTTGCTTGAAAGTTGTTGATGATGATGATGTTGAACTCTGGTACAAAAGACTGGGGCATGCAAGCTTCTCTCTTTTGAATAAACTGATTCAAAAGGACATGGTCCATGGTCTACCTATTTCAAAATTCGAAGTAACAGAAATTATATGATGCTTGTGCTATAGGGAAACATGTGAAGTCCTCATTCAAGTCTAAGAAATACATTAGCACCTCAAAGCCACTTGATCATCTTTATATAGATCTGTGTGGCCCTATGTGAGAGCAAAGTAGATGACGAAAATGGTACATCTTTGTGATAGTGGATGATACTTCAGGTTCAGTTGGACTATATTTCTGAGAACAAAAGATGAAACCTTTGAGATATTTGTGGCCTTTTTGAAGAAAAATCAAGTGAAGATGGAGTATAGAGTAGCATGCATTAGATCAGATCATGGAACAGAATTTGACAATGCCAAATTTGATGAATTCTGCAACGAAATTGGCATTACCCACAACTTCTCAGCCCCAAGAACTCCCCAGCAAAATGGAGTTGTGGAAAGGAAGAATAAAACTCTTGAGAAAATGGCAAGAACAATGTTGGTCGATAGTGGGATTGAAAAGAACTTCTAAGCTGAAGTTATCAACTCTGCCTGCTACTTGGTCAACATGTGTGTAATCATATCACTTTTGGACAAAGCCCCCCTATGAGTGGTTGAATGGAAGAAAACCCAAGCTGACTAACCTAAAAACATTTGGGTGCAAGTGTTATGTTCTCAATAATGGAAAAGATCAGCTTGGAAAATTTGATGCCAAAAGTGATGAAGGAATCTTCATGGGGTACTCTTCTCAAAGGAAAGACTACAAGATATATAACAAGTGCACTCAGTGTGTTGAGGAAAGCGTTCACGTAATCCTTGACGAGTCATATCCCTCATGTGAGAATATCAGTAAGGATGATCAAGTTGGAGAGCCTCTACTAGTTCCAAGAGAAATCATTGCCATGACAAACGAAAAGCAAACATAATGAGTCAAGTGAAGGACCCAAGTGAAAACAATACAGCTTCCTCCTTGAGGGAACCAGGTACTCCAACTACAACCCCTGAAGCTGAAAAGAGTAGTTGATGCAGTCCAGGATACTCCACAGGCAGCTGAGAGCAGAATACGAGGAAACCGCTCAGATCCACCCAGCTCCTTTCCAAATGACCCTCAAATGCCCAACTGGAAACACAAGATATCATCCTCATGAAAACATAATTACCTCTCTAGATTCTAAAGTGCAAACCAGATCAAAAGCCAGAAATTCACTTGCCTTCTCAACCTTTCTTTCCCAAATAGAACCCAAAAACATTAAGTACGCCTTGAAGGATGCAGACTGGATTACAACCGTGCAAGATGAGTTGCATCAGTTCGAAAGAAACAATGTACGACACCTGGTACCTAGAACCTCTAGGAACCAGGTGGATATTCAGGAATAAGCTTGATGAAGATGGAAACACTACAAGGAATAAGGCTAGGCTAGTGGTTCAAGGTTACAATCAGGAGAAAGGAATTGATTATGATTATATGTTTTCTCCGGTTTCATGGAAGCTATTAGAATCCTAATCACTTTTGCATCTCATATGGAATTCACTCTATTTTAAATGGATATCAAAAGTGCATTTCCGAATGGACTTCTTAAGGAAGAAGTATATGTAAAGAAACCTCCAGGGTTTGAATGTCATGAACACCCAGAATATGTGTCTAAATTGAACAATGCATTATATGAGTTGAAGTAGGCTCCTCGAGCTTGGTATGAAAGGCTATCAAAGTTCCTCTTAGAAAACAGATTTACAAGAGGAAAAATTGATAATATCTTGATATTGAAGAAATGGGGGAGGAACCTGCTCATTGTTTAGGTGTATGTTGATGATATCATTTTAGGGCAACAGTTGATTCACTATGTGAAGAATTTGCAAAACTTATAGGAAATGAGTTTGAAATGAGAATGTTGGGTGAGTTGAATTTCTTCTTGGGTCGTCAAGTGAAGCAGTCCTCAAAGGGTACATTTTCTAGGAGAAATACATCAAAGAGCTCTTGAAGAGGGTTTATATGGAAGCATCAAAAGTGATAGACACTCCCATTACAACGGCTACTCGAATCGACATAGATGAGTCTGGATCTCCTGTAAATCAAACTATGTATATATGCATTATTGGGTCTCTTCTCTATCTCACTACCAGCAGACCTAATATTGTCTTTAGTGTGGGACTATGTGGAAGTTTTCAGTCGAATCCCAAGGAATCTCATATGAAGGCTACCAAAAGAATTTTGAGATATCTTAAGGGAACACAGGACTTGGTCCTATACTACCCCTCAGTGAAAATTTTACTCTTGTTGGGTATGCTTATTCTGACTATGTTGGTTATCTTATTGACAGGAAAAGCACTTTTGAAATGGCTCACTTTCTAGGATCTTGTCTCATCTCATGAGGCACAAAGAAGGCTCTTTCAACAGCTAAAGTAGAATATGTAGCTGATATTGATACCCAATTTTTCCCTATATATTTTTAATTCACATATATACTTTTAAAATAACATATATGTATATATAAGCATGCATCAACTTTTCATAATTTTAAAGGCTTTAAATTGATTTATTTCTTCCCTTTTTACCTATAAAATTTCTGATAATTATCCTTCAAATTATTGTTGTGGTAACTTAGCCATCTAAATTTTATATTTATGCCAAAATATTACTTAAATATTTTAAGTGCATTTTTTATAATTGCATTTACATTTTGTAAAGCCAATCTGCATATATTTGCAACACTAGCCTTATTAATGCATAATTACGTTATTAATGCATAAAATGGGTATTTTATATATTTTAAATGTTAAAATAACTATTTTTAATCGTTTCAGCACGAAATATTTTGAGACATCACTTCATTATTTTTAATAAATTATATAGTATTGAAAGTGGCTATTTAAAACTTATCCAAATTTATTTTAATTTCAACCAAAATTCAACCCGATCAATTCCCAATACCAAGCCCAATTTCTAATTAAATTACCCGACCCATGCCCAAATACATTTACACGACCCAGGCCCACTTAATCTTGATCGTTGATCTCCGAGATCAACGGCCCGGATTAACTCTTTCCTTAATTAAACCGACCAATACCCCCAAAACCTAATTCATTCTGCAACCCACCCCACCGCCCTAAGATCCTCTATGCTCTCAAAACACTCTCAACCTAACCCTAATCTTCAAACGCCGAACTTTTATCCCCGGCCATCACTAGTGACCTCTTATCATCTCTCTAGCCTCCATTGGCTTCTCTCATGCCATTCTTGCCTTCTCTAAGGTCCTCAAGGGACCAGGGCCATGTCGTCTTGCATCCACGATTCATCTCCTGCCTGTTCTTAGCTATTCCAATGTGATTTCAAGCGAAGTCGTTTTATATTTGCTACGATCTATGAGTTTCTAAACAGGTTTCTTCATCTCTATATGGGTCTCTTTCGAAACCTTAATTTCTTTTCTTCAAATATATGATGATTTGAGTTTATTTCTTGAGTGTTTCACATTATTATTGAGATTATTTACAAGAATTATTTGATTTCAAGTGTTTCTTCACCTTTTCTAAAACTAGGATTTTTGGAATCTCTTTTAAAATTTTGTTTAAATGATTCTTTGTGTTTAAACATCTATTTCTCACATATTTTGACTGATTCTATGTTTCTACTACAACCTTAACTCGCCTATGGTGAAAGCCCTAATTTTTTGTAGGGTTCTTTGTTTGATTTTTGAATATTAGCATGACTAACCGCTTCTTGTTTTAAGTTTTTTTGATTCTTTGGGACTGTCTTGCCTTGATATGATTCTACTAAGTTTCTTAGTCTAAACTTGTTTCGATTCTATGTGCTTGTGTTCATCATGATTGTTCACATCAAGACTTCCCTAGTTCTTATTGAACCCGTATTGTTTAACTTTTATTTTTGCTAGAGTTATGTGTCGATTCCTTACTATCCTTATTTTACCTTATTTATATACTGAACATGCTGACTATTTCGTGACCTTATCTTTGACTGATCTATGTAATATTCTAAATTCCTCGTTTCTTTAGTTGATTTTAACATTTCCCCTTAAATCTTTAATTTTTACCTTTTTACCCATTTTGATTGATTTGCTTGCCTTAATTAATTTTTCCTTACCTTGTCTGTATTGTTACTTGATTCCTACTGATTACTTCTTTAATTAGAACTTTCTGAACCTAGCCCTAATTACATTTTCTATACTTGAATTGTTTGGAGTCTTTTCTTATTTGTTATATTCCAGCTATGCATAATTTCTTTACTTATTTGTCGCATGCTCCTTACCGTTTGAATTAATTCCCTTAATTAAAGGATGACTCGAACTGATTTTGCTCTTATTTCTATAATTAGAGAACAATATCATTCTTACCTTATTTTACCTAGCTTTCAAACTACTATATATTGCTCTCTTCTACTGTCTTAGACACACACAGACACATTAAGTTCACATTTCTCATAGACTCAGAAGCTCTCCTGCTTTCTTCGTTACTTACTATATTTACTTAATTAGTCGGCTACAAGCCAAGGCTAATTATTACACTCTCCTGTTCCTTACCTTTCGTTTACTCTCTTTACTAGTATGTTCTGATTTTTAAATTCAAGCTCTCAAACCAATGTATTTCATACTGCTTCAGTTTATCATATTCCTAATTTGTTTCTATCTTTTATTTTGTTGTTCAACATGTAATTGACCTATTACTTCACCTAATTATGTCTTATAACTTCTAGAATCAGCATGTCTTATGAACTCGTAGTCTGTTTAAATTTTACTTTGCCTTGTTTCTGAACATTGGTTCATTTGCTATCTAATCTTTAATATGACCCTTTCTTTACAAAGTAATTTTGTCACTCCAAGTTGTTTGATTCTATATTGGTTCTGGAACTCTTATTGTGTAATAAGGCCAAGTGCCAGTAGTGCCAACTTACTGACACACTTGGTATACATTGCTAATCAACAGACTCCAGCTAATGATGACTGTTGCAACCTTAGTGGATAGAGAACCAACACAAGGACTTGATCCCTTGTATTACCCTGACAACAGTACGAAAGTCAACTATGTGCATATGAAAAATGACTGCCACAGAAACAGTGCAGCACAGTTCTGCAGTCACTTGTCCTTGGATCAATCAAATGCTTACATCATTCAAGCGATGTCATTCAAGATGTATTAACAAGAGTATTACAACAAAACATCACTTGAACACTTGAGAATTCACTTCAAGCATTCAAGACTTCCAAGGTGGAGCATTCAATTCTCAAGTTCCTCAAGAACAAAGTTTAAAGCTGCTACGGACCATTTCCTAAATCTAGTATTTTGTTCTCCTTAGTTGGGTTGTAACTTTGTAATTGTTCTTCATTGTAATTCCTAACTTACTTAGCGAGAAGCGTTTCTTCGGAACCCCTTTGTAAAATCATAAACCCTTTGTATTTGTATCGTGACTAGAGTTAGTCATGAGTTGAAGTCTTTGTAATATGTGTATTGCAAAGTGGCTTATAATAGGTGTATTTCGAGTTAGTCGGGATTAAGAGTTGAATTCCTAGATTGCATAGGTTGTAATCTAAAAGTTGCTCATAGTGAAGTTGAAATCCTATCAGTGTACGTCGTGATTTTTTTATGCCCTTGAGCAGGAAAAAAATTCCT
Source organism: Nicotiana benthamiana (assembly GCA_034376525.1). NCBI lineage: Eukaryota > Viridiplantae > Streptophyta > Magnoliopsida > Solanales > Solanaceae > Nicotiana > Nicotiana benthamiana. The sequence goes on from CM067331.1 coordinate 49,512,031, forward strand.
TATCTTATACTTACTATTTTATAAGTACTCCTAATAGAAATTCATAGAATACTTAGTACTCTATAATTTAATGTACTCATATAAACTATCAAATATTATCAAGCTTCTGCCCTTTTGTTCAAAGGTTCGTTGGTTTCTTTAATGCATATCGCATGCACGTTCTGAAATTAATCTTTTTAATTATATTCTACGTAGGAGTATTACTTCTAGACCATTATGAGCAGATTATGTTTACTTTATTCTTTTAATAATACCATTTGTAACAACTCTTTTTATATCAAATGGACAAAAAATGCCAACAATAAATCAGTTGTGGTGTAAAACATTAGGAAGTAAATTTAGTTATTTGGGATGAAACACTTACGGGGAACCTTATATAAAATTCAACTTTTACCAATATCCTCTTAAATTTGTCCAAAAATAATTGCATGTTTGCTTGTATACTGCAATATCAATAAATAAAAGATATAGTCAAATAATTTTAAGTGTTGGACTATATTTGATGCAGCACATTTTATTGCATTGACTATTATATGTCGCATTTTCAAATCAATATCGACAATAAAAATTCTAATCGTAACTAGTAGTCAAAGTATCATAAGGGAACAAAAAAAAAAATCGTATATAAAGAACTATAAGGTAAGATATGATTATATTTTTTATTTCTATATTATGAATACATGTTCAGACGATGATGTTGAAGTATTTTAATTTAAGTATAATGTAAGTGTAATAACTTTTAAAGATTGTTACATTTTATTCTATATTAATTGTTGCATTTATATAGATAATATTTTAGGTAAATTTAATTTTTGGTTCCTTAATACAGTAACCAATTAATTGAGAATTTACGTGAAAAATATGAATGTTTAGCGATCGAAAATCAACGTGTAATTCTTATGGTACAACGGATATTCATAAAAATTAGTGTTATATTAAAAATACGAAGTTCCTATTAGAAAGTTATTCACCTTTGACCTTTCGTAACTATATTTTATGTTGGATATAATTGTAATTCTAATACTAACAATTTCTTTTTGCGGGAAAACAAGCAGTCATTGGCTTTCTTTAGTTGCGTTCAGAATTCAATTAAGCTTTACTTTGTTTAGAATTAGGATTCTTTAATGCCGTGTGGTTTTCTTTTAAGTTTAGGCTTCTTTAGCTCTTTCTTTGTTTATGCTTTCCTTTAGGTTTAGGATTCTTTAATTTCCCATGTTAACTAGTTTCGTAGGTTGTTAGTTACTGCCAGATTCTATTGTTACTATCACGCTTAATTATGTTAAAATGGTCATTATAAATATAATTCGGTTTTAAGTTAGGAGTCGAATTCTCAAGAAACCAACTTATCTATTACAACTCTTTAATAATATTATTTTCAACTCAACTAATTTCTAGATGCAAAATTTTTTATCAATCAAACTTGGGTTGTGTTTAATTATTTGAAATAATATTAGAATAACAATATGCTAGATTAAAGGTAATTCAAAGATAAAAGACCTAGGGAAGTGATTTCCCCTAGTTTAGGTCTTGACTCTTTCCCTATAATCTTGCCATAATACTCTGTGAGGATTAAGAGCTATGGGTTATCGTGATTATCTCTCGATCAACTACAATACGTTACTAAAGCATTCTCTCAAACTACTCTAGCTGACAATATGTGCAGCTCAAAATTATCCCACCAAAGTTTCGTTATTTCTAAACCCACTTTTAACTTCAAGTAATGAATCTCTTTAGTTACCCAAAAGTGATGTTGTTCAATAAATGTCTAACCTAATATTCTTTCTCAAGTAATATGAGGTAATTATACACGATTAATCAAGGGCCCATTCAATAATCACCATAGAAGACGTAGTTGAACAATCATATAATAAATCCGGCTCGATTATAACAAGTTGAGTCAATACTTCAATCAATAATTAGTTTCATCAACCCTAGATAATTGTTAGCTACTCATAACAAAATAAGATAAAACTACAAAATTGTTCATAATGTATACTTGTATGGATTAAAAGGAGATAGAAAACCTATAATGTTTAGTTGAACTTTTCACACTTATTCTTGCCTCCAAAATACTCTCAAAACAAGCTTATTTGTGTCTTAGGCGAGCTTCTAAAGTTTATAAGGTTTTGGAACAATTTTTCCCCGAATTACAATTTGGTCCCTAATTTTCTAGCACGTGAACAGTTCAGCGCAGTCGCAGCAAGATCGTGGTGAGCCCGAGGTGAAGGCTAAACATTTTACCTCGCGCAATTATCTGTCGCAGTTCAACTGTGGTTCCACTGCGATCGTGGTGGATTTCACATCAGTCTATTTTTCTGCTTCTTTATGCTCGGGTGCTTCTTGATTAGGTATTTTCTTCACATTATTAATTTCAAAATACTCCATAATACTTCCTCACTTAGATTATTTCCTGCAAATCAAAAGAATACTAATTAGAGCATTTTGTTATCAATTCACCTATAAAACAACAATAAAGCATTGAATATTAAGGTGTAAATATCATCTATATAGCCTAATATCAACACTCCATGGTTAAATCATTTCTAGTCCTCTAGCAATCCACCACACTCTATCAAAGTTCCTTCCCTAAGCTTTTCCCTTAACGAATCACACCTTGAATAATTTACCAAAGTTGCACCTAATAGTGAACAACCTTTGCCTCAGAAGTTGAATCTCTTGTACCATGCAATATTTGCACTTACTCAAACTACTATATATAGGAGTCATGACTTACCATGCACTCACATCACATGCCCTCACATCACACAAGAGAGTAGTTCACAATTAATATGATTAAAACCACTTAGGAACTCAAATGGACAAAATTCACTCACTCTCCAAAAGAACATTCACATGCCACAAAGATACACTATATATTTGCCCATAGTGTAATACTCTACTAATTGATCCTATCGAATCTAAGATCAATTAGGACTTTATTTTGTTGCAATGTAGGCTAAGGGATGGGTAGGATATATTTGGATATAGTGACTAACCTTCCAAAGAACTTTTAATACAAAGCACATTAACATTCCATATCATTCTTGTGTCAACCAGACATTTCCCACAATTTATTTATATATCTCATTCCTTTAGGTGCATTTGCATCAAGCTATCACTTATCAACTACTACATTTATTCAAAAATCTTTTTCTTCATGGTGCTTATTCTTTTATTCTTCAAAAATGCACCTTTCCTCTATTTAATTGGCTCCACTCAAAACCATCCCACCACCCCATACATTAACTTTTGCATATGTCAAGGACATTCAAGTGCTCATGAGAGGTAAAGGGTTTCAAACAGAAGGCTATTCAAATAATTGGGTAAGGTTCGCAATATGGCTGTCGAAAAAACAGGCTTATAGGCTCAACAGAGTTAACTACGATGTATTTCATTCAGGTGGGTTTATGTTATATATCTGCCTTAACAAATAAATGCATATATCACTTCTATGACTGAACAAAGATACTATTTCACATTGCAAATACAGAATAGCTCATACACACATGGCATATGACTCACTCCGAATTGATTTATAAAGACATTCGCTTCTGAGTGTTCAAGTCAGCTACAAACATACAACTTTAAGGCACTTTAGCAAGATTCAACCATTGATACTAGGCCTTACACTCTAATGTCGATTGTGTTCAGGTGTATTATCGCCAAGGTATTCTCTTTCTATTGCAGCTCGTAGCCCATCAATGGTAACTAAAACTAAAAAAATTAAATAAAAACTACCAACACCTGGTTAAAACTAAACCCTTGAAAAAGAACCGTGATCCAAAGAAAAACAAAGGGGGAGTTACTACACTACCTAAAAATGAAAAAAATCTTTTTGGTATTTTCTTTATACTAACTTTCCTCAAGAACTGTTTCTATTATCCGTCATCAAGAAGAGTCTATATATTCTTTTTTTTAGCATTGACTTAGTCCCTCAAGAACCACATCGAAAAAGACCTGTCATCGGGACAAGTCAACTTTCCTATTTTAAGCTTACCCAATTTAATTATCAATCAAACCACAAAACAAAACAATCAAGAATTACATGTCAAAATAAAAAAAAATCAAGAATTACATGTATATACACACATTGAAGTATCCCCCACCCCACACTTAAAAGATAGTCATGTCCTTATGGTATAAAAAAATTAAGGAACAGTGAAGTAAAGGAACTTTCCTAAAAGATCACGCCTGATTGGAGACGTCGTCTGGGTTCACATTGCAAGCACGACCCAAAGCTCTTAACCAGCCTAAGATTTTCTTCCCTAACGTGGTCTGGTAGGTGGCTAGAGTGTCAACTCTGGTGCCCAGTTCAGCGAACGAAGTGTGGATACTAGCCATATCCTGCTCCAAGACGTCAGGCGGGTGCTTTGGTGGGGCTGTGATGTGCCTGCCTCATCAACTCTAGTAGGTGGTGGGACCTCAGTTACCTCAACATCATCATCATTAGATTTATCACCTGATTCAATAACATTCACCACCGGCTCGATCCCAATTCTGATTTTTCTTGCCACGAATAGGGCTTTCTGTGGTAATTTCCCATCAACTCTAAGGTTCTCAGGGACTCTAGGAAGACGGCACAACTTGGTGACTAAAGAAGGGAAGTAGAAGCCTTTAAGTATCTCTGGTGATCTAATGAACATCTCTTCATAGAGGAGCTAGGACACATCAAAATTCATGTGGGCCATGAAACAGTAGATTGCTGCCGCTCGTGGTTGATTGCCATCGGTTGTATTGCTAGAGGGAAACAACCAACTGTTGATGATTGTGAGCCAACACTTAGCCTCCCAATGAAAGACTGGGAGTTAAGTGTGATCCGGTGCTTTATCCATATGTATTCTTTTTCTGGAATACAGATAGTCTCAAGAAGAGTTTCTCACAAGGCACTTGTTTAGCTATAAGTATGATAAGTATCATATCCCCCCCGAACACTGGCAGCCGGTACACCCTGCGGATGGCCTTGATGGATGCATCTACCCGTGAACTCCATTTTCATGTTCCGGGAAGTTAGCATAGAATTCCCTAACCACTTGAACATTGGTCTCCTCCGGTTCCTCAAAAACGATGTCCAGCTGACACTTCCTCAACTCATTGAATATATTCGGGCATTTCACATCTAAGGTTGCTCGATCAATATGCACCTTATGTAACAACTTCTTAGCCACTTTTGCATTGTACCCGTCCTCTACCATTTGGAGACAAACCTAGTGCGGTTAAACCGTGCTGCACTAGCTTGACCCCTGCATCTTGAAGAGCTTCCCGATTCACTAACGGAGGATCCGGTGTTGCGTATATTCCTAGATGGATTCATTTTACCTGGAAAATAGACAAATGTCTTTTCAGTGAGGGTGTGAGATGTGTGAACTGTAGGTGGTTACTCAGACTTCACCACAACCATGTCACATTAGCCCTTATAACTTCATTGGGGCAATTCCCCAAACACCTTGTGAGCAAGACAATTCTTCACATACATAGCCAATACGGGTACATCAATGCTTCCCCCAAATCACAAGTTTTACTACACGATTACACCCCAAAACAATTAATTCAAAACCCACAAAATACATTTTTTACACCACATTATGCACATAATCCCTTAACAAGCATCCACCAAGACAAAATGCAAAAGAGAAAAAAAAGGAACAAAAAGAAATCTACTAGAAATACTACATCATTACAACATTAATTACCTAAAAACTACAATAAAATACAAAATATGAGGTAAGGGAGAAGAGATATACCTTGATGGAAAAGGTAGGAGAGGAGTGGGGATGGGGGAAGTACGACGAGTGAAGAAGAAGAAGAAGAAAAGAAGAAGATAAGGGATCTGAGAGTTAGAGTTTAGAGACAGAGAGATGAGATAAGCGAATTGAGAGGGTTAGGTGAGTGGGGGTTGTTTCATTAGGGGTTAGAAATATAAAATAAAATAAGAAGAAAAAGAAATAAAAGGAAAAAATAATATAAAACAAAAACTTACCTGGTACCCATCACGGTCGACTGCGGTCCTACTGTGGCCGGGATGAGTTAAATAATGCTAGGCAGTGTAATAGCCTCTCACAGCAGTCGAGCCACGGTCCCACCGCTGTTGCGATGGGTTGACGTTCTTAAGGAAGACTGCTCGCCTCTTACCGTGGTCCTGCCACGATCGTGGTGTTGTGCAATTTCTTTTTCATGGTTACATACATGAATGAAACACAACAATTGTGGGTTTTCTCCCATGCAGCGCCTGATTTAACATCGCGGAATGATGCAGGTTCGGAGCATCACTCCTCATTCATGTACTGGGGCTTTTCCAACATTATTATCTATCTGGCCCCTTTCTCATTTTCCATTCCAAGTTAGCATTTTAACCTCTGACCATTCATTGTGAACTTATTCATCCTATCTTCTGATTTAATCTCAACAGCTTCACTTGGGAACATTTGCACCACTATGAAGGGTCCTGACCATCGGGACTTCAACTTACCCGGAAACAATCTCAATCTGGAGTTGTATAACAATACTAGCTCTCCAGATTTGAAGTTTCGGTCCACAATGTGCTTGTCATGCATCAGATTCATCCGTTCTTTGTACAATCTAGCACTTTCGAATGCCTAGAACCTGATTTCCTCTAGCTCATGTAAACCACTGACTCTGTTGGGGCCTGTTGTCCTATGTCCAAGTTCAACTGCCGCAGTGCCCAAAGTGCTTTGTACTCAAGCTCTACCGGTAGGTGGCATGCCTTTCCAAATACCAACTTGAATAGTGATATACCAATTGGAGTTTTGAAGATTGCGCGGTACACCCACAATGCATCATCCAACTCTCTTGCCCAATCAGTCCTTGTTGCATTCACTATTTTTGTAAGGATACTCTTAATCTCCCTGTTGGACACTTCAACTTTCCCTCTTGATTGTGGGTGGTATTATACCGAACTGCATACTTTCCCAATAGTCTTGCGAATGATCTATGCAGAAATGTGTTCCACCATCACTGAGTATAGAACTTAGGGTGCCAAAACGTGTGAAAATGTTATTCAGGAAACTTGCTACCCCTTTAGCATCATTGGTCGGGAGAGCCACTGTTTTGACACACTTGGAGACGTAGTCAACTGCTACCAATATGTACTTGTTACCATACGAGCTGACAAATAGCCCCATGAAGTTGATCCCCACATGTCAAACACATCCACCTCTTGAATTGGGGTCATTGTCATCTCATGTCTGAGAGATATGTTGCTTGTCCTTTGTCATTCATCGCAACTTTTGACATAGCATGGGCATCTTTGAACAGAGTTGGCCAATATAAGCCCAACTCAAACACCTTAGTTGTTGTCGGGAATCCTCTATGGTGTCCACCATATGGTGAAGCATGGCAAGCCTACAAAATAGAATTTTGAACTTTCTCGGGGATATACCACCGGATCATGTTATCTACACAGATTTTAAACAATAGAGGTTCATCCAAATAATAAGACGGACAATCACGAAAGAAAATTTTCTTTTTAATTGAGGAGAGTTCATGAGGTACAATACCACTTGCTATACAATTGGCAATGTCAGCATACCATAGTGCCTCCTCCATTGTCATTGCTAGTAACTGTTCATCCGAGAATATTTCTATTATAACCTTTACCTCTACCTTCTTTTCAGCTCCTTCCAACCTTGAGAGGTAGTCAGCCACTTGATTCTCTGTCCCGTTTCTATTACGTATCTCCAGATCAAATTTTTGTAATAGAAGAACCCAGCGAATAAAGTATGGCTTTGACTCCTTCTTTTCTATCAGGTACCTAATTGCTTCATGGCCAGTGTAAATAATAACTTTTGAGCCAATCAAGTATGACCTGAATTTGTCGAATGCAAAAACGACAGTCAACAACTTCTTTTCCGTCACTGTGTAATTGAGTTGTGCACCGCTTAGCATTCTGCTTGCATAGTAAATCGGGCATATGATCTCAAACGGTTGCTCCCAATTGGGTGCAACAATGATAGGTGCAGTCACCAATCTATTCTTCAACTCCTCAAATGCCAACCTGCAATCATTAGCGAACACAAAGGGATGATCCTTTTCAATAAGTTTACGCAACGAGTTAGCAATCTTAGTTCTATCTTTGATTCACCTGTAGAACCCGGCATGCCCAAGGAAGCTTCTCACCACCTTGACTAAAGTAGGCAGTGGTAACTTCTCAGTCATGACAACCTTAGCATGGTCAACCTCAATTCCCTTTCTGGACACTCGATGCCCCAACACTATCCCTTATTGTACCATAAAATGGCACTTCTCCCAGTTTAGCACTAAATTTGGCTCCACACATCTTTTGAGTACTCTTCTTAAGTTGTGAAGACAATCCTCCAATGAATCCCCCACCACAGAGAAATCATCCGTAAAACCTCCATAATGTCCTCTACCATGTCTGTGAAAAGCTAACATGCACCATTAAAATGTTGCTAGTGCATTGAAAATCCCAAAAGGCATTTTCCAAAAGACAAAGATGCTATACGAACAGGTGAAGTATGTTTTCTCTCTGTCTTCAAGGGCTAGTAAGATCTAATTGTACCCTGAATATTCATCCAAGAAATAAAAGTGCGTTCGCCCAGCCAGCTTGTCCAAAATTTAGTCAATGAATGCCAGGGGGAAGTGGTCCTTCTGGGTGGTTGTGTTCAATTTTCAGTAATCTATGCAAATCCGACATCCTGTGACTATGCGAGTTGAAATCAACTCATCGCTCTCATTTTGTACATCCTTCATCCCCCCCTTTTTCGGCACACATTGGACAGGGCTGACCCAATTACTGTCAGAGATAGGGAAGATGATTCTCGCATCTAACCATTTAATCACTTCCTTCTTCACCACCTCTTTTATATTCGGATTCAGTCTACGTTGATGTTCTCTGGAAGGTTTGTATACTTCTTCCAAGAGAATCTTGTGCATGCAGAAAGCTGGGCTAATACCCTTTATGTCTTCCATGGCCAACCAATGGCAGTCTTACATTCCTGTAGTACCTGTTGGAGCTGCTCTACTTACAATCTAGCAAACCGGATGATATAATGACAGGCAAAGTAGAATTAGGGCCTAAGAAAACGTACCTAAGGTGAGCTGGGAGCGGTTTCAACTCCAGCTTGGGTGGTTCCTCTATTGATGAATTTACTGGAGGTGTAGCCCTTTTTTCTAACTCAAGGGACTCGAATTGAGGTTCCCTTTTCTAAAATCCTTGGACTTCAAGTGCCATGACCCACTCAGCTAATCCTTCACCATCCATCTCCTCTAAATTTGTCAGGCATACCTCCAATGGATCATTAGCAGTCAAGGTCACATCATCCTCTTGTTGGATCATATCCACTGCCTCCACTAGGGATAAATTAGCATATTTACTGGGTCTCCTCATGGATTGTTGAATGTTGAATATGACTTCTTCATCGTTGAGCCTCATTTTTAATTCCCCAATTTCACAATCAATTAGTGTTCTCTAGTGGCTAAGAATGGCCTTCCTAAACTAATAGGTATCTCCTCATCTACCTGAAAATCAAGAATAACAAAGTCTACAAGAAACACAAACTTCCCCACTTGTATCAACACATTATTAAGAATCTAAGTTGGCCGTTTAACCATGCGGCCAGCCAGTTGCAACAACATCGAATACGATCTAGCTCTGACGATACCCAGTTTGGTGTATATAGCTAGAGGCATCAAATTTATGTTAACTCCTAAGTCACATAATTCCTTTGCAAAGGCATAACTCCCGATAGTACATGGAATAGTAAAGCTACCTGGGTCAGACATCTTTTGAGCCATTGGCCGTGTCACTATTACGATGTAGGTTTGCGTCAGAGTTACTATGGATAGGTCCTGAAAATCAAACTTTCCTGACATTAGGTCCTTCATCATCTTCGCATAGCCTGGCATCTCCTCAAGGCATCCATCAAAGGAATATTCAACTAAATTTGACGCAACATCTCCATGAATTTCTTGTATTGATCTTCCTTTTTTTTTACCGGTATCTGAGGGAATGGTGCAAGTATCACCCTTTGTGCACTGCTTGCTGGCTTCTCTCTGTTTGGATTCTGTGGCACAAGAGATACTACATGTTCTGCAGCTTGTTCACTCACCTTAGCCTTACTCTTTTCATCTTGACCCTATTCAACCACTACTTTAGTAAGTTCTTATGGTTCATCTACCTCTAGTGGAACTGGAATGGCTGACGTAGTCTCTTTGTGGCTTGTGAAACTTCCTACTCTTCGTCTAAATCTCTCCCATTCTGGAGACTTACTGCCATCAGCTAATTCGGGTTTTGCTCCTTGGGGTTAATATTTGTGTCTGCTGGCAATGTTCCTCGGGGTGGTTGTTTAAAGCCATAGACAGCTACCCCAACTGAGTTTCAATGTTCTTTATAGCTAAATCATGCACTGCCACTTTTCCTGCATCTTACCATTTGTCCCAATGAGTTGCTGAAGCATACCCATGATCTCTACCATGTTGTTATCTTGTTGCTTAGGAGGTGGCTGATATGTCACCTATTGATGATTCTGCTATGAATAACCATGTTGTCTTTGGTATGGCACCATTTGGCCTTGGGGTTGCATACCCTCAGGTTGTTGGTTGTTTGGCCTTTATTGCTGATTTGGTGCCGGTCTCCATTGTTGTCCTCCATGTCTCTGACCCCCAAAGTTGTTGGCATAATTCATGTCTTCTCTTACCCCTTGACTGTCACCTTCTCTACTCAACTAACACATATAAGACTGATTAACACAGGGTGTATACAGTCCTCCATTTGTTGTGTCAACAATATTCACCTGCTTGGTACCCATATCAATCTTGTTTGTCAATATACTCATCTGAATCATGAGTGTGGCATGTTCTCTGCATGCGAATTATTTGGGTCAAGAGGAACTGAATGCACTATAGGTGCCAGTCTTGTACCTCGAGTCATCCACCCCAAATTCTAGGACATCTTGTCAAGAAGGACTTTGCACTCAGTGAATGTCTTACTAAATAATGCACCTCCAACTGAAGCATATACATTGTCCTTTAAATCATTAGCTAACCACATGTAGAACCTCTGACCAAGCATCTGGTCTAGAATACCATGGTGAGGACACTTCACTAGCATTCCTTTGAATTGTTCCCAAGTTTCATGTAAGGTCTCAGTCGACTGCTACTTGTACTGTAATATTTCATCAATCTGCCTTGCAGACTTATTGGACGGGTAGAACTTATTTAGGAATAGCTCGACTAATTCCTCCCAAGTGACAATGGAATTAATAGGGAGCAAATTTAACCAAATTTGAGATTATTCCTTTGTCACAGAGAATGGGAACAGTAACAACTTGATAGCTTCCGGAGTCACATTCGGTTGCCTTTGGGTCACACAAATCGACAGAAAAATTTTCAAGTGTTGCGAAGGGTCTTCAATTTTAGAAAATACGCTTAACGCTAGAGGAGGGTGAATAGCGTTATAATAAAATTTAGCGTAAACTTGCGGAAATTAAAATTTGCAGGAAATAAATAAGTGCGTTAAATAAACAAAAAGGAAAGAACGCACCGATATATTCTGGTTCACCACAACACGTGGCTAGTCCAGTCCCCGAGAGACTCTCTCGAGATTTTCCACTAACTTGTTAAGCTTACGGGTGCTCAACAAACCTTTACAACTTAAGGACACAAGCCTTAACACCTTTGCTCAGAGATACAACACTCCAAGACTTCAACCAAGGAAACACAAGTTCCTTACAACAAGAGAATCACAATTCTCATACAAGTGTATTAAACACTAAAAACTCAAACACAATACTCCTTAATGAGTAGATATGAGTAAAAGAAGTAAGCTCTAGATCACAACAACTTTGGACAAGAATATGGCTCTCAAAAGCTTTATGAAATTGAATATAAAATGATAAACAAAAGTATGCAAGCTTATAGCAATGTAATGATCAGTTATAGTATGTTGTTGTGTTTAAAACACTGAAATGAAGCTGTATTTATAGTTGAAAAACTTGGCATTACCATTGCCTAATTGCCAATTAAGAGTTGCTGATTTTACTCACTGACAATTGATTGTCAAACCCCAACAATCGATTGTCTGCCAGTCAGATCAAAATTCAATCCCAGATTTTACACTTGATAATCGATTACTTACAATCCATAATCGATTACTGGCAACGTTCAAAAAATCCTTTCCAGATTTTACCACAAACAATCGATTGCCCAGAATCAACAATCGATTACTCAGCAACGTTCAAAAAAATCTTTTCCGGATTTTAATCAAAACAATCGATTATACAAAATCAATAATCGATTACCCAATAACATTCAAAAAATCTTTTCCGGATTTTAATCAAAACAATCGATTATACAGAATCAATAATCGATTACCTGATGGTATTTGAAAACTTTACGACACTGGTCAGCTTCACAATCGATTGCACAAAGTCAACAATCGATTACTTTTCAGTTTTTGAAAAAAAATTTAGACACTGTCTCTTTGACAATCGATTGTCCAATGTAACAATCGATTATTTAATAAATTTGAAAATCACTGGAAGACACTGTCTCAACATAATCGATTACCATTACTTCATAATCGATTATTCTGAGTTTTGAAAAACTTTGATGGAGACTGCCTCAGTCACAATCGATTGTCATTAGTTCACAATCGATTGTCATGCAGGTTTGAAAAACCTGATGCTCACTGTCTTACTCACAATCGATTGTCATTAGTTCACAATCGATTGTCATGCAGTCTTGGCTTAAAAAAATCGATTATCATAAGTACATAATCGATTATCTTAGTCAAGATTTTTAAGGCATGTCTAAAAATTATTTTGACTACTGTAAATATGCATAATTTAAAATCATTTGACATTAAATTAAATATGCATGATTTTGGAAAATAGTTTTATGAGAGAAGCCATGTTACGAGTCAAGTTGTAGGATCAAGATCACAATTAAGAATGACTCAATTAAACTATAAAACTTTGTCTTGAGCTTGAATCTCGTTGTATATCAATTGTGCGCTTGTTTCTTGAACTTCGTCATATATCAATTTTCGCTTCGTTTGTCATTCATCAAAACCTATACAAAAGAACACACGTTTTAGTATATTGCATTGAGAACGTGTTTCCAACAATTTCCCCCTTTTTGATAATGGCAAACATTAAGCGGGATATGCAAGACAAGCAATTTATATTGACGATTCAAGACAAGTATATACATGCAACAAGTATGCAATTTGTTCCCCCTCAATTTGAGAATTCCCCCTCAATTTAAGCTTATAACTTGAGAGTGCATCATACCCGTTATCTTCCCCCTTTTGCCATTAGCAAAAATAATAATAAGATGCCAAAGATGAAGTAAACCTTGTTTATTTATTGGATCGAATTACAGCAACAGGGAAGACAAAAACAAACTTAAAAACTACAATTATTCATTCATCATTTTCCGCCTCATCATCCGGCGCTGCTTCATATGGAACAAGACCCGCATATGGATAATGAACGTGGTCAAAATATCCATGGATCTCGTGAGTTAATTGACCAAAAGAAGAGGTCAATGAAGCAATTTGGTCGGAAATGAATTGGAGGGAAGGCTCTTGAGGCGGAGGAGCACGACGGGTTGGAGGAGGAGCAGGCGCTACATGATCACCGTCATGATGAAAGAAGGATTCCGAAATTTCCCACTTTTTGGTACTCTTTTTGAGGGGACCATTTCCAGTGATAAATCCGGTGGCTTCAAGAAAGTTCATGAACGGAACCATCTTGATAGGGATAGTTCGGACGAGGAGGGGCAGCAGAGGCGGATGCGCCGTGCCTAGCAGAACAGGAACGTTTTGAGTGACGGCCCGACATTTTTAATGAAAGCTGCTGGATTTTGCAAAAGATTAGAGAGAATTTGATATTTTGAAAGCTAAAATTGATGCTTGAGTGAATGAATATGAACATATATGAAGCCTATTTATAGAGGGAAGAGTGGCTTATCATTTATGGAAGAATTCTGCTGAGAATTTAAAGCCAAATCAGTCAGAAACGGTAAAATAAATTCACTGACCGTTAGACAATCGATTGCTGAGATGCAATAATCGATTGTTGAGGAGTTATGACCTGACTTGGAACTGACACAATCGATTGAGGAGCCAAACGGTAACAAGATTTTAAATTTCTGACATGAAATAATCGATTATATATGTGAAATAATCGATTGTTTTGGACAAGCATTGCTGAATGGCTGAGACAGAAATCGATTATGCAATTTAAGGAATCAATTTTTAAACAAAGCTGCATAATGAACCTAAACCATAAACAATCGATTAGTGATACTGCTAATCGATTTTCAGCACAGTAAAATAATCGATTATTTGCTTGGAACAATCGATTGTTCTGTGCCAAAACTTTATAATTCCCCCTATCTTTTAGGGCGATACCTGCAAAATAGAATTAAACGTCTCCGACGCTCAAGTCAGTAATTTGTAAAGAAGTAATAACTTAAACTAGTGTTGCCAAGTGAGAACGTGAGCTCTTCAGAAGTGTGTCCTAAAGTGTTCTTAAGAGAGTTTCGGGTACTTACCTTTCCTCCGACGTCTCCAATTACCTGTTCAAGAGGGTGATCTTTGATCGTCCTCCACTCATTTGGCACTTTTGTTTCTTTTTCAAATTGTGGCGCTTCTTCCGTTGGTTGTTCCTCAGTTTCATCATTATTTTCCTTGGGTGGTTCCTCTTGTATTTTGTCTTTCAAGCTATCTAAGATACCTGCAAGATCAAAACCGGAATCCTTTCTCGCCAAGCGAGCATTATTTTCGGAAAATACAACATGAGGGGATTCCTCCACAATTTGGGTTCTTTTATTAAAGACCCTATATGCTTTACTACGTGAGGAATATCCAATGAAAATACCTTCATCCGACTTAGCATCAAATTTACCCAATTGGTCTTTGCCATTGTAATGAACAAAACATTTGCAACCAAAAACTCTAAAATAGGAAATATTTGGTTTTCTACCCTTATAAAGTTCATAGGGGTTTTCATGAGTATCGGCCGAATTACTACTCTATTTAGAACATAGCAAGTGGTACTCACGGCGTCCGTCCAAAAATGTTTGGGTATCTTAGCTTCGTCGAGCATGGTTCTAGCCATCTCTTCGAGACACCTATTTTCCCTTTCCACCACCCCATTTTGTTGTGGTGTACGTGGAGCGGAAAAGGTATGCTCGATTCCGAGTTCGTCACAAAAGTCCGCAAAGAGATTGTGATCAAACTCTCCCCCATGTTCACTTCTAATTGAAGTGACGGTTGTTTCTTTCTCATTTTGAACACGCTTAAGAAAATATTTAAAATTTTGAAAAGCATCACTTTTATTGGCAAGAAATAAAGTCCAAGTAAATCTCGAGTAATCATCAACAATCACAAAAGCATATTTATTTCTTCCTAGACTTTCAATGCGAGAGGGACCAAATAAATCCATATGAAGCAATTGCAATGGTCTAGAAGTTGAAACAATGTTTTTTGATTTGAAAGATGCTTTTGTTTGCTTCCCCTTTTGACACGAGTCACAAATAGAGTCATTTTCAAATTTTAAATTGGGAAGACCAACAACTACGTTTTGAGAAATCAATTTGTTCAAAAGATGCATATTGATATGTGCTACTCTACGATGCCATAGCCAAGTATCATCCTCTTTACTCATTAGACAATCAACATAATCGGGTGAGGAATTAGCAAGATCAACCATATAAATGTTATCCACTCTAAAACCACGGAGGATAATTTTGAAATCACTACGTCTGAACACTAAGCATTCATCCGAATCAAATAAAGCAAGATTTCCCTTGTCACACAATTGGCTTATGCTCAAGAGATTATGCTTTAATCCTTTAACAAGTAATATATGCTTAATAGAGGAATTTTCATCCTTACCGATCGAGCCGATGCCAATGATCTTTCCTTTATTGTTATCACCGAAGATAACACTTCCTCCTTCTTTGTGCTCTAATTGAAGGAATTTGGATTCATCTCCCGTCATATGCTTGGAGCATCCACTATCAAGGTACCATAGTACACTTGATCCCTTCAAGCACACCTACAAAACAAATTAATGTTCTTTAGGTACCCATGCCATCTTGGGTCCTTGGGGGATAGGCATATTATAATGATGCGATTGAGTAATATGTCTATGATGTGTAAAGCATGCAGGAGCAATATGACCAATACGTCTACAATAATGACAAGTCACATTTGGGTTATGCATCCTTCTAGGTTCATAGTAACTAGACGGATGAAAATTTCTTACTCTATTTTGAACACTATGACTATTTCGCATTTCATGAGAATTATTTCTCCTACTATGAGCTCTAGGATGGGCAGCATTTCTAGAGTGATTGTTTCTAGGTTGAAGGCCATTTCTAGGTCTTCTCAAGGGTTCAACATTTGGCCTAAAATATGCATCATTTCTAGGGTAACTATTTCTAGGTGGTAAGTCATTTCTAGGTCTCCTAAAATGTTCAACATTTTGTCTAGCATGCATATTGGTTCTAGGATTGCTATTTCTAGGATAAGCATTTGTTTTATTAGTCCTAGGTTGAGCCTTAGGTGGTTGGGGTAACCTCATTCTTAAATCCTATGCCATGCTTGGTTGATTTCAAATTAACAAGGACCTCATTCAAATTCTTGTGGGAAGAATTAAACTTATCTAAGGTACCTTTGAGTCTATCTACCTCATTTTTGAGATGCAAGCAAGAAGAACAATTTTTAGTAGAACTTTCGGGCTTATCGGCGCTTCTTTTTCCAAAAAACTTGTTTTCCTCTTTCAGCTTTTCATTTTCTAAAATCAGTTTTTCTAAATCCTTTTCTTTCAAAGAAAGCTGTTTTTGAAAATCCTTTTCTTTTAATGAAGCATTTTCTTTTATGCCCTTAACCGTTTTTGAAGCCTTAATAAACTCAGCATATAATTCATCAAAAGTAGTTCGCATTTCTTCAAGAGTAAAGAAGTTTTTAGACGAGATTTGACATACCTCATCTTTGTTGTCTTCTTGTGCCATAAGGCAAAGATTTGCTGCTTCGTCTTCTTCTCCTTCGCTTGACTCATCTCCGGAGTCGCCTCCCCAAGAAATGTATGCACGTTGCTTTTTAAAAGGTTTCTTCTCCTTTTTGATGTTTGGGCAATTTGATTTGATGTGCCCGGTTTCACCACATTCATAGCACTTGATTTGTTCGCCTTGCTTTTTGCCCTTGCGTTCATACTCCTTGCGCATGAACTTTTGAAATCTTTTGATAACGAGTCCAAACTCGTTGTCTCCTTCCTCATCAATTTGCGGTTGGCTTGTGCTCGCCATTAGAGCTATTCTTTGCCTCCTTTGATCATCAACAAAAGGGTTAAGAATAGTAGATTCATAGGTCTTAAGGTTACCTCTTAGTGCGTCGATGGTGACATTTGAAACGCCAATGGATTCTTGAATTGCATCGGCCTTTGATCTCCATGCCGGTGTGAGACTTCTAAGAATTTTTCGAACGAGCTCTCTATCCGTGAATGTTTTCTTGAGAGCATGTAGGTCATTTACGATTATTGAAAATCGCTCAAACATTTCGTCCACCTTTTCACCTTCCTTCATGTGAAATAATTCATAAGAATGGGTTAGGAAATCAATTTTTGCTTCCCTTACCTGGTCCGTACCTTTGTACGTAACTTCTAGCTTGTCCCACATCTCCTTTGTCGTTGTGCAACACGATATTTTCCTGTAATCGTCAGCATTAACAGCACAATATAATAAATTAATTGCTTTAGCATTATTTTGAACCTTTCGGATGTCATCCGCGTCATACTCATCCTCGGACTTGGGAACCCATTCGTTTTCCACCTTCTTTGTTGGAATTTGGTTTCCCTTCATTATCACCTTCCAAAGGTGAAAGCTGTTGGACTGAACGAAGATCTTCATCCTCTCCTTCCAGTACGTGTAATTTGTACCGTTGAATAGAGGTGGTCGTGTGGAGCAGTGTCCTTCATCAATTCCTGCAAAAGAGTCACGAGTAGAAGCCATGGATGGTTCTCTCAAACTGTTAAGTCTTCAGAGAGTATGGCTCTGATACCAATTGTTAGAAAATATGCTTAACGCTAGAGGGGGGGGTGAATAGCGTTATAATAAAATTTAGCGTAAACTTGCGGAAATTAAAATTTGCAGGAAATAACTAAGTGCGTTAAATAAACAAAAAGGAAAGAACGCACCGATATATTCTGGTTCACCACAACACGTGGCTAGTCCAGTCCCTGAGAGACTCTCTCGAGATTTTCCACTAACTTGTTAAGCTTACGGGTGCTCAACAAACCTTTACAACTTAAGGACACAAGCCTTAACACCTTTGCTCGGAGATACAACACTCCAAGGCTTCAACCAAGGAAACACAAGTTCCTTACAACAAGAGAATCACAATTCTCATACAAGTGTATAAAACACTAAACACTCAAACACAATACTCCTTAATGAGTAGATATGAGTAAAAGAAGTAAGCTCTAGATCACAACAACTTTGGACAAGAATATGGCTCTCAAAAGCTTTATGAAATTGAATATAAAATGATAAACAAAAGTATGCAAGCTTATAGCAATGTAATGATCAGTTGTAGTATGTTGTTGTGTTTAAACACTGAAATGAAGCTGTATTTATAGTTGAAAAACTTGGCATTACCGTTGCCTAATTGCCAATTAAGAGTTGCTGATTTTACTCACTGACAATCGATTGTCAAACCCCAACAATCGATTGTCTGCCAGTCAGATCAAAATTCAATCCCAGATTTTACGCTTGATAATCGATTACTTACAATCCATAATCGATTACTAGCAACGTTCAAAAAATCCTCCAGATTTTACCACAAACAATCGATTGTCCAGAATCAACAATCGATTACTCAGCAACGTTCAAAAAAATCTTTTCCGGATTTTAATCAAAACAATCGATTATACAAAATCAATAATCGATTACCCAATAACGTTCAAAAAATCTATTCCGGATTTTAATCAAAACAATCGATTATACAGAATCAATAATCGATTACCTGACGGTATTTGAAAACTTTACGACAACGGTCAGCTTCACAATCGATTGCACAAAGTCAACAATCGATTACTTATCAGTTTTTGAAAAACATTTTAGACACTGTCTCTTTGACAATCGATTGTCCAATGTAACAATCGATTATTTAATAAATTTGAAAATCACTGGAAGACACTGTCTCAACATAATCGATTACCATTAGTTCGTAATCGATTATTCTGAGTTTTGAAAAACTTTGATGGACACTGCCTCAGTCACTTTGTCATTAGTTCACAATCGATTGTCATGCAGGTTTGAAAAACCTGATGCTCACTGTCTTACTCACAATCGATTGTCATTAGTTCACAATCGATTGTCATGCAGTCTTGGCTTAAAACAATCGATTATCATAAGTACATAATCGATTATCTTAGTCCAGATTTTTAAGGCATGTCTAAAAATTATTTTGACTACTGTAAATATGCATGATTTAAAATCATTTGACATTAAATTAAATATGCATGATTTTGGAAAATAGTTTTATGAGAGAAACCATGTTACGAGTCAAGTTGTAGGATCAAGATCACAATTAAGAATGACTCAATTAAACTTAAAACTTTGTCTTGAGCTTGAATCTCGTTGTATATCAATCGTGCGCTTGTTTCTTGAACTTCGTCATATATCAATTTTCACTTCGTTTGTCATTCATCAAAACCTATACAAAAGAACACACGTTTTAGTATATTGCATTGAGAACGTGTTTCCAACATTCAATGTGTGACCCGGAGAACAATCCCTTATTTTGCAGAAGATGCAGCATATTGTTGGTGATCTGGAAAGTCTCTGCTTGAATTGGGGGAACAACTGTGGTACTAGCCAGGTTGTTAGCTGTAGGTTGTGCCCAGTCATAAAGTGCAGCTTATGGCACAAGAGGTTCCACTACTCTAATGTTTGGGGTAGCTGGCACATCCCCAACATTTCTGTTGATGTTTTTTACATCACCCATGTATAATTCAAGCTGGTGTGGTTGTTTTGATTGTTGGATCCTCTTGTTAGCACGATTCAATGCCCTGAATATTTTCTCGGGGTCTGAGAGTCCTTCTAGCAGTTCTCCAGTCCTCGAAGAATTTCTAGGCATACACCTAAACTCCACAAGAGTTTAAATGTGAGAATTTCAATGAAAAGATTATTTAACACCTTTGAAAATTGATTTAAACTAATAATTCTAACACTACTTCTAAGTTTTAATAAATAACATTGTTAGTTCCCTAGCAACAGTGCCAAAATTTGATCACGCCCAACTATCCCTACTAAAAGACAAAGCGGTCGTTGTAAATATAATCTAATTTTATTTCCAGAGTCGAATCCTCAGGGAACCAACTTATTTGTTACAACTCTTTAGCAATGCTATTATCAACTTAACCAATTTTTAGATGCCAGATTTTTATCAATCAATCATGGGTTGTGTTTAACTACTTCAAATAGAAATAAAAACATGCTAGATTAAAGGTAATTCAAAGGTAAAAGGTCTAGGGCAGTGATTTTCCCAACTGCTAGTTTAGGTCTTGACTCTTTCGCTATAATCTCGCTGTAATACTCTATGAGGATTAAGAGCTATGGGTTATCGTAATATTCTCTCGATCAACTACAATAAGTTACTAGAGCATTCTCTCGAACTACTCTAGCTGACAATATGTGCAGCTCTAAATTATCCCACCAAAGTTTTGTTATCTCTAAACCCACTTTTAGCTTCAAGTAATGAATCTTTTTAGTTACCCAAAAGTGGTATTGTTCAACAGCAGTCTAACCTAATATTCTTTCTCATGCAATATGAGGTAATTAGGCACAATTAATCAAGGGCCCATTCAATAATCACCATACAAGATGTAGTAGAACAATCATATAATAAATCCGGCTCGATTATAACAAGTTGAGTCAAAACTTCAATCAATACTTGATTTCATCAACCCTAGATAATTGTTTAGCTACTCATAACAAAATAAGATAAAACTACAAAGTTGTTCATAATGTATAATTGCAAGAATTAAAATGAGATAGAAAAACTCTAATGTTTGGTTGATCTTCTCATACTTGTTCTTGCCTCCTAAATACTCTCAAAACAAGCTTACTTGTTTCTTGGGCGAGCTTCTAAAGTTTATAAGGGTTTGGAACAAGTTTTCCCTAAATTACACTTTGGTCCCCAATTTCCTAGCACGTGAACAGTTCACCGCAGTGAAGGCTGAACATTCTGCCTCACGTAATTGTCTGCCGCGGTTCCACCGCGGTCGCGGTAGATTTTCCTTCAGTACATTTTTTGCTTCTTTATACTCGGCTGCTTCTTGATTGGGCGTTTTCTTCACATTATTGACTCCAAAATACTTTGTAGTACTTCCTCACTTAGATTATTCCCTGCAAAGCAAAAGACACTAATTAAAGCATTTTGTTATCAATTCGCCTATAAAATAATAATAAAGCATGGTAATATTAGAGTGTAAATATCATCTATATAGCCTAATAACAGTTACCTTTTTTTGTATAGGATTAAGATTCACTTTAGGTTTTTAGAATATAAAACAAAAATAATTTCCAAGAAAAAGGAGCAGACCACTTCTACAAGAGAAGCAATATTATACGTTCTTTAACATAAACTCTTTGATAGTGTCGATAATTTGTTTATGATTTGAGGTAAATTTTCTAACATGTAGTCTGTTCTTGAACTAATATAATAATAAATTTTCGTGGATTCTTACTAAACAATTGTAAGTTGAAAGATTGTCAATTGTGATTTTTGTTTACCATTCTTATATAGGATAATCGGTTTAAATTAAAATTGACTTGTTGACGAATTTTGCACATGTTATTGAATTATTGCATACATAACACAAAATTGATTTCTAGCTTTGTTGCTCTTTAAGTTCTCTTTCTTTGAGCAAAAAACATTTATACATTAAAAGATTTATGTCTGATTTCTTACTTTATCTTTTATAAATTTGACGTTTACGTATTCAAGCAATTCTTTATGTAAGGCATCACCAGGGATTCAGTATATGTTTTAATGCCTTTGTTTTTGTTGTTTTACTCTAGCCGATACTACAATATCATAAATTTTTCTATATCAAATACATATTTTACGTAGCAAGATGGAGGACGCACGTATCCCATGTACCCTGAAACTAGTCTATCTCTAAATACATCTCGACCAAAAATATATCTTTCTCAATTAGAGATAGGGATTGGGTGCCCTGCAAATCTCGTTTTCACCCTACGTTGCTCAAGTGCAAGGTTCTAATTTCACTAAATATTCTTCTATATTCTATTTTTCATCCAATGTATATTTTGGGCCTCTTCCATAGACAGAGACGGACTTTTGGCATCTATCGAAGTCTGGTCTTATAATTAGCCGAATATACTTTTGAAATTGTATGGCATTTTATTTGGTCGTTCTTATTTAGCCTATACTTATTTATTTAAAAAATTTTAACGTGTATTCACCTTTTAAATAACTTGAGCTTCCTTTTTTCTCTTCCTTCATTTTCTTCTTCTTCTTCTTCTTCTTTCGGTTGATGTTGGTGTTGCTACCATAAATATATTTATCAGATTATTTAAAAATAAATTATAAATAATTATGTAAGTTAGTAGACAATACTTTGTGAATATTTCCATATACAGTTTAAGATCACACTTAGTTTTTCTTTTCATGCTAATTCTATTCTTTTCACGTTTATTGCTTCCAAAATTTTATAATTTAGATACTGTTGGCAATCTGATTATTTTATAGTAGTCTGATTATTACAAAACTAATGAATCCGGGAAAAAAATATTTGAGCTTATTTAGTGCTTAAGTTTTTACAATTGAATTAAATAACTTCAGCATCTTCTACTGATGTTTTTGAAAAAGCTTTATGACAAAACTAATAAATCAGGGACAAAAACCTTCAGCTTGTTTAGCGTTGAAGTTTTACAAATAAATTAAATAACTTCAACATCTTCTGCTTAAATTTTTGAAAAAGTTTAATGACAAACTAATGAATCCATGAAAAAAACACTTCAGCTTATTTAGTGCTGAAGTTTATACATATGAACTAAATAACTTCAGAATTTTCTGCTGAAATTTTTGAAAAAGCTTAATGACAAAACTAAATAGAGAACAAAACTTCAGCTACTACGCTTAAATTCAGCAATTACAAATAAAAACTTCATCAAATAGAAAATAAAACATCAGCTACTATACTTAAGTTCTGTAATTACAAACAAAAACTTCAGCAAATAGAAAACAAAACTTTAGCTACTATGCTTAAATTCAGTAATTACAAACAAAAGCTTCAGCACATTTGATTCTGTCTACTAAAATGCTGAAGCTTTGCGTGATTACTTTTGCTACTTCAGTGACGTATGCTAAAACGCGAAAAAGTGAATACGCTTGTAATTTTTTTGCAAAATCAGTACAGGGAAATAGATGCAAATGCCTCAAATAAAAATACTTGTGGAAAAGTTTAGAAAATATCAATACAGGGAAAAGTATTTACTGACTTGCCCATTCCTTTTTCCCCTGCCCATGTTTTTTAAAATTTTTCTATCACACTACTAGAAATTTGAGAAGAATCATTCAAAAAACTTATCAAAGTAGATCGGTAATGGTCAATAACCGTCTAAAACGCAATCATTAACGTGTGCTTGATATTTTGAAGGTCGAAAGGGCATACCGATCAAAGTTGGTCGAAAATTACCTACTAACTTTGGTCGGTCAATTAAATTCAAAAAAGCAAATACCAAAAAAACCAAACAAATTAAAGTTGGTCGGTATTTTAATTATGTAATTAAAAAATGCATCATCTAGGAATCAAACCAGAATCTGTACTGTGATAGGATACTACTCTAGTATTAGACCATTGGGTGCATTTTATTTTAAAACTGTCTTTTATTTCATTTATACTCTTCATATTTTCGCACGAAAATAACCGACCAATATTGATCGAATTTATTAAAAAACAAAATTACCGACTGAATTCGATCGCTTTTTTAAAATGACCCGCCGAATTAACTGACCGATTTCGGTTGATTCTTTAATATTAATTTTAATTTATTTTAAATGGAAAAACAATCAATGTTGGTTGGTTTCTTGAAAAATAAATTTCATGGGATTCAAAAATAATTTTTCGTATTTTACGCCAAAGAAACCCGTTCAAAATTGCTTATTTTGTAAAAAAAAAATAAAAACCCGACCGATTTTGGTCGACTTTTTGGTCGGTTTTTTGATCGACCAATGTTGGTCGGCTGACCGCGGTCGGTTTTTACCGAATTTCTAGTAGTATTCAAATGAAGTCAAACTAAGACCAATCCAATTTAAGTCAAGTCAAGCCAAATCAAGCTATGCCAAACAATATGAGTAAAAAAAAGTTGGGATGGGTCGGTAGGTAGGGGTAATTAGTTTTAACTGGGTAGGTATGTATTATATTCCCTACATTTTAATTTATGTGAACTTTTTCTATTTTTTATCCGTGCCAAAAAGAATGACCAATTTTCTTAGTTGGAAATAATTTACCTTTATGCAATAATTATAGCCAAACAAAATAGTTGTGCCTCATTTTACTCCATATGTTCAAAAGTCTTCTCTATTTTTCTTAAACTTCGTGACTAGTCAAATGAGTTCACTTAAATTGAAACGAGAGAGTAAATAGTTTTCAAATCGATAAAAAAGGATAATTATTTTAAGCTCAATAGATATTTTGTATAAATTGCTCTATGTTCTATATTATTTTATAATTATTTTAAGCTCAATGTTTATTTGTATAAATTGCTCTATATTATATATTATTTTAGCATGTTTTTACCAAATGTCTAGTTTGCATTCGAAGGTCAGAAGCAAGACTAAGTTGTTTCTTTGTAAACGACCAACGCAAAGGATGGATACTGGAGAACTTCTCCTCAGAGATTACATGTAGATAATTTTATTCGCTAGATATTTTAAAGAAACAAAATATTTCTTGTATTTGAAAGCTGATAAAGCATAAGCAAAACAAGAGTCCGACCTGCCGGATTCGAACCAGCGACCTAAGGATACTCTGCCGCCTGTGATTTTACCAACTACAGTCCTCCGCTCTACCAACTGAGCTAAGGTCGGGTACGTTTAAGGTGGTCGAAATAACTATAATTAAATTCTAGTATTCTACAAAGTTGACCGGGCCTAATGTAGATTCAATTAAGGATTTTGCAGTTTGGGGCCTCATTTCTTAAAAATAATAGATTCATAGGTATAGTTAAAAAAATAGTCCATATTTAGTACTTCTCCTATAAAAGTAAGGGAAAAACATAATTGCCCAGTATTTTAAAAAAATTTACAATGTCATAGCAGTAGCACTTGATTAACAATTCTAGCAGCTAGATATTTACATTCATAACAAAAATCCGTAACAGTTATCCTACCCGTATTCCTAAATTTTAGGAAATTGCTATGTATTTAAAATGCTCAACTGATTTCACTCTCCACTCATGAATCACTTTTCCTTATCTTTTATCTCTATTTTGAAGAATGATTTTGTCATAGATGATGATGATTTATTGATGAATGTGTTTTTTATTTTTCTCTCTTCCAATTATGCTTGGATAAAGATGTCTACTTGGATAAATAGTTGAAATATTGACATTATAACTATTACATACCGTATGTGTAAGTGGTATATGCATATTAAAAAATTATTTTATGAAGTATATAGTATTAAAATATTATTGGTATAAATTATAATGTTTGAATATATTATACCAGAAATATATATGGTATATAAAGTTACATTGTTAGTTTTGCTTTGTGTCTTTTATATTCAAAACTCAATGAGGTGCTAATTATACCTTATGTATACATCGTATATGTTTGAATTGGAATAAATATACATAGATCCAAACCACATGTTATATAAATATAAAATACCGAATCCTGCAATGTAAAAATACACTATATGTATCTAGGGTATAATCACTTTATAATCCGTATAAAATATGTATAAATTTAAAAAACTTACACCGATAACACCTTCTGATGTTTCTCGCCAAAAACTTTGAGCTTCTGATGTTTCTCACTTATAATTAAATTTTTGTAATGATTTTGGTGAACCTAACTACTATCATGAAAAAAGGATGGTGGTGTCTATAAGGAGTGGGGGGAGACCAGGGACATGGAGAAACTTTGATAGAATATTGAAAGCAAGAGATATGGATGGATATAAATGTTACGGGTGATGAGAGAGAAAGTATAAATTGATCCCTCAATTTGTAGATGACTGATTTTAAAAGTTGATAGTCATTTAATGTCTAAACCTCTAATGTGCTAGACTTGTAAATGAATTTGCTACTTTTATAATAAACCAAAAGTAAACAAATAGTTTAAAGTAAGTGACTTATTGTTATAAGTGACTTGTAATAATTATTTAAAAGAAAAGAAGTCTTTAAGATTATAATTGATAAAAATTTTCCCTCAAGATAAATTAAAATTGTTGGCTATATTATCAATTTGGAAAGGAATTATTTGAGGAAATCGATTAAAAAGTTTATTAATAAATTTTTTTTTATAATTTAGGCTCACATTAAACTTTGACTTTAGGTCATATATACGTTTGAGCCGCCTCTGAGTTGAAGCACAATTAAGAAAATTAGGAATAATTTCGAGAAAACTAACATCTATAGTCCCTCAAAATTTTAATAGCTCATGTTTTATACCATTTACAAAAAATGGCCTTTCGGTCCAAACATATTGCATATAGTAGCCGAAAGGAATGAGCGTGACAACACAAGTGCTTGTAGCTCAGTGGATAGTGCGTGTATTTTCTAAGTTGAAGGTCGCAGGATCGACCTCTACCTGGCGCGATAGAGCGACCCTTTTTTGCCTTTTTTAAATTGTATTTTATACTTTTGAATCTAATAATATTAGCTAAGAATTGAATGAATATGTAATGCATGTCATAAACAAAATGACTATTTTGTATATTTTTTGTATAATAACATTCTATTTTTATATATTTTTTGTATAGGGACAGTCTATTTTGTATAATTTTTGTATAGTAACAGTCTATTTTGTATAGTGACAGTCTATTTCGTATATATTTTGTATAGTAACAGTCTTTTGTATAGTGATAGTCTATTTTCTATATTGTTTGTCTAGTAACAGTCTATTTTGTATGTATTTCGTATAATAATAGTCAATTTTGTATATTTTTGTATAGTGACAATCTATTTTGTATATATTGTATATAGTGACAATTTATTTTATATATTTTCTGTATAATGATAGTTTATTTTTGTACATCTATTGTATAATGACAGTTTATTTTTGTATAATTTTTGTATAATCACAGTCTATTTGTATATATTTTAACTTTTACATAGTTATATCCTCTCATATTTCTCTCATTATAAGACCAGCCACCGGCATCCATGGCCTCACAGTTGCCAAAAACGGTAACAAGATTGCCCGAGTTTTAAATATTAATTTCATATTCACAGAAACTATAAGAAAAAATCGGAGAAAGAAGAAAAGGCCATGAGAGTTGTGGTTGGCGGAGTTGCTTCTTCAATATCGAGGACACCGGCATCCATGGCCTCACAGTCGCCAAAAATGGTAACCACAATATTACAAAAAAAATAGTAAAAATTGTGAATCAATCAATTAATTGTGTCACAAAACACAAACTAATAGAGATTTAGAAAAACCAGCATAAAATTGAAATTGAAAAAAAAATATACTGGGTAGATTCTGATACTACGGTATTATGTTCTAGAGCTGGTTCGAAATAATGTATATATGATTCAAAAGCGGTTTCTTGATTATGGGGATTGTCAAAGTTGTAGTCTTTAACAGGTTCTTGAGATCTATAGTAATAGAAATTTATGGATTTGATGTGTTGAAGAATAGAAGGTTATCTAGTGAGTTTACTGGGTTGTTGCTCTTGTTGTTGTTGTGAGTGATTTTGTGAGTAATCTTGTTATTGTTGGTGTTGTTCTTGGTTTGGAGGGTGATTTTTTTTTTGTCAGCCAATGAAGAAGTAAAAGCAATGGTACTAATCATGACATTGAGAAAAACAAAAAGGACAGTAGGAGTGTGGCATAAAGTTGACGTCGTGATAGAGAAAAAGAAAGACAGTAAAGAAGAAAGATAGGGATAAAAGGTGATGGCTAGCACTTGTTATTATTTTAGGCTATAACTTGTATGGGTCAATTTATGGACTATCGGTTGAAATTTATTTTGCCCGATGGGTTACAAATGAAGTTCTCTCAATAAATTTAGAGACCTCCATGACTCCATCTACGTTTGGCTTCATTGCGCTAACTTCATGATGATAATTTCAAATAACTCCCTCCATGTTACTAAACTCATCAAAGACCTTTCTATATGTTTGGATTCGTCACACTAATCGCACGTGTGGTTTAAGATATTGTGAGCATGTGATTTTTTCCCTATATGAATTACTTATATAATTTCAGAATAAAATAATTGTACTAGGATTTAATTTAGGATTTTTATTAATTAGAAAAAAAAAACAAAAGAAAAAGGATTAAAAATAAAAGGGTAAAAGCAAAGAAAGCTTGGTCTTTATTCATTGGGAAAATTAATGTTGAAGCCCAAAAATGCTAAATCCAAGCCCTAATTCAGCCCTTCACCTCAGGCCCATCAAGTACCCACCCAAACCAACCAAAACCCGGCCCAATCCACTAAAACACCTGAACCAAAACCCTCCCCCCTTCCAATAGAAACAATCACGTTTTTGTTATAAACTATCTGGATCATCGAGGTTTTTCATCCAATGGTTTAGAAGCTAGGGTCCTTCGATATATAACGGTCTAAAACTCTCCCCTCCCCCATCTTGTCTCTTTTAGTGACCAATTCACCCAAAACCCTAATTAGATACCACCGCCCCAAAATTTCCAAATCTCCACCGGCCGCAATATGACCCAATCACCTCCAAATTGCCACCATGTAATCACAGCCCATCTGTCATAACCCATCACAAATTCCCCCAGAATCCTCACCCCTTGGACTCAATTTCAAAGCTGACACCAAAAGTCGAGAACCCTAGTTTGTCCCTTTACAGAAGTTAAGCGATTTTCTTTTGTTAATGATTTGAAACTCAATGCCAATCGATCGTTCTTATTAAAGAATAATTGATTAGCATTTAATTTCGATTCGTTTCAAGACCCACCGGACTCCATGCAAGACCGAAGACCGGCAAAACTTCAAGGACTAGGTATTTTTGTCTTCTTATTCCTTGTTGTGTCTTCACCCTCCTGTCTTTCTTCAACTTCTTCTCCTTTTCTTCTCTTCTTTTTGTTTGCTTTTGTTTTCTTTTGTCTAAAAATGAAGAGAGTCCAGCTAGCTTTAACTTGAGGTCATTAGATTTTGTTTACTTTCTCTTGTGATTAATCATTGATTTTAGTGAGTTAGTTTAGGGTTAAATTGTGCATCAGAATCATTAGTTGTTTAGTTCTTTATTTAGGGTTTATCAGAATTAGTTAACTCGTGTTTAAAGAATTATTTTGAAGTCAGCATATCATTGATTCGTTGTGTTTGTTTCACTGTGAAAGGACTTTTGATTGTTTCAAAGGTTGAATCTCAAATAGGTTCATTCTGTTTGTTTCTTGCTAACAATAGTTCTAGTGTTGGTTTGCTTATGATTTCCATTTCATATTTGAGCCTATTTAAGTTTTAAGCCTATTTAAGTTTTAACAATTAATACTATTAGATTCAGTTTGTTTATGGAATTCTATCAGAAAATTGTTTGGTTTAGTTTGTAAATGTTCAGAATTTTTAGGGGTTTTAGTTAAACAAAAGAAACTTAAGGGAGGGGGACAATTGAGTAAATAGAAGCTTAAGGGTCAGGTATATATTGTAAATAGATGGTTATAAAGGGACAATTCAGGAATTTGGGGTTTGAGGGAATCATTTCTGTTGGAAACACGTTCTCAAGGCTTTATACTAAAACGTGTGTTCCTATGTGTAGGTTTTGATGAATGACAAACAAGCGCAAATTGATATATGACGAAGTTCAAGTAGAAGAGCACAATTGGTGGATAACGAGATTCAAGCACAAGACAAAGTTTTATAGTTTAAATGAGTCGTTCTTAATTGTGATCTTGATCCGACAACTTGACTCATGACATGGCTTCTCTCGTAAAATTATTTTTTACAAAATCATGCATATTTAATTTAATGCTAAATGATCTTAAATCATGCATATTTTCATTTGTCAAAATGATTTTTAAACATGCCTCTAAAATCTGGACTAAGATAATCGATTATGTACTTATGATAATCGATTATGTTAAGCCAAGACTGCATGACAATCGATTGTAAACTAATGACAATCGATTGTGTTAAGGCAGTGAGCATCAGGTTTTTCAAACCTGCATGACAATCGATTGTGAACCTTATTACAATCGATTGTGATGAGGCAGTGTACATCAAAGTTTTTCAAAACTCAGAATAATCGATTGTGAAGCTAATGACAATCGATTGTGAAGAGACAGTGTCCATCAGTTTTTTAAAAGTCATAAAATAATCGATTGTGAACTTATGACAATCGATTTTGTTGAGGCAGTGACTTCCAGACTTTTTCAAAACTATTAAATAATCGATTGTGAGTATAAAACAATCGATTGGCAAGAGGCAGTGTCTAAAATAATTTTCAAAGTCTGATAAATAATCGATTGTTAACATTGCACAATCGATTGTGAAGCTGACCGTTGTCGTAAAGTTTTCAAATACCGTCAGGTAATTGATTGTTGATTTTGTACAATCGATTGTTGATATTAAAATCTGGAAAAGATTTTTTGAACGTTGCTGAATAATCGATTGTTGATTTTGTACAATCGATTGTTGATATTAAAATCTGGAAAATATTTTTTGAACGTTGCTGAATAATCGATTATTGATTTGGTATAATCGATTGTTTTACGTAAAATCTGGAAATGATTTTTTGAACGTTACTAATAATCGATTGTTGATCTTGGACAATCGATTGTTAAGCGTAAAATCTGGGATTGATTTTAGGAACGATTGGCAAACAATCGATTGTGGCTTCCTGACAATTGATTGTCACAGAGTAAAATTAGCAACTTTTAATTGGCAATTAGGCAACGGTAATGCCAAGATTTTCAACTATAAAGACAGCTTCATTTCAGTGTTTTAAACACAACAACACACAACAACTGATCATTCTATTGCCATAAGCTTGCATACTATTATTTATCATTTTATATTCATTTCATAAAGCTTTTGAGAGCCAAAGTCTTGTCCATAGTTGTTGTGATCTTGAGCTTACTTCTTTTACTCATATCTACTCATTAAGGAGTGCTTTGTTTGAGCATTTAGTGTTTTGTACACTTGTAAGAGAATTGTGATTCTCTTGTTGTAAGGAACTTGTGTTTCCTTGGTTGAAGTCTTGGAGTGTTGTATCTCCGAGCAAAGGTGTTAAGGCTTGTGTCCTTAAGTTGTAAAGGTTGGTTAGGCACCCGTAAGCTTAACAGTGAAGTCTTGGAGTGTTGTATCTCCGAGCGAAGGTGTTAAGGCTTGTGTCCTTAAGCTGTAAAGGCTTGTTGAGCACCCGTAAGCTTGACAAGTTAGTGGAAAATCTCGAGAGAGTCTCTCGGGGACTGGACTAGCCACGTGTTGTGGTGAACCAGAATACATCGGTGCGTACTTTATTATTTATCGCACTTATTTATTTCCTGCAAATTTTAATTTCCGCAAGTTTACGCTAAATTTTATTATAACGCTATTCACCCCCCTCTCTAGCGTTAAGCGTATTATCTAACAATTGGTATCAGAGCCCAAATCTCTGAAGACTTAACAGTTTGAGAGAACCATCTATGGCTTCTACTCGTGACTCTTTTGCAGGAATTGATGAAGGACAATGCTCCACACGACCACCTCTATTCAACGGTACAAACTACACGTACTGAAAGGAGACGATGAAAATCTTCGTTCAAGCAAACAACTTTCATCTCTGGAAGGTGATAACGAAGGGAAATCAAATTCCAACCAAAAAGGTTGAAAACGAATGGGTTCCCAAATCAGAAGAAGAATATGACGCGGATGATATCCGAAAGGTTCAAAATAATGCTAAAGCAATTAATTTATTATATTGTGCTATAAATGCTGATGATTACAGGAAAATATCGTGTTGCACAACGGCAAAGGAAATGTGGGACAAGCTGGAAATTACGTACGAAGGTATGGACCAGGTAAGGGAAGCTAAAATTGATTTCCTAACCCATGCTTATGAATTATTTCACATGAAGGAAGGTGAAAAGGTGGATGAAATGTTTGAACGATTTTCAGTAATCGTAAATGATCTACATGCTCTCAAGAAGACATTCACAGATAGAGAACTTGTTCGAAAAATTCTTAGAAGTCTCACTCCGGCATGGCGATCAAAGGCCGACGCAATCCAAGAATCCATTGGCGTCTCAAATGTCACCATCGACGCATTAAGAGGTAACCTTAAGACTTATGAGTCTACTATTCTTAACCCTCTTGTTGATGATCAAAGGAGGCAAAGAATAGCACATAAGGCAAGCACAAGCCAACCTCAAGTTGATGAGGACGGAGACAACGAGTTTGGACTCGTTATCAAAAGATTTCAAAAGTTCATGCGAAAGGAGTATGAATGAAAGGGCAAAAAGCAAGGCGAGCAAATAAAGTGCTATGAATGCAGTGAAACCGGGCACATCAAATCAAATTGCCAACATCAAAAAGGAGAAGAAACCTTTTAAGAAGCAACGTGCATACATTTCTTGGGGAGGAGACTCCGGAGATGAGTCAAGCGAAGAAGAAAAAGACGAAGCCGCAAACCTTTGTCTTATGGCGCAAGAAGACAAGCAAGATGAGGTATGTCAAATCTCTTCTAAAAACTTCTTTACTCTTGAAGAAATGCGAACTGCTTTTGATGAGCTATATACTGAATTTATTAAAGCTTCAAAAACTGTCAAGAGCATAAAAGAAAATGCTTCTCTAAAAGAAAAAGATTTTCAAAAACAGCTTTCTTTGAAAGAAAAGGAGTTAGAAAAACTGGTTTTAGAAAATGAGAAGCTGAAAAAGGAAAACAAGTTTTTCGGAAAAAGAAGCGCCGACAAGCCCGAAAGTTCTATTAAAAATTGCTCTTCTTGCATGCATCTCGAAAATGAGGTAAATAGACTTATAGGTACCTTAGATAAGTTTAATTCTTCCCACAAAAATTTGAATAAGGTCCTTGTTAATTTGAAATCAACCAAGCATGGCATAGGCTTTAAGAATGAGCCTAAAGAAAAGGTTGACGCCAAACCCCAACCACCTAAGGCTCAACCTAGGATTAATAAAACAAATGCTTATCGTAGAAATAGCGATCCTAGAACAGATATGCATGCTAGAACAAATGTTGAACATTTTAGAAGACCTAGAAATGACTTACCACCTAGAAATGACTACCCTAGAAATGATGCATATTCTAGGCCAAACACTAGAAGGAGTTTTGAACCTTTTAGAACATCTAGACATGACCATTACTCTAGAAATGGTGCTCATATTAGAACTAATAGTAGGAGAAATGGTTCTCATGAAATGCGCAATAGTCATAATGAAAATAGAGTAATTCATTTTCGTCCATCAAGTTACTATGAACCTAGAAGGATGCATAACCCCAACGTGACTTGTCATTATTGTAGACGCATTGGTCATATTGCCCCTGCATGTTTTACACGACATAGACATATCACTCATTCGCATCATTATGATATGCCTAACCCTCAAGGACCCAAAATTGCATGGGTACCTAAAACGCATTAATTTGTTTTGTAGGTGTGCTTGAAGGGATCAAGTGTACTATGGTACCTTGATAGTGGATGCTCCAAACATATGACGGGGGACGAATCCAAATTCCTTCAACTAGAACACAAAGAAGGAGGAAGTGTGATTTTTGGGGATAACAATAAAGGAAAGATTATTGGCATCGGATCGGTCGGTAAGGATGAAAATTCCTCTATTAAGCATATATTACTTGTCAAAGGTTTAAAGCATAATCTCTTGAGCATAAGTCAATTATGTGACAAGGGAAATCTTGCCTTATTTGATTCGGATGAATGCTTAGTATTTAGACGTAGTGATTTCAAAATTATCCTTCGTGGTTTTAGAGTGGATAATATTTATATGGTTGATCTTGCAAATTCCTCACCCGAATATGTTGATTGTCTTATGAGTAAAGAGGATGATACTTGGTTATGGCATCGTAGAGTAGCACATATCAACATGCATCTTTTGAACAAATTGATTTCTCAAAACTTAGTTATTGGCCTTCCCAATTTAAAATTTGAGGATGACTCTATTTGTGATTCATGTCAAAAAGGGAAGCAAACAAAAGCATCTTTCAAATCCAAAAATATTGTTCAACTTCTAGACCATTGCAATTGCTTCACATGGATTTATTTGGACCATCTCGCATTGAAAGTCTAGGAAGAAATCGTTATGCTTTTGTGATTGTTGATGATTATTCTAGATTTACTTGGACTTTATTTCTTGCCAATAAAAGTGATGCTTTTCAGATTTTTAAATATTTTCTTAAGCGTGTTCAAAACGAGAAGGAAACAACCGTTACTTCAATTAGAAGTGATCATGGGGGAGAGTTTGATCACAATCTCTTTGCGGACTTTTGTGACGAACTCGGTATCGAGCATACCTTTTCCGCTCCACGTACACCACAACAAAATGGGGTGGTGGAAAGGAAAAATAGGTGTCTCGAAGAGATGGCTAGAACCATGCTCGAAGAGGCCAAGATTCCCAAACATTTTTGGGCGGATGCCGTGAGTACCGCGTGCTACGTCTTAAATAGAGTAGTCATAAAGCCTATACTCATGAAAACTCCCTATGAACTCTATAAGGGAAGAAAATCAAATATCTCCCACTTTAGAGTATTTGGTTGTAAATGTTTTATTCATAACAATGGCAAAGATCAATTGGGAAAATTTGATGCTAAGTCCGATGAGGGAATTTTCATTGGTTATTCTTCACGTAGCAAAGCATATAGGGTTTTTAATAAAAGAACCGAAACTGTGGAGGAATCCCCTCATGTTGTATTTGCCGAAAATAATGCTCGCTTGGCGAGAAAGGATTCCGGTTTTGATCTTGCAGGTATTCTAGATAGCTTGAAAGACAAAATACAAGAGGATTCGCCTAAGGAAAATAAAGATGAAATCTTGGAACAACCAATGGAGGAAGCGCCACAATTGGAGAATGAAACGAAAACGCCTAATGAGTGGAGGACAATCAAAGATCACCCTCTCGAACAGGTAATTGGCGACGTCGGAGAAAAGGTAAGTACCCGAAACTCCCTTAAGAACACCTTAGGACATACTGCTTTTGTGTCTCAAATTGAACCAACAACCATCTCTGAAGCAATTGGGGATGAATTTTGGACCTTGGCAATGCAAGAGGAGCTTAACCAATTCAAACGGAATGACGTTTGGGATTTGGTGCCAAGACCCGAAAATCATACCATAATTGGTACGAAATGGGTTTTTCGAAACAAACTAGATGAAAATTGTGTAATCACTAGAAACAAAGCTAGGCTTGTAGCAAAAGTCTATAATCAAGAAAAGGGTATTGACTATGAAGAAACATATGCTCCCGTAGCTATATTAGAATCTATTCGTCTATTGCTCGCTTTTGCCTCTTCTATGAATTTATATCAAATGGATGTGAAAAGTGATTTTCTAAATGGTGTTATACAAGAAGAAGTTTATGTTGAACAACCCCTCGGTTTTGAAGATTTTAAATCTCCCGATCATGTTTTCAAAATCAAAAAGGCTCTCTATGGTTTAAAACAAGCTCCCCGAGCTTGGTATGAAAGATTGAGTAAATTTCTATTGGAAAATAATTTCATTAGGGGGAAAGTTGACACCACCCTTTTTGTTAAGCATAAAAACAATGATATTTTATTAGTTCAAATATATGTGGATGATATCATATTTGGTGCTACGAACAATATCTTATGCAAGGAATTTTCCGATTTAATGACAAGCGAATTTGAGATGTCTATGATGGGTGAGTTAACATTCTTTTTGGGATTACAAGTAAAGCAAATGAAAGAAGGTACGTTCATTTGCCAAGCCAAATATTGCAAAGAATTGCTGAAACGATTTGAAATGAACAATGCAAAAGCAATGGCGACTCCCATAAGCACATCCGATCATCTAGACAAAGATGAGAAAGGTAAGGAAGTCGACACTAAGAAGCATCGAGGTATGATTGGCTCTCTTCTCTATCTTACTGCTAGTCGTCCGGACATCATGTTTAGCGTGTGCTTATGCGCCCATTATCAATCGTGTCCGAAGGAGTCTCACCTTACTGCGGTAAAACGGATTTTGAAGTACCTTGTTGGTACTACAAATGTGGGTCTATGGTACCCCAAAGGTTCTTCATGCCAACTCGTTGGCTATTCCGACTCCGATTTTGCTGGATGCAAATTGGACCGTAAGAGCACTAGTGGTACTTGCCATTTGCTCGGTAGCTCTCTCATTTCTTGGTTTAGCAAGAAACAAGTAAGTGTTGCGTTGTCCACAACCGAGGCTGAATATGTAGCCGTGGGGAGTTGTTGCGCTCAAATCCTCTAGATGAAACAACAACTCTTGGACTATGGCCTAAGTCATGATCATATCCCTCTTAAATGTGATAATACTAGTGCCATATGCTTGACGAAGAACCCCGTTCTTCATTCGCGAACAAAACACATTGAAATATGACATCATTTTATAAGAGATCATGTTCTCAAGGGCGATGTCGAAATCGAATTTGTTGAAACCAAAGACCAATTGACCGACATCTTCACTAAACCCTTAGAGAAAGAGTCCTTCTTCCGAATTCTTAGTGAACTCGGGATTCTTGACTCCACGGTTATCTAAGTCATGCATTGCATCTTTTTATCTTACATGATTTCTAACTTGAGCGTCGGAGACGGCTAACGAATTTTTGAAGGTATCGCCCTAAAGGTAGGGGGAATTATAAAGCATGACGCGCAATAATCAAGTCTTCTTCAGAAAGATCGGTTTCTGTCGTCTAATAATCGATTATCTCGTATCAATAATCGATTGTTCTGCTATTAATTGAGTTATTGTACTCTCTTTAAGTAATCATGTTTTCTTTCCAATAAATAAACAAGTTTTATTTACATCTTTGGCATCTTCTCATATTATTTTTGCTAATGGCAAAAGGGGGAAGATAACGGGTATGCACTCTTAATATTTATAAGCTTAAATTGAGGGGGAATTCATATATTGAGGGGGAACTAATCGCATACTTATTACATATCTTTACTTATCTTGAATCGTCATTATAAATTGTTTAATTTGCATAACCCGCTTAAAGTTTGCCATTATCAAAAAGGGGGAAATTGTTGGGAACACGTTCTCAAGGCTTTATACTAAAACGTGTGTTCCTATGTGTAGGTTTTGATGAATGACAAACAAGCGCAAATTGATATATAACGAAGTTCAAGTACAAGCGCACAATTGGTGGATAACGAGATTCAAGCACAAGACAAAGTTTTATAGTTTAAATGAGTCGTTCTTAATTGTGATCTTGATCCGACAACTTGACTCATGACATGGCTTCTCTCGTAAAATTATTTTTTACAAAATCATGCATATTTAATTTAATGCTAAATGATCTTAAATCATGCATATTTTCATTAGTCAAAATGATTTTTAAACATGCCTCTAAAATCTGGACTAAGATAATCGATTATGTACTTATGATAATCGATTATGTTAAGCCAAGACTGCATGACAATCGATTGTGAACTAATGACAATCGATTGTGTTAAGGCAGTGAGCATCAGGTTTTTCAAACCTGCATGACAATCGATTGTGAACCTTATGACAATCGATTGTGATGAGGCAGTGTACATCAAAGTTTTTCAAAACTCAGAATAATCGATTGTGAAGCTAATGACAATCGATTGTGAAGAGACAGTGTCCATCAGTTTTTTAAAAGTCATAAAATAATCGATTGTAATATGACAATCGATTGTGTTGAGGCATTGACTTCCAGACTTTTTCAAAACTATTAAATAATCGATTGTGAGTATAAAACAATCGATTGGCAAGAGGCAGTGTCTAAAATAATTTTCAAAGTCTGATAAATAATCGATTGTTAACATTGCACAATCGATTGTGAAGCTGACCGTTGTCGTAAAGTTTTTAAATACCGTCAGGTAATCATTGTTGATTTTGTACAATCGATTGTTGATATTAAAATCTGGAAAATTATTTTTTGAACGTTGCTGAATAATCGATTGTTGATTTTGTACAATCGATTGTTGATATTAAAATCTGGAAAAGATTTTTTGAACGTTGCTGAATAATCGATTATTGATTTGGTATAATCGCTTGTTTCACGTAAAATCTGGAAATAATTTTTTGAACGTTACTAATAATCGATTGTTGATCTTGGACAATCGATTGTTAAGCGTAAAATCTGGATTGATTTTAGGAACGATTGGCAAACAATCGATTGTGGCTTCCTGACAATTGATTGTCACAGAGTAAAATCAGCAACTCTTAATTGGCAATTAGGCAACGGTAATGCCAAGTTTTTCAACTATAAATACAGCTTCATTTCAGTGTTTTAAACATAACAACACACAAAAACTGATCATTCTATTGCCATAAGCTTGCATACTATTGTTTATCATTTTATATTCATTTCATAAAGCTTTTGAGAGCCAAAGTCTTGTCCATAGTTGTTGTGATCTTGAGCTTACTTCTTTTACTCATATCTACTCATTAAGGAGTGCTTTGTTTGAGTATTTAGTGTTTTGTACACTTGTAAGAGAATTGTGATTCTCTTGTTGTAAGGAACTTGTGTTTCCTTGGTTGAAGTCTTGGAGTGTTGTATCTCCGAGCAAAGGTGTTAAGGCTTGTGTCCTTAAGTTGTAAAGGTTGGTTAGGCACCCGTAAGCTTAACAGTGAAGTCTTGGAGTGTTGTATCTCCAAGCAAAGGTGTTAAGGCTTGTGTCCTTAAGCTGTAAAGGTTTGTTGAGCACCCGTAAGCTTGACAAGTTAGTGGAAAATCTCGAGAGAGTCTCTCGGGGACTGGACTAGCCACGTGTTGTGGTGAACCAGAATACATCGGTGCGTACTTTATTATTTATCGCACTTATTTATTTCCTGCAAATTTTAATTTCCGCAAGTTTACGCTAAATTTTATTAAAACGTTATTCACCCCCCCTCTAGCGTTAAGCGTATTATCTAACAATTTCTGTTAGGAGGAAGGTTCTAGATGATAAGATAAGAGCTGGTTTGTTAAAGAGAAGAGGGAATCAGATATTTTAAAGGGGTAAAAGGGTAAAGCAATCAAGAAAAAATGTGTAAAGAGGGAATTGGTTAGTTAGGCTAGGGCTGCCTTAGGTATGCCTATATAAAGACCTTTTTCTCTTCATTTTGAGGGAGCCATTAGCGATATAATTAAGAGATACAAACGGAAAAAAATCTATTGTTCTCGTTGAGTTTTTTCTTTCTTTCCTTTGATTTTTGAAGCCTTCAATAGCTGAAATACTTTCTGAATATCTTGAGGATTTAAATGGATTAAGCTTGGTGTTATTTTGTGTGTTTAGAAGGGATTTTGGGTTTGAAGTTTATTGAAGTTACTATTTCATTGAGATGTATTCTGTGATTTCCCAAAATTTTTATTTTTCTGAAATGAGTTCTAGCCTATGGGAATGAAATAGTTTGAGTTTGCTATCTCAAAAAATTAGTTTGGAGTTTTGGTTGGTTGATTTCTGGTTGCTACACATCGGTTTTGGGTTTTGGAGTATTTCCAGTTGGTTTTCTGGGTTTTTTGCTGAAGCTAACTTCTACTGTTGTTCTGCTGACCCTCACTTGCTATTTCATTTTTAATGTCCAAGTATTATTCAACACTATGGACATCACTTAATGTGTAATGCAAAGCTTGGATTTAAATAATATGAAGTGTAGTGCTGATTCATTGAAATTCATATTTGTTCCTTCAGTTTTTGTGATCAACATACTATGTTTGGATTTTGATTGATTTATTTGTCACTATATGAGTTGTAATTGAAGAATAGATTACACTAGCTTAGTATATGTGATCTTATTATGATTTTTTGGCCGGATTCTATAATCAGTGTTTGATTTTACCTTGTGTGTTCCTTTTGTTTTGTCTTCGAAGCTGGGGTTGTATTAGCA
The DNA here is from genome assembly GCA_034376525.1 of Nicotiana benthamiana. NCBI lineage: Eukaryota > Viridiplantae > Streptophyta > Magnoliopsida > Solanales > Solanaceae > Nicotiana > Nicotiana benthamiana. The sequence continues at coordinate 49,552,234 of CM067331.1, forward strand.
AAGTAAATTAGGAGGTACTCTTTCATTTGCATAAGTCAAGTTTAGGATCTACTATAATGAATAATCAACTGCTAGGTTCTGCATTTAGCATGTTAGGATAAACATATTTCATTAAGTTTCTCACTGTTTGTCTATCAATTGTTTGATTAGAAGACATGTGGAATGCGGATTTAAAGTGAGAGATGTAAAGAGTATATTGATATATCCATACTGAATATAAAAAGTGATGTTAATAAGTAGATTAGTGGATAAATTACTTGTGAATGAGAACATGCCATCACAGCTTGAAAACTTAGTTGAATGATGTTTTAATATCAGATATTTCGAGTGATTAATGGTATGTTTGTGCTTAACATTGAAGATCAGTGATTGTATCTGGAATTTCGAGTTCATAATTGTCACTTAGGGCCTAATTCCTATTATGAGATTGAGTTGGCTTGCATGGATTCGACTTGAGGTGTGGTCTCCGCTGATGCCTATTCCTCCAAGGATTTGGGCCCATGTTTGGGCCAGCAATGGAAATCAGATCACTTCCTTCATGTGAAAGACCAGTTTGGTCGAGCCCAAGGCCCTTTTTTTGCGTTGCTTTCTGATGTCCTCCTCTCCGTTAGTTTTCTATTTATTTTTAAAGTTAAGCCTAGGTATTTAAGGATGAAGTACGGACATCCTTAAAATTAATGATTCGGGTTTGAGCAATAATTTCAAAGTAGTAATTCATTAAGCTTTGTTTAATTAGTCTAATTAGCAGGGTGAGCCATATTAGATAATATAAATAGTTCATGGCACCCTTGAGTATAGTTTAAGCTCTTTTTATTTAAACTAGAATTGAGGTGCGTCGTGCCAAATAAAAATGATAATTTCATGGTCTTCACTTAATTAATCATGTATAAATTCTTAGAGTACGAGGCGTACCATTTAGCGAATTCCCATGGTCCTCGCAAAGCTAACAACGTGTAGTTGCTTTTAGGAGCGTAATTTAATAATGTACCTTCCTAAACTCGGGTGATATTTATGTGACCCAAATCCAAATCTCAATGTTAGATAAAATGTGTTATTGACTGTGGGTGCATTTATGCGACGTGGTTCGAAACATATTTTAAATAACGTTGCAATCTTCCTTTAATTAATTAATTAAAAACGGGTATAAAGTTTAAAATGCACATAGGCTTAAAATGTATTAAAGTCATATAATAGGCCAATTATGACAGTTGAACGATCGTGCTAGAACCAGGGAACTCGGGAATGCCTAACACCTTCAGCGGGGTTAACAAAATTCCATACCTTAATTTCTTCGCGGACTGTAATACAGAGTCAACCTTTTTCTCGATTCGAGATTTGAACCGATGACTTGGGACACCATAAATATCCTAAGTGGCGACTCTGAATCTCTTAATAAAATAATCTCATTTCAATTGTTCTTTAATTAGAAAAACTCCCTTTATTACACCCTTCGCGGGGTGTAGTGCAAAAAGGAGGTGTGACAACTCTGGCGACTTCGCTGGGGATAAGAACTTAGAACTTTTGGTTCAGGGTTCAAAATTTGAGCTTGAAGTAATTGTTGTATTTGGCTTTATTTATTATCTGATTTTATTACATGTTTGGGCCTAATATGCTAAATGTTTCTTTTTACCGCTTTGATATTATCTGAACTGTATATATAAACTACTACGAAACCTTTCTCTTCTCTCTCCTGAGGAGTGCATGCTATCCTGACTTCTTTCTGTTTGTGTCATATGCCCAAATAGAATGAGGTTCGGACAAGTTGCAAAGCCGGATGATCTTTGGATTACCGGTATGCAACCCCCTCGGCTCGAGTTGTCCGCTTTGGTAAGCCAGGTCTAAAATAAATAAAAACCAGGGTTTTAAACCTAGAATAACTCAGCCTCATGTCGGATCCCTAGTAGGAACGCTAATTTCCATCATGTGCATTTGACTTAGGGGACTCAACACAGGGGTTGGGTTCGTCTTGGACAGGTGTACCCAGAATTAAATACCATCCTGATGCATATTTTACATGATACTTATGCCTTTATTTGCTTCGGGTTTGCATGCTGACCAGCTTTTGAATAAAAAGATAGAATTTGGCAAAGAAAATAGCAGTGTGAGGGGTAAATGAGGTAATTACCTGTTTTGAAAACAATTTCCCAAAATATACTAAAACTCTACCGAAATTTTGAAAAAAAGAGAGAATTTTTATTGTTCCCAAGAAGAAAAAGAAAAAAAAGGGTTTTTATTTTGTCAAAATTGCTCGAACTGCGCATGTCTGATTCATACAGGGTGTGGGATATGTAGGCAATCCTCTTCGGGTCCAACTTCCCTTTTGCAAAGATAGCCCAAAAAGAACAAATTTTATTTTATATTAAGGTGACACCATTCTTGTCAAAAATAGCCGAATGTCCCCAAAAAGGGCGCCGGAAGGCTGCTTTTGCAAGAACAGCCGCCTTTGGTCATTTTTAAGGTTTTGGCAGGTTAGGCAACACAACCTTAAAATCTTCGTACTCGAGATACTGAAAGGCCGTATTTGCAAAACCAGATTTTTATCTTTAATTTGAAAAAAAAGAACAACGTTAACTTTGTTTTTGAGTCAAATAAGTTTTGATTTTACCTAATCACCCCAATAAATGTGCAAAATGAGAACGAGTCCAAGTTTTTCAATAACACTCAGGAACAAGATCCATTTGGAGTTGCATATGTGGTGGGAGGATCTGGAAAAATCATAGCAAGATAAGGTCAATCTACATTTAGGTGGTCTCACCGGGTTGTTAAAGATCACACCTAGAGGATATATCATAAAGGCTTTCGTTATGTTTTGGGACCCAGCCCATAATGTATTTCACTTCTCGGATTTTGAACTCGTCCCAAACTTGGAAGAGATAGTAGGTTATATGGACAATACTGAAGGTCTGAGGCATAAGTATCTGATCGCCCCAAGAGCCGTTAACTCTCACAAATTCATGGATATGCTAAAGATAAGTAAGGGAGTACCATACTCCGCGTTGGAGGGAGGTTTTTCCACTATACATTTCATATACCAGAGGTACGGGCATGTAGGAGGGTTCAACAATCCAAAAAGTGGGGTTTGTAGCAAAGGGAACCGAACAAAATGGGACGAGCATAAACGTTTTGCTTTCATTGTAGATTTCTTAGGCCTCGTGGTGTTTCCCTGAAAAGACGAGAATATTGATCTACGGATGGAGGGAGTCATCAAAGTCTTGATTACCAATTCCAAGATCACCCTTGACCCTATGATAGTATCTGAGATATGTCGAGCTCTCACAGTTTGTAAAGCTGGGGAAGATTTCTTCGAGGGATGCAATTGCTATTACAGATGTGGATGATCGAGCACCTGCATCATCACTCTCAGTATATGAGTTATGGATCCACAAAGAAAAGTTGCATTGAACAGTTTGACACAAGAATTTTAGGGTTCAAGCGACTAGAGGGCTTTGGAGCTTGGGTATCACGCCTTCGCTCCATCACTGTGGGACAAATAGAATTGACACGGGGTTGGCTTCCTATTGAAGAAATTTTATATATGCCTCCACTGGAGGTATTCAGCCTTACACTCCCTACCGGGTGATGAGACATTTGAGAAGGTTTCAGGTAATGCACCCAGACGAAGATCTTAGTATTTATTCGGTCGAGGTTAAATCCGAAGGCCAATTTCATGAAGAAACAGTTCGTTCTATTTGGAATGAATGCCAATATTTGACGGTGAAAACTTGATGCGTGACATATCTAGAGGCAAGGTCGCACCCACCTATCTTGCCTGATATAGAAAGAAGAACACTGCAAGGGTTGAACCAGAAAAACCGGCCAAAAAGCCTCACATTCAGGAATTCGTTGAGACGTCGCAAGATTAGTGGGCTTGGTTGGCCAAGGAGAATGAGTACAGGGCCACGATAGGAAAGTTGGAAAAACAAGTCAAAGAACTTCAATTCGAGAATAGCTTGCAAGCCGCAGCAGATGAAGGTGAAAAGAAAAAGCTAGCCAAAGAAAATGAAGCCCTTCGAGCCCAGATTCAGAAAATGAAAATAGCGCCAGGAAATCGCACTAGAAGTGTAAAATATGAGAAGCTCATAGAAAATCTTAGATGGAAGTAGGGGAATATGGTTTTGACCTAAACAAATCAGAGGGCGAACTAGCAAGGACCCGAAAACAACTGGCCAAAAATGTGGAAGAACGAGCACGCATGATTGAACAGTTGAAAGAAAATTACAACAACGAGGTTGCGGGATTGAAGATAAGGGTCATCACCATTGAAAAAAAAATGGTTAAGCAGGCGATGGACTTTAAGGCTGAAAGAGAGCACTGTTACACATCAATAACATAGCTAGAAAGAGATTTGCATTGATTTCAAGAACTGAATCGAGTAGCCAAACAAACTTTAAAAGTCAAGGCCTAGCAGATTGGGAGATTGTTGCAAGAAAAGGGTGTCATAAGAAGGAGAGTCCGAAGGATCACCGATTACATTGCAATAAAGTGCAGTAGTTGTGAAGATATGACTAGATCCATGTTTTTTGCTGCCGCAATGACCTTCGTCCGCTAGGTAATGGAACACCTCCACCACCTCCAAAGGAATTTAGCATGCAGTCCCGTGGCGATACCGAATGATGTCTCGTGGGTCCCAGGAGAAGTAGAGGCACTAATGTATTCATGATTTTCACTAGAGTCTGATAGTCTATTTGTGAAGTCTATATTTTCTTTTATTGAAGTCTGTTACGTTCTATTGTTTTCAAAGCCTGTTGGTCTTGTTTTGAGTTGGAGGCTGTTAATTTCTCTTCTCAATTCTTTTAGTTTTATAATTTGGTGGTTGTAATTAAAAATGTTTTACTTTATGAAAAAATATTTTGTTATTTTCTACACTTATCTCCCGAACTACGCTCGGTCTGATTCATGCGGGGTTATGATACGCATGCAATTTCCATATAATTCGATCATAACCTAAAGAAAAGGGAAAATAAATAAGAAAAAGAGATAAATGAAAAGAGAGAAGAAATAAGAAACCGTGAGAAAGAAACAACGACAAAATAAGAGAGAGAATAAAGACAAAGAAAAATCAGGCAAAAACAAGCTGAATAAACAGAGAAACAAAGAGAAGTTGTATATAGGGTAAAGCCGGGATGACTCAAGCAGCCGATCCAATGGATAATATAAACCGATAACTACTTAGGTGCATTCATCCCAGAATGTGTAGTTGCCTATCTGTTAAACCCTGACCCCTAACAAGGTTGTTGTTATCTATCCAAATACAGACAGGTGGTTAGTTTTGTGGAATTCTGGCAACTCACCCCTACAACACCCTCTCCAAAAACAAGTTGATTATGGCCAACCAAGATCCTGATGCAAGTATCATCGATCCCTCAAGAGAGGTGGGAGAGTTGGATGTTAATGCAATGAAGAGGTTTATAAACTGAAACAACAAATGGCCGAAATGTACCAAGCATGGGTAAAAACGGAAACCACCACCAACTTATCCCGCCAACCGTGCCTTTATCCCGCCATTAGCCCAGTCACATTATCATCCTGCCACTGATCCGCCCCCAAGCTTTCCCATCTACCAACACTACCAGGGCACAACTTCCCAGACACTACCAGCTCCACCACCCAAACCAGTTCCATACCCTCCCCTACTAGTTGCTCCTATCATTGTGGAATCCCCTTTTGCTACACTCTACAGATCTTCCTGCAAACCTTTGCTCTAGGCGCATGATAACTAGTATCCCCCCCGGAGCCTACTTTTAAAGTCCCGGAACCCTATTTATACATTCCTCATTTTGATATCCCTTCAGAAGTTGAGAAACCAGCCAAAAATCCCAAACAGGAGGAGATGTTCAGGAAAGTTAAAAGCATAGAATAATCATTTAGAGACATGCGTGGGCTGGGAGGCCAAGTAAGTGTGGCGTACAAAGATCTATGTCTATTTTTAGATGTGCAATTACCGGTAGGGTTTAAGATGCCCAAGTTTGATTTATATGATGGGCACCGTGATCTTGTAGAACACTTTAGATGGTTTTGCAGCAAACTAAGGGGCGCTGGAGGGAATGACGAGTTGCTAATGGCATAATTCAGTCAAAGTCAGAGCGGTTCAATATTGGAATGGTATACCCGGCAAGACCAGTGAAAGTAGTATACGTGGGATGATCTAGCATAGGCATTTGCTTGCCATTTCCAGTAAAATATTGAAATTATTTTGGATCGTTTTTCCTTGATGAAACTTGAGAAAAAGGATAATGAGAGTTTTAGGGAGTATGGCTTTCATTAGAGAAAGCATGCAGTGAGGGCCGATCCTCCAATGAAAGAAAGTGAAATGGTAGATTACTTCTTGCTGGCCTTAGAGTCTACTTATTTTGGTCACTTGGTATCGGTTGTGGGCAAGTCCTTTAATAAAGTGGTAAAAATAAGGAGCTGCGTAGACAGTTTGAGTGGTAAAAGTAGGGGGATATCACTGTGACCTAGTATGAGATGAGGTTTTCGTAGTTGGCCTGTCATGCCATTTGGATGATTGCGATGGATTGAAAGAGGATCAGGAGATTTGTGGATGGTCTCAACTACCATCTCAGTATTCTGATGACTAGAGAGAGAGAGAGAGTATTGGGTGCTACGTTCAAGGAGGTGGTCGATATCGCTCGTGAGATTGAGACGATTCGCAGTAGCGGGCGAGAGGAGAGGGAGGCCAAGAGGCCTCAAGGATGGGGTGATTTTAGTGCTGCTCCATCTAGGGGCCAGATCCAGCATGGTAGGGGTCGTTCTTTCAGGCATGTTCAGTCGACCCGTCTAGAGTACAGAGGGGCATCTTCAGGTCGTGGTCAGCATAGGTTCCAGCAGGGTCAGTCTTCACTTAGCACCATTCCAACTCAGAGTTCATCTCATGCCCCATCAACTTAGGGTTTTTCTATGCCGAGTGCTTCTACTAGTCACTCTGGTGTGAGGGGTCCTCTTCAATCCCCATCTCCAGTACTGGGTAGTTGTTATGATTGCGAAGAGTTTGGGCATATGAGGAGGTAGTGTCCTCGACTTCGTGGTAGTAAATTTTAGCAGAGGGATCAGCCTTCTACTCTTGGTCCAGCTACTTCACCATCGGCCTAGCCAGCTAGGGGTAGGGGTTAGGTAGCTAGGGGTCACACCAGAGTGGGAGGCTAATCAGGTGGTGGCCAGGCTCATTTTTATGCTATGCCAGGCAGTCAGATGCCATTGCTTCAGATACTGTCATTACAAGTATTGTCTTAGTCTACCACAGAGATGCCTTTGTATTATTTGATCCTGGTTCCACCTATTCTTATATATCCTCATATTTTAATCACCATTTATGTATGACCCGAGAGTTTCATACTTTTCCTGTTCATGTATCTACCACGGTGGGCAACACCATTGTTATAGACCGTGTGTACTAGTCATGTATTATAACTATTGGGGGTCTGGAGACCCGAGTAGAACTAGTGCTATTGAGCATGGTAGACTTTGATGTGCTTTTAGGCATGGATTGGTTATCTCTATGTCGTGTTATTATAGACTGACATGTTAAGACAGTCACATTGGCTATGCTGGGTATGCTGTGGATCCAGTGGCATGGTATGACAGATTATATTCCTAGCAGAGTGATATCTTTCTTGAAGGCCTAACATTGGTTCGGAAGGATTGTCTTTCATATCTAGCTTTTGTGCGAGACATTGGAGCCGAGACTCCCGGTATCGATTCTATCCCAGTTGTGAGGGATTTTCCCGATATTTTTCCTACATACCTGCTGGGTATGCCACCAGACATGGATATTTGGCATTGACCTAGTGCAGGGAACTCAACCCATTTCTATTCTTCCATATCGTATGGGTCCAACAGAGTTGAAATAATTGAAGGAGCAGCTTCAGGAACTCCTAGATAAGGGGTTCATTCGGCCTAGTGTGTCACCATGGGGTGTGCCGGTTTTGTTTGTAAAGAAGAAGGATGGCACAATGAGAATGTGCATTGATTACAGGCAATTGAACAAAGTAACCATCAAGAACAAGTATCCCTTACCTCACATAGATGATTTATTTGACCAGCTTCATGGAGCAATGGTGTTTTCCAAGATTGATCTTCGTTCAAGCTATTACCAGTTGTCCATTAGGGATTCAAATATTTCTAAGACTGCTTTCAGAACTAGATGTGGTCACTATGAGTTTTTTGTCATGTCCTTCGGGCTGACCAATGCCCCAGCAGCGTTTATGCATTTGATGAACAGTGTATTTTGGCCTTATCTGGATTCATTCATTATTATATTCATTGATGATATTCTAGTGTATTCACATAGTCAAGAGGATAAAGCGAAGCATTTGTGGGTTGTATTGCAGATATTGACAGAGGAGAAGCTTTATGCAAAGTTCCTTAAGTGTGAGTTTTGGCTCAGTTCAATGGATTTCTTAGGGCACGTGGTTGTCCAACGAGGGTATCCAGGTCGATCCAAAAAAGATAGAGATAGTGCAGGGCTATCCTAGACTTTCCTAAGCCAGAGAGATTTGTAGCTTCCTTGGCTTGGCAGGTTATTATCCCAGTTTGTTTAGGGGTTCTCTTCTATCATATTGCCCTTGACCAGGTTGACTCAGAAGAGTGTTTCATTTGTGTGGTCGGACGAGTGTGAGGAGAGTTTTCATCAGCTCAAGACAGCTTTGACCACAACTCCAGTATTGGTTTTGTCATTAGTTTCAGGTTCATATACCGTATATTGTGATGCTTTGAGAGTTGGCATTGGCTGTGTATTGATGCAAGAGGGTAGAGTTATTACTTTTGCTTCCCGTCAGTTGAATCCCCATGAGAAGAACTACCCTGTTCATGATTTGGAGTTGGATACTATAGTTCATGCATTGAAGATTTTGGAGGCTAGAGTTGCTTAAGGATTATGATATTAATATTTTGTATCAACTACGAAGGCCAATGTATAGGCCGATGCTTTGAGCCGGAAGGAAGTGAGTATGGGGAGTTTGGCATACATTCAAGTTGGGAGAGAGCCTTTGCAGTTGACGTCCATGCCTTGGTCAATCAGCTTGTGAGATTAGATATTTTGGAGCAGAAGAATGAAAAAAGATATTGTGGGATTTTTAGCTCACTGTCTCAATTGTCAGCAGGTAAAATATGAGCATCAGAGACCAGGTGGCTTGCTTCAGCAAATGGATATTCTCGAGTGGAAATGGGAGAGGATTACAATAGACATCGTTGTTGGAGTTCCTCAGGCTTTGAAGAAATTTTATTCTGTTTGGGTGATTATTGATCAGCTGACCAAGTCCGTGTACTTCATTCCTGTGTGTACTACATACTTTTCAGAGCGACTAGCAGGGATTTATATCCTGGAGATTGTTTGGTTGCACGGTGTTCCGGTTTCTGTCATCTCAGATAGAGGTACACAGTTTACTTTGCAATTTTGGAGAGCAGTGCAGAGAGATTTGGGTACTCATGTGGAGTTGAGCACAACATTTCATCTTCAGACGGATGGACAGTCCGAGTGTACCATTCAGATATTGGAGGACATGTTGCGTGCTTTTGGAATTGATTTTGGAGGTTCATGGGATGAGTTTTTTCTGCTTGCAGAATTCACCTATAACAATATCTATCAGTCCAGCATCTAGATGGCACCATATGAGGCCTTGTAAGGGAGGCGGTGTAGATCTTCAATTGTTTGGTTTGAGCCCGGCGAGGCTTGGCTATAGCAGACATATTTAGTTCAGGCTACTCTAGAGAAGGTGAAGGTGATCCAGGAGAGACTTCGTACAGCACAGTCGGGTCAGAAGAGTTATGCGGACCGGAAGGTTCGAGATGTATCCTACGTGGTTGGTGAGAAGTTCTTGCTGAAGGTTTCGCCCGTGAAGGGTGTTATAAGATTTGGAAAGAAAGGGAAGTTGAGTCCACGGTTCATTGGACCTTTTGAGGTACTTAGAAGGATTGAAGAGGTGGTTTATATGCTTTCCTGGCCACCCAACTTATCGAGTGTGCATTCGGTATTCCATGTGTCTATGCTCCGGAAGTATGTTGGGGATCCGTCTCATGTTTAAGACTTCAGCACGATTCAGTTGGATGATGATTTAACTTATGATGTGGATCCAATGGCTATTTTGGGTCGTCATGTTTGAAAGTTGATATCAAAGGATATAGCCTTAGTGAAGGTGCAGAGAAGAGTTCGGCCCATGGAAGAGGCCACCTGGGAGACCGAGCGGGAGATGAGATGCAGATACCGTTACCCCCATTTTATGCTTATTTATGTTTCATTATCCGTGTCTTATGTGATCGAGTTGGTTTGAAGTGGTTTTGGTAAGAAATGAGACACTTGTCCTCTTTTAAGAATGCTTAAGTTGGAAAAGTCAACTGAACATTGACTTATGAGTTAGAGGGATCGGATGTGAGTTTTGATGGTTAGATTAGCTTTGGGGATGATTTATGACTTAGGAATGTGATCGGAAGAGGTTTTGGAGGTTCGGAGTAGAATTAGGCTTGAATTGGTGAAGTTAGTATTTTTGAGATTTCTGGTTGATAGGTGAGATTTTGATCCAAAGGTTGGAATAGAATTCCAAGAGTTGTTATAGCTTCATTATGTGATTTGGGATGTGTGTGTAAAATTTCAGGTCATTCGAAGGTGATTTGGTTGGATTATTGATTAAATGCATGTTTCGAAAGTTTTAGAAGAACTTAGGCTTGAACTCGATGTAATTTGGCGGTTTTGGTGTTGTTTGAGGTGTTTTGATGATTGGAACAAGTTTGAATGATGTTTTAGGAAGTGGTGGTGCTTTTGGTTGAGGTCCTGGGGGCCTCAGAGTGACTTCGGATGGCTATCGGGAAGTTTTGAACTTGGAGGTAATTTGCAGAAATGTAGCAGTATGTAAGTCTAATTTGGCCTTCGTGTTCGCGAGCCTGGGGCCGCGTTCGCATAGCAGGACTTTGGCAAGCCAGGCTTTTGCTTTTCGCGTTTGCGTTAGGGTGTTCGCGTTTGCGGAGGGTGAGCTCTTCGTGCTTCACGTTCGCATAGGAGAATTTGAGGATCCATATATTTGTTATCCGCGTTCACAGCATGGAGCTTGCGTTCGCGTAGTTAAGGCTGCATAAGCTTGGCGTTCGCGGATAGGTACCGTATTCGCGAAGGGTAATTTTGGTCAAGGAAATATTTGTGCATCGCGAACGCGGGGGTTTGACCATGTTCGCATAGAAAGGATTCCAAAAGCTAGGTAAGTCTCTTAAACACTTCATCCGCGAGCTTAAGTTATTTTTCCTCCATTATGGAACATTTTGAGAGCTCTTTGGGAGAAACTAAAGAGGGATTCGAAGACCATTGATTGGAGGTAAGTATTATGAACAAAAAATGTGATTATAATGTGAAATTAACCTAGAAATGTATGAAAATTTAGCAAAAATGAAAGAACTAGGGCTTGGGTTTTGAGATTTATAAATTGGAAATCAAAGGGCTATTTGAGCTCGGATTTAAGATTTTTTGGTATGTATGGGCTCACGGCGAGATAAAGAACCCGTTGATGTAAAAATTTATGAGTTTCAAGAAGCGGGTCCAGGGCTCGGGCTTTGCTAATTTCGGAATTTTTGATATTTTGCGATTGCTTTCGCTTGGGTTTTGCTCCCTTTGTATATGTGACGTATTCTTTCTGGTTTTGGTTAGATTTTACGTGCGAGGAGGCTGATTTGAGAGGCAAGGGCATAGCGAGCTAGAGCTTTGGCCGGTTTGAGGTGAGTAATGAATGTAAATGATGTCCTGAGGGTTTGAAACCCCGGATTTGCACATTGTAGTGCTATATTGAGGTGAGACAAACGCTCGATAATGCGCGTGGAGTCATATAATTGTGACTTGGTCCGTCTCGAGTGATGTTTTTACTGCGTATTTGATTGAAGATTATTTGTTATCATCATTGTTTGGACTGATGTCATATTTGGGCTTCGTGCCAACTATTTGAACCATTCGGGGAGTTTTTATCACTATATAGATTTACTACTTAAACTCAGTCGTACTGTTTTCTAGCTATTTTACAACTCAGCCATCTTTACTCGATTTTTGAAACTAAATGATATATCAAATGATGTTTTGGTCGGAAATCCACTATTTTATTATTGCCTACGGGACATATGTAATTCTGCACCGAGTATGGGATCGGAGTACGCGCCGCAGAGGTATTATATTGATACTGATATGAGGCCGAGGGCCTATTTGATGCCACGAGATGGGTTATTTTGTGCTTGGGCCGTAAGGGTCCCCTCTCTGAGTCAGCACACCCCCAGTGAGCATCGTCGATGATAAATAAATGGATCGGTTGCAATCCGCAACGGGTACTATAAGGTACCGTCCTATGTGTTGTATTCTTTTATTTGGCTGTCATTTATCTGCTTATCTGTTGTAGTATTTCCATATATCGATTTCATTGGTTTATAGCTTTCATATTATTTGTTTAATACTGCATAGTTATAGATTACTCTGTGTTTTTCTTTGATTTCTTATTCTCACAATTATTTATGTTTGTTACCCACTGGGTCGGAGTACTCATATTACTCCTTGCAACTTGTGTGCAGATCCAGGTGTATCTGAGGCTGAGAGAAGATTTTCTGTTGAGCAGTGCATATCTGGGAGCATCGAGGTAGCTACATGGCGTCCGCAGCCGTAATTTCTCCCTTCTATCCTTTGTTTTATTTCGTATTTCCTAGATTGACATGTATTAGGTTGATAAACCTATATTAGAGGCTCAGACTTGTGACACCGGATCTTTATGGGCTATGTAGTAGTATTGATATATGATGTTCCGCACTTTTAACTCTTGTTTCAGACTTCTAATATGATTATTTGGTAATTCAATGGTGTTAGCTAATAATGAACTGCTTAATAAAATAGGTTAAGGATGTGAGTTGGTGGGGTTTGCCTAGCAATGTGTTGGGCGCCATCACGACTGGGGTTGGGGTCGTAACATCCTCGTAGACTACTGATGCCAAATATTTAAATTTTTTCAGGGGGAAGAGAAGAGCTCTAGGTCAAGCTTTTTATTCTATTTATTCTATTGGGTCTACCCGTCGGATAGGTTCGAGCACTAAAAATAAAGAAATTCATGAAGGGAAGTGTTTCTCCCTTTAATGAATTCTATGCAATGTGAATCTTGAAGTAGGTATCGAATACCACATAGTTATACAAAATAATAATAATAATAATAATAATAATAATAATAATAATAATAATAATAATAATAATAATAATAATAATAATAATAATAATAATAATAATAATAATAATCCATATAGTTCTTGAAGGTGCCAAAAGGAAAACTAAAGAATTTGTTAAGAATAGAATTCTATTTGGAGTGAATGTGTATCTTGTAGAGAGTTATACTTTGAGGCTAAGTCATTTTTCCTCCTATAAATAGAGGGGTCTTACCCCATTGTAAATTACCCCAAAATTCAATAAGAATTTTCTCTCTCTCTCTCTCTCTCTCTCTCTCTCTCTCTCTCTCTCTCTCTCTCTCTCTCTCTCTCTCTCTCTCTCTCTCTCTCTCTTTCTCTGCAATATTGTTCTTATTTTTTTATTGTTTTATAACACGTTATCAGCACGAGACTCTAACCAATTGAGTAGAAGCTTTAGGATTGAGCATAATGATTGTTAATTATTCTATGAACTTCCTTCAAGATTAAATCCTGGATTTAAGGTAAGATTTTACTTTTCTCTTTCAAATTCTTGTAATTCTATAATTTAATTTTAAATACAAGCTAAGACGGTAAATTTTGATTGCAACTCTAATAGAGCTGGAAAGAAATTATAACCATCCAAAGCGATAAAATTTCTATGCCTTGCCATGATCAAATTCATGTATGATTGGGGGTAAAGAATTAAAAATTCCTCCCATTGAATTTGCTCCATTCTCATTCCCTATAAAGAATGTGATAGCAATATGTGATAAGTCTGAAAGAAGACAAAATTATTACCGTGAAGGTATCAATGGATGTGGACGTGAAAATAGACGAAATTATAATCGTCAACATTGTGATAATGAGAACAACAAGGATTCTCAAAATAATCCTTCACTACGTGAAAGTAATATTTGTCATCAATTTTACAATATGAGATTATATAAAGCACATATAAATGATTATGGTCCATTCATGGTGTTAATGTGACAACATCTAATTTATGAATACATAGTCATTCTTGGAAGAATATGAACGTGCTAATGGTAGTGAATATACTACACTCACCTTTAGAAGGAGGTTTGAGATGATATAAGAAAATATCTCATTATTATGGCATGAATGTTCATTGGTCACGTACCTATTGTAGGCCAAAACATTTTGGCAATGTGATTATTAAAGGACAATAATAATGCAAGAAATATATCTAGCATATAATTTTGACTATAACCATAATGATATAACTTTCTCTTTAAAAGAGATATTCACCACATGGATATTGATGAATCTGTGGTAGTACAAATTTAATTGAGAGCTCTGAAAGAGCCAATTATTACTATTTTGGAGGAGAACAATTGATTATCATATCAATTTATTGTGTTGTAGTAAGTCTCAAAGAAACTTATTCAGTTTCCAAAGTACATGCGAAAGCGGTCAATTATATTGAGACTATAAATAAAGGAAAGATTTAATATCTTCTATTACTACAACTTGTAGCAGGATAATATATATATGGGAAAAGCTACCTTGTACTATACAAATAAAATAACACCACACTAAAGTGGATGTTTATTGATATAAAAGCACATATCATAATAAACTTGGAGTTGATTGATAATTGCATATGTCATGGTGTCAATTTGAAGTTTATTAATATTGATAATTTATTCAGTTGGCATTTGGGTTAGCCATATCAATATAAGTATGATGTGCAAAAATAATAGAGAATTCACATGGGTAAATATTAAAGAACTAGAAAGTTCTTTACGAATTCTCTTACATTGCTTGTTCGTATTAATTAATTGACCAACTAAATTTGGGATTGAATCCCATGAATACTGAAAATATCAAAGGTGAATATGGGTCCATTCACCTGCCATGTATACCACATAAGATGCATCTATGAGATGGTTACATGTGCGAATATTATTAACCCGCAACCTGGCCGGTGCTTGCGAGGTAACTTTCTCATTACATTAATTTCGAGCATAATTACGAGATTTTCTATTCAAGAAGTTCATCTTGATAAGTTGGTTTATATCACAGCTGGTTTAGCAAAATAATTTATTGAGTGCCTCCACTTAATAGTTAAACTATTGCTTATGAGAGTAAAGTTATCTGTATCAATTTGATATACGTTATATATGAGAGTATATTATATTCTCCTCTCACAAATGGTTCTGGATCAGGAACCAAATAATGATGTACAGTGTATACACGATAATGCACAAAGATAGATTTCCAAAGTTGAGGAAACAAGTTAGTTTTTCTAACATGAAGGGGAGACATGATAACAGTTGAGAAAAAAGTTACATGGAATGAATTATTATTTATACATATAGATCCTCGAATAGGATAATATGAACTTGAAGTTCATAAAAGGATAATTCATTTACAATATATTGCAAAAGCATGCCATACACATTTGCTGACCAAAGAAAGTAACTATATTCTCATTGCAAATACTCTTATTAAGTCCTAGAAGGACAAAGTCTATGGTAAGCTTGAAGCGTATAGACAAATCGGTTTCAAATAATCTTCTTGAAAAAGAAGATGAGCAAATGATCATATAAGAAGGCAAGTGATCCAAAAGATCACATGACATAACACTTCATAAAATCTCACAGAGATTTAGGTACCTGAAAATATGAATGAAGAGATCTCCATGTTATGTCTTTATGAAAAATTATTGGAACCGATATAAAATATTTATCGACGACATCTATCATGGCGCTAAGTATAGATAAAGATCTCAAGTCTATCAAATACAGACATAAAAATATTGGCCAAATGGAAGAGACACAATTCAAATATAATTAGTTTCATATGAAAGGCATATAATTTTGTCTATGTTCAAATACTTGAAGTATAAAGTCAATGGTATGTGCAATCAGTTTTCGATATCTTATTTGTCTAGCATGACATGAAAACTTGATATGCATCTAAAGTCTATTATATGGATTATATGACTTAACTTATATGTCAATCCATGAAGGATTTAAGTTACTTGAAGTATATACAATTCTTGATCTTGAAATACTGCTTCCTTAGTGCAACTTGTGCACAAATGTATCTTGCTATAACTATAAGCATGATAATATGATAGCAAGAGTTTTCACCTCTATGAGAAGATATTGAACTGATGATTCCAACAAGATCATATGAAGACGATACATCTATTAGGAATGATGATTTCAAAGTGAAACAAATTCATTCAAGTTAATATGACTGATTTGCTTATCAAATCTCTACCAAAGATTGTTTTGAAGATGATGCACAAGATTAAAATGCAAATGCTCAAGGATGTGAATTGATGCTCTCTTCAGGAGAAGTTAATGCGCGTTGCACTCTTTTTCCCTTGTAAGGTTTTGTCCCACTGGGTTTTCCTTTGCAAGGTTTTTAACGAGGTAACCAATAGGCGCATTTCTAAATATGTGTACTCTTTTTTCTTTTCTAGAATTTTTTTCTCATTGGGTTTTATTTTAGTTAAGGTTTTTAATGAGACACGTTACTTATTGAGTCGACATTCAAGGGGGAGTATTAAGAATAGAATTCTATTTGGAGTGAATGTCTATTTTGTAGAGAGTTTTACGTTGAGGCTAAGTAATTTTTCCTCCTATAAATAGAGGGGTCTTACCTCATTGTAAATCAACCCAAAATTCAATAAGAATTTTCTCTCTCTCTTTCTTTCTCTGCAATGGCTCATATTCTTTTATTGTTTCATAACAAAATTTAAATTATAGGGACGGATGGTGTAATAAGTTTATATCAACATGCGATTTGACATATTATAACATGCTACTTGATCATTATTATAACATGTTACTTTATCATTATTCTATATTGTCAATCAATATTTATTAAATAGAGTTATCTTTAAAATGACCATGTTTTTACCTACCCATCAATGTATAGCACTTAAAATCGAAAAGTAAAATGAAGAGGAAGAAGAACAACGACTATTATGAGCTACCCAATTTATGTTAATGACAACGGAGGAATTCAAAGAGACATATTGTACAAAAAACTGTTTTTATATTTGAAGTCAAACAGTGCTTAAGTACTAATATAAGCTGTCCCACACCATGTGAAGTAGATGACAATATCATTTTCAAGCATGAGCAGGCGCTTGCCCACTTGACTATCATACTAAACTGAACACCACTACTCGAAGTAGGCCCTTATTGATTTTCCATGATATTGTGGTCCTTTCAGATTGAAAACATGTTCACTATTTAGTTTTTGAAACAATTTTAAAAAATAAAACTAAAAACGATCAAATAAGAGGGACTTTAGTGCAAGGTTACTTATAACCACAACCCATACGCTGATTCTTCAATATCAGTCGGTTCGCACATTCATTTAATTTCACCCAACTTGATGTCTTGAGCAGAAAGATCGTAAATGATGATAAGCTTCAATGTGCAAAACTGAGAATAAGAGTGGCAAGAAACTACGGAAAGAAATTGAAGGACGTAAGGGCATCACGAAACAAAACATTCACTAACGTTTGTTAATTTTTGCAGGTAAAAGAGTTCAAAGTCTCTTGTATCTAATTAGAGATACAACACATGGAAGTTATCACAAGAGAAAACATCAGCAACAGAAAACATGTGCCCAAGTAAAGTGTTGTTAAAGTGGTGAATTGCTCGAGTCAGTCTCGGCGGGAGGAAACATTCCAGCCAACATTTGATTTCGATGGAAGTGTTTCCAACAACTTTTCATTAAAGCTGTCGCGCATGGAGCCTCGGTCTTGAAAGATCACGGTATTCAAGCAAGTGCCTGCAGCAGCTAGCTTCAGTCTTCAAGGAAAAGGATTGGAACTTGCACGCATGATCTTGAAATATTGGAAAAAAGCTTAACTCTCGCATGCCCCTCTCATCAGTCCAGTATTATCCATCGTTGGAACTTGCACGCATGATCCTGGAACTTAGGAAAAAAGCTTAACTTCAGCACGCCTCTCCAGCCATCAGTCCAGCGTTTGTCTCGCAATTAAATGAGCCAACAGCGTAAATACACATGCTGGATACGTATGGGCAGCAGTCTTGCACGCCTATATGTATTGAGCCACCAATTTAATATTCACATGCTGGATATGCATGGGCAGCACTATACATTTTCAGTCAGCCAACTTTTGGTTTAGGGAATTGGAGTGCAAAGGTGCTAGAGAATCGAGTCAAATGTGGTATTCCAAGGATTCCATATTACCAGTGATGCACGCTGAGAAATGTCGCATGCTTCGTTACAAATCCTTGAGCAACTGTCGCAGACCTTTGTTCAATTCAACACGTCGCAGTGGCGTATTATTGTGATGCCACTTATTATGACCTCTATGGGTGGTATTAGCATTTTTTGCTCATTCCCTTGAGGAAAGAAAGGTGACATTGCATGGGCAAGACTTGAAATTTCTGTCTTAACTTATTTTTTTCATTTTCATTGGTCTTTCGGACTTTGTAATTTATTTTATTCGAACTTTTTTTTAATATTATAAAATCTAACCCTAGGCAATTGCCTAGCGGATTGCCAAAAAAAAAAAGATATTTCATCCACATAGACTGCCACAACAACCAGACAACCAAGTAGGCCTTTGATAAACAGAGAATAATCATTCAAAGAATGAGTATATCCTCTAGAGTAGAAAGCAGAAAACAGCTTAGCATACCATTGTCTGGATGCATGTCTCAACCCATAGAGATATTTTTTCAACTTACAGACAAGAGGAGGAGATACAGGGGAAACAGAATCGGTAGAAGAGACAGAAACTGATAAACCTGGAGGAAGCTTCATATAGACCTCCTCATCCAAATCACCATGCAAGAAAGCATTGTTAACATCAAGTTGAAAAAGAGTCCAATGGTTCTTAACAGCCACTGCAATAAGACACTTCACAATGGACATTTTAACCACAGGAGAAAAAGTGTCAGTGAAATCAATCCCTTCAATTTGAAAATCCCCTCTAATAACAAGTCTAGCTTTGTATCTTTCAACACTACCATCAGCCTTATATTTGATCTTATAAACACATTTGCAGCCTATGGGTTTCTTACCAGGAGGAAGGGGAACAACATCCCATGTATAGTTGGCATCAAAAGCATCAAACTCCTTTTTCATGGCATCTTGCCATACTGGAACTGATGCAGCTTGAGAGTAATAAAGAGGTTCAGACTCCAGAGGAGAAGAACAAGATCCAGAGAAAGCAGGAAGATGACAGACATAATCCTTAAGATAAGAAGGAGGATTGTGTTGTCTTCCAGATTTTCTGGGAACAGTAGGTGATGTGGAAGAAGGCAAAGCAGGAGGAGAAACATTAGTTTTGAAAGGAGGACTGGAAACTGGATTGGAAGAAGGGGAAGCTGAGGCAGAAGGACAAGGTGGAGAGGAACAGATGGGAATAGAGAAGTCTGGCTCAGAAAAGGAATGCTCAAGAGGAGGAACAAAAAGAAAAGAAGAGGGAGAAACAGAAGGAGTAGAGTTAACAGAAGGAACAGATTTAAAAGGAAAAGAAGTTTCATGAAAGGTAACATCCCTGGACACAAAGCACTTCTTGGAACTGAGATCATACAGTCTATAACCCTTTTTAGCAAAAGGATACCCCAGGAAGACACATGAAATGGCCCTAGGTTTCAACTTGTCCCTTTGAAGAATTGGGACAGCGGCATAGGCAAGGCAGCCAAATGCCCTTAAATGGGAGTAAGTAGGTGCATTTCCATGCAAAATTTCATAAGGGGATTTGCCTTGAAGGAGTCTGGAGGGTATTCAGTTAATAAGGTATGTAGTAGTCAATAGGCAATCTCCCCAGAAAGAAATGGGTAAACCATATTGGAAGAGTAAGGCCCTACAAGTTTCAAAAAGAGTCCTACGTTTCCTTTCAACAACACCATTATGTTGAGGAGTATGTGGACAAGTTGTTTGATGAATAATGCCTTGTGACTAAAAAAGGATGCACCAGCTATACTAGACCCCAATTCCAAAGCATTGTCACTCCTAATAGTTTGAACAACAGCATTAAACTGGGTTTTAACCATACACAGAAAAGACTGAAGCATGCAGAAAGCATTACTTTTAGACCCCAATGAATGTGTCCAGGTTGCTCTATAAAAGTCATCAACTATTGTTAGAAAATATCTAGAGCCAGAAGAAGTGGGAGTGTGATAAGGGCCCCAAGTATCTACATGAATCAATTGGAAAGGTCTAGATGTACTTCTAGTGCTTTCAGGAAAGGGAAGTCTTGTTTGCCTAGCCATAGGACAAACAGAACAATGGAATGGCTGTTTAGAAGCAAATGGAAAAGACAAGGCAGAAATATGTTTCATGTTTGCAAATGAAATATGAGCCAAGCTCAAATGCCAAATGTAATTCATGTCAGTGGCAACAAAATTATTACAGATGGAACTATTTACAGTTGAAGGTAAAGTAACAACTTTATGACTAGAACAGTCAGGTTTACAAGAATTAGAAGAAGAACATACAGAAGCAGAAGAACAACAATTAGAAGAAGAGGAAGTTGGCACCCAAGCAAACTTGTACAGAACAGCCTCCTCTTTACCAAGATCTAGAGGCATCTTCAGAGAAGGGGCCTGTAACATGTAGAGGAAACAGGAAGTTGCAGTGAACAAGACTATGCAATGCAACTGTTTTACTAGTTTGTGGACAGAAATCAAGTTGTGTTTGAAAGAAGGAACAAGTAATACATCATGAAAAGTGATGAATGGATTTAATGCAAAAGATCCTGTGCATGTCACTTTCACTTTATATCCATTAGGAAGAGTTACAAGATAGGGTGCAATTAAAGGTGTGAGATTGAAGAGTTAATCTTTATTAAAGGTCATATGTTTAGATTCCCCTGAGTCTATTATCCAGGTGGCAGAATTAATGAGAGTAAGCATGCAAAATTTGGAATCAGAAATAGGGCTCTCAGTTAGCATAGTACCAGCAAAGTTGGCAGCATATATGGGAGGAGGAGTCTGGGCAGTGGAGTCCCCTAACTGAGTTTGTTGTAGCAGGGTCATCAATCGTTCATATTGTTGTCTGCTCAACCCAGGTATCACAGAACTCTGGCCATCCATGTTTGGAACAGGGTGATGACTTTCAGGAGGATTTCCATGAGGAACAGACATATTTCTTTCAGAAGAAGGGAAATCCACACAAGCAGTTAGATGAGCAGCATCGGGTCTCCTCCCCTTGTTAAATGTTGTACTTTGTGGATACCCATGAATCTTGTAATACTTATCAATTAAGTGCCCATATTTCTTACAGTATCTACAAAATAAAGAGTCTGTAGCTTGGTCAAAATTAACTCTTTGTCTGAAATGAGAAGAATTAGGCACTGTCACCTTATTGAATCCAACTGTATGTTTATTTGTGTGGACATTGAAAGACATAAAGTCTGGATTAAACTGAGAAAGGGACTGGACTTGTCTCTGTTTCTCATCATTGAGGACCATATTGTAGACACTGTCAAGGGTAGGAGGAGGCTGCATCATTAGTAAGTTACTTCATACCCCCATGTATGCTTTATTAAGGCCCATGAGGAACTGGAACACCTTATTCTCATCATCTTCCTGTATGATGCCATTTCTGGCAGGACAAATGCATCTTTGCCCATGGTTTGTACACATTGTTCCTAATTTATCCCATAGTCCTTTAAGTTTGTTAAAATATGAGGCTACATCTAGAGATCCTGGAGAAGTATGAGAGAGTTCTATTTTTAGTTCAAAAATTTTGGTTCTGTTAGCAGTACCATATCTAGCTGCGAGCTATGCCCATATGCTCTGTGCAGTATCAGAATACTGCACACTCTCAGCTATCTGAGGGGATAAGGAAGCAGTCAACCAGGATATTACCATATTATTACATTTGTCCCATAACTTTTGTTCAGCCACATTAGTTTCTGGTCGGGGACATGTACCATCAACAAACCCAATTTATTTTTAGCAAACAATGCTACAATCATTTTCCTCCTCCAACCCCCATAACCACTACCCCAGAAGGGAGTGGACACAAGAGAAACACCAAGAACATTAGAGGAGTAAACAAAAAGGGGACTGGTAGGGTCAACAGGAGCTGTATTAGCACTCATGTTAGCAGACATGAAGAACAATGAGTATAAAGTCAAAAGATAGTCTCTGTAATCGGTTGAAAAAACTAAAGTTGTATCAAAAACCTCATGCAAATCATATAGCACCTAAAACAGGAACAGATTTAGCCTCCTTCTTCGTGACCGGAGAAGAACGGCCTTCGATTAACAGAAAAATGCCAGTTCTGAGCAGCAGAAACCCTAAAATCTGAAGTCTCGCCGGAATCGAGTCGAGGACGTCGGAAAACCAACCCAAAACGTCCAAGCAGTAAGATGCAACAAGTTAATGGTGATAGAGGTCTCAGATCAACACTCGATCTTCATCGAAATCGTCACTGACCAAATATCTCACAAATACCCAAAAACATTCCGACGTGATTTCGACTGGGATAACAAGATATAGCAGAGAATTGTCGGATCATCGTCCGGCTCTGATACCATGAAAAGAATGGACATTGGTCCTAACTCAACCCCAAAATCTAGCTTATGAGATGAGGATTGCCCAAGCCATATAAGGAGACCAAGGACCTCAAATCCCTCCGATGTGGGACAACTCAACACTCCCCCCCCTCACGCCCAGATCTCTGGCGTGTACAACATAAATGGGGGGCCCAACATCCGTAACAATAATTGGATGGGCCTGGCTCTGATACCATAAAAACATAGAAGAATCAAGATGAAGATTGAAGAAGAAGATGAGTCGGTTTGAGAGAGAAGCTTCTGGAGAGCTTCAGAAAGGAAAACTTCTCAATAGCAAAAATATCCGACTGACCCTAATACAAAGGGGTCAGGAGTGTATATAATACAACTGGGCCAACTTGGGCCAAACATAAACCAAAAGAAAAATGGGCTCAAATATGTTCTGGCTCAACATACATGATATACATGATATACAAACAGTATACATTAAATATACACGACAAAATCAATGTATGTGCCTAGGTTTTGAAGGTAGATAATCTTGTAGCTCAACATAGATCACCCAATTCCGGGTTCGTAAGCGGTAACAATTGTCCTATAAAGACTTGTTTTCGCTACGACTTTGATTGATTCCATTAACCAAGCCATAAGAAATTAAATGAATTGATTTCTCTAGTTTTTCTTATTTAATTTGGCATTGTGCAAAGAAGCAAAACAAGAATCTATACACAAACAACCGGCCAGATTTATTATTTATTTTTCTTTAGTCTATATATATTGTTTTCCTTTGTCAGGTTTTTAAATAAAATGGGTTTATATTTTCCAAATTTTGTTACTTGTGGAGTAAAGACGAATTAGTCGCAAGTCATTTTCTCGGTGCACGAGACTCTTCTACTTCATTTTGAAAGAAAAACAAATAGTTTGAAGTCTATGTTACGCGCGCGTATTTTCAAAAGTTAAATCGTTATGTCCCATAGTTTTTTTGGGTGCTGAAAGATATTTTATATATACTAGTTAATTAAATTTAGAGGATGCAAGGCATTTGAGCCTTCAAATATTAGTGTTTAAGTCTAAACTACTATTACATATTGTTTTTTGTCTCTCAAAAGTAATTTTTAAAATGTCTGTCCATACATCATTTGAGGCAAACACTAGAGGAACGGCTAAAATAGTAAGATTTTTATTACACACCGCAATGGATATTGATATGATATTGGAATAGGTTGCACGTTGCGATGAATATTGACATGATATTTGGGATAGGATTGCACGCTACAACTACAACGGATATTAATATGATATATGGTAGCGGCAAGAGATATTGATATGACATATTGATCGGGTTGCACGCCGCAATAGTATTGATATAAATATGTGTAGAACGAGTTACGTGCCGCAACAGAGAAGTTATATTATAATTGCTCTTGGTTGTTGGTTCCGTATCTATGTTATGTTGTGAATTTGAGCATAGATGATATTCTGGGGCGCTCATATTTCCTGTTTTGGTTCATGACTAAATGTTGTTTCTCTTCTATTATGCTATATTTTCTACTTATACTCGTACAAGTTTATAGTGAGTGTCTTGTTATAGTTTCTTCACTACTTCGTCGAGGTTAAATTCGGCACTTACGGAGTACATATGATCAATTGTACTCATACTATACTTGTACTCTTCTTGTGCATATCTCAGTATGCATAGAGGAGATAGCTCGGCCCCGACATATTAGGAGATTTAATTTGATGCAGAGCTGCACGTCGTTCGTAGACTCTGAAATCCCCTTCTTATATTCTATACTGTTTATTTTATTTCATACAATCCTATTGTTATTTCAAACTATATTTGTAGTTCTTTTAGTAACTCATGTACTTCTGACATCAGTTTTTGGAATTAAGACGAAATGACATGTATGAAATTTTATTATGTACTTTAAAGTTCTACATCTTTATCTCCTCATTAATATTATGCTTTTAAAGTTGTTAAAATAAATACTTGTGTAGCTAATGTGTTGGCTTGGCAAGCGGATCGTGAGAATTTCACTCCCAGGATAAAAGAAGTACAACAATATACCATGCTTAGAAAGGGAAAGAAATAGAGAGAAGGAAAAGAAGGATAGTCGCAATTGAATGGAAATATAGGAATAGGATAAAAGACAAAGTAGCTTTTTAAAATATCTCAGTATATGTGGCTGTTGGTAAATGTCCAGAAAGGTGTACCTGTAAAGAAGAAAATGTCACATGTAGAGGGACAAAAAACCTAAAAAGACAAATAATTTGTACTATCGCAGCTGTTAAGTGTTGCCTGAAATTGAATGTATTTAATTAGTCATTTTATCCCTTGCATTCCAAATCTCCCATGCCACTGGCCACAGCAATTCATTATAAATCATAGATGAAACCTAGTGCAATGAATATTTATTATTCCTAAAGAAATGCTTCTTCCATGACATAACTCCAAGATAATGAATTACCTTTATGATACTAATATACGCCAGTTAGTGGAACTTTGTTTCATCATTACAAATGATTAATTAAATGAATGCATGGACAATTATTGAGGATACATGATGAGATCAATAATGTGTTACAATTGTAGTAGTAATAATTGTACTAGAATATGTCTGTTTGAGGGTCTCTTTGCGCAATAATTCTTCAAAATGGTCAACGACGTTACTTTCCCATACCAGAGCATTCAATGATCAAATAAATATTTTGGCCTAAAATATATAGCCTTTAAGTTATACGATTTAAGGACTGGCTATAATTATATATTATTAATGTATTATTTGCCTTTAAGTTACTAACAAAATTAGGTGCTTTAATACTAAACTATATTATATTTATGTTTAATTAAGTTTATTTTATCTATAAGTACGTTAAGGATAAAATTGAAAGTAAAGCAGAGATTGTATATATATTTTATGCACTATAGTTCATGATTATTTAATTATTGGACAAGAATTGAAGTTTAGTATAAAAGAAGACACTTGAAATTGAAAAAGAAAGGAAAAGAAGGGAGAATTGAAAGTAGGGGTAAAAGTTTGGCATCAACTGAAATTAAATTCTAGCGAAGCGAGCGATTCCCTCGCTGTCGCACCCCATTTTCCCACCTTTGTGTGATGGATTTATGGGTTAAAAGAGTTTTTTCACTTAAAGAGGTAATTTTAAAATATGAATTATTTTATTATTTGGACTCGCAATTTGGAATTGATTGGATGTATCAAATCCGCGAAAATAAAATTTAGATAAAAATTCTGTTGACCGGGAAGAAGATACGAGGGAATTTTGGAATCCCATAGTTCTAGTTGTTGACTTAAACTTGGCTTGAATTAACCCTGCATAAACTGTATTTTAATGAAAAGTGTGCAGCAATTGTGCGGCCGCGCACTGACCGCGCATATGGAGCAAAAAGTGTGAAAAGTGCGTGGCCAAGTGCACGGCCGTGCACCTCATGTTCGGAAAAAGTGTTATTTTTTCGTGTAGAAGAAGGTATAATTGTTTGGTCCGACTTACTTGATATATATACATGAAAAATAGTATTTAGAGGACTTTTGACAGATATTAGACCGGAGATTCGACCTAAGGGGGAAAAAATACATTAGGAGTAAGGGGGGGAATTCTTCTTCGGGTGTAAGGCAGAGAATTCTTCTTCACGTTTTTCACTTCCTTCTTCTTATTTTCATTATTGGTAATTAATTCTATTATTGTAGTTATGAATACTATAATGAACAACTAATGTATTATCTAGAGTTGTGATGGAACCTCTTGGAAGATGATTTTCCTATTACGTGTATATACATATACATACACATATACATATATATATACATATACATATACACATACATACATACATACATACATACATACATACATACATATATATATATATATATATATATATATATATATATATATATATATATATATATAGGCACAGCCGACTGAGAAAAAGCTACAACAAATATATATATATATATATATATATATATATATATATATATATATATATATATATATTTGTTGTAGCATTTTCTTTATTTGTTCAACTATGTTTATATTGTAGTTGGTTGAAGAGCTCTCAGTCGACTGTGCCTAATTAGTGTGTATTACTCGAGAGAGTGCATATTTAGTTAGTTGCTAAACAACATCACTCCTAACATATATGAGGATCAAATACAACGGGTTTAAAGGTGGGATTAGGGTAACGAAACCTTGATGCAATCCGAGTGAGTCGTAAGTAATGCCAACTAGCGTAATTCGGGAGAATATTTCTAGTATATTCAAGTGACTTGGAAAGCCCAAAGATTTAAGCTGGGATTGTATTCGAGTATCATTGGATGATAGTTAAGAACGAACGAAAAATCGAGTAGCCATATAGTGTAATGTCTGGTAAAATACGAATAACATTTTGCTGAAAACTCCATTTGACCTCCATAATACATTTTTGGAAATCCAATTCAAAGGACTAAAACTTTCATGCTTTACGTTTTTTTATATTCCCAAGAAAAGAGTGTTAAAAATGCGCATCAAAGTGCGCGGCCCCGCACTAACTGCGCATATGGGGCAGAAAGTGTGAAAAAGTGTGCGGCCGAGTACGTAGGCACACTTCTAGGTGTGCGACCGCGCACCTCTGTCTGGGAAAAGTATCGTAGGAGAAGGTATAATTATTTGAGTCCCACCCTACTTGGTATATATACATGGAAATATGGTATTTTTAGGACTTTTGACCTATATTAGACCGGAGATTCGACCTAAGGAGGCAAGAACATATTAGGAGCAAGGCGGAGAATTCTTGTTCGAGTTTTTCACTTCCTTCTTCTTATTTTCATTATTGATAATTAATTCTATTATTGTAGTTATGAATACTATGATGAATAGCTAGTTTTTTTAGGGTTTTGATGGAACCTCTTGGAGGATGATTTTTCTGTTACGTTAATATATATTTTTTGTAGCTTTTTATCTATTTGTTCAACTTCATCTATATTGTGGTTTGTTTAAGAGCTCCCAATCGACTATGTTTATTTAGTGTGTATTAATAGAGAGAGAGAGTGCATATTTTTAGCTAGTTGTTTAACAACAACACTCCTAATGTAAATGAGGGATCAATACGAAGGGTTTAAAGATGAGATTAGGGATATCGAAACCTTAGTATGATGCGACTGGGCCATACTTAATGCCAGCTAGCGTAATTTGGGAGGATATGTCTAGCAAAATTCAAGTTACTTGAAGCTTTTAAGTCTAAATAAAAGCAAATTTAAGCTGAGGTCTTGTTTGGGAACAATGGAGGATAGATAAGAACGAGCGAAAAAACGAGTAGGCATATAGTGTAATGTCTAGTAAAATACACATAACATTTTGCTCAAAACTCTGTTTGGGCTTCACAATACAAATTTTTGGAAATTGAATCAAAAAAGCTAAGACTTTAATATTTTACATTTTTTTAAATTCCCAACAAAAGAGGGACAAAAATGCGCGGTCGCACACTAACCGCGCATATGGGGCAGAAAGTATAAAAAGTGTGTGGCCAAGTGCGCAGGCACACTTCCAGATGCGCAGCTGCCCACCTCCTGTCTGGAAAAAGTGACGTAAGAGAAGGTATAATTATTTGGTCTTTACCCTAATTGGTATATATATATATATATATATATATATATATATATATATATATATATATATATATATATATATGGAAAAATAGTATTTTGAGGACTTCTGACCGACATTAGACCGGAGATGCGACCTAAGGAGGCAAGAACGCATTAGGAGCAAGGTGGAGAATTCTTCTTCGAGTTTTTCTTTTCCTTCTTCTTATTTTCATTATTGGTAATTAATTCTATTATTGTAGTTATACAAACTATTATGAATAGCTAATTTGTTATCTAGGGTTTTGATGGAACCTCTTGGAGGATGATTTTCCTGTTACATTAATATATATTTGCAATAGTTTTTTTTCTCTATTTGTTCAACTATGTTTATATTGTGGTTGGTTGAAGAACTCTCAGTTGACTGTGCCTATTTAGTGTGTATTACTCAAGAGAGAGTGGATATTTAGCTAGTTGTTGAACAACATCACTCCTAACGTATATGAGAGATCAACACAGAGGGTTTAAAGGTGTGATTGGGATAACGAAACCTTGGTGTGATCCGAGTGAGCTGTACTTAATGCCAGCTAGCATTATTTAGGAGAATATGTCTAGTAAATTCAAGGGATTTTTAGTTTTTAAGTCTGAGCAAAATCTCAAATATTTAAGCCGGGATCGTGTTCGGGGATCAACAAATGATAGTTATGAACGAACGAAGAATCGAGTAGGTATATACCCTAATGACTAGTAAAATACACATACCATTTCGCTCAAAACTCTGTTTGGTCTTTAGAATACATTTTTGTAAATCTAATTCAAAGAGTTCCTACAAATGAGAGTTAAAAATACGCAGCAAGTGCGCTGACGCTAACCGCGCATATGGGGCAAAAAGTGTGAAAAGTGCACCGCCAAGTTTGCAGACACACTTCCAGGTGCGCGGCCGCGCACTTCCTGTCCAGGAAAAATGTCGTAGGAGAAGGTATAATTGTTTGGGCCTGACCCTACTTGGTATATATACATGGGAAAATGGTATTTTGAGGACTTTTGACCCACATTAGACCGGAGATTCGACCTAAGGAGGCAAGAAAATATTAGGAGCAAGGCGGAGAATTCTTTTACGAGTTTTTCGCTTCCTTATTGGCTATTAATTATAGTATTATAGTTATGCATACTATTATGAATAGCTAATTTGTTATCTAGGGTGTTGATGGAATCTCTTAGAGGATGATTTTCCTGTTACATTAATATATATTTGATGTAGCTTTTTCTCTATTTGTTCAAGTGCATTTATTCTGTGGTTGGTTGAAGAGATCTCAATTAACTATGCCTATTTAGTGTGTATTACTCAAGAGAGAGTTGCAACACTCATAGCGCTCATGATCGGTAGAGAAAACATAGACACATTTATAGAAAAAGTAGCGAAAAGGGTTCCAATAATAGGAGAAATTATAACTTTAGACCTCCTTAATCTTGTCTCCAATCCTTATTCTTGTTTATATAGTATTACTGCTTTCTAGTATTTGTTAGTTAATTAGATAAAAATAAATATTATAATCTTTATAATTGAAAAATTATTTGAACTTGTGTTTCTTAGCGATATTAAATAATTGTAGTTAAGCCTTAGTTCTAGAGTAGGAAAAAAATGAATGAAACATTACCTCATTCAAAGTAAGACTGGAGTCATGTGAAGCTGTATGGTTTAGAATACAAGATTGACCTGAAAATTCTTGGTAGATAACTCTTCCAGTGCATCTAGCCTATGTCTATACCACGTGTAGAATAGATATTAATTGCAAGATAATCTGCATTTGTTTCATGCTAAGACCATACCTTAAAGAGAACATATGTCTAGACAAACCATCCAAAGTGTCCAACGCCGACCAACTCCAAAATCTTGGATAACTGGTTTAAAAATGTTATATGATTAATTAATCTTTGTCAAATGCACATCACGTCTGGTTGTCAAATGCAATGATGTTATGTAGTATACATGTACATGGCTGTGGGTACCAGCAGTTCCATTTCACTTTCCGAGAGCACCATTTGCCAAAAAGGAAAAAAAGTAGACCAGAACAATGATGATTATGTAGTATCAACTGATAGTTTATGTTTGGTTTTTTAAAACGAAAAGCAGAATGCACGCAGAAGGCAGCAGAGAGCACTGAGAAGTCGCACAGTTGTGGCAAAAGTTTGGTTTTTCGGTTTGACCGAAAATCAAAACATAAAAACCGTAAATCGTATCAAAAAATCGAAAATTAATAATTTTAAAACCGTGAATCGATCGAAAAACCGATTAAACCGAATTCAAAAGACTGCAATTTACGGTTCGACCTATTTCTTCGGTTCGGTCGGTATTATGCCCACCCCTACTTAGTTCTCTGTGGAATTCGACTCCGAACTTGTAAACATGATTATATTTGCAACGATCACTTAGTCCTTTTAATAAGTTATAGTTGGGCGTGATCAAATTTTGGCGCCGTTGCGGGAAACTAACGGTTTAGCTGTAAATGTACATATTTCTAGGTTGCAAGTTTTAACTTTATTTTTGTTTTCTTGTATTTGAGTATTTATTTATTTATTTATTTTTTTTTTTATTTTTTATCTAAGTGACATGGCATCTTGGAATTATGAGAGTTTTGAAGTTGGTAATTCTACTTTTGATCCTCCTTATACATATAGTGGAGGAAACCACCCTTTGAAAAATTATCAAAATATTCCTGAGAGCGAGTTATGTGCACCAACTAAATATTATGTGTGGAATGTGTGTTATATTAGTGGTGGTCAAGATAGTCACTTTCATAGTTGTGCTTATATTTTTTATCTTCTTCCAATCCCTTACTATGATGGTTTTACTTTTTCTGGTAAAGTGAAAGGAACAAAAAACCCAGGGAAGCTAACCTGAAGGAGATCAAAGATATATTAAAGTTGGCCAATGATATGTTAAAATGTTTCATGGAACTATATGATACGAAAATGATGCACATACAAATGCTAGTGGCAACTATTCACCATTTTGAGGCTCAAGTGAATAAATTAATTGAACCTTGTAAAGCGTAACAAGTTTACAATGTGGATAGTAGCTGTTACAGGGTCAATTTTTCGCAAAAATAGACACTGCACGGCAGCAGCTCACAGCTACTTCAGCCTTCACTTTTCGCACACACACACAGTCTGCCTTATAAATTTCAGACTGTCAGCCCAAACTAAGAACACACAGTTTACGGGTAAAACCCAACCTTTATTAAATTCTCTCAGAATATACAAAGGACACTCTCTTTATACTTAGCTCACATTTGTAGTGCTACTTCGCTTTACTTTTCTGCCTGCCTTCTCCACAGGCGGAGATACAGTTTATATAAAGGGAGCTGCCAAAGGCAGTTACAAAGGGGCAGTTACAAGGGGCAGTTTCTACCATATGCCATGCACATGCCTTAGGTGGTTTCGGACAGTTGCTATCATGTCTTCCACTTTGTAGCCAATCCGCCCATGATCCTAGATCATGTCTTCAACTTCCATCACATGTTCTTTCCACCACTTTGTCACATGCCATGCACGATGGCCTCTAGCCTTGCCCACGTTTTTCTTGTCTCTTGCCCAGCTTTGTCTCGGACCTTGCCTCGCCCATAATTCCATAGACACGCCCTGCTATGAATTAAGTCGTCACACCGATCCGCACATGCCTTTGCCCCGCTTTTTTTAGACCTTGCCTCGCCCTTAACTTCATACCCACGCCCTGCTATGAGTTAAGTCGTTCCACTGATCCGCGCATACCTTTGCCCGACTTTGCTTTGGACCTTGCCTTGCTCTTAATTTCATAGCCACGCCCTGCTATAAATCAAGTCGTCCCACCAATCCGCGCGCATGCCTTTGTCAAGTTCCATGCATCCATTTGCCATAGCCGATGCCCACAAACCAAGGCCGCCTTGCCAACACTCCAGCTGCCTTGTCTAGCTGCCTTGCCTAAGCCCATCACCAACTTAGACACACGCCCAGCCTTGTACATTGCTTGTCAATGCTTCAAGAAGACATGTCAAGGGGCAATGCACAAGCCCTCAACATGCATTCTGCCCGACATCCGTCATGCCAATAATTGGGGGTCTAACAAACCACCCCTACCAATTGAACTCGACGCCCTCGTCGAGGTTAATCTCAAGTAGCCCTCGATCTGCTCTTCGAACGGACCGCCATATTTTGCAACCAAGGTTCTATCCAGCAATACCCTGTTGCCCTTGATCCAGTACTGTCGCACAGTACCTTTCTTCGCATGATTCATTGTGTTTATGTACAATGGATCATTCATAGCATCTAACTCAAGTCCCATAGTGGAATAAACAGCAACAAAGACTTCCTCCCCATGAGCCGAATACCCTTGTCCTGCTTCATTCAACTTTCTTATCTCAAAGGCCACATGATGACCTTCTTGAACCAGCACGCCTCCAACAGCCTTGTTGGAAGTATCAATATTTACTTCAAATAGTAACTCAAACTCACCAAGTCGCAAGATTGGTTCTGAGGCATTGGCTTCTTTCGACACACCAAATGCAGCCCAGCATTTTGCCGACCAATTCCCTTTAACGATCTTCTTCAACACATCCGTCAAAGGACCAGCTTTCTTTGAGTAACCCGCAATAAATTTCTGATAAAAATTAGCCAACCCGAGGAAAGATCTCAATTATTTCCCAGCTCTCGGCACTTGCCACTCCGCACTGACCAGCACGTTATTCATGTCCATCTGCACCTGATTCTGGCTCACCAAGTGCCCATGATATTTGATCTCCTGTCTAGAAAATCCACACTTCTCCTGCAGCTTGTACTCCCTCAACCGAGACAGCACTTTCATCAAGTGTGACACATGTTCATCCCAATTCCGACTATAGATAACAATTTCGTCTAAGTAGACAACGACAAAGTAATCTATGTACTCACAAAGCCCATCATTGATGAGGTTGTAAAATGCAGTAGGGGTATCCATCCATCCGACCAGCATAACAAGGAATTCATATGAGCCATACCTCGTAACACAAGTAGTTTTAGACTCATCACCTTCAGCTATCCGTACCTGCCAATAACCAGACCATATATCCAGCTTCACGAACCAGCATGCCTTGCTCAATTTCTCCTGCAATTCAGCCAACTCTTGCACCAACGGAACAGGATAGTTGTTTCCCACCCTCACCTTGTTCAACCCCCTATGGGGTTTAGTAGGAAGCATCGTACCAAGCATCAGCTCTATCGTGTGATAAACAGCCCTCCGTGGTGAGAGAATTTTAGGCAACTCTGGTGGCATCACCTCCGCAAAGTCACTCAAGTTTTGAGTAACGCAGTCCGGCATTTCAACCTTAGCATCAGGCCTTACTTCAACCCCAGCAGCAGCAAGGAAAGTCTCACCTCCCTTCTTCAACCCTTTTCCAACCAACATGGCAGAATTTATCGAGGCCTTACTTTGAATTTCTTCTCCTCCATAAGGATAAACAGCTTTCACGAAACCAGGAGCCATATCATTCATGATCATCACTCCGTTCAAATGAGGCATCGGAACAAAGTGATGTTTCCGCATGAAGTCAATTCCGAGGATCACCTCAAACTCTTCCATTGAAAGCACCATCAAATTGACCTTCCCTTTCCAGTTCCCAATAGACATAGGAACATAGTAAGCCATACCCACAATGGCTTGTGCTTTGGTGTTCACCGTCCTAACGTAAGAGGGACATTTCGACACTCTTAATCGATACTTATGCACCAAACTGGAAGAAATAAGGGTGTGAGTAGCACCAGTATCTACCATAGCTATCACACTTCTTTCCCCAATTCTCATCTCGATGTGCATCAGCAAAGAATAAGGGTTCGTCTCGTTACTTGTAGCATTTAGCAACGAGATAAAATTCAACAATTGCAAAGGATTTACCAAGGCAGCAACAATTCCCTCGCCTTCTCCATCCCGCTTATTTTCTGTAGCAAGCAAAGCATTTACCCGCTCCCGATTTGGACAGTCTCTGGCAAGATGAGGTTCTCCGCACGTCCAGCAACCACCAAGTTTCCTGTTTTCCACGCCTTTGTTTTGAACAACCTCATCGACAACCTTGCCCTTCTCAGCGACTTCCTCTCGAACTGTCTTCCGCCATTCCCCTTTCTTCTCCATCCGTTTGTTAGGTTTTGAAGTAGGAGGAATATCCGAAAGATCACGGGTGCTGCGATAGTCCACCAATGAATCCGCTGCAGCCATCGCACTTGGGAGATCTTTCACAGTCTGTCTCCGAAGTTCATTTTGCGCCCATGCTTGCATACCAGAAATAAATTTATGCAATTTGTCGTCCTCCGACATGTTTTGAACATCCAACATTAAGGGAGAGAACTCCTTAATATAATCCCGTTTGTCTCAAGAATTTCAGATGGTCTCTAGCAAGCCAAGATGCATTGCTAGGCAAGAATTGGTCCTTCATTTCTTTTCTGAGCTTCTCCCATGTATCAATTTTTGGTCTGCCCGCACTTTCATCGTCCAACATACAAGTTCTCCACCACAATTTAGCATCTCCCGTGAGGTACATGCTTGTAATTGTGACCTTTTCCGCATTTTGAACTTTGGCAGCAACAAAATATTGTTCCATGTCCCACAGAAAATTCTCCAATTCTTTTGCACTACGCGCTCCACAAAACGCCATTGGATCAGGAATCTTCAACTTCGAGCGTTCTTCACTTCCTTGGCTTGGAGCAGCCAACGGCAGTCGAAGAACAGTGATTTCGGCCTTCAAGTTGTCGACCTCTTTCCTCAGGTCTTCAACTACGCCATCCGTTGATTCACAACTTTGTTGGATCCCATCGCGAAACTGATCTGCCCCATCCTTTAGACGGTAGATCTCTGTAATAAGATCTGCCATATCCAAAGGATCATCGGTCACGCCGATTAGCGCCTCCAATCGTTGCACTCTATCGCGTAAGTTTGAAGTAGACCCACCCGCCATGTTCAAGAGTTACAACCACGAAGCTCTGATACCAATTGTTACAGGGTCAATTTTTCGCAAAAATAGACACTGCACGGCAGCAGCTCACAGCTACTTCAGCCTTCACTTTTCGCACACACACACAGTCTGCCTTATAAATTTCAGACTGTCAGCCCAAACTAAGAACACACAGTTTACGGGTAAAACCCAACCTTTATTAAATTCTCTCAGAATATACAAAAGGACACTCTCTTTATACTTAGCTCACATATGTAGTGCTACTTCGCTTTACTACTTTTCTGCCTACCTTCTCCACAGGCGAAGATACAGTCTATATAAAGGGAGCTGCCAAAGGCAGTTACAAAGGGACAGTTACAAGGGGCAGTTTCTACCATGTGCCATGCACATGCCTTAGGTGGTTTCAGACAGTTGCTATCATGTCTTCCACTTTGTAGCCAATCCGCCCATGATCCTAGATCATGTCTTCAACTTACAGCACATGTTCTTTCCACCACTTTGTCACATGCCATGCACGATGGCCTCTAGCCTTGCCCACGTTTTCCTTGTCTCCTACCCAGCTTTGTCTCGGACCTTGCCTCGCCCATAATTTCATAGCCACGCCCTGCTATGAATTACGTGGTCCCACCGATCCGCACATGCCTTTGCCCCGCTTTGCCTTGGACCTTGCCTCGCCCTTAACTTCATAGCCACGCCCTGCAATGAGTTAAGTCGTCCCACTGATCCGCGCATACCTTTGCCCGACTTTTCTTTGGACCTTGCCTTGCCCTTAATTTTATAGCCACGCCTTGCTATAAATCAAGTCGTCCTACCGATCCGCGCGCATGCCTTTGTCAAGTTCCATGCGTCCATTTGCCATAGCCGATGCCCACAAACCAAGGCCGTCTTGCCAACACTCCAGCTGCCTTGTCTAACTGCCTTGCCTAAGCCCATCACCAACTTAGACACACGCCCAGCCTTGTGCATTGCTTGTCAATGCTTCATGAAGACATGTCAAGGGGCAATGCACAAGCCCTCAACATGCATTCTGCCCGACATCCATCATGTCAATAATTGGGGGTCTAACAGTAGCCAAGATGAGCATTAATTGTCTACAAAAATTGCAATTATAATGGAAGAGTTGAGTGTAGAATATGACCAAACCAATCAACTAGAATTTGGGGTTGTTGATGTTGTAGAAGAGATACTAGAATTAATCAAGGTCATTGATGATACATATTTAGTTCACTCTAGTGTCATTAGTGTTGAGGATGTAGATAGTCCCAATATTCATGTAGTTGAGCGCATTGGTTTACACTCCAAGCATTTTCCCACATTATATTTGGATGTTTATACATAAATAGATCCAATTGAGGAGTCAAGGAATAAGGAATACGGCCTACATTCTGGAATTCTTATTTCCAAAAAGTCGGGATTACATATCTCATCTAAAGTCCAAGAAGTGCAAAATACTATATTATTTTATTGGGCCAGTCAGATTCGTTTCACCACCTCGGGAGCATGATCACAGAGCAGAATCAAAACTTGGGGTCTAATTTATAAGTTCAAAGTGTAGGCAAAAAGTGATTCATGTCGTGTCGCGACATTAAATCAAGTGTTTGTTGAGCGGCAACCCAGCTTGACTACTTTTTTTATTTTTTATTATTTTTATAATGTCAATTTTTTATTTTCAAGGAGCATGAAAAGCAAAGCTATTGTAAGGATGCAATAACAAACTAGATAGTTGGAACTAAATGTGAGGTACCCGCACGAACGACTAAGCCTGGAAGAAGTCTGAGTTTCCCATGAGTTGCTAGTGCTTGGCCTTTGGCCTACCAGGGAGTTTTTTTACCCTCTTATTAATTATGATGAGCATTGGAGTCAATGAACAATTTTAAGTGTGGGATGAGGAGATTGTCTAGGTGACTTTTTATGCTACTTTAACTATGTTAGTTTAACTGAATAATTTTTTTCTAAACGATTGGACTTTTCCCAAGGATGTATTAGATAATTTCTCTTGAGAGATTTAAGTCTAAAGATAAAGGACAAAAGATTTTCTTTGTAGGTAGTGTAGTAATTTCCCTTGATTTTTCTTTATGCCGCAGTTCTTTTCTAAGGGTTTCATTTGAACCGAGTGTGGCTAGTTTTATTTTTTGGAATAGAAGCCATTATATTGTATTTTGAATTGAAGCAATATCTCTTGAATTTGTTATCCTTTGAGAGTAGAGAGTACTTTGGATGTGACGCTTAGGCTCAATTTTAATTGTATTATCTTAACTTTCCTTAACTACTTTGACTAGAGTGTCTTGATGAGACCAACTCCTAATGAGTTATGTGCCATATATATGTAATATATTGTGTTATTATATGAATTGCATTTGATTTCTCGAACTTTCCCATGTGTTTGTAAAGTGGAATAGTAGTATTGTTTAGTCTTGGAAGTGATATAGATTTTTCTTTGTTGAGTCATATATTTATTTTACCTGCCTAATTATTATGTATCATAGTTAACCCCTTTGAATTTGTAATCTTGTTTCCTTGGCAATCACATTGCAAGCCTTACCCATTTGTTTGAGTTAACTATCTATTTGAACTTTTTAAACCTCACAAGAGAACTTGAATTTCTATGAACTTTGTAAAAATTAAAGTGTGTGGTGGTTGGTTTGGCTTTTGAGTGGAGCTAATGAGATAAGGAGAAAAAGTAAGAGCCACTTGAATTTTAAAAGCAAAAGAAAAAAAAGAAAAAAATAGTTGTATTGTTACGCAAAACATTTTTTGATAATGGTGGTTCTTGATGTAATTGTGCTTAAAGAAGTATGGGGTAATATACATTGATGTGAAGGTAGAGTTTTAAATGTTAAAATATATGTATTAAAGTGCTTAGGGAGATATAGTCACTCTTATATCTAAATGTATCTACCCGTCCCTCAGCCTACATTACAATCAAATAAAGTCCTAGTTGATCCTAGACTGAATGAGCTAGATTAGTATATTAGCACACTACGGGCAAGCCTAAGGTGCTTCTTTTGTGTCATATGAATGTCGTTTCTAAGAGTGAATGAATTCTTTCTATCTTGAGTTCCTAATTGTTCTTAACTTTTATATTGTGTGGAACTACTTTCTTCTGTTGTGTGAGGGCACTTGATTCATGCAGGAAAGGTAATGTCACTGATATCTATGTTAGAGTAAGTGGGTGAGTTGTGAATAATGCGTTGTACTTGTGAGTCAAATCTTGAGGTGAAGATGTTAAGATTTTGTGCTTAGTCTATTTTAAATATTCTTGGTGTGATGAGTTAAGAGAATTGTTTAAAAATGTCGTGTCTATATAAAGTGTAGTTTGATTGCTCGAGGACGAGAAATGGTTTAAGAGTTGGGTGTTAATGATAGGCTATAATTATGTATTTTAGTCACTTATTGTCTCTAATTTATCGCACTTTAATTGGAGGGTGAAAAGTGTGCAGCAAGTGTGCGGCTACGCGTTGACCGCGCATATGGGGAAGGAAGTGTGAAAAGTGCGTGGCCAAGTGCGTAGGCACTCTTCCAGGGAAAAATGTTCTTTTTCGCATATGAAAAGGTATAACTGTTTGTGCCCGACCCTACTTGGTATATATACGTAAAAAAATAATATTTTGAGGAATTTTAACTGACATTAGATCGGAGATTTGACCTAAAGAGCCAAGAACATATTAGGAGCAAGGCGGAGAATTCTTCTACGAGTTTTTCACTTCCTTCTTCTTATTTTCATTATTTGTTATTAATTCTGGCATTGTAGTTATGTCTACTATTATGAATAGCTAATTTGTTATCTAGGATTTTGATGGAACCTCTTGGAGGATGATTTTCCTGTTACGTTAATATATATTTGCTGTAGCTTTTTTCTCTATTTATTCAACTACATTTATATTGTAATTGGTTGAAGGGCTCTCAATCGACTGTGACTACTTAGTGTGTATTACTCGGGAAAGAGTGCATATTTAGGTAGTTGTTAAATAACATCACTTCTAATATATAAAATGGATCTATACAGAGGGTTTAACGGTGAGATTAGGGATTACAAAACCTTTTTCGCGATCCGAGCTAGCCATACTTAATGCCAGCTAGCGTAATTCGAGAGAATATATCTAATAAATTGTTATAGTTACTTGGGAGAGAATTACAACACTCAGAAAGCTCATGATCGGTAGAGAAAACTTATTACACACTCAGAGAGCTCATGATCGGTAGAGAAAACTTAGGCAAATTTATAGAAAATGTATCAGAAAGGATTCCGACAATAGAGAAAATCATAACTCTAGACCTCATTAATCTTGCCTCCAATCCTTGTCATTGTTAATTGATAGTATTACTGCTTTCTAGTATTTGTTAGTTAATTAGATAAATATAAATATTATAATCTTTATAATTAGAAAATTGTTTGGACTTGTGTTTCTTAGCGATATTGAACAGTTGTAGCTAAGCCTTAATTCTCTTTGGGATTCGACTCTGAACTTGTAAACCGGATTATATGTGCAACGAACGCTTAGTCCTTTTTATAAGACATAGTTGGGCGTGATCACATACTATTATAAATAGCTAATTTGTTATATAGAATTTTGATTGAACCTTTTGTAGGATAAATTTCTTGTTATGTTTTTATATAATTGAAATGTTGGATTTCTCTATTTGTTCAACTACGTTTATATTGTAGTTGGTTGAAGAGCTCTCAGTCGACTGTGCCTATTTATCGTGTATTACTCGAGAAGAGAGTGCATATTTAGGTAGTTGAACAACATCGATCCTAACATATATGAGGGATCAAACAGAGGGTTTAAAGGTGGGATTAGGAATTACGAAATCTTGTGCGATTCGAGTGAGCCGTAACTTAGTACCAGCTAGCATAGTTCGAAAGAATATGTCTAGTAAATTGTGGTAGTTACTCGAGAGAGACTTACGGCACTAAGAGAGCTCATGATCGATAGAGAATACTTAGGCGAAATTATATAAAATGTAAGGAAGAGGGTTTTGACAATAAGGGAAATCATAACTCTAGATCTCCTTAATCTTGTCTCTAATCCTTATTCTTGTTAATCGATAGTTTTACTGCTTTCTAGTATTTGTAAGTTAATTAGATAAAAATAAACGTTATAATCATTATAATTAGGAAATTATTTGGACTTATCTTCTTAACAAATATTGAATAATTATTGCTAAGTCTTAGTTCTCTATGGGATTCGGCTCCGAACTTATAAACTGAATTATATTTATAACGACCGCTTAATCTTTTTTATAAAGTATAGTTGGGTGTGATCATACATTTAGCGTATATATAGTATTTGCCAACAAATGGATCCTATAAAACCACTTTATGCTGATCATTGCCATTTTTTTAATACCTCACTCCTAAGTCCTAACTAACGGGTCGTAGCAGGTGTAAAAAATGACAATGTGTGTCTTCGCTTTTTGAGTAAGAAAACAAATCTATCTACATCTACATATATAATTTACGGAAAAGGGTCATAATTGCCTATAACGTATTAACTCTAGTTTAAAAATGTTCTTCGTTAACCTATTTTGAAAAAATTACCCCTACCGTTAAATTTCTGATATGCCCCTAAATCTAACAACTGACTTGTAATTATTTTTAAATTTTTTTTAATTCCACGTGTCTTATTCTGATTGGCCCTTCACTAAACCCTGACCCAAAACCGATTTTACCTCGCCCTTACCCGACGTCCAACCCGACCCGGCACAACCCTTCCTTTCCTCCTGTGGCTGTACCGCAGTTTGCGGATATCTGTTCTAGTCCGATGGGTTGTAAGCGAACTCCGATATATCGAGCCCATACTGTTACAGTCATTCAAGAACCACTTCAGAAACTTAATAGACAGTAGTACTATCAAAAGGAAAAGAGGTTTCACCAGACACCCAAATATTTTAAGTGAACTTGCAATCACATAAACGACATAAAAACCATAGGAATCTACTGCCACAAACCAACTGAAACAACAATCCATATGCTGTCACAAGGAAGCTTTTTCGAAAACTAAGAAGGAAATTCAAAGTAAAAATCATCTCACTGTCTGAAAAAATCCTGGCTGATGAAAAAAAGGTCTTGCCGTGATCGGATATTTTTTAAAAGAAAAGAAAACGCACCTCTATTAAGTTTGATGTGTCGGGTCGGGTCGGAGCGTCGGGTAAAGGTGGGGTAAAATCGGTTTTGGGTCAGGGTTTAATGAAGGGCCAATCAGAATAAGCCACGTGGAATTAAAAAAATTTTAAAAATAATTACAAGTCAGCTGTTAGATTTATGGACTAAAATATGCCAGAAATTTAACGGTAGGGGTATTTTTTTCAAAATAAATTAACGGAGGACAATTTTAAATTGGCGTCAATAGGAGGAGTTATTACTTTTTTTCGTATAATATATAATGTTGAGAATTAGCCGGCTGATGTGGCATACTTGTATAGCTAGCTTCCATATTTATCTTTTTCCTTGTTCTTTGAATTTTTTTCCCATTGTTTCTCATTTATGTTTTCTAATTACAATTTTTTCTCAAAGGTCAAAAATTCTGGAACCGTTGCAACATTTATTATAAAAACGGCCCTGCCTAATTAATGGTTAGTATAAAAACGGTTCTACCTAATCAATGGGAAGGTAATATGCAACTCTTCTTATTCCGACCTCCTAATATATTGCAATCTTTCGAACCACCAACCATCACACTTTTTCTTGCTAATCTCTCTTACTCTCATCACTTTGTACGCTTCACGTGAAAACAAAAATTAGTAAAAGAAACCCACTTCATACAAGTCGATTTATGCTGCCATTCTTCTTCTTTTTCGTGTTGTCTTTCTGATAATGGTAATATGGACGGTTTGATTCTTATAATAATAGACATACAGATATGATTATTATATACGAATGCATAAGAGTAGAATATTCAATTATGGTATTTCTATCATTATACTTTTTCCTTCGGCGGTTGCTTATCAATATAAATATAATTTCTTCCTTTGTCTTTACCACATAAAGTTTACCGAATATTCAATTTTTCGAATCATTATTTACTTCTTCATCGTATCACCCTTCTTCACTATGTCTTCATCAAACCCTAACCCTATGAGAGTTCCCATAGTTGATACCTTCCTTAACGCCCCCATCAGGAGCAGAATGTGAGGTAGATTTTGTAGTTTAGGGTCTGCTCGTGCTGGTTCTTCTATGCCTTCACCTAGTTCTGGGGCTTCTTCTAGAATAGGGGTTCGCCTTTACAAAGGTCTTCTTCAAGAGGTAAAGAACCTTCTGAACCTCTTCCTGAACCCACAGTAGAAGAGATAGTTCCTATGGAACAATCTTTTTATCATGTTAGAGAATCCCTTAGAAATCACGTTTCTGGTTTAGATCGTGCTGACATTTATCCCACTCAGATTATAGAAGTTCTGACTCCTGTAGTTCGTAGAGACTACCACTGGAGTAGTGATTTTTCTATTATTATCCCTAATCCAAATCAAAGAATCACCTCTTACTTAACCGGATTTTCATTTATTTATATATACCCTTTCACCTTAGGGTTCAAACCAGCAATTGACCTGGTCATTCTTGATTTTTGTTGTTTCTTCCATGCCTGTTTGGGTCAAATTGTCCCTATCATAAGGAGGGTTGTTTCCTGTTTGAGTCATTTGACCAACACAGCTGGTGTTACTTTTACTTTCCCTCATTTGATTCACCTTTACTCCCCTGGACTCTTCCGCAATGGTGTTTTCACACTAGTAGCCATGAGCAAGAGAGTTTTGGTGAGCCCCGAGGATGACAAAGACCGCGGCGGGTATGCCAGGTTTGTTGTTGCTCCCACTATTGGTTTAGTGGGTGAAGATAACGTTCTCTTCCCTGAGAAGTAGAATTTTCACGTAAGTCTTTTTTAACTTTCTCGGGCCTTTTTTCTTCAAGTTTGTCAACTTTTTTAAGTTTGCTTTTTTTTTAGCATCCATGTGAGTTGTGAATGATGTTCCTAATTTTCGTGATTGGATAGAAAAATTACTGGAGACCACACCAATGGATGGCAGGTCTTGGAAGAACTTTCTAACCGTTTTACTGTAAGTACTGCCCGGGCCCCTTTGAGACTCTTAGAGAACTTGGACACAGCTAGGTCTGCAAAAGGCTTTGAAATTTATGGCATTGGCAATAATACGGTTCATTGCATATCTCAGATAGGAAGTCAAATCAGGCTTTCCTATGGTTGTAGCTTTTTCTTTCATTCTTTTTTTTGTATTTCAGTATTTCTAGTTTGTAATAAGTTGTAACAAAACACTTGGGTTGGCTAGTGAAAAAGGGTTAGGTAATTACGCATGCATAAGAGTAGAAAACATGCCTATAGGACTGCTTTTAATTCTGCATGTTCAAGTTGCATGTAGAAACTATGTCTATAGGATCTTGCATGTTCAAGTTGCATTTAGAAACCATGTCGATAGGACTTACTTGAAATCCTGCGTGTTCAACATCACATCTAGATAACCTGCCTATAGTAATTCTCTACATTTTCTGCATGTTTGTCACCATTTATATATCATGCTCTTAGGGTTTATTTGGTTATAATCTATCATCATGTTCAAATCAGTTTAATATATAGAAATCATGCCTACAGAAATTCCTATCTAAAATCCTGCATGTTCTCATTCTCAACTAGATATCATGGCTATAGGGATTGAATCAGCGATTAGATACCATGTCTATAAGGGTCTAAAATCGATAATCCTAGATATCATGTTCATAAGAAGAAAATCAGAGGTAGTGGATACCATTTATTGTAAGGTTAAAAACCAGTCTAATTTAAAATATGTCTACTCTGAACCAGTTTTTAAGTAACTTAATCTCTTCTTATTAACACGATTTAGCAAGTATGCCTATAGGATCTTAAACCATTAGTTTTAAATTCTTACTACTTTGCCACATTCAGAATCAACAATAGATACCATGTTCCTAAGAGCTCCCCCCTAAATACTTAGGGAAGCCATAAGTAATAAAAACAATAAAACTGAATTCGCCTATGTTAATTAGTAACTGCTCCAACTAGCAGGTAGGCATAATTTGTACTTCTTATCTAAGGTATCTGATAAACCTGGCTCTGACTCAAAACCCCCTATTTTAGGACTTCTAAAAAATTTAGACTTTGCTTTTTGTTTGAGTCATGCTATTTAATTGCTTTGTTTGAGGAGGTATACTTGAGCCTTCACTGTTTATGTATTTCCCCACAATGTGCAGTCCTAAATGTTTTGTATGTTGCCTTAGATTTTTCACCTTTAGAACCCCAAGTTAGCCTAATATCCCTGCCTTTTAGGAATAATAGTCCTAAGTGCCTCCTAGACTGATAGGAATGGGGTGAGTAACAACATGTAATAGTGGTCGAGACTAATTTGAATTTTAGTACCTTCAACGTGGTGGGAAAGTGTAGATATGGATATGATGACAGGTGCGCCAATACTACAGTAGCCCC
This sequence comes from Nicotiana benthamiana, assembly GCA_034376525.1. NCBI lineage: Eukaryota > Viridiplantae > Streptophyta > Magnoliopsida > Solanales > Solanaceae > Nicotiana > Nicotiana benthamiana. The sequence continues at coordinate 49,596,839 of CM067331.1, forward strand.
TTTTTTGAGGAATGATTACTAGTTACTGCATTGATGTGATTCATATTACAAATAAAGCTAGGCTCCCTCCTTTTCTTTCCTTTTCTATTAAAGCATTATAACTCCTAGTTTAAAAATCAGCCTTTTAATTGCTCTTTCAAACTTTATTTACTTTCAAATCACCATGTATTAAAATCCCCTCTTATTTGAGCCTTATCTGCTTATATGTTAATTGCACCCAAATTCACAAAGAACTATCTAGCCGGGAACCACACTAGTGGATCTTGAGGGGTGTCTAACACATCTCCCTTAGGATATTTTCAAGCCCTTACCATATCTCAGGTTATCAAACAAACTTAGAAATAAACCTTATAGGTGTCCTCCTGCACCATAGATCATTAGGTGGCGACTCTTCAAATGCAAAACTCAGTTCCCAAAAGGAATTAGTTGTCTTATACCTAAAATGTCATTAACCCGATTCTTCTGACAGAAGGAGAGAAAAAAGGGGACGGGACACCAAGCACTCGCGAAGGCATAAGGTAAAAGCCTGGGGGAGGGGTTAACATTTTTACTCTATGCGAACACGGCCACTGGCCCGCGAACGCGAAGGCTCGAGGGGTCAAAGCTCTGCGAATGCAAGCCCAGTGTCGCGAACGCGAAGGTCTCTCAGGCCTAGCACATCACAAACGCAATGACCATATCGCGGATGCGTAGGACAAATTTTCCTAGTTATTTTTGAGTTAAAAAACATAATACATTACGGGAATTCCACCATTTTTCAAAAACTTCATCTTCTCTACACCTCTTGGGCTATTTTTGAAGAGGAACTTCACCATAGCTTCATAGGTATGTAATTCTAAGCTCGTTTTCTTCCATTTTTATCAACGCTAGGAGTGTTCAAAACCGATCCGAAACCGAAAACCGATCCAAGCCGAAGCTTAACGGCTTATTGGTAACGGCTTAACGGACGGGAAACGGATTGAATTTTTTTATTAACAGCTTATCGGTTTGGGGATGGATTATTCAATTTTCTTAACGGCTAATCTGTTAACCCGTTAAGAATATAAATATATTATACATATATATATATATATATATATATACATATATATATATATATAATTTATTTTTATTTATATATATTAAATATAAAAAAACTAAGACCATTGAAAATGATTAACAAAAGTTTATTTCTACTTCTAAGCATTTTTAATCTCGGGATCTAGAAATTTTTTGGTTCTATTTTTAATTTATTTTTGGTTGTAATCCTCCTGTTTGGCAACATGCCGGATATGGTAAAGCTAATTTCCTAATCACGGGAATCAAATTGAGTGGCTCTGGGAAAGAAAATTGAATGCATCATATTGCCTCTAAAATATTATTTTTTATGGCAATTCATTATTTCTAAGACGAGGAGAAAAAAGATATTTAGTAAACATGTATGTTAGGCCGATAAGCCGCCCAATAACCGCCCTATAAGAGCTAACCAGATACCAATCCGCCCGATATCTTATCGGGTGGCTAACGGATTAATACATTTAAAAGCCGATAACCGTTAAGAGTAAACAGCCGCCCAATCCGCCCGATAAGCACCCCTAATCAACGCCCACTAGATTTCTAGGCCTAAAATATGAGATTAATGGTAGAAAAATAGGGATTAGGGGGTAGAGTTAGGGCTTTTTTGATTATTTAGGAATTTGACCTCATTTTGGGGTCGAATTACAAAATAAATTATATATTGGGGCTCATGAGTGAATGGGTGGCCGGATTTTGGTCTGAACCTCGTGTTTTGACCAAGCGGGCTTGGGGTAGATTTTTAGATTTTCGAACAGAATGATTGAAAAGTTACAATTAAGTATTAGAATTGGATTATTTGGCGTTTATTGATGTTATTAAGTCGATTATGTCTAGATACGATGGATTTGTAGCCAAATTCGAAGGGAAAGCGGTGTTTGAGGCTTGAGCTGGCCGTGGAAGTACGAGGTAACTGTTCGGTCTAACCTTAGCTTGAGGGATTATGAGTTGTGTCATATTTGCTATTCGTTTCTTGTTGAGTACCACGTATAGGCATGGTGACGAGTATCTATATGTTGGTTTCAATCATAACCTGTGAGTCTTAAATTGTGAATTATAGTGTTATTAAATAATACTACGGATGATTAAATTGATGATTCTGAGAATTGAGCAAGGATTTAGATTGTTCTCGTGGAAATTACTCATGATTGAGAATTGGTATTAGCTGAGGTATTTAGATGTTGGAATAAGACTGGTTATAGTTGTTTCTCCCTTGTCGGGACGTATTTACTTATAATGTCGATTCTCTTGGTGGGATAGTGTAGTTCTTCATTGATCCCTTTCCGGTACTCTTGTTATGATTGTTATTGACTGTATATTTGGATCGGGTTGCACACCACAAAGATATTATATTTAGATCGGGTTGCACGCCGTAACAATATTATATTTGGATCGAGTTGCACGCTGCAATAGCGTTATAAGTGGATCGGATTCGCCGCAACAATGATATAAATGGATCGGGTTGAACGCCTCTATAATGATACAGTTGCATCGGGTTGCACGCTGCAAAGGTGTTAAATGATAGAGATCGGGTTGCGCGCCGCAACAGTATTATCATTGTTTGTTGTAGATCTGAAATTGTTCTCATATATTTATCTTAAATTACTGTTGGATTTGATATGCATGTACCCCTTCCCATCTTTATTTGTTTACTCCTATTTGGTTTTCCGTTGTACATCATATAATTTGACAGGTTTATCTGGAGTATGGTCCTAGCCTCATCACTACGTCGTCGGGGTTGGGCCATGCACTTACCAACACATGAGGTCGATTGTGCTGATACTACATTCTGCACTATGTTCAGACCCCGGAGCAGCTTTTGGACAGTAGCACTTGGGGAGGCTGCCTTCAGTCCAACTAGAGATCCCGAGGTAGCCCTGCAGTCGTCCGCATGCCTGACGTTCTCTTCTATCTTATTATGTGTTCTGTTTTCACTTATTTTCGAGACGTACTGTATTTTCGTTCTTTTTCAGACACTTGTACGAGTAATTATAGACAATCCGTAATACTGTGACACCAGATTCCGGGTAGAGAGTAGATTGGCATTGTAGTACTAGCTTTGGCTATTTTTGTCTATTTAAGTCTTCCGCTTGTTCTGTTTATCGTTAACATTCAATGTTGTTTACCTGTTAATCTGAGTTGTTAAAAAGGGCTAAAATGAAAGGGTTAGTGATTTCTATATTTCGCGGTTTGCCTAGCTTCTAACAGTAGACGCTATCACGACCCTTGATGGTGAGAAATTCAGATCGTGATAATACCGTAGCTAATAATTTTGTTGCTAAATATCACGTTTATAAACTCAAAATTTTTGCAGAGAAAGAAAAAAAAAATAGAAAAGGAGAAGAAATAATAGAAAATAACACTATACCATGAAAGAGCCGGGAAATCATACCATTTTGCACAAAGAAGGAGGAATGAAATAAAGGAAAAGAAAATAAGGAGGAAAAAGGAAGGAAAAGAAAAACTAATGAAAGAAACGAAAAACAACGAAAGAAGAACAGTAAGAAAGGTAAGAAATGAGACGGAACATGCCTAATAGACGAGAAAAGGGTGAAGTTCACGTATATATGTTATTAAAAAAATATTAACTATCTTCGGATGACAATAAACCCTAATGATATAAAATTAGAGAAAATATAATTTTATATGGTAAAAATTGATTGAAAACTTCAAGTCTAATATACTTAGATTTGATGATTAATGTATATTTGTGAAACCCCAAATTAAATATTAGTATTATATAAGGAGCTATATTATTATTTCTCTTGATTCGAAAATTATTTCCCGAACTAAAACACTAAATAATACGTACGTACGTATATAATTATGGGAACAAAATGAATGCTGTTATGAAATAGAAGATTCTTACACTTCTATTTAAGGTGAATGTCTTTAATGTACTTAATTAGAGAGATTTTAGAGTCCTATTATTGGTAGCAAGATCTTCCTCCTCCCTATAAATAGAGGTGCTCTCTACCATTGTAATTCAACCCCTCTCAACTCAATAAGAAGAACTCTCTCTACTCCTCTCTCTATTGCTATTGTTCTTGTTCTATTGTTCTTGTCTTTTGCTTTAGTTTATAACACGTTATCAGCACGAGACTCTACCGTCTCAAGTATCATTCTCGAAAATCCAAGGTATTTTCCCTCTTCCTAATTTAATTTTCGAGTATGTCTGACATTATGAAAAGAAAGTTCGTTGCCCTTGAAATTTCGGGCAAGAACTATATGACATGGGCGTTGGATGCTGAAACCCACCTAGATGCTATGGGTCTCGGAGACACCCTCAAAGATAAAGAAAAAGCATCCACCCAAGATTGTGCGAAGGCCTTGATTTTCTTGCGCCACCACCTTGACGAAGGTTTGAAGATTGAATATCTCACCGTCAAGGATCCACTCGTTTTGTGGAACAGCTTGAAGGAGAGATATGACAACCTGAAGTTGGTCACTCTGCCACAAGCACGATATGATTGGGCCCATCTGAGGCTACAGGACTTTAAGTCCGTTTCTGAATATAATTCTGCTATGTTCAGAATTACTTCTAAACTGAAGCTATGTGGAGATAACATCTCCGATTACGATATGCTTGAGAAAACGTTTACAACGTTTCATGCCTCCAATATGGTACTGCAGCAACAGTACCGAGAGAAAGGCTTTACGAAGTACTCTGAACTGATTTCTCTCTTACTAGTGGCTGAGCGAAATAATGACCTGCTCATGAGAAATCACGAAAATAGACCAACTCGGTCTACACCACTGCCTGAAGCAGATATGGTGCACTCGCATTATGCCAAACATAAAAGGGACCATGATCACGGTCATAAACGGGGTCAAAGCCAAGGACGTGGACAAGGAAGAAATTCCAAAGAAGTTCGTCACCCCCCAAAGAGAGATAACCACCGAAAGCAGAAACAGGATCCCGAAGATCCTAAGGCAAATAGTTCAGAACTATATGTTATCGTTGCGGTGGGAAAGGGCACTGGTCAAAGATTTGCCGTATACCAAGACACTTGGTTGACCTTTATCAAGCATCTCGAAAGAGAAAAGGCCCTGAAACAAACTTTGTCTATGACGACAATGAGGACATCACCCACCTGGATGTGGCAGACTTCTTTGAGCAACCCGAGGGGAAAATAGACCACCTAATCGGCGATGGGACCATGTTGAAAGAAGATGGAGTTATTTGATTTTGTTCTACTTATTTGTATTAGTTAGTGAATAATCTAATAGTCATTAGTATTAGCTCGTATTAGCTAGTTCATGATGCAATGTTAGCAGTAGTTCTTTAGAATATCTTCAATATGCTCAAATATCAATAAAACTTTTATTTTCCAGTGGGGGTAATCGACTAGCCTGAAAAACTAGTCGATTATCAACTATTTTCGCATTAAAGTTGAAAAACAATTGATCAACAATCGATTGTCTTTGGCTAACAATCGATTGTCTTGAAACAGTGTGTTCTGGAATTTTTCAAAAATAGCCAACAATCGATTGTCTTTGTCTAACAATCGATTGTCTTGAAACAGTGAGGTCTGGAATTTTTCAAAAATCACCCACAATCGATTGTCTATATCTAACAATCGATTGTCGTTAGGCAGTGTAATCTGGAACTTTTCAAAAATCATCCACAATCGATTGTCTATGTTTAACAATTGATTGTCTTAAACAGTGTGATCTGAAGTTTTTCAAAAATAACAAATAATCGATTGTGCGTGTTTAACAATCGATTGTCTATGTTCCAACAATCGATTGTGTGTTTAATAATCGATTGTCTTATGAAAAACGCTGAAATTTTCAAACTGCATAGTAATTGATTATGGACAACATATCTGATTTTGTTAGTCAACTGTTAGTAGCAGATTTTGAAAATATTATGTGACACAAAAGAATTGAACTTGTTTATTCCTATGTTCGTGTATTTCTTTTGTATGTTAAACTATGGGATAGCAAATATGGATATCTCACAAAGCGAACTTGGACCAACGTCCAATTGTAAAAGTATTTGCCTAGTTGATTCATGTACTACACATACAATACTCAAAGAAAAGAAGAGTAATTGTGTAAGGCAAACATTACTACAATTTATGGAAGTAGTAAATTGATTGAAGGCTCCGGAAGAGCAATTGTAACTCTGCCCAAAGGCATGACGTTAATCATAGAGAATGCAATGTTCTCCTCCAAGTCTAAGAAGGACTTGTTGAGTTTTAATGATATCAATCAAAGTGTTCTCCTCCAAGTCTAAAAGGAACTTGTTGAGTTTTAATGATATCATTCAAAATGGATATCATATTGAGACAATAGATGAGAATAATCTTGAATTCTTCATGAAAACGAGGCTGCCCATTTCGGTTTGGGTTCACGCCATTTTGAATGCAACAATGCTAGTTTGTCGGCTGCCCGCTTCGACTTGGGTTCACGCCATTTTGCATGCAACAATACTAGTTTGTCGGCTGCCCACTTCGGTTTGGGGTCATGCCATTTTGCATGAAGCAATGCTAGTTCGTCGGCTGCCCACTTCGTTTTGGGGTCACGCCATGTTGCATGCAGCAATGCTAGTTCGTCTCTGACTGACGAATTGACACAAATATTCCCCATTGCAATTGGTTTTGGGTCATGAACCCAATATATCCCATTTAAGAAGCTTTGGATGCGCAGTATATGTGCCTGTAGCACCGCCATCCCGCACCAAAATGGGTTTGCAAAGGAGGTTAGGAATATATGTTGAGTTTGACGCGTCCTCCATTATTCGCTACCTCGAAACATTGACAGGAGATTTGTTCACTGCACTATTTGCAGACTGTCAATTGGATGAGACACTTTTCCCAAAATTAGGGGGAGAAGTTGGTGAAACCAAACGGGAAATTTTGTGGAAAAATGCATCATTATCTCATCTTGATCCACATACCTCTATTTGAAAGAAAGAGGTACAAAAGATTATCCATTTGCAAAGAATAGCAAATCAAATGCCTGACGCATTTACGGACTTGAAGAGGATAACGAAATCACACATTCACGCGGGAAAATGTTCCGATCCGTATTAAAGTCCCTATTGGACAAATATCTAGTGTCATATCCAATGAGTCAAATGCACGCCAGAAGCGTGGCAGACCATTAGGTTCCAAAGATCGAAATCCTAGAAAGAGGAAAAAGAACGATCTAAATGACACTATGAAAGAATCACATGAGGACGCTCATGATTTGATTAATTCCGAGATTCACGAAGAATCTATTGAGCCTGAGACTCTTGAAAATACGGAATGCAAGAATGTGAGGATCTCGAACCTCAGTCTGTGGTAGTACAAAATTAATTGAGAGCTCTCAAAGAGCCAATTATTACTATGTTGGAGAAACACAATTGAGTATTGTGCTGTAGTAAGTCTCAAAGAAACTTATTCAGTTTCCAAAAGTACACGCGAAGGCGATTGATGATATTGAGACTATAAATAAAGGAAGGCTTTGATTCTCCTATTACTACAACTTGTAGCGGGGTAATTTGTATATGAAAAGCTACCCGCTTTGTTCTCCAGTTTGTACTACACAAACGAAAGAATGCCACAATAAAGTGGATATCTATTGGTATAAAACCCATGTCATAATAAACCCGAAGTTTATTGATAAGTGCACATGTCATGGTGTAAATTTGAAATTTACCAATATTGATAATTTATTCAGTTGACATTCGTGTTAGCCATCTCATTTGAAGTATGATGTGCAAATTCACATAGGTGAATATCAAAGAACTAGAAGTTCTTGTTCTCAGTAATGAACTGACCAACTAAAGAGTTCGGGTTGAAGTCCCTTGATTCTGGAAATATCAAAGGTGCATATGGGCTCATTCACCTGCCATGTATACCACATATGATGCATCTATGATATGGTTACATGCGCCATTGTTATTAACCCGCAGCCTGGCAGTGCTTGCGAGGTAAATCGCTCAGTAATCTAACTTCGAGCATAGTTTCCAGATTCTCTACTCAAGACAGTTCATCTTGATAAGTTGGTTTATATCAAAGTTGGTTTAGCAAGATAATTATTGAGTGCTTTCACTTAATAGCTAAACTGTTCCTTATGAGAACGAAGTTGTATATATCAGTTTGATATAAGTTGTATACGAGAGTATATTCTCCCCTCACAAGTGGTTCAAGGTCAGGAACCAAATAATTTCATCTTATTACTAAGGTGCTGTGTATATTGACATAATGCACAAAGATGATTTCCCAAAGTTGAGGAAACATGTTAGCTTTACTAACATGAGGGGGAGACATGATAAACATTTGAGAAAGTGCTACATGGGATGAATTTTCATTTGTATATGTATATCCCCGAATATCATGATATGAACCTGTAGTTCATAAAAAGGAAATGCAATTGCAACATATTGCAAAGCATGCTATACGCATTTGCTGACTCAAAGAAAGCAACTAAATGGAAGAGATACAATTCAAGAAGAATTGATTCCATATGAAAGACATGTAGCTTTGAACCTATAGTTCATATGCTTGAAAGTATAAAGGCAAAGGTATGTATAGTCAATTTTCGATATCTTATTTGTTTAGCATGACATGAAACTTTGATATGCAGCTAAAGTCTATTATGTGACTTACATGACTTAACTTGAAAGATTTAAGTTGCTTGAAGCATATGCAATTCTTGGTCCTGAAGTACCACATCCTAAGTACAATTTGTGTACATATGTATCTTGCTATAACTATAAGCATGATGGCATTGAGAATGCATCTATGGAGATATTGAAGAGCTATTCCACGACATTATATGAAGATGTTCATATCTATCAAGAGTGATGATTTCAAGGTGCGGAATATTTATTCAAGTCAATATGGTTGATTTATTCATCAAGCATCTACCAAAGATCGTTTTGAAGATGATGCACAAGATTGGAATGCAAATGCTCAAGGATATAAATTGATGTACTCATTAGGGGGAGTCAATGCGCGTTGCACTCTTTTTCCCTTACAAGGTTTTGTCCCACTGGGTTTTCCTTGCAAGGTTTTTAACGAGGCAACCAATAGGCGCATATTCAAACATGTGTACTCTTTCCTTACTTTAATTTTTCCCATTGGGTTTTGTTTTAAGGTTTTAACGAGGCACATCATTGAATAGACATTCAAGGGGGAGTGTTATGAAATAGAAGATTCTTACACTTCTATTTAAGGTGAATGTCTTTAATGTACTTAATTAGAGAGATTTTAGAGTCCTATTATTGGTAGCAAGATCTTCCTCCTCCCTATAAATAGAGGTGCTCTCTACCATTGTAATTCAACCCCTCTCAACTCAATAAGAAGAACTCTCTCTACTCCTCTCTCTATTGCTATTGTTCTTGTTCTATTGTTCTTGTCTTTTGCTTTAGTTTATAACAAATGCAATATTTTTGAAAATCTAAAATACCTTATTTACCACCAGGAAATTAAAGAAGGCTAATATAGGAAATAATAGAAGCCGTCTGAATACACAGTACTACAATTCAACAGCGTCCAATAAACATAGACAAAACATGGAAAACTCCAAAGAGAAAATGAAAGCAACAGATAGAGGTTGAAATTTCAAGAATATCTTCAAAAATCTCCACTGGGGAGTGGCTCATGGGAGTGGTTGATGAAGAAGAGTTCATAGACAACACCAGCAATTCCACCACCAACAAGGGGTCCAGCCCAGTAGACCCATTGGTTGGTCCAGGTCCAGCTAACCAAAGCTGGCCCAAATGAGACAGCAGGGTTCATTGAAGCTCCAGTAAAGGCCCCACCAGCTAAAATGTTGGCACCAACAATAAAACCAATGGCAATTGGTGCAATTACTCCCAAGTCTCCCTTCTTTGGGTCAACAGCAGTGGCATACACAGTGTAAACAAGTCCAAAAGTCATCACTATTTCAAACACAAATGCATTCCATACTGATACACCAGCTGACACTGCAAATGCTCCTGTGCTCTGCATTATTTTTTTAACCATCACAATTGTTACTATCACTCCATCTTAGTATGAAAATTAAAAATTTGTACACTTATAATCTACATATATTTAGGATAATTAGTTACCTATAAGAACAAGTAATAGTCTATAAACATGACCTGATATTATGAAAAAAGAATTTGTTATAATAAGAATGTAAGGTTTTTTTTAACTCTGACGGTGTATATCAAGGAATATGATTGGAATATTCTTTCTTTCACTATAACACTATTAGAAAGAGGAAAGTGATAATGCCACCTAACGGATGAATATTGTTAGGTACTAAATTGGCCCTCATATATAAATATTGAATAAACGTGTATTATATAGCTTTAGATATAGTTACCATCATATCGCTATCTCACATAATGAAAGGACAAACTAAGTCGCTTTCAAATGAGATATAAAAAGATTTCTAGCTAATCCGTGAGTTCCAAATTTATGCTCTATAAAATATGTGAAAACCAAGAGCCTCTCTATCCCAGGGTAGAGGTAAGGTCTGCGTACAAACTACTCTTCCCAGACCCTACTATATGGAATTATACTGGATTGTTGTTGTTGTTAAAATATGTGAAAACCCTTGATGGCACTATTGTTGTGCTAAATAAGCATTTTTTACACTCTAATCAGAGATATCACACAACAAACAATAACAGGAACCTTCTCAACAATAATGATACTGACACCAGGCAATAGTTCAATTTTTATCTATAATAATAAACGATAATTTTTAAGGTATAAGATATTGTTTAATGTACAAAACGAAAATGAACTTAGAGCATATATTCTACTTTCACTCGCCGTCTTTGATTTCATGAGTCAAATTAAGTAGGAGTGATATTTGATTTGATATTTAATTGCTGATGAACCTTGTGGTAATAGTTGTAATAAAAAGAAGAAAAAAATCTCCTAGTACTGTCTATTATAGAGTCTGCAGACCACATACCTAGCAGTATATATTTTGCTGTTTTTGGTTTAGAAACTAGGCAAAATTTCCATATATTTCATGGTAAAAAAGAAGTACTCCATATAGTAATTCAGGATAATTTTCAAAAAGGGCATAACATTTCCTCACATGGCTGAAAACAAAAAAGTCCCTACTATTTTCCCTTTACTACTTATCAGAAAAGAAAACCTGTACGTTACTTTCAGGAGAGTTGCAAAAGCTCGTGATTTCTCTCTCATACGGCCACCATACATTCATTATCCACTCAAGAGAAGAAATTGAATAAATAATTATTTATGCATCTCAGATCAACCTTCAAAAGGTAAATGACTATACTCTGCCTTTATAGCTAAAAATTTAAAAAAAAGAGTTGGGTATAAAACTAAGAGTTCACTTATATTATTTCTTTTGTTTTCTCCCTTTTTTCCTTTGTTTTTTTTATAGAAAAAAGCTAAACGTAGAAAAGTCAAATATTAAGATGCTTACTAAAGCGCTAGGATAGGGAAGTTAGAACAGTTAACATCAAGTCATAAAGGCTATAGCATGATAAAATAAAATACAGGCTAATTATGCAGCTAATTAGTCTACAAATTAATTATGTGCACATGCTCACCATGCCACCAGTGGCAAATTCAAGGAGGAAGCAAGCAACAGTAGATCCAAGCAATTGTGCAATAATGTAGAGAATCCCACGGAACAAAGTGATGTTTCCACCAACGAAAGCACCGAAGGTAACGGCGGGATTAACGTGGCCGCCGGAGATGTTAGCACCGACGGAGACGGCCACGAACAGCCCGAAGGCATGGGCTATTGAGGCAGAGATTAGGCCGGCGGGAGTAGCGACACCGTCAGCTGATAGCTTGGTGAAAGCCATACCAGAACCCTGACCTGCGAACACGAAGATCAAGGTACAGATGAACTCCGCCAAGGCCGCCTTGAGCGTCCCTGATTGGCGGAGTTCCTCATGGCTTCCAATAGCAATTTGGTGGATCGGCATGGCCGGAAAAACAGGATTTGGAAATAGAGAAAATGAAAAATTTCCAAGTCACTAAAGGAAAGGGGAGTGATGAAAATAGGGAAAGTTTGCATGGATTTTATATTGAGAAATTGGTAAATTGCATGGGGTGTTAGGAACCGGCCATAGCAGGTAGCCGGTTACTATTTGGACCATATTAATCAGATTCAAATGAAAAATTGTGGGCGAGTGGTCCTGTAGAGGTCGAGAGGCCTGACAGCTAACAATTCACCTCCAATTTGCTGTGGTGATGACACGTGGACAAGACGACAAGGAGCCACGTCGTAGGGTTCTGTTTGATAATGACATAAAAGAGTGGGAGTGTCCCCCTTGTTATTGCTTTCGGTCGGGAGCAATCATGCACCATGGAATGATCTGGAACTAGGGTTCTTAATCTTTTTCCTTATTTTAATTCTGTCATTAAATAAGTAATTTTTTGATGTCAATTACTGCTCACTAACTTTTGTGGTGGAATAATCATCATATTTCTAGTATTTTAGAAGAAGCTTTTGGGACACGTGTATAACTGTAAATGATTAGTTGGAACATCTAAATTTATATATATATATATATATATATATATATAAGAAATTAAGAAAAGAAGGAGCAGCAGCGGCTGGAAGTTAATTTAAAAGTTTTCAATTAATAGAAAGAAATGACAAAAAAAAGTAGAGATATGATATCTTTTCATGTATTAATGATGAAGGTAATGGCTCCACTGTGGGGTTTGATATTTAAAAATATATAAGTTTGACGAGGAATTTCCGATAAATGTGTGCCGACCTATTCTGTTAGCATAAGAAATCATGAATCTGAAAAACGTGCACATTATGTTTTGCTGTAGGAAGACAGTATTATGTTCCTTTTTTGAGATATAACAATCTCTTTGAAACTAAGCTGTGGTTTAAAAAAACATAGATTATTTAGATGGCGTCAGCCTGTTGTTACGATTTGAGTGAATTGAGTTTGTCATTAGGACTTTAATATTTTACGTTAATATATATAATGAGATTTGTTCACTATTTCTATTGTACTTTATGATAGACAAGTATTATTTTCTGCGAACTTAATCGAATGACACACCTTAATATATTTAGTATTAGTCCATTGCTTTAATGTAACTTATATGTTTATAATTTTAGTTATCTGAAGAATAATTTCTAAATTATAAAATGAATAAGTCATCTCCGAAATTAAACAAAATAATTGATTAATGAGTTGATAAAAAGATTCCATCACATAGGCCGTCGTAGTAACAAGTAAATTTTAGAGGATATGCTCTTTGGAAAAGAAAATAATTCTCTAGAGAATTCCTCCCAAGAAGTATGGTATCGTTCGGATTTGGTGTTGGTTAATATTTTTAAAAATAATTTTGAGAATTGTCGTTGTTTGGATTAGTTTTATGATTTCGAGAAGATGTAGCACGAGAAATTTAAAGAAAGACTAATACATTATAATTCTCGTTTATACTTATAAAATTTGGCTCTATTTCTCTTTTACTCACTTCAAAAGCTTAAATACCCTACTTTCTTTTTCTTTAAAAAATTAATAACCTCAAAGCCCCTAAATTGATTTTCCTTTTCCGGAAAGGAAAAATACAACTCCAATTTGGAACAGCAGGTGTTTTCATTTAAATTGATAATAATTGAAGAGTACAAATAGTACGTGAAATAACAAAGAGAAACTTTTTGGATATAATAATTTAAGTGGAAAGTAAAGTTACACAAAAAGCCGTAGAAAAAGCTCCCAAACCAAAATATTGCAACTATAACTTTGCTAGTAGGTATTAGTCTCCTTCAGTCATATTCCTCTTGTACCATGCATAGAGGCCCTCCCCTAATAGTAATGCATCACCTGAAAAGTATATTCGTAAGATGGACACAAAACAACTTTCCCCCCAACTATACTGTTTTTATTTTTTTGTATAACCATCTCGTATCCCATATCTAGTGGATACAGATCCTATCCATCCTTCAACATCTCTTGATGATCATTTTATGGTTTTTCTAATTCTCAATTTGTCTAAAATGTTAAAAAAAAAATATATATATTGGTTGTAAAGGCATAATCATCCCTTAAAAGATTTTGCAGCCACTATAATGATTTGACAATTGACAAGGCATATTTCAATTCATCAAAACACCGAAACTTACTTAAAAGAAAAGTGAACAGCCTCGAAATAACTATATTTCCATATTTTATAAGGAGTTATCGAAGGAAAAATACATTTAGTCCCAAAGAAGTGGACAAGTCATGCAAAATATAACATATAGATTTCCCATTTAGAGCCAATTCCACTCTGTCATTGAAATATAGGGTTCAAATTTTCACTATTATCCTCCTCTCTTCTTCCTTCTCTTCCCACTACCCACCTAAATTTTCTTTTTAAACAGAGAAAAATTAATTAAAAAGTTATGGAAATCAGACCTTTATCAGGACAGTTCATGCCATACGTGATCCAATATTAATGGAAAGTGGAATATGAGGGCAGCCTGGCTGATTACTATTGCTAGTAGCGACAGCCAAACAAATTGGAAATGGGGGGAAGTGGCAGATAGCTATTGGTACCCATTCCTCACATGACATGTTTGGTTGAGTTAAACCACAACTTTGCACTGCGTAAACGCTTGCCTACTCAATTTTTACGCCAATTATATTGTGATAAAATTAAGATCACATTGTACATTCTTTAACTAAAGATAAGTGAGAACAATATACTGTAAAAGCACATGCCATTTATTTATTAAGTTGGTATAACTTAAAAAACGCATTTTCCCTTTCCCGCCTTTATTAATGATGAGAACCTAATATGCGTCCTGAGTGCACATATCCAAGTCAAAATTTACAGTGCAAACTTCAATTCCAGTTGCAGCATTATCACTTTGTAATGAATAATAACGAAATATAGAAAAGCTCTTCAATCTTCACACTTATGCGTGTCTGGAACTAAGACTCCCTTTTCATAAAAGTCGCAAAACGATTAGATTATACGTTATACACGACTATAAGTTTCCAGCTCTTAGAGAGACTAACACAACTCAAAACTAGCTGTTAGCATGCCTCCACATATTACAATCAGAAGGCATAACAGCATTGTTCAATTTATAATGTTATTAAATCACCAGAGAACTAGCTCTACTAGCTGGTCACAACCTCTTAATCTTAATGCACGAGTGCAACACCTTCTAGTTGTTAATATTAGCTCCAGCAACTAATCCACCTCATACCACTTTTTTTTTCCTCTTACAAACGCTTAAAACAGCGATAGGACTTCAAGGATACAAAGATCTCTACTTATTAGAGATCCATTCTTCAAAGAATTCCAAGAAGGGTTCGGCATATGGTGTACTCTTTCCCTTGCTTACTATAGCTGAACACAAAGCAAAATCCGAAGATCATTGGATGCTAACGTTGAATAGACACCGTAAGAAGATCCCGGTATTTCAACTGTAAAAGAAATTAAAAGGAGAAATTACTAATTACTACCGATTTCCTACTTAATATATATCATAGTAGATTTTAACTTTAAAGTATGCACGGTAAAGAAAGAAGGCTTTTACGATGTCAAAGGCAAGTACAGAGTCAACTACAGTATCACATTCCCCATAGAGCTGAAAAAGCACACCACAACAACCATGATTAGCATCTTTGTTTAGTAGTTAACTTTAGAATTTTCTGAATTTACTTCACTGTCATTTATATGATTTACCCTATTAACAACGGATCATGCTAACATTAGTACATGAAGGTAGTATGTTAGCATGATACTCTTTTTCTAATTTCCTAAAATGTCCCTAATAGCAAATTAGCAAACATGAAGAAAATGGGTTTTCTGTCTTTTCTGATCCAGCTTTTTCGTCCCCCACCCCACCTAGTGCCCGATAGAGACGAAATCCAAGTTTGTCTCACTGTGAATTCTTTATGAATTTCCACCTGTTTTCTTAATTAAACGCCTTCTACTGTAAATTATGTTCTTAAGATGAACTCATTCCGTCATCAGCGTTTTCTAAGACACAAAAACGAAGTTGGAAGTGATGAATTAAGATCTTTTTGGTGGATAAGCCACGTCATGGCTTCTTTCATTTCTTTATCCAGAAAATCCAAATAAGAGCATAGATAAGAACATAAACAACAATGTCAACGAGGGTGAAGATGACTCTGATTTAAAACTCAATTTGAGTTCTTATTGATATGGTTGTAATTTGTTATTCCATGTCTCAATATATTTATTCTTTGGCAGTGGGATTCTGAAAACTTTAATGGTTGAGACCTGTTGAGAAAAGAAAAAATTGGCAATGAAAAGAGCTTTGTTAAGTTGAATTTGAGAGTCGAAAAAGAAAAATGGACAATTATACTGGGTAGTTGTTGTTGTTGTTGTTGTTGGAAGAGAGAGGGAATGAGAATTGGACACTGATTTTCGGTAAAATGAAAAAAGAGCCCCTAACATTAACACATTGTTCATTCGTTATAAGGGGCATATTAAGAAATTAGAAAATGTGTAGTATTGTAAGCAAGAACCATTTACAAATTACGCTTCCATTGCTAACCAAGTGAAGCAACTAAATTTTCTTTTGCAAGTTGCCACAGTAGAGGTCCTTAAATTCTGACTGGTGCCGGCACAGCTATTGCAGAACATACCTACACAAGAAAAAACCTAAAATATTTCTTCATTTATGTAATGTTATCTGTTATTGTCAATTTGTCAATTACTTGGAAAGTTAGTTTAGAGCTAAGTTGCTCCGACATGGCAGTTTAGGTACCGCACCCGTGTCGTCATGATACTAGCATGTGTGGGGGTATGGGATCCGCACCGGATTTGGTCAAACAATTTTGGGTACTTTGACCACGACGGATGGAAAAATTCGAGACGTGATACAATTTAATTTCCGAAATCAGAACCAAAACTAGGGTAAATTTTGAAGAAAATAGCATAATTTATCGAGAAACTCAATCTTTTGCGTATCTACAACTTGTGAATAAAAAAGAAATTTGCACTTTACAAGCAATACTTAAGTATTCACAAAATTTCTCATAATTTAGAGATATTTTTATATTTCTGAATTATTTTAGCCGGATCCCCGCACCTGTATCCCCGAATTTAAGAATTTACATCTCAAAGGATCCGACCTCTAAGATCCGCACCCGTGTCTGAGCAACATAGGCTTAGAGTGCATTTCTAATGCGCATTCCTCACCTTGGAAGGTTTCTATCTTATGAGGGATTAAAGAAGATATCCAAAGACTAAAACTATGCGATACTTCAGAAAATAGAAGACCTGTAAACTGCAGCATAAAGCTGTAAAGAGGAATTTTCAGATAAACAAAGTTCCTAAGAGAATGCAACCGGCCAAATAAAGGGCCTTGTGGATGATTTTTGCTCTTAGATGGGGTCAGATTGCTCACTAGAGGTGCTGGGATCTGGTTAAGAATGATTAATGGAGGTATTTTGTTCACTTTTAAGCTTATTGAATTCTGTGTTGACAAGACCACAGCTTCATTCCTATCGAGAAGAATGCACCTGATCTTTCTTAGACTGTAGACCTTGGCCTTATTTCTTGTTCTTTAAAGGGTTTGCCCATTTAAACCCAGAATCGCAGTTGAGATGGATTTGCCCAAAGGACACTTACCGGAGTTGGTGTGAGTTTTGTAAATTGAATTCCTGGAAATAACACCAGTATTTAATTAAGCATTAATCATGTGCTGATTGGTTGTTATGTTTAGTCACATTATTAATTATCCGGCATGTAAATTACAAAAAAAGTCCTTTATATTACTACTACATCCATCCCAATTTGTTTGACACCATTACTATTCAGGAGTCACAAATTTGTTTCATTGACCACAGTTTTCTAAAACATTTGCTCACCTCATTCCAGTTTAAGTGACTCTACTTCCTTTTTAATATGTTCCAAAAATAATGACCTGTTTCTAAATTTGGAAATAATTGTGTAAAATCTAAATATGTAAATGTTATTTCAAAAAGTTTAAGAAATTAATGTCTAAATATATGTTATAAATTAGATGGGTTGTCCCTAGAACTTTGAATACCGCTATTCTTTTCGTGATGGAAGAACTATTACTTATTTAGTCAACCATCTTTTACTTATTTTCTCTCATTTGTTTCTAAAATATAATCTGAATGCAATGTTTATTTATCCCTTGCCTCCTGATTATTAAAGGAGTGAAGTCATTGTACTTGTAAATATTTTAACACTACATTGGTGCTTTGCAAATATACTTTTATCTTATTGTTCAGAAAATAATATTTTAGCTATGTTGCTCAGACTCTCCAAAGATGTTGCCGGATGCATGTCAGATCCTTCAAAAGTAGCTTATTTTTTGAAGATCCGACACGGGTGCGGCAGCATTTTGGAAAGTCCACGCAATATAGTATTTTAGTATATTCATTTTAATTTCCCTCTCAATAGTATTCTTGATATGAGAACTAATAATTAATAATTAATTGCAATACGATAATAATTATAATCACATGATACCCACACTAAATGTTAATTGGATAAAGATTAACAAACCAAGGTATTATTGGAAACAAATCTTTATCCAGTTTACAATCCAATACATGTTTGAAGTATTACAGTATATATCATAATGTTATTAGCTCAAATATAACAAACTCTACCGGCTTGTACATGGCGGAGAGTTTGAACAAAAGGAATTTAAGATATTTTCAGAATACTATTAGCAAGATAAAAAGCTTAATATATTCTTTTGCTTTCATTTGGAGTGCACAGGAATTTAGTGAAGACGCAGATAGAACCACAAATTTTATTAGCTCTCGGGAATGTATTCTTATGCTTTTTGCTGTACATATTCAGCACAATCTTAGTGCTGCGTAAACAATAAAATTATACTTTTACCAATCAAAGAAACAAAACATTTACCCACAACTCATATGCTAACCTGTAAGTTTGCACATCTGATCTCACAGATGCAGTTGGGTTGGGTAAATACATTATTTCTTTTTTCTGATAAGTAATGTCTTGTCCAACACTGTTACTTATTTAACCTAACTATATCTCAAGACAATGTGTTGAATTGTTGCATACGGACCATTTTGGGAGAAACACAGCCAAACAATTTGGTACTTCCTAGCAGGAGTCTTCTTATCACAAGACTTCAGTCCAAAATACTTGATTCCATGATTTAAACACTTAACAAAAATCAATGCAACATCATAACCCTAACTAGCAATTCTCCAAATAAAATTCGCAAGCTGAAAATCATAAGTCCCTAGAATTTCATATTGCATTACTTTGATGCACAATTTTAAAGAACGAAGAAATGCATACCAAAAAGTTCCAAAGCGCCTGCCGCTGATGATGAACCAGCCATCACCAGGTCTGCCGAGTGATAGCATAATAAACCCACCTGAGCAAGAAAAAAGACAAGATATGGTGTCATATGAATTAGCTTCCACAGGTATTTCCATGATAAAGATACGAGTAGTCAGCCGCAGTACGTCACCTAAGTGGAGGAAACTTCCTCTTCTCTTCCCATGTACTTGGGCAATTGCATTTCCCAGCTATCACAATGAACAAATAACTGATCCTGCATGCATCTAACAACAAAAAGAAACAAAAGAAAATACTAAGTCTAGCATAGTTGCAAAGCTTTAAACAACTTCATGTAGGTGGTGTGTCCAGAAACGGAGGACCAGGATGTTTTCCATTAGCCAGTCCACTACGCCCCAATCAGAGTATGTATGGGGGGGGAGGGGGGGGGATTATGAGAGTATGGGCACGTATAAGGCAGGAATATGCATTTGAATCCTCACTTACATCCAACAAGAAATACTGACACATAAGTGTCACACAAAAAAGAAGATTCACAAGCAAAAATAACATGTGAATATAACCTTCCGCAGTATTAGTGTTTTCAGGAGGATTTAAACCTTTTCTTTTTGTAAAACAAGCATGAAGTCTTTGGTATTATGCCTCTGGAGTGTAAGCCTTACAGAGATTTGAAAAATGTTAATCACATAAACCAAGGATGAAAGAGCTGAAACCCAGTATCATCGATCCTCCATATAAGTTTTTTTTTTTAAAAACTGCTGCAAAAGTTTTTTTTTTTTTTTCATACTTGTCCTATGACTGCAACGGTTCTGATTTTACGAACATGCTAGATATTACCCTCCCCAAATGGAAACAGCCTCTCTGCCCTTTCGGGTAGGGGTAAGGCTCGTCTACATATTTTCCTCCCCAGACCCCACCTGGTGGGAGTATACTGGGTAGTTGTTTGTTGTTGTTGTTGCTAGATCAAATGCTTACCCGACGGCAGAGAACTATGTCCAAGAAGTGCAGTTCAAAAAGCTTAATAAATTAACTCAGCACCATCTAGATTAGAGTTTATCCATTTGACTATGTAAATAGTTCCTCGTGATTGCTGTCCTTGGATACAAGCTGCAATGTTGTGCCTTTCATTATCCAGGCAGTGAGTTGAGGCTGCTGTTCAAAAGGCATCAGAGGATGGAGGGTTCCATTTTCCAGCTGTACACCATAAACAAAAGGTAGTCGAAGTGACAGAAAACTCTCTGGGGGTAAAATTACTCGACATCCAAGACAGAACTGCAACTTCTTTTTACGGTCTGGCATAGATGGAGGGAGACATGACTCCTACAAAGTCAAAATAGAAAAGAAACTCAGCAATTGAGAGAATAATTGAAATGCTTATTTCCAAAGATGTACAAAGATGCGTGAAGATGTGACAA
This sequence comes from Nicotiana benthamiana, assembly GCA_034376525.1. Classification (NCBI taxonomy): domain Eukaryota; kingdom Viridiplantae; phylum Streptophyta; class Magnoliopsida; order Solanales; family Solanaceae; genus Nicotiana; species Nicotiana benthamiana. The sequence continues at coordinate 49,617,546 of CM067331.1, forward strand.
CAAGCAGTCAAGCATCCCATTGAATAGGATCCAGTGAGCCAAGAATGGAAACTACATTGAAATAAAAGAGGAGCTATAAACCTCTTTAGCCTTCTTGTAATCTTCATTTAGGTGAGTTGTTGAAGATATAATAAAGTAATAAAAGTGCACTGTCTCTAACAACTTAAGCTTTTAGATAAGGTGTCACACAATTCAACATAGTATCTGTTAGATATGTAAATATAGGAGAACTCTAGTCCAAGGTGTATTAGGAGTAGGTTAGGTTATGTGTATTATATATATGGCTCATTGTATCATGTTTAAAATCAAGTTATATTTTTCTCCCGTGCTTTCTCACATGGTATCAGAGCTTTGGTGAGAATATTATAGTTGTGCGTCATTCCAGCTAATTCCGGGAAGAAAGACCTTGTCGCCGTGCAATTTTCCGGCGACTTAAGAGGTTGTCCGTATATAAACTACCTTTTTTGTTGGTCTCGTGCAAAATCCGAGACCACCACGAGGTTCGGAAGAGAATTCCGACCAACCCCAGAAAAAATCACCGGAAAAACATCATCCACGCGCCCCCACGCGCCGGCAATACCCTCGGCGCGTGAGCCCACGCGCCGGCGCGTGAGGGCAGTTCCGGCCAGTTTTTCAGTTCGCTCCTTCAGGACAGTTTGGTCGGCCTTCAATTCCGACCCTACCCATCCTTTTTTCGTTCGATTCCGACAACTTTCAGTTTTTTCCGGCGACTTTATTGACTTTTCCGGCAGCTACAGTACTTTCCGGCCAGAATTTCTTCAGGACAGTTTGCTCAACCTTGAATTCCGAGCCTATCCATATTTTTTATTTTTCAATTCCGACAATTTTGAATTTTTCCGGCAGCTACAGTGCTTTTCCGGCAGCTACAGTTTTCCTGTTTTCCGGCAGCGCCAGTTTTCAGTTCTCTGTTTCAGTTTCAGCGAGTTTTCAGTTGATAATCCAAAGATGTCTTTGGGACTTGATGCTTTCGGGTCCAGAAACCAGGGTTCTGCCAGTTCCGGTATTATGATTACCTCAGAACCTTTAATGGGAGGTTCAAACTATCTAGCTTGGGCTTCGTCTGTCGAGTTGTGGTGTAAAGGCTAAGGTGTTCAGGATCATCTAACCAAGGAGTCTAGTGACGGAGATGAAAAAGCCAAAGCACATTGGGAGAAGATTGATGCTCAATTATGCAATATTTTGTGGCGATCTATTGATTCCAAGTTGATGCCCTTGTTTCGTCCATTCCAAACATGTTATTTGGTTTAGGGAAAGGCTCGTACTTTATACACTAATGACATATCTCGTTTCTATGATGTGATATCGCGGATGACAAATTTAAAGAAACAGGAATTAGATATGTCTACTTACTTGGGTCAAGTGCAGGCAGTTATGGAGGAATTTGAGACGTTGATGCCAGTTTCTGCTAGCATTGCAAAGCAGCAAGAGCAACGACAAAAGCTGTTTCTAGTTCTTACTCTTGCTGGGCTTCTTAATGATCTTGACTCAGTACGCGATCAGATTTTGGCTAGTCCGACTGTCCCCACAGTTGATGAGTTATTCTCTCGCTTACTTCGCCTTGCTGCAGCACCAAGTCACCCAGTGAGCTCATCACAGACACTTGATTCATCTATCCTCGTCTCCCAATCCGTGGACAATCGGGCTTCTCATACTATGGAGTATAGACGAGGAGGAGGTTGTTTTGGAAGATCTCGACCCAAGTGTTCTTATTGTTATAAACTTGGTCACACTCGTGACGTGTGTCATTCTTTACATGGTCGACCACCAAAAAATGCTTATGTTGCTCAGACCGAGCCTACAGGTAACCAGGGATTTTCTGTATCTGAAAGGGAGTATAATGAGCTCCTTAAATATCGCGCAAGTAAGCAGACATCTCCACAAGTAGCCACAGTTGCTCAGCCTGATACTTCTGTTGCTGGTAATTCTTTTGCTTGTGTTTTCCAGTCTAGTCTGTTTTTTCTCTAGTTCATTCAGATATATGGGGTCCTAGCAGAGTATGTTCAACCTTGGGATTTCGTTATTTTGTTAGTTTCATTGATGATCATTCAAGATGTACTAGGATTTTCTTAATGAAAGATCGTTCTGAGTTGTTTTCTATATTCCGAAACTTTGTGCTGAAATTAAAAATCAATTTGGTGTTTCTATTCGCACTCTTCGCAGTGATAATGCCTTAGAATATTTATCCTCTCAATTTCAGCAGTTTATGTCTTCTCATGGAATTATTCATCAAACCTCTTGTCCTTATACCCCTCAGCAAAATGGGGTTGGAAAAAGAAAGAATAGGCACATTATTGAGACTGCTCGCACACTTCTCATCGAATCTCATGTTCCGCTGCGTTTTTGGGGCGATGCAGTTCTCACATCTTGTTATTTGGTTAATCGGATGCCTTCATCTCCCATCCAGAATCAGATTCCGCATGAGGTATTGTTTCCCCAGTCACCCTTATACCCTGTTCCCCCTCATGTTTTTGGGAGCACTTGTTTCGTTCATAACTTAACTCCTAGGAAAGATAAGTTAGCTCCTCGTGCTCTCAAGTGTGTCTTCCTTGGTTATTCCCGTGCTCAGAAGGGCTATCGTTGTTATTCACCTGATCTTCGCAAGTACCTTATGTCAGCCGATGTCACATTTTTTGAGTCTAAACCTTTCTTTACCTCTTCTGACAATTCTGACCATCTTGATATATCTGAGGTTTTACCTATACCGGCCTTTAGGGAGTCTACTATATCTCTTCCTTCACCTTCCGCTACAGAAGTCTTACCCATTCCAAACATTGGACAATCTACTGTGGCTCCTCCTAGACTACCTGCAGAAGACACTCCACTCTTGACATATCATTGTCGTCCTCGCCCAGCATCCGGCCCGGCTGATTCACTTCCTGCACCTGACCCTGCTCCTACTGCGGACTTGTCTCTTCCGATTGCACTTCGGAAAGGTATACGGAACACCCTTAATCCTAATCCACATTATATCGGTTTAAGTTATCATCGTTTGTCATCACCCTATTATGCTTTTCTATCTTCTTTGTCCTCTGTTTCCATCCGTAAGTCTACAGGTGAAGCATTGTCTCATCCAGGGTGGCGACAGGCTATGACTGACGAGATGTCTGCTTTACATACGAGTGGTACTTGGGAGCTCGTCCCTCTTCTTTCAGGTAAATCTACTGTTGGTTGTCGTTGGGTGTATGCAGTCAAGGTTGGTCCAGATGGTAAGGTTGATCGTCTTAAGGCTCGTCTTGTGGCCAAGGGATATATTCGGATATTTGGGCTTGATTACAGTGATACCTTCTCTCCCGTGGCTAAGATAGCATCAGTCCGCCTTTTTCTCTCTATGGTTGCTGTTCGCTATTTGCCCCTATATCAGCTGGACATTAAAAATGCATTTTTACACGGTGACCTTGAGGATGAAGTTTATATGGAGCAACCACCTGGGTTTGTTGCTCAGGGGGAGTCTCGTGGCCTTGTATGCCGCTTGTGCCGGTCACTTTATGGTCTAAACCAGTCTCTTCGAGCCTGGTTTGGTAAGTTTAGCACTGTTATCCAGGACTTTGGCATGACTCGGAGTGAAGCTGATCACTCTGTATTCTATCGGCATTCTGATTCACGTCTCTGTATTTATCTAGTGGTCTATGTTGACGACATTGTTATTACCGGCAATGACCAGGATGGTATTACTAAATTGAAGCAACATCTCTTTCAACACTTTCAGACTAAGGATCTGGGCACACTAAAGTATTTTCTGGATATTGAGGTCGCACAGTCTAGCTCAGGTATTGTGATCTCACAACGGAAATATGCCTTAGATATTCTTGAGGAGACAGGAATGACAGGTTGTAAACCTGTTGACACTCCAATGGATCCGAATTCTAAACTTCTTCCAGGACAGGGGGAGCCTCTTAACGATCCTGCAAGATATAGGCGGTTAGTTGGTAAACTAAATTATCTTACAATGACAAGACCTGACATTTCCTTTCCTGTGAGTGTTATGAGCCAGTTTATGGGTTCGCCATGTGATAGTCATTGGGATGCAGTTGTTCGCATTCTTCGGTATATAAAATCAACTCCAGGTAAAGGTTTGTTGTTTGAGGATCGAGGCCATGAGCAGATTGTTGGATACTCTGATGCTGATTGGGCAGGATCGCCTTCTGACAGGCGTTCTACTTCTGGATATTGTGTCTTAGTAGGAGGAAATTTGGTATCTTGGAAAAGCAAGAAACAGAATGTGGTTGCTCGGTCTAGTGTAGAAGCAGAATATCGAGCAATGGCTATGGCGACATGTGAGCTAATTTGGGTCAATTAGTTGCTCAAAGAGCTGAAATTTGGTGATGTTAGTCAGATGGGACTTGTGTGTGATAATCAAGCTGCTCTTCATATTGCGTCAAATCCAGTGTTCCATGAGAGAACTAAGCACATTGAGATTGACTGTCACTTTGTCAGAGAAAAGATACTCTCGGGAGATATTGCTACAAAGTTTGTAAAGTCAAATGATCAGCTTGCAGACATTTTCACCAAGTCCATCACTGGTCCTCGTATTAACTACATATGTAACAAGCTCGGTACATATGATTTATATGCACCAGCTTGAGGGGAAGTGTTAGATATGTAAATATAGGAGAACTCTAGTCCAAAGTGTATTAGGAGTAGGTTAGGTTATGTGTATTATATATAGGGCTCATTGTATCATGTTTAATATCAAGTTATATTTTTTTCCCGTGCTTTCTCACAGTATCATAGCAAGCGGAGGTCTTGCACTCAAGACTCACTACTACCTATTATCAGAAAAAATATCAACATATCTGGCCCATGAAAGAGAATCAAGCCCGCGCTCGAGGAGCATGTTAAAGATATAATTAATTAATAAGTTCAAGTTTAGATGAGGTGGTCAGATAATTCAACAATGAGATTCAGATCCTAGAATTGCTTATAAGCACCTCAACAACCTACTCCATCTGTGAAATAATCAGAAAGCTTACTCCACTGTTTGGCCAGCATAAAAGAACAATGCAAAGCCTGTTGCTGCTTATTACACTGGCAAGTTCATTTATCTTGGAAAATCTGTTTTCCATAGTTCTTTTTTTTTTCCATAGTTCTATTAGTGTAATACATGTTTATTTTATCTGTAAAGTAATTCCAGTATAAAGCAACATGTTTTCTAACGGAATAGCAGTTAGAGATTCACAAAGAGGTCAGATGCTTTTCCATAAAGAGCACAACAGAGGTCAGATGTTCTTTCACGGAATGCAGCATAAATTAATTTTTCACCTTTAATATTAGTGTTAAGATTCTATGCCACCTAACAAATACTTCTCTGTGTTATCAATTCCCGCAACCCAATAATTGATCAATAAGCTACACTTCAATCCCATGTCAACAGGGGTCATTTTTATTGATCATTAACTTACTGTAATTGACTTGCAAAAAGATTACTGTAAGAGATCATTTGGTTCACAGACTAGTTGTGCATGATTTAAAATGTAAGGATTGTTATGTGGTTAATAATAATACAAGAATCACTATACACAGATTGTGACACCAATCTTCAAGTTTTCGTCTAATGAAACTTCAAGTTAAACCGTTACAAATTCTTATTAAATAATACTATGATGATTTCTTTTATTTACTAAAACAACAACATACCCAATAAAATTCCACTAGTGGGGTCTGGGAAAAGTAGAGTGTACGCAGACCTTACCCCTACCCCAAAAGGGTAGAGAGGCTGTTTTCGGGAGACTCTCGGCTCAACAGAAAGACAATAATATCAGAAAAGGAAACAAAGGAAACAAAAGGTAACAAAAGAAAACAAAAGGAAACAAAAGAAAAGGCCGGTAACAAAAAAGATGCCACAAAGATAATAAAAGCAATGTAAGAGACAACAAATAAGCGAAAGGAATTTTATTTACAAAAACAAGCCACCATATTTTTGGGGTACTTTTTTCCATTTTGGGTGCTCTTACCCAGTATCACTAATACATATATTCTTATTCAACACTTCATCCAGCATAAATACATATGTCAAGAAAATGGTACCAAACACTGTATGGGTATTGCACAGATTGGGAATCAAAGGTTAATTGAGTAATGCAAAATGCCGAGATCAAAAACAATCAGGGCTTAATATGATTAGGGGGACAAGGATAAGTTAATTTGATACCAAAAGTTCCTGGAAGTTACCTCAAACTGTATGACTGGGTTTGCTGCTAAAATGACTGGGAAGTGAGGTGTAACCTGCATGACAAAGAGCATACTCATTACAACTAGCAAACGAAGTGAATATCCCATGTATATATGTATACATATATGAACCAATATATGAACCAACAGGACATGAACATACAGAAATTTTGCAGTTCAGTTTTAGAAGTGTAACAATCAACATCACTTCTTTTTTAAAATTTTAGAAATATGGGAAGGAACCATACAAGTTGAAAAAAATGCAGAAGATGGACCAATTTCTAAGATCTTTTATTTATAAGTAACCTACTTCTTCAGTTACCAACAGTTTTGATGCACTAGCTGACATGTCACAGTCACACCCACTGTATTTCACATGAAATAGGTCCTTTAAACAGAGAATATTAAAAAATATCCAACAAGAAAACAGAAGAACAAGTAACTTGTAGCTGCAGTTCTCCAGTTTCCAACATGTACATGATAATCCTCAAAAGAAGAGGTCATTCTCTCCTGTCTTACCAGACTTAGGTTGAATAGAGAAGACCAAAAGATATCTAATATATCTATCTTTCTGAAGAACTTTCTCTTATGCAGCCCATTGGCCATGAACAAGACTGCTGATAAGTCCATGAAATTGGTGAAAATGAGTAAATGCTTTTACAAAACAGGGTAAGTACCTACGCCTAAAATGTAACGAAATGTAAATTTCAAGAGCTTCCTCATTAGAGTTTAGAAGATAACACTCGCAAAAAACCTATTCATGTGCATAAGAATTTTTCAGAATGACTTTGATAGAAAGGTTCAATAGTTTTGCTTCTCTTGTGCTCCTGCACGATCTTACTACTTGGCAGCTTTTTAATATGATTCTGAGTTTTATAATGAACTGGTAGCATCATTGCTCCTTTTTACCAAGCTCTGCAATAAACAAAGGTTAGGAAAACTTTTGTAACATTTAAGTTGGTTTGAACATGGAGACACAATAATGGAGATCAATTCATATAGCGTGATAGACATGATCATTTACCAGTTAGCTGACATCTTAAAGCATATGTTCACATTGTGAGATGTCATAACAGAGAATCCACTCATAATTGGTTTAGGTACAAAAAAACATGAAACAATATCGCCTAAGCCTGTTCATTTGATTAGTAGAAACAATGAATCAGATAAGCACTTGAAATGAAATCACATAAAGAGGGATACTTCTTTAGGAGGTCATAAAGATTCAGGAAAATAGAGGAAAATAGCCAACATCAGAAGTAAGACTCCCACCAGAAAGATCCTCTGGAGCTGTGAAATGGTTCCTGCAAATCTCATATCTGCTTGATCATTCTTACTCTTCAATTCCATACAATATGGGCAGTTCATGTATATGGGCAAACTTCTATCTAACAAGGAGGTAGCATAGCCAGAGTCATCGAGATTTAGAGATTGAAGACCAGTTGCAAGATCTTCCCCTGATGCAGCATGTACTGGATGCCTGGAAAGTTGAGCTGGCCCATCTATATTTGAATATCCGTCATCTAACCCCTCAGTTGACTTTTCCATATTCCGAACCTTCCTAGAGGAAGTAGGAATGATTCCATTTGCCAGTCGGCGGCCTTTGCCATGGCCACCATTGTTACCCCCTCTAGAGGGACCTACCCCCTTATGATCGATATTTTCCAAAGATGAAGAGACGACAGATTCTACAGGCAACACATAAGGAGAACCAAGATTGTTGAGATGGTCCGCAGTTAATATAAAGCGGTGCCCACGGGGGCACTCATGCTCAAATCCAATGTAAACTGTTGCGTGCTTAGAAGAGGTAATTGGTCTGATCTTCTCAATTCTATTGATCTTCATTGCATCCAAATGTGTACCTATCTGGAAAACTTGATTACCTTTAGTAACATCATTAGAAACAGTAATACTATCCTTAATTTCATGAATATCAGGAATTACAGAAACTTTTGCCGATACTGGTTCATCACTAATCTCATTAACCTTCTCTCTTTCCCCATCTCTCGCACTTTTTTGCTTAATACTCCTATCTGGATTTGACATAATTTGTTTATTTGATTGTAGGGGAGGGAATCCTGAATTTGCAGCAGTAGAACCAGCTACCACCTCAGAAAAAGCTTTTCTCATATTAAAGTTGGAAACTCCTTTACCAAAATTATTTACTTTATCATCTATTTTGACATTTCCTGCAGAGGACTTCTTTTGGATTTGATATCCATTTTGTACACTCAAAGCACCAGCATTCTCTATGCCTGCATCTTTGTTAGGCACATCCCTGGCATTGCTATTAAAGATATTCATATTTGCTTGTTGTGAATTGCTTGATAGTAGCCCATTCTCACGTTTTGGCTTCTCAAGAAGGATGGTCCACCTTAGAAGAAATTTCTGCGTAGAACTGAAGCCACTCTGTATCAAACCTTTAGATGGCTGGTAGTATCTTGCATTCCCAACTCGAATTAAACTCCAAGACGGGGGCTGAATGGGCCCACCTGTATCACTTCCTGGGGGTAACTGAATTGTGGGAAGAAGCTTGTCACAATCCATCGAATGATTGAAAGTAACATTAGCTGTTTCAAAATCAAAAGGATCTGGCCTCGGGAGTCTTGAACGACCACATGCACATGCATGGAGGAAAACGTACCCACTGGAATGTGGCTTAATGTCATCACTTGAACATAAACCACCAGTTTCTACATCATGCCTTTGGTGCATGCATGGTTTTCCCGTGAGACTAACAGCATCACATAGTTGCCTGCCGGAAGTCCAGATGGATGTGCACTCATCTTCCAGTTTCTGCAGGTAAAATCTTACAGCGGGTCCCTTTACCATTGAATTGAAGGCATGCAGAGCCCTCTCCAAATGGGCCTTATGTTGGGAAGTTGGGTAGCACGGAGGCAACTCATTTAGATATGTCGCCTTAGCTACTGGAAGGGCCTTTTGGCACCATAAAGTAGAAAACCTAGTAGTTACCCCTCTACCACTCTCCAAATAAGACATTGCAATCTCAAGTGGATCTGAAACTTTTGAGGCATTTCCTTCAACAGGTGGTGAAACGGAATTTCTTTGTTGCAGCTTTCTCTTACTAATTTCAGTCTCATCCACAATGGCATGTTTTGCTGAAAGGATTGCTTGCAGAATAAGCTGACTAGAAGATAACCATTTCTCCAAATGTGGAAGTTCAGGAGAAGTAAACGTCTTTCCGGAAGCAGCAGAAGCAGCTGCTGCAGCAGCAGCAACAGCAACCATGCCAACACCAGAAGCTGGACCACTGTTGGTATTGGAAACCACACCCCCTCTTCCTCTTAATATGTCAGCCTGCCTGCAGATGAACTCCTTGATAGTAAGTATGTCTTCTTTATTTGCACTCTGGCTATGACTTTCAAGCAGAAGAGAATCTGAGGTTGCTTTCCCATTCAGAACATCTTCCACAAGACCAGTGGCAAATTCAAGGGATTCACCTCTCTTATTAGATGTTATATCTAAAAGTGCAACAGCCTTTGACGCATCAAGGGAAAACAGAGGTGCAGAATTTGACACACCCCCACTCCTTGAACCCGTAAGACCAATTTCAGAACCAGACAGCGTCCGGCATTTTTTAATGGAGAAACGAATCTGTGCCTCCAGAGAAGACTGCAATTTCTTCCTGAACCCACCTTCAGATTTACTCACAGGACGTGCAAGCACAACCACAGAACCAGAACCTTTTGAAGCCAAGCTTGGCCGAGCCGAGGTACCAGCACTACATGATTGATTCGCTGAGGAAATATCAGCTGGCTCCTCAACACTAGAACTAGGACAATCATCAGCAAAATCGTCAAGAAAAGCAAAAAGCATAACTGGAGTACATTGCCCGGGTAATAAAGAGGTATATGAACCTAAACCTGACATCAGAGTAATTGCTGAATTATTTCGGTTGAAAATGCCACGGCTTTTAATAGGAGAAGGATTGTTAGATGATCTTCCAGATGCACCTCTATGTGACGGAGATGCAAAACGTGAGCCAGATCCAGAGGGTGACAGAGATTGTGACTTCACAAATGGAGTCATTGCTTGTTTAGCTGCTTGCAAGACGCGAAATCTCTTCAGTGCCTGGGTGTCAAAGCGTGACCCGTCTTGAATAAAAACTACAACATGGCAAACCTGCATAGCTAAGCATGGTTGAGTAGCACTCTATGATTAACAAGGTCAAGTATGAAATATGAAACAGAAGCTTATATGGTTCACTCCACCTCCCAAACCCCTACCCAGGAGCCCAACAGTGACTCTCCCTCCCACTTTGCTACCTGTCTAAAATCCCCAGCCTTAAGGTTGGAGGTGGAGGGTCTTTACTAGTAGGTATTCCTTCCTTGACACATAAGAATATGATACCACTACTAATAAACAAAATCTGGAAAAGACCTTTAGGGATATGGTAAGAAGAAGAACTGGACTGTAATTCTCAAACTCAATTCTCACCCTTCAGTAAGGAACATGGCAACTCAAACTTACACTAAGCATCAATCAGTACATGGTCATTGATGCATGAGAAAGAAAAAATTCGTTTGAAATGATACAAAACTCTTCTACACACACTTTTTCTATACAACTGTGAAACTAAAACTTTATCCAATAACAATAACCAAGCTTTCCTGAGTAAAACAAGTAAAAATCAGATAACTCAATCTATTTAATGAAATAAACATCTACGACTAACCTAAACTAAATCAATACAATACCTCTACTTCTCCACTAGCTACATCAAAAAAACTGTGCTTAATAGCTTCCTGCAATGAACAAACAGCCTCATCTTGTGCCTACTTTTTTAATCGCTTCTTCTTTTCCAAATAAATGAAACAGGTCCATATGTAATGGAATAGGTTGATAATTTTTTTTTGATAACTGTGGGTTCCGGTCCAACGTGCGCGCAACTCAGACTAATTCCACGAGATACCTACTATTATATACCACCAACAACAGGTACTAGTTAACTTTGTCCACTAAGATTTGGACAGATGGGAAGAAATCATCTAGCGTTTACGCCTTCATTGGAATTTGGTATTGATGATTTCTTCACCCGGTCTCAGCTAATTTGAGAAAGATAACAATGAAACTTTTGCAGAACTTATTACAAAAGCAATGTGCCCATGTTTCTAATTCCTGTTTTCTACTTATACATATTTAGAAAGCTTCATTAATCTCTTTTCTCTAATGTACAGCCAAGAAACAAATCTAAGATAGCAAAGAATAAAGAAATCACTTTGACCACATAAATATCGTGTACTGATCAACATATCAGGGGGGAAAAAAAGAACTTACAGAGAACATAAAGAGCATAGCTTGAAGATCACCAAATTCGCGGTCCTCCAAAATTGAATCAAATCCCAATTTAGACTCCAAATTTTTGTCTTCCATCATCACAGGGCATCGAGTTGAAGAGAATCGCAAGTACAGAATCCCTTTTCCCTCATCATGATAGTAGCTTATGTTCCTACACTCAAACCAACTCTTCATGTACTCAGTAACAGCAAAATCCGGGTTTTCAACAAAAATGGGCCTATCTAAACCCCCCGAGCCAAACACATTAGTGTCAATAATCCGGTTCATCAAATAAGCCACGTCATCATGGCGTTTTCCGATAAAGCCAACCACGACGACGCTGTTTTGAGGGGTGAGTGGAGCGGAGGAGGTGGGTGGTACGTCTGATGGAGGTGGGTGGGGAGGAGGGGGTGGAACTTGGGGGTGGGTAGGTGCAATTGGAGGTCGAATTAGGACCCGCATGGATTGAGGATTTGGTAACTTTGAGGAGTCCATTGAAACTGAAAGGGGGAAGAATCACGTGTGTAATTGGTGTATAACTCTAACAGTATCGTCCATTATAATGAAGCAGAATCAGCTATACGTGGCGGTCGGCAATCGGCGGCGGCGCGTGATATTATCTGTTGAAAATTTGCTGTCAAATCCACGGCGTTGAAACGTAGAAGACGAGACAGTACGATAGGAAGGGATGCAAGTCAGAGCTTGAATTATTGGACTGGGCTAAGGGTTAAGGCTAACAATGGCTACACAATTCCTAGTCCAATAAGGGAAGCCTTATGTCCAAAAGCTTTTTGGGTAGCCCGATAAGAGTGCGAGTAGTAGGTAATCCCATCCGGTTGCAATGTTGGAAGTAAAACTTTTGGCTGTCAAAGCTTCCCAAATAAGTCATCAACTTATACTCATTAATTATAAATTTATCAAAATATGTCAAGCACATATAAAAATTAAATATTTAAATAAATAAAATTCTTTTTCTTTAAAAATCATACACAAAACTCTCCTTTCATATTTTTAAGTATGATTAACAACATTACATGCAAGAATTTTCGAACTCTCATATATATATATATATATATATATATATATATATATATATATATATATATATATATATATATATATATATATATATATATATATATAAGATTTTAAAAATTAAACAAAGAAAGATTTTTTTCAATGAATATGATTAAAATTCATTTAAAATATATAGATGAGTCAATATACAAATTTTGAGGAAGAGGAGGTGATTTGGATTGATTTGGTATTAAAATTCATGGTTAAAATCGAGTTCGAAAATTTTTTCTGTGACACATGTAAGGATGTTCATGATTCGGTTTGGGTCAATTTTCCCCTAAAAAGAAACCAAAACAATTAAGTCGGTTTTCCAAATATTGGAACCAAAGCAAACCAATTGAGTCGGTTTTTTATCGATTCAGTTTATGTCGGTTTTTCGATTTTTTCGGATATTTATCAACTTTTCTCCTAAATATGAGACAATACTACCAAACACATATTTCGGCGACTACATTTTCAACGTAACATTATCAAATCAATTGCCCTTTGAGAAATCTATCATTTTCATGATATATTGATGATAATTAAATTAAATGGTGATGAAAAATTTAAGTGCTCAATTAAAAATGGAAATATACATAAGTAGCCACCCGAACTATGCACCGAATCCATGTTACACACTTTCTGATGATCAATATCACCTTACACATGGAACCTTTCAAAATTGTATCTAGTATACACTACTTTTTTCTTGACCAGTTTTTTGTTTGGAGATTGCACCCACGTGCCAATCAAAATGCGACATATGTCATAGTTCATCGGTAATAATATTACTTCATATATTTAAAATAAACTTTAATTGATTAAATTAAATAAATGAGTGACATACAGGATTTTTGCCTGCTCAAAACTCCAGGAGAAGCATTTTAAAAAAATGTCTAACTGAACCTTGCTTCGAAGGCTGCCTACATATCCTTGACAATAAAGGAATCAGGTCAGTGTAGTTCTGGAGTGTTTGGTAGGTGGGACTACTATAAGCTGTGATTTCACTGTTGATGTTGATGTTACTGCTTGCTGACTTTTTATTACACCAAAGGAAAATCAAAATCTAAGCTAGCTAGGACTATCAACTACGTGTTACAAAATTCCTATATATATATATATATATATATATATATATATATATATATATATATATATATAGATATAGATATACATCTCTTGAAGTTTGATCTCGAGTCTTAGCTGATTTCACTGTAGACCTCGATCTGAATCTTGACGCTCGCACGTTGTAGGTGCTGGTTTTTGTTTCAGCATTTGGATTGGAGCAGGATATACGGGACTTGTGACTTCAATCAAACTTTGTGTTGTCCGCATCCTTTCCTTCTTTGAACATTCTGAGTTTTCATCTTTTGCCCTCTTCTTTTTTTCTTTGATTGAGACTTTTCGCTCTTGGTCACCTCGAATCATGTGCCTTGAGGTGAAACCTGTTCTGACATCAGAAACAAACGAACGAAATTTCTGCCCCAGTTTTCATTGGACAATTTTCGTGAGTAATTTCCAACACAAATATGGGCTATTTCATTATTAAAAACAATAAAAGTCGGGATTGTGTATCCTTTGGAATGATTTTCATGTTATGCTGGGAAGGAGAAAAGGTTTGTGCTGGGGATAAGAGAAGGATCCGCGTGTTATGCCGGGATGGGAATGAAGGGCCCTTGTTGGGGATAAAAAGGAGAATCCACGGGTTATGTCAGGATCTGAAAGAGGAGAAGGCTCATGGGTTATGCCAGGGGATCCGCGGGTTATGCCAGGATTTGAAAGAGAAATTCATGGGTTATGCCAGGGAATCCGCGGGTTATGCCGGAATTTGAAAGAAAAATTCCTGGGTTATGCCAGGGGAATCCGCGAGTTATGCTGGGGTTTGAAAGAGAAATTCCTTGGTTATGCCAGGGGAATCCGCGGGTTATGCCGGAATTTGAAAGAGAAATTCCTGGGTTATGCCAAGGGAATCCACGGGTTATGCCGGGAATGAAGGAAAAACTCCTAGGTTACGCTAGGGAGATCCGCGGGTTATGCCGGGATTGAAAGAAAAACTCCTAGGTTATGCTAGGGAGATCCACGGGTTATGCCGAGATTGAATGGAAAATCTTGGATTATGCCAGGGGAATCCGCAGGTTATGCCGTGATTTGAAAGAGAAATTCCTGGGTTATGCTAGGAAAATCCGCGGGTTATGTCGGTATTGAAAGAAAAACTCCTAGTTTATGCTAGGGAGATCCGCGGTTATTCTGGGATTGAAAGAAAAACTCCTAGGTTATGCTAGGGAGATCCGCGGGTTATGCCGGGATTGAAAGAAAAATTCCTATTGAAGAGGAAAATCCGCGGGTTATGCCGGGATTGAAAGAAAAACTTCTAGGTTATGCCAGGGAAATCCGCGGGTTATGCCGGGATTGAAAGAAAAACTCATGTTGAAGAGGGAAAGAGAAGGGTCATCAGGTTATGGTGGGGAATGGTAGGGAGTGAAAGGCCATAGAGATCCTTCTGACTATGTTGGGGATGGAGAAGGAAAGGAAAGACCCTTAGATTATGCTAGGGACAGAAGGGATTTAGCCCTCAGATTATGCTAGGGAATAAAGGCGAAAGAGGGGCCCTCAGGTTATGCTGTAGACAGAGAGAAGAAATGGTTCCTCAGTTTATGCTGGGGACATAGAGAGAAACCCCCCGGGTTATGTCGGGAAGCGAAAGAATGAAATTTCTCAGTCTATGCTGGGGAGGGTGGAGTGCGATCCTTGGGTTGTGTTGAGGAGGTCCACAAGTTGTGCCGGGTTAGACTGGGTATTTGGCCCTAAATCTGGGGAAGGGGTCAGGAATCAGAGTCCTAGGCTATCATATTTTATTATTCTCCCTACTTTCTTTTTCGTGTCTCTCCTTTTTATTTATAAAACTGCAAGAAAAGATGTAAAGAAAACTTCCCCTTTTATTGGTAATTTATGCAACACTATTCTTAGCCCTTGTGTCGTTCCTTTAATTGCATTTTCCATGTGTCCCCATTGTTTTTGGATTACACATGTTTCAAATTTTAACTCAAAAAAAAATTGTTAGTTCGAACAGTGATTGGTTTGTTGCCTTGTTTTGCTTGATTTCAGCCTCATTTCTGTTGGGAGAAACCCTTGACTTTCGGATTTTGCCTCGTAGGTTAGTCAGGGGTCCTCGTCTTTCAGATTGGTTTCTTTTTACGAGTCATTAGTTATGATTTTTGTCCCGATTTCCACTTCGGGGCTTGCCTTTTGGGAACTTTGTGGGAACAATTAGCCCGCTTGGGCTTAACCTTTCCAATCTTCATTTACCTTTGTGGGCTCTCGACTTTGAATTTATTTTCTTTCTACTTTCCTGCTTTTGAAGCGTCAGCCGTCATGGTCAGCCGGGATTGGCTAAATGCGCTTGCTGATACCGAATATTCCTTTTGGTTCTTGCTAGGAGAAAACCTGTGAGACTGGTCTTACCACCTTCTCTTGCAGAATAGTCAGAAAATCAAAGTTAAACCGAAAAGGAATGGGAGAACAACAAGAGAAAACATATGTACTTAGATAGGAATGTCCCTTTTGGAGAAAAGGGGATGACATATCTGGGGTGCGTGCCGACTTTAAATGGAAACGACATGCTTCTTGGACTAGATTCCCAGTATAGATCCATTTCTGTTTTTTGCGATTTCAATCTTTCAAAACCATGGAAACTTGTTCAGGCTTGGATTGTAATATTTCCTCTTTTCGGCCGACGACGCCCTTTGCGGGTTTTCGCCAATCGGCCTCTCTCATTTCTCTTCTCCCGTCGCCCACTAGTGCTATTTGCGAGTTTTCACTAAACGGACTCTCATTTTTATTTTCTCTACTCACTGTTGCCTTATGGTGTCCGAAGGTTTTCACCGATAAGACTCTCTCATTTTATTTTTCTCAAATTGAATTGTGCTGAATCCCAACAATGGTGTTTGTTACGTCCCTGTTTTGGCCAATTGATCGGAAGGACTTGGACCAGGCTCTTGATTAAAGGAAATTGTATGGAAATTTACAACTTTGGAACCATTCTGGAGGGTTTATGGCCGAATTATTACATTTCTTTCCCAGTTTTATTTCTTGGGGAACTGAGGTTTTATTTTGATATGACTGAACCTCAACGAGAGGCTGCCTACGTATCCTTTCGGAATCAAGTCAGACGTAGTTTAGGAAGTGTTTCCTAAACTAAATTGTTTGTTGTCTCTTTTGTTTTCATTTTTGTTTTTTCTTTCTTTCTTCTTCTTCTTTCTTTTTCCTTTACTTTTTTTTTTAGTTTGAATAGCAATTATGGGTTCCAAAGAGGGTAAACAAGGAAATTCAATCGGCTCGAAGGGTTTGAGAAGGATTGGTAGCGTTTTGGGTAGCGGGAAAGAAAGCCCTCGTCATTTCAACTGGCCTGAATCCTTGCGGCAGAGAGTTCAAACATAATACCTCTTTACTACATCTGCATTCACTGCTGTCTCGAGCTCGTCTCCTCCAACGTCACCCAAGTACAATGCTCCTTTGGGTAGTATCTTTCTGATAATATAGGGACCCTTCCAATTCGGAGCAAACTTTCCTTTAACTTCCTGATGGTGAGGGAGAATACACCTCAATACTAGCTGTCCGATTCCTGAGGTGCACTTTATTGTTGTATGCGCGGGCCATTCTTTGTTGGTAAAACTGCCTATGACAAACCACAACCATTTGTTTTTAATCAATTAATGACAACTTCTCCAACCGAGTCTTAACCAACTCGCTATCCTCAACTTCTGCTTCGACAATTACCCAGAGTGAAGGAATTTCCACCTCTGTGGGGTATGACATCTTCAGTCCCAAAGACCAGTAAATATGGAGTTTCCCCTACAGATGTGCGCACAATGGTGTGATATCCCAGTAATGCAAAAGGCAGCTTTTCATGCCATTGTCTTGAGCTTTGAATCATTTTTCTAAAAATCTTCTTGATGTTCTTGTTAGCTGCTTCAACGGCACCATTGGCTTTGGGCCGGTAAGGGGTGGAGTTTTTATGTGTTATCTTAAATTGCTCACATATTTCTCCCATCAGACGGCTATTGAGATTGGCCGCGCTGTCTATAATGATGGTTGGGGGAATACCGAAACGACAAATGATGTTGGAATGCACAAAATCTACCACAACTTTCTTGGTGACAGACTTAAGTGTGATGGCTTCAACCCATTTTGTGAAGTAGTCAATAGCAACCAATATGAATCTATGTCCATTTGAGGCTTTTGGCTCAATCGGCCCTACGACATCCATGCCCCAGGCAGCGAATGGCCAGGGTGCTGACATAGGATGCAATTCGGTTGGCAGTGCTTGAATCAAATCACCATGCACCTGACATTGATGACATTTCCGAACGAAACTGAAGCAATCTTTCTCCATGGTCATCCAGTAATACCCTTCCCGGAGTATTTTCTTTGCTAGTACATACCCGTTCATATGAGGTCCACACACTCCTGCGTGTACCTCATGCATAATTCTCCCGACTTCCTCGGCGTCAACACATCTCATTAAGTTGAGATCTGGGTTCCTCTTATATAAGGTATCACCACTCAAAAAGAAACTACTTGCGTGCCGTCGGATGGTTTTCTTTTGTTCCCCAGTAGCCTGCTCGGGATACTCTTGTGTTTTCAGAAATTTCTTGATGTCATAATACCAGGGCTGGGTGCTAGACTCTACCTCGGTCACATTACAATACCCATTCCTTTATTTGATTTTGATTTCCAAAGGATCGACGTAGGCGTTTCCAGGGTAAGGCAACATGGAATTCAGAGTTGCGAGTGCGTCTGCTAACTCGTTGTGACAACAAGGAGTGTACCTGAATTTTGCCGACTTGAACCGTTTGCTGAGATCCTCCACATGTTGTCGATAGGAGATGAATTTAAAGTCTCCGGTTTCCCACTCTCCGGTTTCCCACTCTCCTTGGCTTGCCGGATGATCAAATCTGAATCCCCCATGATTAATAATTCCTCAACGTCTTGGTTGATGGCCATATTCATGCCCATGATGCAAGCCTCGTATTCAGCTATATTGTTGGTGCAGAAAAACCGGAGCCTTGTTGTAGCCAGGTAATGTTGACCAGTGGGTGAGATTAAAATTGCCCCAATTCCTACGCCTTTCGCATTTAGTGCTCCATCAAAAAACATTTTCCAAGCAGAAATGTCTTCAGATGTTACTTCCACTGAATTCAATTCTTCATCGGCGAAATAGGTATTCAAAGGTTGATATTCATCGTCAACTGGATTCTCGGCCAGATGATCTGCTAAAGCTTGAGCCTTTATTGTGGTACGAGTGACATAAACTATGTCGAACTCGGTGAGCAGGATTTGCCAATTTGCCAATTGCCCTATGGGCATCGGTTTTTGGAATATATACCTCAACGGGTCCAGCTTGGTTATGAGGTAGGTGGTGCGGGCTTGCAAGTAATGCGTCAGCTTTTGGGCCACCCATGTCAAGGCACAACAGGTTCTTTCTAGCATCATGTATTTGGCCTCGTAACTAGTAAACTTCTTGCTCAAATAATAGATGGCTTGCTCCTTCTTTCCCGTGGCATCATGCTGCCCGAGAATGCAACCAAAAGAGCTTTCCAGGACTGTTAAATAAAGAAACAATGGTCATCGCGGTTCTGGCGGGACCAAGGCCGGTGGGTTGGACAGGTAATGTTTGATTCTGTCAAAAGCCTCTTGACACTCCCCGGTCCATTTAATTGTTGCGTCCTTTTTTAATGGCTTGAATATGGGCTCGTATGTAGAAGTCAACTGGGCGATGAATCGACTGATGTAATTCAGTCTTCCCAGCAGGCTCATAACATCCTTCTTGGTTTTTGGAGGAGATAGCTCTCGAATGGATTTTATCTTGGTCGGATCCAACTCGAGACCCCGAATGCACACTTGGCTGGATCCAAATTCAAATCGTACTTGCGAAGCCTTTCAAAAAACTTTCTTAAGTCCATACATGATCACCCTGAGTCTTGTACTTGATAATCACATCGTCCACATATACTTCTATATCGTGATGCATCATGTCATGAAAAATGGTGGCCATAGCCCTCATATATGTTGCCCTGGCGTTCTTTAAACCAAAAGGCATAAGTCTGTAACAATAAGTCCCCCAAGGTGTGGTAAAGGCAGTTTTCTCAGCATCTTCCTCATCCATTAACACTTTGTGGTATCCTGCGTAACAATCTACAAAGGACTGTATCTCGTGTTTGGCATAGTTGTCAACAAGAATGTGGATGTTAGGCAAAGGGAAGTTGTCTTTGGGACTCGCCTTGTTTAAATCTCTGTAGTCTACACCTACTCAGGTTTTCCATCTTTCTTCGGTACCGGGACCACATTGGCCAACCATGTGGTGTATCAAACCACTTGGATTATCCCCGCCTCTAACTGTTTGTGATCTTCTCTTTGAACTTATCGCTGATATCAGGTTTGAACTTTCTTTGTTTTTGTTGGACTGGAGGGCATTCGGGGTACGTGGGCAACTTATGAACACCCAAATTAACACTCAACCCAGGCATATCATCGTAAGACCAAGAAAACACATCTTTGAATTCAAAAAGAAGTTGAACCAGGGAGTCCCGGATTTCTTTATTCATATGGATGCTTATTTTAGTTTCACTGGTTTTGCCGGGGCCACCCAAGTTAACTAGTTCGGTATCATTTAAGTTCGGTTTAGGTTTATTTTCAAAATATTCCAACTCTCGGTTGATTTCCATAAAAGCCTCTTCTTCATCGTACTCTGGTTCTTGGTTCATTATTTTACAAATAGACAGCATGTTCGGGTCAGGGCATGAAGTCCATGAGCATGTCATATTTTTAAAACCGCATTATTGGAACTGAAAGAAAAGTTAAATAGAAGAAAAACAAAAAATCAAAAAAAATAGAGAAGTGCAGACGATGAAATATTGATTTCATTTCTTTGAAATTGTAAGATAACAAGGTTTACATTTGGAATTTAAAGGACAAAATAATAAAGAAAAACACCCGAGCTACACCCTGAAATAACTCGTGATGCAAGAAAAGGTAGCAAGGAAGGACTATGGGGCATCGCGCCTGACTGGGAAAGGCGTGGCCTTCTAGTTTTTCAACTTGGCATCCGGTCCCATGTAGAGCACCTCAGCAGTGCTTGAGCCTTCTCCCAGCTGGACCATGTTGGCTTCATACAGTAATTTCCTCAAGGCCCCACATATCTCTTCAATTTCCTCCGCTGCGAAGGTCTCGTCTTCTTCTTCCTCACTGTACTTTGGCCTCACAAATGTTTCGTACAAGTGGGGTAGGGGTTGTGGTAAATCCCATCCATAACGTTTCCTACGGTTGGCCCAAGTTATATCCCCTGGTTTTGGGTGGAAACCTAGACCAAAAAACTTCTCTGTGGTAGGCAAAGCGATTGGCTCAGTTATACCTTGTAGAGAACTTCCAAGTCCCTTGCCTGGTTTAAACCCTTGACGTATCATCTCTTTTGCCACCATAATTGACGCATTGAAGAGAAAAGGCTAGGGAAATGGTTTGCTTCTTTGTGTTGATCAGCTACCATAATTTTAAAAGCCTGGTAAACTATATGCTCACTTCCCTCTTTAGCTTCAAGGCAGGGGACAGAAGGATCGCGGTAAATTGACTGTTCATCTTTTCCATGGACCACAACTTCCTGGTTCTCATGTTCAAACTTCAACATTTGGTACATAGTAGAAGGCACAGCTCCTGCGGCGTGAATCCATGGTCTTCCTAGGAGATAGTTTTAGGATGTTTCCATATCTAATACTTGAAATGTAACTTCAAAATTGACCAGACCAATGGTCAATACCAAGTCGATTTCCCCTATGGTATCTCTTTTAATTCCATCAAAATCTCAAACATTGTTGGGACGGATCCTATCTGTTCCGATTTCCATTCTATGCATGTTGACAGTGGGCATATGTCCACCCTGGAACCTCCATCTATCATTACTCTTTTGACGTAATAGCCTTCGCATTTGACGGTGAGATGTAAGGCTTTGTTGTAGGCAGCTCCCTCTGGAGGCAAATCATTCTTGCTGAATGTAACCTAATTAATAGCGAAGAATCTTTCCGCCATTTTCTCCAGTTATTCCACGGAGGTTTGAATCCGCACGTAAGCTTTATTCAAAGTTTTGGCCAACACTTTCTGGTGCTCTGGAGAATTCATCAGCAATGATAATAAAGAGACTTTCTCGGGAGACTTCTGGAGCTGGTCCACTACCTCATAATCCGACATTTTCATCTTTCAAAATAAGGCCTCCACCTCTTCAGTATTTACGGGCTTTTTGGGTGGGAATCGCCTTTTGGTGGTATTGTTCACTTCTTCTAGGTTCGAATATTTCTTTGTAGGGTGGCCCTTTTGAGTTTCCCCAGTGATCTATTTGCCTTTGTGTGTTACTATTGTTTCTTGGTAGTTCCATGGGACTGCAGAAGAGTCTGTCATTGGCTTCTGAGGCGCGCGACTTATTACCACAGGCTCATTCAGCCTTAGCGGTTTAATCGGTCCCCGCACCACATAAGCTCCCTTGGATACGTATATCGTCCTATTCAACTCAAATCTTCTTGGGGGACTTAGAGTTGGTTGTTTTTCTTGACGACCCCGTGGGATGTAAAGGATGGTTTCCTTAGCGGGTGCCGTCTCAGCTTTAATTTCAGCCTTCTTCTCTGCTTCCGGGTGCTTGGCTTCACTCATTTCCTTTTCTTCAACCTTCTTGGGGGTAACCTTTAGTTTTCTGTCTGCATCACCAATGGCTATTATGGCTTTCAAAGCAGGGTCAAATTCTTTGTCCTCACAAATCATCTCGATGACTTGCCCATTGTTGTGAGCCGGTAACGGGTTATTAGTTACATTCGGGACATCTTCATCTCTCAACACTATTTTCCTTTGTTCTATTAGTTCCTCTACAGCTCGCTTCAGAGTCCAACAGTTTTTGGTGTCGTGTCCTTCGGCTCCTGAATGATAAGCACAACGTACACCCCGTTGATAAGAAGGTGACTCAGGGTTCTGCCTATTCGGGGGAACGGGTTGCAAGAGACCCATCTGGACCAGTTTTGGGAATAAGTTGGAATAAGGCTCCCCTATCGGTGTGAAGTTTTGTCTTCTGGGCGGCTCCCCTAGGACGGAAATTATTTTTGGGAGGGCGGGGATTAAAGTGATTTTGGGGAGGTTGATTTCTCGGGGCCTGGTTTCTGTTGACCTGTTATTGTGGTCGAGCGAATGGCTGGGCATTCATAACTGTATAAGGTTTGGGAATGTAATGCATGTCTTGATGGGGATAGTAGTG
Organism: Nicotiana benthamiana; assembly: GCA_034376525.1. Classification (NCBI taxonomy): domain Eukaryota; kingdom Viridiplantae; phylum Streptophyta; class Magnoliopsida; order Solanales; family Solanaceae; genus Nicotiana; species Nicotiana benthamiana. The sequence continues at coordinate 49,640,377 of CM067331.1, forward strand.
TTGAGAGGTCTTTTCTGAGAACATGGGCCTTGGGGAATGGTGTCTTCTCATGCCAGAGGCTGCCAATGAAGCTTCTTCTTTCTTTTTGTTTCTTGCGACTCCTCCTGCCCTGCTTTGTATGGCCTGGGAGGTTGCCCTTATGGCTGAGTAGCTCAGAATTCTTCTTGTTTTCAAGCCATTTTCTACCATATAGCCGATCTTGATTGCTTCCGCGAAAGGTTTGCCCATTGCTGACATCATATTTTGAAAATAATCCGCCTCCTATGCCTGGAGAAAAATAGTGACCATCTTTGTCTCATCCATGGGCGGTTTTACTCTTGACGCTTGTTCGTGCCACTTGACAGCATATTCTCTAAAACTTTCTGACGGTTTCTTTTTCAGGTTAGCCAAAAAATTTCTGTCCGGGGCAATGTCAATGTTATACTGGAATTTCCTTACGTAATCTCGGGAAAGATCATCCCAGATATGCCATCGTGTGATATCTTGGTCCATGTACCATTCAGAAGCAATGCCCACCAAACTCTCTCCGAAGTATGCCATCAACAGTTCTTCTTTTCCACCTTCCCCACGCAATTGGTTGTAGTAATTTTTCAAAATGAGCAATGGGGTCGCTATGACCATCGTACTTTTCAAACTTCGGCTTTTTAAATCCTAGGGGAAGATGTACATGCGGGAACATGCACAGATATGTGTAAGACATGCTCTTTTGCCCACTCAAGCCTTGCTTTTTCTTCAAGCTCTGCTCAAGGCTTTTCATCCTTCTTGCTATCTCATCTTTTTCAGGCGTTTTAGGAGTTTTATCCTGCACTGGTGTGAGCTTATACGCTGGTTGAGGATAAGTGTATGTGGGATATGAGGGAGGCTCAGATTGGTAGTTGGGATTTTGAAATGTGAAAGCCGTAGGATCAAACATGGGTCTTGACATTACAGGCTGTGTGGTGGCTGCACATGGGGGAGCCGTAAAAATATTAGGTACTGGGCCAGAGGTGAACACCTGAGCACGGACTTCAGAAGGTGCTCCGACAAAGTTGGCTGGTATGGTAGGTCGTCCCAAGAGGATGTTTGGGTGGCTAATGGGAACAGTGGAGGTACCCCCGACCTTGGGAAGAGCTTAGGAAATCTAGGGATGGCACTCGGAGGCTCTCTTCCGTTTGTCCAAGCGTCCCACATCTCCATGACTCTGAGTCGAAGGATCCTATTTTCTTTAGTTGCCGCAGATTCTGAGGGCGGGATCCCTGCAATTTGGTTATCCTCTGAGATGGGAACTGCTGGCAAAGTCATTTCGGATGACATTTCTGCGCTATCTTTTGATCTGGTGAAATATCAATGCGATGCCAGTTTACCACAAACCAAACACTATTCTAAAAGCCTGTGACTGGAAACTGGAATTACACAAATGGTTAGGTTGGGATAGATAACATACAGGAAATCGCATGTTGGGTATGATGCACCTATATAGTTAACGGGTGTCTATATGTTTGCAATGGTCGCATGTGTCATCCCGACATTTATTCCAAACTTCCTTTTGGTTTCTACTATATATTTCCTTGCTTTGGTTTTCCTCTTTTAAGAATACGGTCAAATCCTATGAAGATTGCCTACGTATCATGCCCCGCATGAATCAGACCGATCGTAGTTCGTGAAAATGAGATGGAAATAACATGATATTTTGGAATTTTCAATTCTTATAAAGACAAACTTTGGTTACAAAAACTAACAAATTTAAAGGCAATTAACAAACTTGGACATAATAAAACTTACATACTCGAATAATGCGTAAAAGAAAATACAGACTGACATACTTTTTTTAAGAAAAATACAATTTTCAGAAATCATGAATACATTAAGACTTCCAACTGCTTTTGGAGCTCGCAGGACATCATTCGGCCTTGCCGCAGGCTTGCGTGCTAAACTCCCTTGGAGATGGTGGAGGTCTTCCATCACTTACCGAACAAAAGTCATGGCGGTGGCAAAGAACATGGATTTCGTCATATCTTCGCAATGGTCGCACTTTGTGGTGATGTAATCTGCGATTGCCCGTATCCTTTCCCTAATAATACCTAATTCTTGCAACAAACGCCCAATTTGCTCGGCCCTATCCTCTATAGTTCGCTCTGCTACCTGATTCAGCAACTGGAATTGCGGTAAATCCATCTCCAACCTTGCTATCACTACATAACAATGTTCTCTTTCGGCTTTGAAATCCCCGAGTTGCTTGGCCATTCTGTTCTCAGCCATGATGACCCTCCGTTTTAAACCAACAATCTCATCATTATGCCCTTCTTTTAATTTCTCAAGGATGCAGGCCCGTTCCTCAGCACTTTTAGCCAATCGCTTCTGAGCCCTGGATAGCTCACCTTCCACCTTATTCAAGTCAAACCCATACTTTATTTGCTTTTCCAATCTTCCTATAGTGGCCCTGTATTCATTCTCCTTAGCTAGCCAATCCTATTGTTCTTGTTGTTTCAACAAATTCTTGAAGATGCGGTCTTTTAGCCGGTCTCCAAACTCTATTTCTTTTCTATGCCAGGAAATGTATCCCGGTGCAACCTCGCCTTTAGATATGTCGCGTACTCAGGTACCCGCTTTCAAGTATTAACATTCGCTCCAAATCTGACGTACGATGGCTTCAGCGTATTGACCATTAGGGCTTATCTCAACCGCATGGAGACTAATATCCTCGTTTCTGGGGATTATTTGGCACCTACCTAATTGTCTTAGTACTCTATATGGCGCACAGGGATGGATACTTCGGAGACCCATAAGAAGGAAATGAGGCCCGGTGGCTGGCATAACCCGGAAATGCGATACCCATTCTGTGACACCCTTAGGTAATCTAAACCCGTCAACCCTATTGTGGAATTCTTCTATGCAGATCTTTGTTGGTGACCCATGATTTATGAACCGAGGCCGGTGGCATAGATGCTCGATCATCCATATTTGCAACAACAGGTTATATCTTTCAAAGAAGTCTCATCCCGCTTTACAGGCAGTAAGAGCACGAAAGATTTCCGATAAGATCATCGGAGCGAGGGTGCTTTTGGCCTGAGTCATTAAAGTGCTAACGACCCCTGCTATCCGTATGTCAATATTCTCGTCATTCTCGTCCTTTTTTGGAAATACCAGAAGACCCAAGAAAAATACCATGAATGCAAAGCATCGATGCTCCTCCCATTTGAGCTGATTTCCTTTGCTACAAATATGGTTTTTGGGGTTATTGAATCCCCCTATATGCCCGTACCTCTGATATATAAACTGTGGGGTGCAGAAGCCAGCTGACAGGCCCGGATTGTGAACCTTTCTACTGATTTTCAAAGAGTTCAGGAACTTGTGCACGGCTGACAGGTCCGGATTGTGAACCTTTCTACTCATTTTCAAGGAGTCCAAGAACATATGCACGGCAAGGACTCTTGGTGCTATCAGGCATTGGTGTCTCAAAGGAATTGTAGGGGTCCCAATACATCCAGTTATTTCCTCTAGTGTCGGCGTGAGTTCAAAATCCGAAAAATGGAAGACATTATGAGCGGGGTCCCAAAATGTGATCAATGTTTTTACGATATCTCCCCTTGGGTTAATTTTTAGCAAACCACTAAGTCCTCCCAGATGCATGTTGACCCTGTTTTGCCCTGCTTCCCCCAGGTCATTCCACCACAGTCACAGCTCCAAGAGAATTTTGTTCATGAAAATTATCGTTCTCATTCTGCACATTTATTAAGGCGAGTTAGTATCTCAAAATTTTGCTACTTGGCTCCACAAAATATCTAAGCCAGTATTTTACGAAATTTGTTTCTTGAAATCAGGGCCCAGCTTTGCGAATACGACCTTGCAGCATTTCTAAAGGAAGGTTTTAGGGCTGTGCTTGCTTGCCGGTCAATAATAAAACTCAAAGGTGGCCATTTGTGCAAAATCAGCCTTACGGCGTCCCTTGCGGTAACATTCGGCTGTTTTTGGCAGTAACGGCATCACCTAGTTTATTTAAGAAAATAATTAAAACTGGCCAATTGTTTTCCTTGTTTTTGTTTTTGTTTTGCAAAAGGGAGGTTGGACCTGATGGGGTTGCCTACGTATCTCGCTCCTGACGAGAATCGAGCCGGCGTAGTTCGGTCAAAACAAATTATCAGAACCCAAATATTATTGAAAAACTTCCCATTTTTTTGAAAAATATGGCGGTGTTTCAGCGCTATTTGAGCATTGGTTTTAAAAATGATTAATCTCGTAACTCTCAAATTTCCTCTTTATTCACAAGCCAGTCAACATGCGAATCCAAAGCAAATAAATGCGCAAGTAGCACGTAATATGCATCAGGATAGTCTTTTATTTCGGGTCACCTCTCCTAGACGGACCCAACCCCTATGTTGAGTCCCCTATGTCAAATGCATGATGCAAATAAGTGTTCCTACTAGGGATCTGGGATGAAGTCAAGTTATTCTAAGTTAACAACCTTGGAATAGGGTCTAGACTGTGCACCCGAGAGGAAGACTCGAGTCGTGGAGAGGGCTATGTACGAGAACCAAAAGGCCATCCGACTTAGTAACTTATCCGACCTCTTTCTTATTTTCAGGTATGACATTAACAGAAAAAGGAGTCACAACCAGTAAGCACATCCCCGGAGGTGAGAAGTGAAGGGTTTTATAGCTGTTCATATGTACAGTTCAGATAATATCAAAGCTGTAAAGCATTTAGCACTTAATATAGAACATGTAGGCAAATCAGAAGCCAAATATAACAGTTATTCTAAGCTCGAATTCTTGAACCCTGAACTAGAGATTCTGGGTTCTATTCCCAGCAGAGTCGCCAGAGCTGTCACACCTTCTTTTTACACGACTATCTCGAAGAATGACACGTATAATGGAGTTTTTCCAATTAAAGTGACATTATTCGAAATGTGATTATTAATTTATTCAGAGTCGCCACTTGGGATAGGTTTGGCTTTTGGTGTCCCAAGTCACCAGTTTATTTTAAATCCCAAATCGAGGAAATTTCGACTTTCACTTTTGAAGTCTGCGAACCAGAAATTCTGAATAAGGAATTCTGTTAACCCGAGGGAAGGTGTTAGGCACCCTCAGATTCCGTGGTTCTAGCATGGTCACTTAAACTATTATAATTGGCCTATTATCCGATTCTAATACATGTTTTAGCCTATGGTATAATTTTAAGTCATTCACCACTTTTAACATTTTTTTAGGAATTTGCAATGTTGTTAAAACATATCACGAACCACGTCACATAAATGCGCACGCAGTTCTTGACATATTTTAATTTAATTGAGATTTGGATTTGGGTCACATAAATACACACCCGAATTTAGGAAGGTAAATTATTAAAATAACGCGCCTAAAGCAACTACACATTTTTTTTAACTTCGTGAGAAAACCGTGAAATTCGCTAAAGGGCATCTCCCGTATTTCTAAGTGTTTTTACTATAATTAGAGGGCCACACAGCATATGATTTGATTTAGCGTGGTACACTTATTTTATTTTTGTAAGGAAATCTAAAGAAACTATTATTTCCTATTATACACCGTGTCTAAAATAAAAGAGAAGTCCTAATTAATTCACATGTTAATGATCTACCAAAAAAATTCAGCATGCCTACCTTCAACATTTTTATGGTTGATTTCTACAATTGGGCTCATTATTAGAAGTGGTTAGCCCAGGAGTATAAGTTTTCATGTGCTTCTCAACTATAATGGGTTGGGCCTTCAGTTTGAGCCCAGAAATTTGAAAGAAACTACAATTCGATCCTGAAGCGAGGGTAACACTCCACAAATCAGCATATCACTACTTTTTAAAATCACTTTTATTTTTGGTCATTTTAACATGTTAAAAAAAACATCAGACAAGGTACACTCCAGATAATGATCTTTTCCCTACTTGTGAATCAACATGCTAAAACTCAAGTTTAAATTCGACATATATAAATTGATAGACTTAGCAATATGAATCAGAATACGTATACACATGGTGACTCTCTATTATTGAATTAGACATGAGGATCAAGCAGGTTATTGACTAACCATATTTCACCCTATTAAAATTTAAAATAACTCGAAATTGAACAGTTCAAATGACTCGCAACAGTCCAGCACAATCCAAGTGGTTATATATTACAGCACCAATCCATTGAAAGGAATGTTCTAAAATTCACTAAACTAGTAGTGTTTATAGCTATAACATTCACATAAAAAATGAAAATGCCTTCATTGTCAAATGTGTCCATGCATACAGGTAGCCGTGCATCTCTAGATCTCCTGAATGAGAATAAATACATGGAATTACAACAAAGAAGAAAGCACATATGAGCAACGCAAGCACGGAGCAACAATCAGCAGTAGATCAACCAAGAAAAACCCAGAAATAGTATCAGGAAGCCCATGAGAGTTTAAAAGACCAACAACACCAACAAATTTCACTCCTATAGCTCTAACAAAACAAACCGACCTGAAATCAATGCCCAAAATAGGTTCTGAAGGTTCTAACACCCTAAATACATATGCTTCAAGTTATCTTCATCTTATGATGGATAAAATTCTGATTATCCAGAAGTTTTTAGGAGATTTTTGCCAGAATAAGAGAGCTTGGGATTTTTTTCAGGGAATTTTCAAATGGTGTCCTCTTTCCATTTTTGAAAGCAATAAGATGCCTTTTTTAGCCAAAGCCTTAGGGCAACTCTTTTTTTTGTGTGTGTGTTTTCTCATTAGTCCCTTCCTTATTTCTTAGAATTGCTTGATTAGTCCCTTATTTTCTGGCTTGTGCCTCAAGTTTATTAGAAAAATTACCAGAAATTATATTCTGAACCTCCAATTAGAAGGTTCCGGGAATCTATTGCAAGATTTCCATACCCAAATACCCCTATTACCCCTGTCTTTTCTTTTTAATTACTTAGCCTAAATATTTCTACCCTGGTTCCTATCAATTTGGTCAGAAGTTGACCATAGTCAACTACTCAGGGCCATAAACCATAAACAAAACATAATCTCATTATCAACTGGGGTTAACTCCTTAAATAAGCTGAACTGACTAACTATTAAATTTAGCCAAGACTAAACTACACCATTAGAATCAAAACGAGCAAAATTATTAAAGTTGATCAGCAACCACGAGGAATCATTAACAAGTCAACGGAACACCTATGCACATGCAGATTTAAACTAGTACAAAAACGCGAGACTGAATTAATCAGAGGCAAAACAAAACTAACCAACACAAAATTCAATAGCAACCACAAGGTTTATCATAAACAAATATTGATCAACTCAAACAAGGATAAAAGGTCAAACCAAGGAAAGGATGAACAATTTGAACTATCCTAAAATACAAAATGATTTAATCTAAACAAGAAACATCTAAAAATCCAATTGATAAGGAATCATTCAAAGACTTTAAATAGAGGCACATAATTCTGAATGAAACAAAATTCCTAATAGAAGATTATTATAGATGAGCAAGTAGACCAAACATACAATTACAAAAAAATAAAAAAGAAGACAGAAAGAAACCGGGAACTTAGCTTTAAAGAACAACACAAACCCAAAAACCCATGACCCTTGCATCTTGAGGTTTCCGACCATCTTTGATTTCAAATTTGAGAGGGTCTTTTGACATTTGAGAAAGGCTGAATAGATATTTGAGAGGGGGAGAGTGAAGACAAAACCAGGTGTAAGATTGGCTAGGTTTAGGATGGTTTTGAGTTTCATACCAGTTTTGATTTGATTTTTGGCAAGAACCAGTTGTATTCGAGGGTCGCTGGTTATGGATTCGTGGAGAGGGAGTGATGAGGTTGCATGGTGTCAGTTTCAAAGGATTCCGGGGAGGTTGAGGATTTGGTCGGAGCTTTGGACGAATATTCGAAGCGATTAACTGAGGTTTGAAAGAAATTGGGGCTGGATCCGTCATAGGAATGGGGTGAGGGACCTAGGGTGTTATTTTCGGAGGGTTCCGGCGTCCAAAGATTTCTGTATTCGAGGAGTTTGGCTTATAGTTGGAAGCTGTATTCTGTGGCATTGGAAAGAGGAAAGAATGATGGTTCAGGGGTATATTTTGGGAGGCATTGGAGCTTCGCTGCTGCCGGCTGTGAGGCGGCGTATCAGTGGAGATGAAGGTACGAGGAGGAGGCATTTGGTCTCTAGGGTTCGATACAATTCGGACACTTTTATGTAACATTCACCTCGAACCCAAGCCATTGGATCATGACTAATGAATGGCTGAGATTGCTGGCCCCAAAACGACGTCGTTTTGGGGCGTCTCTAATGGCAGACCAGGTCAGGGATGTGTTGGGCCAGTTTTTAGTGATTTGGATGGGTAGGGGTGTTTGGGCCATCCAGATTTGGCCCAATTGTGGCCAGCCTGATCTCATCTTTTTTTTAATCTATTATTCAAGTATCACTTTAATTAATTTTCAAAACTCAATTGTAATTAAACCTGAAAAGTTACTCAAAACCAATAAATCACAATTAACATCTATTATTTAAAAGAAAAAATAACACAATTCGAAGTCTTCTTTGTTATTTTTATATTTTGCAAAACAAAAACCTGATTACTAATTAGTTGTAACAAAAATTATGTAACAATCAAATCCTAAATGCTTATGCAATTTTTTTTGTATTATTATGACTTATCATGCATGCACCAATGAAAATACAGACAAACATGCGCAATTAAATCATAAAAATTGAATAATAAAAAGGAGAAATCCTAACTTTAGGAATTCTGTAGGAGTAATTTTAATGAGGCAAAAATCACGTGCTCACACTTATGGACGCCTCCAGACACATGTATCACAAACACATGTATACATGTGATACACATTTGAAACAAATATGTTACATCCGTGATAGACATTTGATACAAATATGCTACATATGTGATACACATATTTTTTTCATGTTTCATCTTCTACTTCAAATTTTCAATTCAAACCACCTTAAAACTCTACCAAATCATCCCAAAATTGAGATTCAAACTCCGCAAGATGTATCCAATCTATTCTAATAATATGCACTCAAAAGAGAGAAAAAATTTAATCTTCTATTTGCTACAAATAGATAATTGACTAATATTATTAATATTTTAAAAATTGATAAATTTTTATAATAAGCTACTTATAAATAGATATAACTGATTTTTTTTCTTTTTTTTTTATCAGCTATTTAGAAAGTATCCCTCTTTTTATCTGTCTTGGAACTGAATGAACTGATAAGTCTTAAATCACGATCTAAAGAGTCTTTTTTGAGCAAACAGAAAATTTGAAAAATATTAGACCCGGGTGGCCAAATTTGTACAACTTTTTTTAAAAGAGGGACAAAATCTAAACAGGGATATTTGCATAAATCCACCTTATTTGGAAAAGCAAAATATGACTACAGTTGAAACGACAAACTTAACCTAGCTTAAGTTTTGAAGAGGCTAATTAGTTATTTGCTAATTAAAGTCTATATCACTACTATTCATGCAATATACAGGTTTAAACTTTAAAGTAGGGACGAAGGAAAATAATAAATTTACATAAATATTGAATTTGTGTGATAAGCAAAAATACGTCTCAAGTTGCCTCCTTTAGCGAACAAGGAAACCTCACTTTTTCATTATAATTTGTTTTGTATCTTATATTCCATATTATACTTATGGGAGGCTCTTTATTATTTGATAAGTGAACTTGTGAGTCCCATTTATTTACTTAAAAGATAAATCTAAAAAAGGCAGTTTAATATTTCATGTTTTTCCTATTTGATATCCTTAAACTAAGGAAAAAAGAAGTAATAAAATAATGATTGTTATAAATAGAACTCTAATTAGAGTGGATGTCTATCTTATAGAAGAATCTTACTTTGAGGCTAAGTCTTTTATCTTCCTATAAATAGAGGGGTCTTACCCCATTGTAAATCATCCCAAAGTATCAATAAGAATACTCCTCTCTCTACTTTTCTCTCTATTGTTCTTGTTCTTGTATTATTGTTCTTGTTCTTATATTATTTCATAACACGTTATCAGCACGATGCTCTAACCAATTGAATTTAATATTCAGCAATTACCCCTTGTATATCCTCCTCGAAGCCGCTGAAGAACTCTTTGACCTTTCTCATATTCCAGAAACATACAATCCAAATCTTTTGATAAACTCCAATTCATCAATTACTACCAGTTCAATATGCAACAGAAAGATAGAACTATAATCGTATTAAGGGCCGATGACAGTATTTCCGATGGCGTAAGGCAATAGTCTTCCTTCTTTTTTAGTAGCCGAAGGTGAGAAGGAAGAGCTCACTCTTCCCGTAGGCAGTTTCATTCCTAACTGTTCAAGCCTTTAGATCTGTCTTTGACAGAGATTTTACTTTCTAGTCAAAGGGGCTTTACCTGATGGATAGAATCTTCTTGCAAGAGGTTTTATGTAAATCAAACTTCCTTGCTGTCTTATAGGTCCCTCTTCTCTTGCTGATTTAGAACTCGAGGAGGAGAGAGGCTCTTCTGACTATGTTCAATTTCTTTTGATAGTTTTAGATTGTGGTGCTTTGTAATCAAGGGCGAGAAGGAAGTTCATGGAAATGGAGGAGAACGATTTCGGTGAATTTCCTAGCAAAAGAGTGTAATAACGATTGCTACTGCTCCATATGAGAATTTCTATACGGAAAAATAGAAGAGATGGTATCATCATAAAGTAATGCAACGGGATGGAAACTCAAGAGGTATATTTGATATCACAACAGTTATTGGTATACCTTAAAGGTTACTTTTCCCTTTCAAATTCTTGAAATTCTACGATTTGATTTCATATACAAACATAGACAACAAAGTTTGATTATAACTCTAATGGAGTTTGTAAGAAATTATAACCACGTGAAGTGGTAAAAGTTTTATGTCCTGCCATGATTAAATTCATGTATGATTGTGGGCAAAGAATTAAAAAATTCCGTCCAATTGAATTTGCTCCATTCCCTTTAGAGAATGTGGTAGCAGTATGTGATAAGTCTGAAAGAAGACAAAATCCATCCAATTGAATTTGCTCCATTCCCTTTAGAGAATGTGGTAGCAGTATGTGATAAGTCTGAAAGAAGACAAAATTATTACCATGAAGGTATCAATGAATGTGGACGTGGCAATAGACGAAATTATAATCGTCATCATTGTGATAATGAGAATAATGAAGATTCTCAAAATAATCTTTCACTTTATGAAAGTAATATTGGACATGAGATTATATATATAGCACATACAGATGATTATGATCCATTCCCTGAAGTGAATGTGACAATTGTAATAAAGCCCGTAAGTATGGACACGCTCTTGATGTAATTTTGTTTTATGTCTGACATTATGAAAAGAAAGTTCGTTGCCCTTGAAATTTTCGGGCAAGAACTATATGACATGGGTGTTGGATGCTGAAATCCATTTGGATGCAATGGGTCTTGGAGACGCCGTTAAAGACAGAAATAATGCATCCACCCAAGACTATGCTAAGTCCTTGATTTTCTTGCGCCATCACCTTGATGAAGGTTTGAAAATTGAATATATCACAGTCAAAGATCCACCTATCTTGTGGAATGGCTTAAAAGAGAGATATGACAACCTGAAGTTGGTCACTCTGCCACAAGCACGATGCGATGAGAATCCAAAAGCAAATAGTTCATAAACTATATATTATCGTTGCGGTGGAAAAGGGCACTGGGCGAAAATTTGCCGTGTACAAAGACATTTGGTTGAGCTTTATCAAGCATCTCTAAAAGGTAAATGCCCTGAAACCAATTCTGTCTCTGACGACAATTTTGACATCACCCACCTGGATGTGGCAGACTTCTTTGAGCACCCTGAGGGGAAAATAGACCACTTAATTGGTGATGGATCTGTGATGAAGGAAGATGGAATTGTTTGATTTTATTTTACTTATTTGTATTAGTTAGTGAATAAACTAATAGTCATTAGTATCAGCTCGTATTAGTTAGCTTATGATATAATGTTAGTATTAGTTCTTTAGAATGTTTCAATATGCTTAAATTTCAAAGATATTTTTATTTTCCAGTAGAGTTAATCGACTAACCTAACAGTTAGTCAATTATCTAATATTTCGCATTAAAACTGCAAAACAATCGATTATATACTTGTTAACAATCGATTATATTAAGTCATAATCGATTATGTATGTTTAAACAATCAATTATATTAAGACAGTGTGATCTGAAGTTTTTCAAAATAGCAAATAATCGATTATGTATGTTTAACAATCGATTATATTAAGACATAATCGATTATGTATGTTTAAACAATCGATTATATTAAGACAGTGTGATCTGAAGTTTTTCAAAATAACAAATAATCGATTATGTATGTTTAACAATCGATTATATTAAGACATAATCGATTAGGTATGTTTAAACAATCGATTATATTAAGACAGTGTGATCTGAAGTTTTTCAAAATAACAAATAATCGATTATGTATGTTTAACAATCGATTATATTAAGACATAATCGATTATGTATGTTTAAACAATCGATTATACTAAGACAGTGTGATCTGAAGTTTTTCAAAATAGCAAATAATCAATTATGTATGTTTAAACAATCGATTATATTAAGACAGTGTGATCTGAAGTTTTTCAAATTAGCAAATAATCGATTATGTATGTTTAACAATCGATTACATTGAGACAAACGGATTGAATTTGTTTATTCTCATGTTCATGTATTTTCTTTTGTATGTCAAACCATGGGAAAGCAAATATGGATATCTCACAAAGCAAACTTGGATCAAATATTTGTTTAGTTGATTCATGTACTACACATACGATACTCAAAGAAAAGAAATATTTCTCTCAACTAAGTATGTGTAAGGCAGATGTTACTACAATCTCTGGTAGTAGTAAAATTGATTGAAGGCTCCGGAAGAGCAACTATAACTCTGCCTAAAGGAACAATATTTATCATAGAGAATGCAATGTTCTCCTCCAAGTTTAAAAGGAACTTGTTGAGTTTTTAAGATATCATTCAAAATGGATATCATGTTGAGACATTAGATGAGAATAATCTTGAATACCTCATTTACTCATGAAAACGAGGCTGCGCACTTCGGTTTGGGGTCACGCCATTTTGCATGCAGCAATGCTAGTTCGTCGGCTGCCCACTTCGGTGGGGTCACGCCATTTTTCATGTAGCAATGCTAGTTCGTCTCTGACTGACGAATTGTCACAAATATTCCCCGTTGCAATGAGTTTTGGGTCATGAACCCAATATATCTCATTTAAGAATCTTTGGATGCACAGTATATGTGCCTATAGCACCGCCATACCGCACCAAAATGGGTCCGCAAAGAAGGTTAGGAATATATGTTGGGTTTGAATCGCCCTCCATTATTCGCTACCTCGTAACATTGACAGGGGATTTGTTCACTGCACGATTTGCAGACTGTCAATTTGATGAGACACTTTTCCCAAAATTAGGGGGAGAAGTTGGTGAAACCAAACGGAAAATTTTGTGGAAAAATGCATCATTATCTCATCTTGATCCACATACCTCTATTTGTGAAAAAGAGGTGCAAAATATTATCCATTTGCAAAGAATAGCAAATCGAATGCCAGAAGCATTGGTATTGAATATACCACACTCACCCCTATAAGGAGGTTTGAGATGATATATGAAAATAATGTCATTGTTATTGCATGAATGATCGTTGGTCACGTACCTATTGTACGCCAAAATATTTTGGAAATATGACTATTAAAGGACAACGATAATGCAAGAAACATATCTTGCATATAATTGAGAGCTCTAGAAGAGCTCTAGATGGATGTTGATGAATCTGTGGTAGTACAAAATTAATTGAGAGCTCTAGAAAAGCCAATTATTACTATGTTGGAGAAACACAATTCATTACCAATAAGGTATTGTGTTGTAGTAAGTCTCAAAGAAACTTATTCAGTTTCCAAAGTATATGCGAAAGCGATTGATTATATTGAGACTATAAATAAAGGAAAGATCTGATATCTTCTATTACTACAACTTGTAGCGGGATAATTTGTATATGAAAAGCTACCCGCTTTATTCTCCAGTTCTTACTACACAAAAAAAAGAATGCCACAATAAAGTGAATATTTATTGGTATAAAAACCCATACCATAATAAACTTGAAGTTTATTGATAATTGCACACGTCATGGTGTAAATTAGAAGTTTATCAATATTGATAATTTATTCAGTTGGCATTCGGGTTAGCCATCTCATTTTAAGTATGATGTGCAGTAATAGAGAATTCACATGGGTAAATATTAAAGAACTAGAAAGTTCTTTACGAATTCTCTTATATTACTTGTTCTCATTAATTGATTGACCAACTAAAGAGTTCGGGTTGAATCCCATAAATTCTGGAAATATCAAAGGTGAATATGGGCCCATTCACCTGCCATGTATACCACATATGATGCATCTATGATATGGTTACATGCGCGATTGTTATTAACCCGCAGCCTGGCCGGTGCTTGCGAGGTAAATTGCTCAGTAGTCTAACTTCGAGCATAATTTCCAGATTTTCTATTCAAGATAGTTCATCTTGATAGTTGGTTTATATCATAGTTGGTTTAGCAAGATAATTATTGAGTGCCTCCACTTAATAGCTAAACTGTTTCTTATGAGAACAAAGTTATACATATCAGTTTGATATACGAGAGTATATTATATTCCCCCCTCACAAGTGGTTCAGGGTCAGGAACCAAATAACTCCATCTTATTATTGATGTGCGGTGTATATTTTCATTAACACCATAATGCACAAAGATGGACTCTCAAAGTTGAGGAAACAAGTTAGCTTCTCTAACATGAGGGGGAGACATGATAAACACTTGAGAAAAGGTTACATGGGATGAATTATCATTTGTATATATAGATCGTCGAATATCATAATATGAACCTGAAGTTCATAAAAGGATAATTCAATTGCAAAATATTGCAAAGCATGCTATACGCATTTGCTGACCCAAAGAAAGTAACTATATTCTCACTGCAAATGCTCATATTAAGTCCCAGAAGGACAAAGTCTTTGATACGCTTAAAGCGTATAGACAAATCGGTTTCAAAATAACTTCTTAATAAAGAAGATGAGCAAATGATCAAAGTGATCATAAATGGAAGAGATACAATTCAAGCAGAATTAATTCCATATGAAAGACATGTAGTTTTGGACATGTAGTTCAAATACTTGAAAGTATAAAGTCAATGATTGAAGTTGCTTGAAGCATATACAATTCTTGGTCCTGAAGTACCACATCGTAAGTGCAACTTGTGTACATATGTATCTTGCTATAACTATAAGCATGATGGCATCAAGAATACCTCTATGGAGATATTGAAGAGTCATTCCACGACATTATATGAAGATGTTCATATCTATCAAGAATGATAATTTCAAGGTGCGGAATCTTTATTCAAATCAATATGGCTGATTTATTTATCAAATCTCTACAAAAGATCGTTTTGAAGATGGTGCACAAGATTGGAATGCAAATGCTCAAGGATGTGAATTGATGCTCTTTTCAGGGGGAGTTAATGCGCGTTGCACTCTTTTTCCCTTACAAAGGTTTTGTCCCAATGGGTTTTCCTTGCAAGGTTTTTAACGAGGCAACCAATAGGCGCATATTCAAACATGTGTACTCTTTTTCCTTTTCTTTAAATTTTTTCCCATTGAGTTTTGTTTTAGTTAAGGTTTTAATGAGGCACATTATTGAATAGACATTCAAGGGGGAGTGTTATAAATAGAACTCTAATTAGAGTGAATGTCTATCTTATAGAAGAGTCTTACTTTGAGGCTAAGTCTTTTATCTTCCTATAAATAGAGGGGTCTTACCCCATTGTAAATCATCCCAATAGTATCAATAAGAATACTCCTCTCTCTCTCTACTTTTCTCTCTATTGTTCTTGTTCTTATATTATTTCATAATAATGATAAAATAGTAAGAAAATAATTTTTCTTTTAGAAGCCAATTAACGTGTACAGATTCCCTTACGATCGGCTATGTTTCAGAAGCTAATATTATGATAAATGATAGTTTTTTTTGGGCATGAAAATAGAATTTTGTATAACAATAATCACATAATCAGTATAGTGTGACAAAAAAGAAAGGAAAAACCATATTCTGATCATTCTAAACTTATTCCAATTGGATTCATGTGCCAGCTCTAATGCAAGAGCTTCAACTTCTGGGCACAAGATTTCGGAAGAATCATTGAGAACTGTATTGACAAGAGCTCAGAAAAAATTACTATTTTGTTGTGTTAAATGACAATTAATATGTCAAAAAGTAAGAAAATTTTATTATTGATGGTTTAGAGAAGTAATCGACTCTCCTGTTAGTATTATAGAGATGAACTATTGCATTATTATAAGATAAGAAAAAAATAATATAAAACGATCAATGCTTATTAACTCATCATATTCTTCATACTACAAGCTAGCATTGTTCAGTCATGTGAGTCCTCCATATTAATTCTTTGGGCAAAACATTTGTTTACTTCTCTTCTTCTTCAACAATTCAATTCATGTGCCGACCGGAACGGGGAAAACGACCTTTTTGTACCCATCAACTTCTCAAAAGGTAAAATATTTATTATTATTTTTATTATTGTCATGATCCAATATTTTCTATAGGCTATGATAGCGTCCAACATTATCGTTAGATAAGCCAACGATAAACTAATCATATTATTATTCTTTTTAATAATTCCAAAATAGTTGAGTTTCATTTATTAAGAAGATAAGGAGTAGAAAATTTAATAAAAGTAAGGCAAAAACCAATGTAAAAGCAAATGCGGCGAAATAAATGCTCACAGTCATAAAGTCTACTAGCATGTGTTCCAAGACGTGGTGTCACAAGTGTATGAGCAACTAGTAGAATATACAGAACACTAAGCTATTGTCTGAAACAGAGTAGACAGAAAATAAGATGCAAAAGAGAGACTCCGACTGCTATAGAATGTACTCGAAAAGCAGCTCACCATTAAGCCTCGGGTATCGGGGGTGCACGCCAGAATGACTGCTAGATTCACATGTTTCAGATCTTACACAGTTAGTGGAAATGTGTAGAGTGAGTACATAAATAACATGTACCCAGTAAGTATCAAGTCTAACCTCGAAGAAGTAGTAACAAGGAATTGACATCGACACTTACTATGGGCTAACAATAAAATACAGGAATGCTAGATTGGCATAGAATATATGAATAATAATAATAACACAATAGCAACAATGATTAAATAATTATTTAACCAATAGTAAGTTCCAAAAGTCCTCCACTAACATATACTAATTCCAAATAAATCTCGAGAGAGAAAATAAATAAATTATAACCTCTCAATTCATGAAAATAATATCAAGTGTATTCGGGTTCCAAGCATCAACACGCACGATTTATGTCTAGGCTGTATGACTCAATCCAGAATAATATGTACACTGTCGAGGGTCGAGCGTCACGAACCATAGATGCATCTATTGTACTGGCGAGACGTTCGGCCCGTTCCACAAGAAGAGAGAATACTTTATGAACATCCGATTTAATAGTTATTACAAGGCTAATACACAAAGAAACACAGTTTTTATTAACGATAAAGTAACCCACCAAAATTCAAGTAAGTGAAATTTGGACTTTATGAATCCTTTATCAAGTTTCAATATAATTTTGGCGCTTAAATTAAAAAGTAGAGTACAAATATTACAAGTATTTCATGATTTGAGTCCTAAAATTACCCAGACTTAGGTAGATATCTACAGACTCTCGTCACTTTGTACGCGCGTAGCCCCCACAAATAGAAGCAAATAATGATTTAAAACATCTATGGTGTAAATTTCTTCTTAGAAGGACTTATCTCGTCTCAGAGCTCACTTTTCGGCCCACAAGTTAACTCTAGGCCTAAATTTGGTGCCGAACAATTTGAAGCTAGCCAATGTTACATAAATTAATCAATATACACTCAAAAGTTAATAATTTAGTTATTACAGTAATTACCTAACCCAAATTGGAAGATTTCTAAATTTCATCCTTGGGCCCACGTGCCTGGATTCCAGAAATTTTCAAAGATAGTTGTTACCCATAACCTCACGAACTCAAATATATAATTTTCATCCAATTCTATAATCATTTTCGTGGTTAAATCTCATTTTTATCAAAACCTAGGTTCCTCAACTAAACCTACTATTTATACTCTTTAAATACTAAGAATCAACTCAAAATACATGTATTAAACTCATCTCATATGGAAATTACTTACGCCAAAGTGCTAGGTAAAAACCCCTCTACAAAGAACTCCAAAATCACCCAAGAGATGAAAGGAATGAGCTAAAACTGCCTAAGTCCTGACATTAAAAGCCATCGCAGCCTCCAACGATTCCACTTCTGCAGACCTTGGGTTGCACCCATGATGCAAAGGTCTGCCTCTGTGGAGCACACATAGTCTAGCATTGGGTGTACTGCGGAAGTGAACCACACGTACGAGCCCACTTTTGCAGCTCGCCTTTTGCACCTGTGACCTTGCTCACACTAGCCTCCTCCACTCTTGCGATCCCCTAATCGCAGAAGTGAGAACGCTTCTATGGAAGAAGCTTCGGCTTTGCGAATGCGCGTAGCCCCCACAACTACAAGCAAATAATGATTTAAAATACCTATGAGGTAAATTTCTTCTTAGATGGACTTATCACATCTCAAAGCTCACTTTTTGGCCCACAAGTTAATTGTAAGGCCTAAATTTGGTGCCGAACATTTCGAAGCTAACCAAATGTTATATAAATTAATCAATATACACTCAAAAGTTAATAATTTAGCTATTAGAGTAATTACTTAACCTAAATTGAAAGATTTCTAAATTTCTCCCTTGGGCCCAAGTGCCCGGATTTCGGAAATTTTCAAAGATAATTGTTACCCGTAGCCTCATGAACTCAAATATATAATTTTCACCCAATTCCATAATTATTTTCGTGGTTAAATCTCATTTTATCAAAACCTAGGTTCCTCAACTAAACCTACTATTTCTACTCTTTAAATGCTAAGAATCTACTCAAAATACATGTATTAAACTAATCTTATATAGAAATTACTTACCTTAAAGTGCTACGTGAAAAACCCTCTACAAAGAACTCCAAAATCACCCAAGAGATGAAGGGAATGAGCTAAAACTGCCTAAGTCCTGACATTAAAAGCCATCGCAGCCTCCAGTGATTCCATTTCTGCGGACCTTGGGTTGCACCCATGATGCCGCTTCTATGGGCAAAGGTCCATCTCTGTGGAGCACAGACAGCCTAGCATTGGGTGCACTGTAGAGTGGCACCGCACTTACGAGCCCGCTTCTGCGGTTCGCCTATTGCACCTATGACCTTGCTCACACTAGCCTCCTCCACTCCTATGATCTCCTAATTGCAGAAGCGAGTCCGCTTCTATGGAAGAAGCTTCGGCTCTGCGAACACGCTAACCCCTCGCCCCCATTTTTGCTTTTACGTGCAAGTCTTAAATCACTATATGGAACTATTCCCAGGCTCAGAATTCCAAACGGACCTCGAAAACACCAAAACCTACTCCAAAACAATTAAAGAACTTAGAGAACCTTCAATCGCCAACCTTTAATATTAAGCCCGAAACGCTCTCGGGTCGTCTAAAACCCAATCCGAACATACGCCCAAGTCCAAAATCATCATAAGAGCCTATTAGAACCGTGAAATCCCGGTTCCGAGGTCATTTTCAACAAATGCTGATCCAAGTCAAACTTACCCCTTTTAAAATATTGAGGAACTAAATATTCCGAATTCAACCCGAACCCTTCGAAACCCGAACTAACCATTCACGCACGTCATAAAACAGTAAAAGCACATACGTGAAGTCTTATTTTAGGGAAAGGAGTTCTACACGATAAAACGACCAGTCGAATCATTACAATTACTAATTATTGCTTCTGTTTGTTCTTATTTTAAGGATATGAACTAGGAAAACTATAAAACTTTAAGCGTGTGTTTGGTATGAAGGAAAAAATTTCCGAAAAATATTTTTCAGTTTTCCCATGTTTGGTTGGCTTAAGTATTTTGAAAAATATTTTCCTTATGAACTCATTTTCCTCCAATTGGAGGAAAATGTTTTCCTTATTGAGAGAAGGAAAAATATTTTCCAAAACTGCTTCTCAACCTTCCCCGCACTCACCGACCCACTCCATCCCCTCTCTCAAAAAGGCTTTTTTTTTCTTTCAAATTTTAATTTTTCTATTACCATCCACCCTACTATCCCTCCACCCCATCCCCCTCCCAAAAAAAAATTACATTAATTTTTATTTGCAATTTTAAATTTTGTGTTTTCATTTTCTTGCACCCCCTCCCCCGTGAAAAAATATTTTTATATATTTATTTTTAGTTTTATTTTTTTATTTATTGGTTTAAAGGTTCAAAATTATACAAGTTCCAAAATTATGAGTTTGGAGGTTTATGTGTTTGGAAGTTTATGAGTTTAAAAATTATAACGTTTACTGGTTCGAAATTTCACAATTTTGAAAGTTTAGCGGTTCAAAAGTTTATAAATTTATGAATTTAGAAGGTTGTTGGTTTGAAAGTTTATGGCTTCATATTTATTATATCTAAATTATTTATGAATGCCCTTGAGAATTTTTTTTTCTTAATTTACGTACTAAATATCGAAAAATGAATAAGATTACTATATGTTTTTCCAAAAAAATATTTTCTTGAAAATATGTATCACGAAAAACATTTTCCTTCACACCAAGCACCCCCTAAATTGTCTCTTTTAATTTTATCTTTAAAATAAATAAATGGGAGCCATGAGCCGATTTATCAAATAATAAAGAGCTTCAAATGAGTAGGATTTAGCATATGAGATACAAAATAAAATTTTGAGAGAGCCGAGAAAAATGGTAGAATTATTCGCTAGAGCCTAGAATTATAAGATTTATTTGCTTGAGAAAAGGAAACATGGTTCCATTTGGTCTTCTTTCATAGTATTAATTTTAGAAACGTCTCAAATTTAACGAGGAAAACTGATCATGCAAGGGATAAAAAAGCCTAATGTCTAAAGCAACAACATGTACCAATTATATATAGTGTAACAACCACACAACATCCATACAATTATAAGAGTGTATGTGATTGCTAGTGCTGCATATGGCAAAGAAGTATAGGAACCGTAGTCAGTTAAAGTTGTTTTGATTAACTCTAACTGAAGAAAGAGAGTGATGTTATGCTGTTCAAAGTCTTGAGTAGAGGAAAAGAAACAAAAAAGTGAAGAAGTGTGAACCAAATTTAGGATAAATTCCTTTTTGCTTTGCTTCTCACTTTGTATGCTGTATTAGTTGCAACTTTTGCTATTAGCTCTCCTAATTAAAGGCCACTGGTAGCGTTGCTACTACTATCACTAGCTAGCAAACCTTATTAAGGAAATCCTTTGAGCATCTTGATCGTTAGATATAGAAAACAAGACTTGTAATATTCTATGTCAAGATGGCATTCAATAATAAAGTCTCACAAATCAGTAGCGGTTCCACGATTTAAGATTTATAAGTTTGATTTTAAATTTTTTTTAGCATTAACGTACTCATTATATTTTTAAAGTTATGAATTTATATATGTTATATATTACAATTTTAATGAATTGTTATACATAAATGTATATGCCATATCAATAATATTGAGTTAGGGATGAATTTGATATGCTAATGCAGCATCTGCCCCTGTCATGTCACTGATAGATGGGTTTGTGAGGAGGAGTAACCTAAAATTTTCTTAATTTGCCCCTCTTGCCCTTATAAATTTGATAAAAGTTTGGTAAAATAAAATGAAAGAAAGATAGGTTTAAACTTTGGCAAATAAATTTTTCTAATTTGCCCCTATTTTCAAGTTTTAAAGTTGTATTTATTGGATAGGTTTAGCATTCAAAAAATACTCCACCTATTTTTAAAAATTTTGAAGAAAAAAAAATCTCAAAGCTTGAAACTGGTAAACTATATATAGGATCAGCTGGACCAACCACTAATTTATTGACAAGACCTCAATCCTGGTTGTGATGGTGCCCAACACTCTGTTAGGTAAGCCCGACCAATTAACTTTCATAACCCCTTTATATAAAATTCTTTATCAGTTACCAAAGTTAAATGCCAATTTAAGGTCAATAGAAGTCTAAACAGTATATGAAATATGCGGAAAAATTCATAACAATTTCTCTAAAAAAGCCCAAATGATCATGTGTCACAAGTCTGAGCCTCTAGTACAATATTTCAACTGATAGTCTAGAGTATTGAAATGTAATAAATAGAGGGAGAATATTGGGTCTGTGGACGCCATGCAGTTACCTCGATAACTCTGGTGGGAAAGTGAACTGCTGGAAAGCTCGCACTACATCTCAAGGACACATGGATCTGCACACACGGTGCATGGAGTAATGTGAATACTCCAACCTAGTGAGTAATAAAAATAAATAATGACTGACAGTATGAAATCACGAAAAGGCACTAAGCAATGCTATATCAATGTAGTAAAACCATTTAAACAACAAATAGTGAAGATGTCAAGTAAAATTCTTTAGAACCAGGTACAACAAATAGCTCAACAGGTATTAATCAAGTATAAAATCTGCTCCTCGAGCATATTGTTTACTTATTTATTTCTTTTTCTCGGTATTCGATTCATAAACTTTCCGCAATAGCCAAAATCATTAATATACCGTTGCGGCATGCAGCTCGATCCGAATATCACTGTAGCGCACAACCCGGTCCAGAACAATAGTCGACTCTGCTAACTGGGGTGTGGAGACTCTGGAGGAGCTCCTACAGCCCAAGCGCTACATTGCTGCGGCGGGCACAGTCTGATCCATATATATATATATATATATATATATATATATATATATATATATATATATATATATATATATATATATATATATTTATTTGCTGCGGCATGCAGCCCGGTCCATAACGTATAGAACATCCTCACTATTGGTTCTCAACTCCTCTCAGTCTATATAATCATAGCCTCTCGGGCCTACTAATACAAAATAGCGGTCTCCGCCCACATATTACTTTCATTTATGAGTAACATTTCAAAACCAGTTCGTATTGTGTTAAACAACTAGATGCATGACTGAGAATATGATTTTTAACAAATAGGCTGAGGATAATCAGTTAAAAAATACCCTTAAGGGTGCTACAAGTCGGGACAACGCCCCAAACATGGCGATTAGCCAAATCAAACTAATAATAATCAAGTCTTAGTCAAAAATACGGTAAAATCATTAATGGGATGGACCATGTCATAATTCCCAATAGTAACGGACTCCACTCTCATCATAGAGTGTGTGCCTCAACTCAATGTAGCACTACGTTGTGCAAATCCGAGGTTTCAAACCCTCAAGACATTATTTATAATCATTACTCACCTCAAGCCTCAATTATAGCTTTACCCCTCGATTCCACCACAAATCCGCTTGAACCTAGTCACAAATTACTTAAATACGTCAACAAATGCTAAATGACTCAATTTGAATGCATAAAAATGAATTTCTCAAAGTTTTTCCTAAAAATTCCAAAAATGGCCCCGAACCCACATGGTCAAAACCCGAGGTTCGAATCAAAATCCTATTACCATTCCCCAATGAATCAAAATATATGATTTGTTTTTAAATCGGACCTCAAATTGAGGTCCAAGTCCCAATTGTTAGAAAAACCCAGGTTCTACCCAAATACCCTAATTTCATCCACGAAAACCCTTGATTATAGGTTGAAAACATGTTAAATGATGCTAATGATTAAAAGAAATGAGTAAAAATCAACTTACAATTGATTTGGAATAAGGTTTGCTCTTGAAAAATCACCCAAAAGAGTTGTGTTTTGATAATGGGGTAAAAAATGCCTTAAAATCGACTAAGTATGAAAAATGCAGGTTACAAATATAGGAAATGTGAATTGGGGTTCGCAACCTATTATGGAAATTGCGAAGACATGTTTGCATTTGCAAACACTGGGCAAAATGAGGGATTTCGCATTTGCGAGCCCAAATGTCGCATTTGCGACATGCACCTCTTCGCATTTGCAGACCCAATGATCGCATTTGCGACCCAGCTACAGGATGCGAAGTTTGCAAAACTGAAATTCCAGATTTTTTTTCAAAATTCAACAATGCAATCTGACACCTATCCAAAACTCACCCGAGCCATGGGGCTCCAAACTAAACATACACACAACCTCAAAAGCATCCTACAGACTTATCAGTGTGATCAAATCACCAAAATAATATCATAAATATTGAATTAAGCCTCGAAATCCATGATTCCTCCCAAATTTTCATAAAACATCAAATTTTCATTTTAAGTCAGAAACACGTCCAACGACGTCCGTTTTAAACCAAATTTTACAGAAAGCTATTAAACCATATATAAGACTTGTACTAGGCACCGGAACCAAAAAATGGGCCCAATACATAATTTTTTCATCAAATTTCGTTTCCAATTTTCCTTAATTTTTCCAGAAAACAATTTTTACTCAAAAATTCATTTCTCGGGCTTGGGACCTCAGAATTCGATTCCGGGCATACGCTCAAGTCCCATATTTTTGTGCAGACCCTCCAGGACCATTAAATTACGGCTCCGGGCCCGTTTACCAAAAATGATGACTGAAGTCAAATTTATTCAATTTAGTATCACAATGTAGCATTTTTCTCATAGAATTCATATTTAAGCTTTCCGGCTACGCGCCCAGAATACGCACGCAAATTGAGGCAACCCTAAATGAGGTTTTCAATGCCTCGAAAGCACAGAATGAGTAAGAAAACAAGTGATGACCCCTTTGGGGCATCACATTCTCCACCTCTAAAACAACCGTTTGTCCTCGAACGGACAAAAGAAAGAAGTACCTGAGTCGGGAAAAAGATGAAGATAATGACTCCGCATATCAGACTCGGACTCCAAGGTCGATCCCTTAGGTGGCTTACCTCTCCACTTAACACGAACAGAAGGAAAACTCTTGGATCTCAACAGACGAACTTGCCGGTCGAGAATAGCTACCGACTCCTCCTTATAAGACAAATCCTTGTACAACTGGTCAACGCTGAATGTTAATACGTGGGTTGGATCCCTGTGATACCTCTGAAGCATGGATACGTAAAAACCTGGATGCATGGCTGATAAGCTAGGCGGCAATGCAAGTCTATAAGCCACCTTTCCCACTCGATTGAGAATCTCAAACGGAACAATGAACCTAGGGCTAAGCTTTCCCTTCTTTCCAAATCTCATCACACCTTTCATGGGCGAAATCTTCCGCAAAGCCTTTTTACCAACCATATAAGACACATCGCGAACCTTCCGATCCGCATAACTTTTCTGACGCGACTGAGCTGTACGAAGTCTCTCCTAAATCAACTTCACCTTCTCTAAGGCATCCTAAGCCAAATCTGTCCCTAATAGTCTAGCCTCGCCGGGCTCGAACCAAACAACTAGGGATATACACCGTCTCCTATATAAGGCCTCATACGGTGCCATATGAATGTTGGACTTGTAGGTGTTGTCGTAGGAAAACTATGCAAGCGGAAAAACTCATTCCAAGAACTACCGAAATCAATAACACAGGAACACAACATGTCCTATAATATCTGAATAATAAGCCCGGATTGTCCGTTCGTCTGAGGATGAAACGTTGTGCTCAGCTCCACCTAAGTACCCAACTCACTCTGCACGGCTCTCCAAAACTGGAAAATAAACTGAGTTCTATCTGAGATGATGGAAATCTGAACACCATGCAATCGAACAATCTCCCAGATGTAAATCCTGGGCAAACGCTCTGAAGAATAGGCAGTACACACAGAAATGAAGTGTGCGGACTTGGTCAGCCGATCAACAATCACCCAAATAGCATAAAATTTCTTCAAAGTTCGAGGAAGCCCGACAACGAAGTCCATAGTAATTCTCTCCCACTTCCACTCGAGAATAACCATATGCTAATGCAAGCCACCCAGTATCTGATGCTCATATTTCACCTACTCACAATTAAGACACCGGGCTACATACTCCACAATATCATCTCCAATGGTCACATCCCTGGCATCATCATGCTGAAACCTGTCCTTAAGGACAAACAAATGTGGATCCTCATACTGACACTCTCTGATGCGGTCATACAAGGAAGGCCGAGAAACCACACAAGCCAACACCCGACTGGGCTCTGAAATATCTAGTCTCACAAATCTATTGGCCAAGGCCTGCACATCAACTGCAAATGGCCTCTCCTTAACTAAAGTGTACGCCAAGCTCCCCATACTCATTGTCTTTTGGCTCAAAGCATCAGCCACTACATTCGCCTTCCCCGTACAGAATGGTGATATCATAATCCTTAAGTAACTCTAGCCACCTCCGCTGCCTCAAATTAAGATACTTTTGCTTGAACAAATGCTGAAGACTGCAATGATCGATGAATATCTCACAAGATAGACCATACAAGTAATGCCTCCAAATCTTCAATGCATAAACTATAGCAGCTAGCTCCAAATCATAAACGGGGTAGTTCTGTTCATGGGGCTTCAAATGAAGGGAAGCAAAAGCGATAACTCTACCCTCCTGCATCAATACACAACCAATCCCAACTCGTGAAGCACCATAATATACAGTATACGAACCTAAAGCTGACGGTAAGACCAATACTGGAGATGTGGTCAAAGTTGTCTTGAGCTTCTGGAAGCTATCCTCACACTCGTCTGACCATTCAAATAAAACACCCTTCTAAGTCAACCTGGTCTAAGGTGATGCAATAGAGGAAAAACCCTGAACAAACCGACAATAATAGCATGCCAACCCAAGAAAACTACGAATCTCCGTGGCTGAGGACGGTCTAGGCCAACTCTGCACCGCCTCTATCTTCTTCGGGTCAACCTGAATACCCTCGCTGGACACCACCTGCCCCAGGAAATCCACTGAACTGAGCCAAAACTCATACGTGGAAAACTTTGCATAAAGCCTCTCCTCCCTCAATCTCTGCAATATAACCCGTAAATGTTGCGTGTGCTCCTCCTGACTACACGATTATCCCAGGATATCATCAATGAATATGATGACAAATGAATTTAGATAAGGCCAAAATAACTATTCATCAGATGCATGAATGCTACTGGGGCATTGGTCAAAACAAAAGACATGACAAGAAACTCATAGTGACCATATCTAGTCCCGAAAGCAGTCTTATGAATATCTGAATCCTTGATCTTCAACTAGTGATAACCCGAACGGATTCAATATTGGAGAAACCCTCGCTCCCTGAAGCTGGTCAAATAAGTCATCAATGCGAGGTAGGGGATACTTTTTCTTCACTGTTACTTTGTTCAATTGCCTATAATCGATGCACATTCTCATTATGCCATCCTTATTCTTCACAAATAGAACTGGCCCACCCAAAGGTGACACAGTAGGCCGAATGAACCCCATATCTTGGAGCTCTTGAAGCTCCTTCTTCAATTCTTTCAACTCCGCTGGTGCCATATGATATGGCGGAATAGAGATAGGCTGAGTTCCCGGTACCAGGTCAATACCAAAATCAATATCCCTGTCTGGTGGCATGACCGACAGGTCTGCAGGAAATATATCGGGAAAATTCCTCATAACTGGAATAGAATCAATGCTAGGAGTCTCAGCTCCAACATCCCTCATGAATACCAAATAGGAAAGGCAACCCACGCCACTCGATCCACAGTACACCCGGAATAGCCAAAGCGACAATCTTAGCATGACAGTCTAGAATCGCATGCCACAGAGATAACCAATCCATGCCCAGAATAACGTCAAAGTCCACCATGTTCAATAGAAATAGATCAACTCGGGCCTCCAGACCCCTAATAATCACAACACATGACCGGTACACACGGTCTACAACAACAGTATCGCCTACCGAGGAAGACGCATGAATAGGCAATGAAAGGGACTCCCCGGGCATACTCAAATAACAAGCAAAATATGAAGACACATGAGAATAGGTGGAACCGGGATCAAATAATACCGAGGCATCTCTTTGGCAAACTGAAACAATACCTGTAATGACAGCATCTGAAGCAATGGCATCTGTCCTGCTCCCGGTACACACGGTCCACAACAACAGTATCGCCTATCGGGGTAGACGCATGAATAGGCAAAGAAAGGGACTCCCCGGGCATACTCAAATAACAAGCAAAATATGAAGACACATGAGAATAGGTGGAACCGAGATCAAATAATACGGAGGCATCTCTTTGGCAGACTGAACAATACCTGTAATGGCAGCATCTGAAGCAATGGCATCTGTCCTGCTCGGCATGGCATAGAAATGAGTCTGGCCACCACCAGATCGACCTCCACCTCTTGGACGACCCCTGGCTGCCTGATCTTCATCCCTAGTTGGCTGGGCGGGTGATGAAGTAACTGGAGCAGAAGTCGTGGGTTGACCCATTTGCTGATGCTGACTACCATGAAGTCGAGGGCACTGCCTCCTCAAGTGACCAAACTCTCCGCACTCATAACAGCTGCCCGATGCTAGAGATGGGGACTGAAGGGAACCCCTCGCATCGGAGTGACTAGCAGATGCACTCGCCACAGAAGAACCCTAAGTTGTTGGGGATGATATGAACTCTAAGTTGGGAGGGCACTAAGTAAAGATTGGCCCTGTTGGAACCCCTGATGACCATGGCCTGACGATGCCCCTCTGTACTCTGGACGGGTCGACTGGGCATGCCTGAAAGATCGACCTCTACCCTGTTGAGACTGGCCCCTCGAGGTAGTTCCACTGAAACTGCCAGAACCTCAAGGCCTTTTGGCCTCCCTCTCCTCTCGCTCCCAACGACGAACTGCCTCGATCTCACAAGCGATATCCACTACCTCCTTGAACGTAGCACCCAATACTCTCTCTAGTCATCAGAATACGGGGACGGTAGTTAAGGCCATCCACGAAGCTCCTAATCCTCTCACAATCTGACAGAATCATCCGGGTGGCATGACAAACCAACTCCGAAAACCTCATCTCGTACTCGGTCACAGTCATATCTCCTTGCGTCAACCACTCAAACTACCTATGCAGCTCCTCTTTGCGGGACTGCGGTACATACTTCTCCAAGAAGAGAGTGGAGAACTCCTGCCAAGTAAGGGAAGCTGCACCAACCGGCCTACGCCTCTCATACGCCTCCCACTAAGTGAAGGCAGCAACAGTAAACTGAAAGATGTAAAGGCCACACTACTAGACTCAAGAATTCCTACTGTACGGAGCATCCGCTGACACATGTCAAGAAAACCCAGGGCATCCTCGCCCTCAGCACCACTAAATATCGGAGGCTGGAGTCTACCAAACCTCTGAAGATGACGCTGCTCATCCTCCGGCAAAACTGGAACCCTAAATTCCTGCACTGGTGCAACCGGCTTAGCTGGGACTTCAGATGATTCAGGGACAAGTGATGACCCCTTTGGCTCGTCACATCTATCATATTCTTTTTGGATTATTACTATGCTAACTATATTGATAATCGTATTTTAATTTAGAATGCAGGCGATAAATAGAAAAAGAAAGAGTAAAACATAATTAACGAGCCGTTATAGCAAATTTTTTTAAATAAAATACCGTACATTCAGTTTAAGTTATGTGCATTAACAGTATATATGAATTTTTTACTCCATCAGATTAGATCGACTCACAACAATAAAAAATTCTTCTTAGTAGATATGCCATGATAATATGAAAAATAAAGTAAATATTATCCCTCTTGATAGTATAAAAATATTTTATGGTGTCAAGTATATATATAATTTAAATTCCTATAAAATAGTCCTTCCTAGTGGAAATTAGTCTTCCCTTTGTAACCATACGTGAAGTGTGTAGGTTGTCATCTGATATTCATGCTTGTTGCAACTTGTAACAGAAAACCAACATGTTTTGAGTAGCTCAAAACGTTCGCAGTCCAAAGGGAAAAAGAAAGAATTAAGAGAAAAACAGACTTGTTAATCATATATTATGGTAGAAGTATTCTTAAGGACTATGATTATGCATTACCCAATTAAATGGTATTTTATTGTTACCGTAAATATGATATTTATTTAGATTGTTATTTAAAATTAATTTTATCATATTATTAAATCTATTATCCTATAATAACAAAAAGGCCCATTTCACGAAACAACTAATTTAATATGTTTAAAATTTATTCTATTTTTCTTTCTAATTATGTCTTTATTTATTAGTTATTACTTCATAATTACATTTTATCCTTACAAGGATTCTCTCTTCCATGATCTGCTCTATTTTGCCCAAAATAGTGCGTGTCTAAGGATGTGTTTTGTACGAAGTAAAATTTTCTTAGTTTTCCATAATTAGTTGGCTTAAATATTTTGGAAAACATTGTCCTCATGAATTCACTTTAAAATTCTTTTCCAACCTTCCTCCCATTTTCCATCCCTACCAATCCACTCCCACACCCCCTCCCCCCCACTCCAACTTCACCCTACCCTCCCTCCACCCCCCACCCTTATCCCACCCCCATCTTAAATATAATATTATTAATTGTACGTTCTATTCTTGTTATAAATAGATTTTTTTTCTTTTCACGATATCAAATTTTTTTCACCTAAACAAAAGAATTATTTTTTTCATAATATAGAAAATATATTTTCTTTTATTTCAAAAAATTATGTAGTAAAAATTAGTTTCTTTTATTTCAACAAAAAGAGTATTTTCTTTTCATGATATAGAAAAAATATTTTCTTTCATTTCAATAAAATGAGTATTTTCTTTTCATGATATAAAAAAATATTTTCTTTATTTTAACAAAATAAATATTTTATTTCCATGTTGTAGAAATAATACTTTCTTTTACAACAAAAAAAGAGTATTTTTTAGTTAGGAAGCACAAATTTCAATGTTATTTTTGTGTAAAAAAGTAAAGCAACACATTAGTTCCTTTGAATTCGTATGAATTTTAAGAAGAATAATTAAATACTTAAAGAAAATAGAGTCATGAAAATATTGGGTATTTGGGGGAGGGGGGATGGGGAGGAACACAGGAAAGATAGGGACTTGGGGAAAGGAAGGTGAGTAGAGTAGCATAAAAAATTGTTTTCTTAAAAAGTTGTATACGATAAAATCGCAGGGTCCAATTTTTCGTCGTTACGACGCCTCGTAAGCACGTCTCAAAGGCCCAAGATACGATCAAGGTTTATCCCCCGAGGGCTATCGACGCTCGACCTCCGGGCAGTACAGACCAATGGTTATGCTGAGAAAGTAGGGAGTTTCCAAGGTGCATAAATAGAGCTGAAAAAGTCTAGTGGACTAGTCCAAAAATAAATCAAGGCAATAAATGGTTGTACCAGCCCCATATCTTTGTAATTAATGCATTTGTACTTTGTTGGAATCCCTCCTCATATATAAAGAGGATCCTTATCATTTTGTTGAGATCTGATATTCAATACTAAATATGCAAGAATATTCCCTCTGCTCTCTAACATATTTTCTTAATCTCATTACTTCCATTTATTGTTTATATTCATTATATCCTATTTATTGTTTATCATTTATAACTTATCATTGATCATAAAAGGCCATCATCATAGCTCTCATATCTATTAGTCCTCCCTCGATCGCTCTAGGCTGGTCACCCAACTCGACCCCGAGGCCTCATATACGACAGCTCGAGACCCTGATCTCCAGCCGTTTGGTTCTGCTATCATATCGTCACTGCGCTATAATCTTACTTTCTAATCTTTTACTTAGTATCCATTGCCTAACAACTAGCATAAAATAGATTACGTATGTGACGACCCACATGGGTCATCACCCGTTTTCTTTCTCATTCCGTGCTTCCAATTCCTTGAAAACCTCAATTTTAATCGCCTCAATTTGCGTGCACAGTCTGGGCGCGTAGCCGGAAAGTTTAAATATGATTTTAATGAGAAAATTTCTAAAATTTGATATTAAATTGAATAAATTTGACTTCGGTCAACATTTTGGATAAACGGATCCGGACTCCTGATCTAATGGTCCCCGAGGATCCGCAGGAAAATATGGGACTTTGGCTTATGTCCGGAATCAAATTCCGAGGTCTCAAGCCCGAGAAATTAATTTTTGTGTGAAATTATTTTCTGAAAATATTTAAGGAAATTGGAAATGAAATTCGATTAGAACATATTAGTATCGGGCCCGTATTTTGCTTCCGGTGCCCAGTACAAATCTTATATGTAGTTTAAGCACCTTTTGTAAAGTTTGGTTGAACATGGACGTCATTTTGACATGTTTTGGACTTAAAATGGAAATTTGATGTCTTATAAATTTGGAGGAAATCATGAGTTTTGAGGCTTAATTCGATGTATATGATGTTATTTTGGCGATTTAATCACGCGAGTAAGTCTTTAGGATATTTTAGAGGTTGTGTGCACAATTGGTTTGAAGCCTTGAGGGCTCGGGTGAGTTTTAGATAGGTGTCGGATTGCATTTTGAACTTGAAAAAAAATCTGGTATTTTGCTTCTGTGATCTTCGCATTTGCATAGATAAGCCTCGCAATTGCGAGCTTGCAAATGCGAGCTTTGAGTCGCAAATGCGAATCCTTGAACCTGGGCATAGGATTGCAAATGCGATCCATTTTCTCACAAATGTAAACAAGAAAATTTTGGCACTGATCACAAATGCGATCCTTGTGCTCACAAATGCGAGTTTAGGCACATCGCAAATGCGAAAATTGGCAAATTAGTAATGGTTCGCAAATGCAAATCTAGCTTCGCATTTTCCACATTTGGTCGGGGTTCGCAATTTCGAACCCGAGTTCGCATTTACGACATCAGAGACCGATCAATTTTATACTTAGTCATTTTTTCACCATATTTCACCATTCTTTCAAGACCCAAACCCAATAGACGATTGTTCAAGGGCAAAATTTCGTCCTAATCAGTTGTAAGTTGATTTTTACTTAATTCCTTCAACCATTTACATCATCTAACATGTTTTCCACTTAAATTCGATAATTTTCACGGGTAAAATTTTGGTTTTTGAGTAGAACCTAGGTTTTCCAAAAATAGGGGGGAAGGGTTGACCTCGACTTGAGGTCCGATTTCAAAACAAATCATAGATAGAGATTCGTGGGAGAATGGGTAGCCAAATTTGGTTCGAACTTTGAGTTTTGACCACGTGGGCCCAGGGGCGTTTTTATACTTTTTGGGTAAAACTTTGAGAATATCACTTTTATGCGTTAAAATTGATTCATGTAGAAATTGTTGATGTATCTAAGTAATCTATGACTAAATTCGAGCGATTTTGTGGTGGAACCGAGGGGTAAAGCCATAATTGAGGCTTGAGCTGAATTCGAGGCATCGAGGTAAGTGTTTGGTTTAACCCTAACTTGTGGGAATGGGAGTTGAGTCTCAATTGTAACTTGCTAATTGTTGAGTACGATGTATAGGCATGGTGACGAGTGTCTATATATTGGTGTCTAGCATGACCGTGAGTCCTTATTTGTAGATAGTTTGGTTATTGTTATGCCTTCCATGCTTAATTGATGACTTCGATATGTTGAAAGGACCTTGTGAAAGAAATTGTAATCTTGGAACTTCGTGGAGCATTGGCTCGTCTTGAAATACAAATTGTGAAGGTATTTAAGATAAGTAAATCCTTGGAGCTTTGGCTCCAGTGATAATGTGCAATATGAGGTGAAAGTGAAAGAAAGAGAAGAGTTAATGATTTATTCCCTTGCCGGGACTTCCATTCTTGTTTTATTATTTCCCTTGCCCTTGTTTGAGATCGTTGATTGGGTAAGGAAGAGTGTTAAAGCATGAAGGGTGATGCCGTGCATTGAATGACAATTGTGGATCGGGTTGCACGCTGTAACAATGTTAAATGATATGGATCGGGTTGCACGACGCAACAATGTCAAATGATATGGATTGGGTTGCATGCCGCAACAATATTAAATGATATGGATCGGGTTACACACTGCAACAATGTCAAATGCTATGTTGATGTTGCACGCCGCAAAAGTGTTGTTATATATTGGGATCGGGTTGCGCACCACAACAATTATTGATACAAGTGTGTCTATTTGGGTATTTGTTTCTTGTCCGCTGTAAATTCTAAGTTGCCCTTAGATTGTTATTCGGGATTTACTATTAATATTGTTATCTCCCCACAGCATGCTTCGCCCCCCGTATTGTTTAATGAAAAGTAATCAAGTTTGGCTTTCCTAGTAATCAAGTAATCATGACAAGTTCGTATTTTTAGAACCAAAAAATTAAATTTAATTGAAATTAACATTTTCACGGTAAACAGTTTGGCGCCCACCGTGGGGCTTAAAATAATAGTGATTATTTTATTATTGGTTCACTCCATAACGCAATTTATCTTTCACACTTTTTCTTGTCCAAGATCTTTGATTTCAGGTCAAAATGTCTAACTCAGTAAATGGATGTTAAAACAATGGTCTAGAGAACCACAGAGAGAATGGTGTAACGTTTCCAGGTATTGGTGCACCAACACTAAACCTTGAAGGACCGCCCGAGCTGATCCCTTCGGATACGGTCTCAGGCGATGCCCAACACGTCGATATAAGCTCCCGCACTAACAGGATCCTACATCAAGGTGACCAACAAGAAGCTCAAAAAACACAAGCTAAGGAAGAATATGAGGTTAGCCTTTACGTTATTTTTGAAATGTTACATGCACAATAGTTGGAAATTGCTCAGTTACAAAGTCACCACGAAACTCTTAGCACGATAGCACCGGAATAGCTTCCGCAGCCAAGCAGGTACCGAAAAGATCAAGATCAAGCAACAACGGGTCGACAACCGACCCCACCCTTATAGAGATGCTCGAGGACCTCAGAAACAGGATCGAATCGGGCAAGAAAATGATAGAAGATAACGATCAGAAGGTAGAGACCTACAATTCTAGGGTTGATCAAATTCTGGGCGCACCCTTGGCCTTGAAGGGTTTAACTTCAAAGCAGTTTGTACAAAAGCCATTCCTGCGGGAAGCCGTTCGAAATCCATTCCAAAGAAGTTCAGAATTCTCGACCTTCCGAAGTATAACGGGACCTCAAATCCCAACGAGCGCGTCACCGCTTACACTTGTGCAATGAAAGGCAATGACCTGAAGGATAATGAGATTGAATCCGTCCTGCTGAAGAAGTTCGGGGAGACACTCTCGAAAGGGGCCATGATGTGGTATCACAACCTAGCTCCTAACTCAATAGATTCATTTTCCATGCTTGCATATTCTTTCATAAAGGCACATGCTGGTACCATCAAGGTAGCTACAAGGAAATCCGATGTCTTCAAATTCAAGCAAAGGGAAAACAAGATTCTGTGAGAGTTCGTATCTCATTTTCAAATAGAAGGAATAGAACTACCACCGGTCTCCGATGACTGGGAAGTGCAGGACTTCACCTAAGTTTTGAACGAGAAAGCTCGGTAGCTTCAAAGCAACTAATGTAGAACCTATCGAGTATCTCCCCGTGACCTGGTCGGACGTCCACAACTGATACCAGCCAAAGATCAGGGTCGAAGCCGACCAACTAGGAGCCCCCTCGGGCTTGGTGTATCCCTGCAGGCTTCCAGGAAAGGAGCCAAAGCCAAACAAGGAAAGATACTAACCACACACTGAAGATAGAAGAAACACCCCGAGGAGAAACATACCCCGCAATGATTGAAGGATAGACGGGGAAGTGTCAGCAGAGCTGGGTTCGATAAGCATACAAGGATGATGGAGGCACCTCGCTTCTCATAGTAAAACTTCAACGTCAAAGTATCAGACATCGTGCTAGCCATCAGTAAAATCAAAGACACTGGGTGGCCAAGACATGTACAATCAGACCCTTCATAAAGGAACCATGGCTTAGTGTGTGAATTTCACAACACACGCGGTCACAGGACCAAAAATTGCCGACAACTTTGGGAAGAAGTAGCCTGACTACTCAGCAAAGGTTGCCTTCGGGAATTCCTCAACGACCAAGCCAAAAATCAGTTCTGGGAAAGAGAGCCGACCAAGAAGAACGAAGCAGATGAGGCACAACATGTCATCCATAAGATCATTTGAGGTGTATGTTCTCTGCAAAAACCCACGGTCAGGAAAAAAATACCTTCACCAAGGAAAAGTGAACTCGAGGCTCTATCTCGGCACCATAACGATGCACTAGTAACTTCTTTTCTTGTGAATACCTTTCAAATTAAACATGTACTTGTGGATCTAGGTAGCTCAGCCAATATTATCAGGTCGAGGGTGGTAGAGCAGCTTAGACTTTCTTGATCAAATCGTGGTCGCCTCTCGAGTCCTCAATGGATTCAATATGGCGACCGGAACAACAAAAGAGGAAATCATCCGCCCAGTCAACGTGGCCGGCATAACACAAGATACCAAACTCCATGTCATCGAATGAGACATGAGATATAATGCCTTGCTCAGAAGGCCATGGACACACTGCATGAGGGCAATACCATCCACCCTCAATCAAATGATGAAATTCCCGTCAAATGATGGGATAAAAACCATCTATGGGGAACAATACACGGTAAGAGAAATGTTCATAGTGCAGGATGTGACACCGATGCCAATACCTTCCCCTTCGAAAGAGCCAAAGGGTAAATAGATGGTCAAATAGCTATATAAAGCTAAATTATCGGTAATGCCCGACTAAACAAAACGAAGGACCGTACCATAACAAACAATTGAATCGCATCGAGATCCGAAGCACCGTCAGCACTAAGGTATGGCTATCTCCCTTTTCCAGTTACATTTTATACTAACCTAAATGAAGGT
The DNA here is from genome assembly GCA_034376525.1 of Nicotiana benthamiana. Classification (NCBI taxonomy): domain Eukaryota; kingdom Viridiplantae; phylum Streptophyta; class Magnoliopsida; order Solanales; family Solanaceae; genus Nicotiana; species Nicotiana benthamiana. Next base: position 49,677,117 of record CM067331.1, read on the forward strand.
ATGGCTAAGGTTTCCAACTTGAAACGGCCAAAGCACTTTCCAACTCAAAGGCCTAAGGTTTCAAAGCATACGTTGCACTCTTTTCCTTTGATCGAGTTTTTTTATACCGAAAAGGATTTTACCAAAAAGGTTTTTAATGAGGCAACATCTATATGATGCATAAGGAAAAACTCAACAAGTATTCAATGTTACATTTGCAATCAACCTTCTAATACTGGGGGGCATCCTCTAGAACGTAACCTACTCGGAGAAGCAAAGATGCACTAAAGAGGGTCTCAATAGAAAAACAATGTACCGGGAAAAACGGTTGAACGAACCGTGCCCGCGCAGAATCACTAAGCCCTTATCAACAAAGACATGTAAGCTTGTACCAAGTAATCAAAGAATACTTCCAAAAGCACTTTGCATTTCAAAGAAGCTCGGTATTTTTTCAAAAATGGCTCCTCTGTCAAAAACGTTCTAAACACTCGAGGACTGGCATAAACAACTCAAAACAATGCGACCCCCAGGTTGGAGCTTCAAACTCGTAAGCCCTAAAAAAGGCAACATTAAAATCACAAAATAGCTACAGAGCCAAAAACATCCCGAACACTCGGGGACTAGCATCGAAACTCAAGGCCGTATTACCTCCAGGTTAGAAACCCGCAAACCGTAAGCCCTTAGTGAGGCAATACCAAATTTACAAGTAATGGCTCCCGAGCCAAGAAACCTTCGATGACTCGCGGAGTGCTGCCAATCACCAATCCCATTGACTTATCAAAACCCGACGCCTCAAGACTATATGCGGGCAACCTCGATCTCCTAAGACCTATATAAGGCAATAACAATATCTGTAAGACCTCAAGCAAGGCATGAACCACACTTGTACCAAATGACAATATCTACAAGACCTCAAACAGATGTAAAACTTGTAAGACCTTACTAAAGGCACAATCCCAATCTTAAAGTTAATGCTACATATCAAACTTGTAAGACCCCTAAAGAGGCATACCTCGATATAAATGTTGAAACTACTTCATTTGGGACTAAAGCGCTCCAGTCAAACACAAATGTCTATTTTCACAAGGCTGTACCAGCCAAACTAACGCGACTCGAGGACACTCGACCATCACTGTAAAATTATAGGCCTTCAATTACATCGAAAATACTTCGAAAAGAACCGATTAAATAGGCTATCCTCGACATAGGAAAAAGAGATTCGACCATGTCACCGCCTAACTATAGGTTTAGAGATACTTAGCTACCGAGCCAAACCTCCTGAGGTGCTCGATCATCACTATATATTGACTCACAATTGAGGTTTTTATCAAACCATAGAAGAATCAGGCCAACACAATTACAACAAATCCTTAACGAGGGAAAAATAAAGCCTATATGAGAGGTCGCATCAACCCAATAGGTAAGAGCTACTGTCGCTAGCTCATATAGAAGGACGTATCAACCTAATGTGTAAGAGCCAGTGATGCCAACTCATACAAAAGGTCGTACCGATCTAAAACGTAAGAACCACTATCACCAACCTATACTAGAGGTCATATCGACCTTACGCATAAGAGCCTAAAGGACAACTTTAAATTCAAAAACCTGAGGGTCAAGTGAGCTCGAGTCGAAAACCGACTTCGGAGATTGAACTTGAAACATTTAACTAAATATGCCTAAGAGCAATAGTATAAGAGCTCAAACACCGGCTTATACTAAAAGGTCATATCAACTAAAGTACGTAAGAGCCTACGAGCCAGCCTAATGAGCCCCAATACCATTCTATGAATCTAAGGATTCCTTTTTAACTCGAAGACTGACTATCTATCTAACGACTAAAAAATATCAGGCAAAAGGAAGCTCCTTTTACAATGTACTTTGAAAGTACTATATACAGAATCAGAAAAGGAAATCTACGCCCCCCTGGGGGACTATGAAGTCGGCCCCATCCTTGCTATCTTCGGCATCAGACAAAAGTGACATAGCTCTATGTCCATCCTCTTTCGCCCTCTTCACCTCTTCCAAGAGGTAAAAACCCCTAAAATGGATCTCCTCGAGGGTTTTCCTTCGATATTTACATCAAGCATATTCCTTGATCCTTTTCTCACGATCAAGAGGCATTCTTAGCTTAGCTTGAGCATCGTTAGTGTCCTTCAAATAGACCGCCACTTTCTTGTCAGCCTTAGTTCTACTCATTACGGCTTCAGCCCGGGTATCCACTACCTCGGCCTTTATCTTCAAAAGCTCAAACTCGAGTGTTGTAATCATATTTTTTTGAACCAAGCTATTACCACGAGCTAAGAAAGTTGAACCTCAAAGGCAGAAGCTTAATCTAGAGCACCCTTCTCTGCTGAAGCCTGAACGCCTGCCCGAGCCTTCAACTCATCATACTCGCGCTTGGCTCAACCACTTTGCTCCAAAGCCTTTCCAGGTCCTCAATCTTTTTCTGCAACTGAAATAAACAAAACATTAGCCTCGGGATCTAGAAGAAGGAACACTTACTTCCTAGGAATAAAAACTACCAGCTCCTTCAGATAGCTCTCAGAATTCAAGCTTCGACTTGCCTTATACTGTAAGTGGTGTCAAGTTGACTTCCCTTTCGTTGCGAAGAAGCCTAAGGTCTTTCTCCCTGTTAAAAGCTTTTCGCAAATCGGCTTCACTACGAAGCAGCTCAGACTTGAGCTTGTCAAAGGCATGCGAAAAGGGAGATTAATAAGAAAGGGAAGGCACAAAACTCAAAAGGCATGTGCCAAAAGTCACCGTAGAGTAGAGTCACTGAGCTTCCTCGAAGGTCAAGCGCACATCTACTAATCTAGCTTCCTCAGCTCCAGAAGAACTGATCCCCACCAGGACACGGGCGCTCGGTGTATACGGTCCAGATTCGTCTTGCTTTGAGCACCGTCGCCCCTACAAAGGCCTTTCTTGCTTATTACTATCATTCTTTAGCCCAGAAGCTGGCGATCCTTATCCTTCACCGAGAGGGCACGGTATCGCCTCAAAGGACTCCCCGATGCCTACGATAATGGAGTTAGTGCACTTGAAATGAAAACACCATTCAAAAGGAAGCAAGTCGCATAACACGTACCGTGGTGTTTTTCTTCCAATCTACCCTTAGACAAATATCGGCATTTACATTCGTCACAAACTGAGTGGGACACCAATTTCCAAGCCCAACCCATCAGGTCAGGAACCTCGTATGGAATCTATGGAATCGCTGTAGAAAAGACACAGTAGGAAACTTATGTATGAAATACTTCGCCATAAACAAAATAATGTGGCACAAATGTACCACTTAGCATAAAATTCCAGTTTTCGAGAAATGGTAGAAACTCAGCAAGGATAATATCAATAGTCCGTGTTCGGAAAAATTGGCTCATCCATCCCTGATCCCCATATTCTTTATCATCGATTACGAAGAGCCTAGGGAATCAGCATCGAAGGGCCAGCAGGCCTCGATGATAAAAAGGCTGGTACAACCTAATGGATGACAAAGGGTGAACTCGGTCCCTGATTCCTCCGTGAAAAATATCATCATTAATACTGTCCTCCAAAAATGAAGGATGAATCTGTGCCAAGGTAGCCTGATACTTTTGACAGAAGTCAAGAACAACCCTATCAAGGGGACTCAACATAAAAGGGTATGTACACACGTTCAAAAATCCTCGGCATGATCTATAATGCTCTCTTCCGGGGAGGGTATCTGTAGTACTACCTTTCCCCCCATACACAATCTTTCCTCACCTATTTAAGGTGTCCCTCTCCTATTAAATAAATAAACTTCATGGTATGCTCCCGATGACACTGAACATCGGGAGGCTTTTCTGACGAGAAGTCCCCCTTCAAGCAAAATGCCCAGAGGCTTGCTTGTCTGGCATCAGTGGCACTCTACCATAACTTTATCGAACGGCTTGTCTCGAACTCTCTCGACAGAAGTCAGAACTTTCTCCTCTTTGTCGAACGGGTCTTGGCATAACATCCATAACCGTAGTAGAACCAGAGAATCGAAGCAGGAATTTGAGTGAGGGCTTCAAAGCTAAAAAGACGAAGGACCTAATGCGGGAAAGAAGAACTCTGTGAAGGAGGAAAGCTGCTCAGAATACTGGGATCTTCAGAGGAAGGAAGACAACACTTATATGAATAGAGAGAGCAGTAGTCATCCACTTGCCTCAAAGGCCAATCATAAATACTAAATAAGTCGTTACCATTTTGGGAAAATATTATGGCGTGATCACTTTAATTATTTTACAATCATTTTATGGAATTAATGCCTCCATACCACACTTCGGGGATCAAAACCTCCACACCATCAAATCTCGAGATGGTACCCAATCTCGAGTACCTCCACCAAGAAGAAAACATGCTCTAAGGAGCCATTAATATCATTACAAGCCACGAGATGGTACCCGATCTCGAGGACCTCTGTCAAGAGAGAGATATGCTCCAAGGACTTATTGATGTCATTACAAGACTCAAGATGGTATCTGATATCGATGACCTTTTCCAAAAAGAAGATAGGCTATAGAAATCCATTGACATCATTATAAGCCTCGAGATGGTACTCGGTCTCGACGATTTCCGCCAAAAAGAAGATAAGCTCTAAAAACCTACTCATATGGGTTTGACCTCGAGGCAACACCCTACCTCGAGAATTTCTGCTATTGCGAGTCCAGATGATCTACCCAAGTATTTGGACGTGGAATTACCTAAGCTCGAGCCAACTCCTACTCAAATACTACTAATAAAGCCTTAGGGTTATCTTACGCCTTCGGACCAAGTTAAAAATTTTCTTGGTTACTTTAACCTAGGGGCTATTCAAATCTAGGCGTGCCCTCATCCGGGGTCTATCTGCAACGCCTTGGGGCTATAATATCTCTAAGTTCTAAATAGTTTTCCAGATTGCCCGAGTGTGAGCGAACTCTCACTCAAGGACTGTCTTCAAAAAACTGTAAGGTATCTTCATTCTCAGACGCCCGAGAAAATTCCCCCTCGGGGACTATCACGGGGTCTGAAGAGCTAAGTTTTGTTCTAATAGTTCGAAGCCCTACTCTCATTCAACTCAAAGTCGGGGGTTCCGACGACCCGAGCTTATCGATCTAACCCAGGCTCGGTCCAAAGCACTAAAAATGATTCCACTGGGAATCAGGTTAATCAGTCAAGAGCTAGAGAAATACTTACACCAGGGCTCGATGTTCGTACCGATCAGTAGAATCATATATTTAGATTCTTCACAAATGGAGATAAAGGGAAATAAAGCATAAGTCAGAGTCAAATCGAAGAAACACCTTTTTCAGTAATAAATGATGATTACAAAAGCCCACGAGGGGACCTTCCACATGATTATCGAAGCCCACAAAGGGTCCTTACACATAAATAAAGAGGTAAACAAAAAAATACATGTATAATAAAAGCCAAAGTCTAATCCATTATCGGGGGTGCATCCTCGGCGGCAACATCTTCGAGCACCGTCTCCGCGGGAGCCTCATCTCGATCTCCCAAATGGATACTTCAAGGGACAAGATAAAGAAGAGGAAAGTGATGTGGAAGAGGCAAAATGGTGAAGAAAAAGTTGTAACCCGCTAAAGAGCAAAAGCCTTTACCGGGCCAAGAAAATCACGACCCGATAGAAGACTTGGAGAGTGTCGGCCATATCTACAGGGCTACTTTGAATCCACTTCTTGGAATATTTTGCCATGCAATTTGGCGGCCGGTAGTGCCAATCAACCCATGGGAAGAAAAGGGGATGAAGTGCCACACCAGGCCAGAGTAGGGAGGTGAGCAGTGGTGTAAAGTCCGAACATTCTCCTGAACAAGAGTGTAGAGACCAAATATCTTCCTAAGTCAGAAGAAATTTGGTGTCAATGTCTCATAGACTCGAGCTGATGACGACAACAGTAGTAACAACAAGAAGAAGAAGTTAGTGCAATCCCGCTCAGAGAAAGATAGCATTGAGAAAGGGCCATTGCGTAGCCGGTGAAAACGATGCCGCATAACCCTACAACCACATATGTTAGACATAAGAAATAAAATTTGGTGGGGGCAATGAGAAGAAAGAAGTTTAAAAATGGTGAAGAATGACTGAGCAAAGTTTGATTTGAGAAAGCTCCCATTTATAGATAAATGGTAGCGCAACCAACATGCACAATCAATACTCTTTGAAAATTGTAACTGACGGTGCCATCAATGTCTTTGAAAGACGTATCAGTTGATGAAATAAATATGTTTTTGGGAACTGGACCGGCAGCGATATTATCTCCTTGGAGAATAAGAGTCGGCAATGCATTAAATAATTTTGGAAAGATGAACCGGCGGGAGTCGTCAGTTATGATAAACGTTATAAGTATGCCATCATAAGCATGACATCATTGCAGGATGTTCAAAGAGACTGATATCAAAGTCGTTTCTTATTGTTCCACTCTAAGAAACATGGGGACTATCTATATATGGTAAAATTGGAGCGTCCAATATTCCGTTGTTACGATGCCTCGTAAGTAAGTCTCAAAGGCTCGAGAGTACGATCGAGGTTTATCCCCCGGGGCTATCGACGATCGACCTCGAGGGTATAGACCAACGGTAATAGTGAGAAAGTGCGGAGTTCCCAAGGTGCGTAAATAGAGCTGACAAAGTCTAGTGGACTAGTCCAAAAACAAATCAAGGCATTAAATGGCTATACTAGCCCCATATCTTTGTAGTTAACGCATTTGTACTATGTTGGGATTTGCCCTCATATATAAAGGGGATCTTTGTCATTTTGTAGAGATCTTATATTCAATATTAAATATACAAGAACATTCTATCTACTCTCTAACATATTATTTTGATCTTCTTACTTCCATTTATTGCTTATATTCAGTGTGTCCTATTTATTGTTCATCATTTATCGTTTATCATTAATCATAAATGGACATCATCTTAGCTCTCATAACAGTTAGTCCTCCCTCGATCGCTCTAAGAAGGTCACTAACTCGACCCCGAGGCCCCGATCTCTAGCCATTTGGTTTGGTTATCGTATCGTCTCGAAGCTATAATTTTGCTTTCTAATAATTTATTAAGCATCCATTGCCAACAACTAGCATATAATAAGATCACGTATTTTTATAATCACAAATTCAAATTTAATTATAATTACCATTTTAATGGTAAACAAAAGTATTTTCTACTCTCTAACCTAGCACTAGAAAATATTTTCCGAAAAAAATGTTTTCACTCACCAACCAAACAAGGAAAATTAAGTGATATGAACCACTCAAGTTACTTGGTTATCCTATTAATTTAGGCAAGTTGCCTAGGGTGTGCTTTCTATTATTATGTCTTCCATTGTGCGCTTCCTATGAATTCTAGTAGATGCTAAAACAATTAGCTGACAATATAAACCTTCGATCGATAACTTTTAGAGTTTAATTTACATACATATAGAATTTTTACATTGTTTACCTCAAAAATACGAGTAACAATTAAGTTTGATCGGTGGTTTTAAAGATATGTGATTTAGTTCAATACCAATTAGTAATCGAGAAATATATAGTGGAAATGAAAGAAATAAGTGACTCAAACCAATGTTACTCAGCACCAGTGACATCGAGCTTAGTGACATTGAGGTCGGTTTAGAACAGTAAGAGCAATTAAGGAATATTAGTAAAGTAAGAGAAATAGAGCTAAGGACAATTCTGATGTAAAATAAATGAAAAAGTAGAGAGTATATTTTTTGCTCAATGATTAGATGATCTTACAAATGATTGGGGGGACCCTTTATACAATAGGGGAACCCTAAATAATGAATATTTTTATTTATAGTAAGGAATATTCTTTGTACAGTTGTCTAACCTCCTAGTACGGAATCGTACAATCCTATTCCGGGATTTGCGCCATGATCTAAGAGACATGGCAGGAATCTAGCTTATTCTGTTATAAATTTATAACGATACTATTTCGGGGTGGAGCATGTGAGCATGTGTTGTTTTCCCCGCGTGAATTACTCCTACAAAATTCTTAGATTTAGGATTTTCCTTTTAATTATTTGAGTTTGTAGGAATAATTGCATAATTTTCATGTTTGTTTGCGTTTGTGTTTGCATTTTTTATTTATATAATTCTTAAAAAATACAAAAATATGTTGCATGCACATCTAAAAGTAGATTTGACATTTTCAAGCATTAATTAGCAATTAATCATTTTATAAAAAGAAAAAATAAAAAATCTGTTTGATTTGCTCTTTTAGTTTTAATTTTTGAATTTTTAGGTAATCTTTTATTTTAATTTGTTCTGATAATATTATATAGGATTGGTTTGAATTTTATAGGTAAAATTGAGGATTGTAGTTAATTTAGGAGTTTTAATAATTTTAAAAAAAGGAAAAAAATGAAAAAATGAAAGAAAAATGAAAAGAAACGAAAAATAAGAAGCCTGAAAATTTGAAGACCAAATCTGGACCAATTGCATCCAAGACCAGCCCAAAAATAAACCCACTACCCGGTCCATACCCACGTCATAACTCGGTCCAGCACACCCCATAACCAAAATGACGTCCTTCCTAGCCTAAAGATCTGAGCCATCGAGGTCTCATGATATTACAGCCAGGAAGCCTAGGTCCAATAAGTATTTAACTGTCCAAATCACCCCACCCCAAACACACCGTCTCTAACACATCAGAGACCCAAACCCTAACGCCGCCACCCTCCACTGCAAACCGCCGGCCAGAAATCGCCTCCGCCGGCGGGGATTCTCAGATGACCCTCGAATTAACACAATCTCCTCCCCTCAACCTCCTCTTTCCAAATATGCTATCACCATCTCTCAAAACTTAGCCAAACGCCTCGAATCTTTATTTGAAATGTCGGACTCCTCCGCCGTGTACGGCGGCGCCGACGCTAACTTGTCCCATAATAAAACCCCATAGCCACCGGACCTCCCCCATCCCAAATCCATCAGTCTCCTCCCTCGAATCTATGCTGAGCGTCTCCAATATCAAACCGAAAACTCGGCCAAAATCGCACCTCCTTCAAACCACTCCAAATTAATCTCAAAAAGGCTGATCTTGCTTTCTTCATGGAAAACTGTGCATAGCTTTCCTCGAATCGCATCCAAGCGGCTCGAACATCAGCTCGAAGATCTGACCTAAAAACCTTGCATGAAGATTTAAGGGTTCCATTTTATGGTTCCAGCCGGTGAGTTCAAACCTTATCTTGTTTAGTTTTTTTTTCATTCTCTTCTTCTCTTAATTAATTAGTTTAATTTTTGTCCCTTTCATTAATTCTTGTTCCTGAGTCTAGTCAGTTAAGGTTCAGAGTTAGGATGTGCCTAAATAATAGGAATTAGATTTTATTTAAATATCTGCATGTGCAAGTATATTTGTCAATTTCTCTTTTATACCTATTTCCCTGTTTAAGTCAATTGATGCCTTGATTACTGCTCGCCAATCTTCTCAAGCTCATTTGAATTCTTTTTTAATTTTTACTCTTTGATTCACACTGATAACATGATCCTGCATGTTGATGCATTTTGTTTCTTAAATTTCTGTTGATTAATAATTGGTAATAGTAGTTTTAACTCTAATTGTTTCTAGCTTAAAATAGGTGTAGTTGAATTAACTAGTTTAATTTTGGCGGTTTGGTTAAAATAAGAGGGTGTTTAAAAGCTCATGACCTGGTAATTAATTATGGTCACATTTGACTAAGTTAAGAGGGTTAGGTTTAGTTTAACCTAGGTTGGTAATCTCAGGGTAAATAACTAAGAACTGGGAGGATAGTTTAGGTATTTGAGTTTAGGGAATCTTTAGTAACAACCTTGGAAGCTTCTAGTATAGGGATTTAGTTGAAAGTTCAGATTGATAGGTATTAAAACTTGGGTAGAAAGTTAGAAATTGAAGGTTACCTAGGCCAAAATAGAAATTGAAAGAGGGACTAACTGGCTAAAAATGAAAATAAAAAGGACTAAGGGTTAAAAACTTATATCTGAAGTTTTCCCTAGTAACTTGCCTATTAAAGCATTGCCACTTGGGGTTCAATGAATATTTTCAGATTTTGAAAAGCACTAAGAAAACCCTAAAAATTCAAGGCAACAGAAGTCTCAACAATGACACTGTCCATTAAATCTTTGAGGTCTTTTGAGTTTTTCTCTTTGTTAAAACAATCCTTGAGAGTTCATAAGATGAAAATGAGCTAAATTTGGTCTGGTATTCAAGTACCCACTGATAGATTGCTGGTTTAAGTTAGAGTTTGAGCTGGTCTTCTTCGATTTTCTTGGTTGATTTTACTTGCTGGGTTTTGTGACTCTGCTGTTTTGCTGCTGACCTTCTTCCATTATTCTTTTCCATTTTCAAGTATTTCTCAACCTCTAAATGAGTGAATGTTTTGGTTGAGCATGTAAGCTGAAACACTAGTGGAATACAGGCTTTGGAAGTTTAAATTATGTTCTGATGCTCCTGTTACTTTAGTATTCTTGTAATAGATTTTTAATTTTCATGCTATTCATCTATATGTTTAGAGCGGTGTAGGTAGTTAAATGTGAAGTCCTCATTATCATGTTAGAACTAGATCATGGTTGTTTATTTCTATATGTGTAGAGTTTTTCCTTTCATATTAATGTAGCTTATATATTAAATCCGTGTTTCACCTTGGTTTGAAATCTATGGAGTGTCATCTGGTAAAGGTTGTATGTAAGTTGTTGCTTTGAAGCTTTATTCAGTTTAAACTAAAAGATAGGAAAGTCATGGTACTTGTTATTTGTTTGATAAAATTGAATTCCTCATAACTTTGTTTGTTTTTCTGATATTTGTCCTTTGTCGAAGTTCCTTGAGAGCCAGGTGTATATTGATTTCATTTGTGATCATGGATTATATTGGTGCAGGGGTTTGATCCAGATTCCTTTATTTATTCGCTTCGGATCCGCATGCTGACTGGCTTATAAATAATGGAAGAGAATTAAAAAACGAGAATAGCAAAGGGTTATCACCTTTTAATAGAAAACCAATACCCTAAATCATACAGAAACTCTACCGAAATTTCGAAAAAAAAAGAAGAAAAAGCACAAAGAGAAGTTTTTGTGTTTTTTTTAAAAATAGTTGGTTTTGTCAAAACTGCCCGAACTACGCCAGTTTGATTCTCATCAGATGTGATATACGTAGGCAACACCCACTGTTCCAACTCCCATTTGGCAAAATAGTCCAAAAACAAACAAATGTTTACTTACGAATAAGGTTGGTGATGCCATTCTTGTCTAAAATAAGCTGAATGTCCCCAAAAGGGCGTCGAAAGGCTGCTTTTTGAAGAATAACCACTTTGGGTCATTTCCAACGGTTACCATGCACAGCCTTAAAATCTTCTTTCCTAAGTGCTCAAAGGCCGTATCTGCAAAGCCGGTGGTTAATTTTCAAAAAAAAGCAAAGAAAAGGAAAATGATTTTTTTTTTTAGAAAAAATATGCATTTTCTCCTTAAAATAAGTCATTTAATCACCTCAATAAATGTGCAGGATGAGCACGAATGAAATTGAACCCTTCACGGTCCTTAATTAGATCCCCTTGAAGCTTCATATGTGGTTGGATGATCTAGGGAAAGGCAGTAGAGAAACAGTGGCAGGTGTCTGGGAGGCCTCGTTGGACTATTAAACGTCAAGCCAAGGCCGGAAATAATTGAAGCTCTGATACTATTTTAGGACCTAACTTGCAACGTGTTCCATTTCTCTAACTTCGAGCTCACCCCTACATTGGAAGAAATAGCTTGCTATGTGGGTCTAAATGGAAATCTCAGAAGTCGATATCCTCTGTTGCCAAGACCGGTGTCCCCTCACAGATTCCTAGATTTGCTAAGCATTAGTCAGGATGTGTAAGACAAAAATCTATCTGAAGGGTATTTTACACTCCAGTTTTTATATCATCGATATGGCAACCCCCAAGGTTTCGAAGAGCCAAAAACTTGGCTGACCCATATCGGAAACAAAGACAAGTGGGAAGCGATACGGAGTCTAGCTTTCATGGTGGCCTTTATGGGTGTTGGTTTGTCCACGGAAGGATGGAAACATAGAGATAGGTCTCGTGGGAATGATCGACGTGGCAATCAAAAAAGCTAACAGCACCGTGGTTCCTCTAATAGTGTCTGAAATTTACCGAGCCCTAACCATCTGTCGGGAAGGAGGAAATTTTTTTCAGGATTGCAATTTGCTACTTCAATTATGGATGCAAGAACACCTCTGTCACTGGGTTGGATACATGAATATGGTTTGACTGGTCTAAACTGCATCGAAGAATTTGGAAGCCAGGTAGCGGGAATTGAATTCCCTACAGGTACGAAAACTTGGCTTGCACATCTGAGGGCCCTGACTGCTGATAAAATTGAATGGACATTTGGATGGATCCCTACCGCTGAAGAAATATACACAATAGCTGAAGCGTCTTATATCCTCTTAATGGGCGTTTAGAGCCTCCAACCGTATGCTCCCTACAGGGTGTTGCATCAACTAGGAATATTCCAAATCATCTATAATGATGATCTGAGTAAACACGCCATTCAGTTGGGTCCAAAAGCCCCAAAAATTCGCCAAATGTGGAATGATTGTAGGTTTCGGGAACCCAAGACCATAGTGCGAGACTGAGTCAGAGGTGAAGTGGACCCCAAATATGTTGAATGGTTCAGTAAGAGGTATCAAATTCCTTAAAGGCTCGCAAAAAGACCACATGTCCAACAATTCACTGTTGAGGCCTAACCACAATGGGAATGGTTGACTAAAGAGAGTGAATACAAGGCCAAAATAAGTAAATTGGAAAGGCAAGTCATGGAGATTCAATTTGAAAATGGTGTTTAAGCAGTTGCAAACAAGGGAGAAAAGAAGAAACTAGCCCAGGAAAATAAGGCACTCAAAGCTCAGATCAAGAAGAGGAAGACAACCGTCAACAATCAAGAAAGAAGTTTGGCCGATTAAAGGCTTATCAGTGGGCTAAGAAAGAAAGTCCTTGAATACCAAGAAGACTTGGAAAAGTGTGAAGTTAGTCTGGTAAAACTACGGGAACAATGGACAAAGAAAGCAGAAGAGCGGGCACGGTTTGTGCAAAAAATAAAGAGAAACTATGACGGGACCATTAGTAGTCTAAGAAGAAAACTGACTGATCTTGAGGATGAAGCAGCCAAACGGGCTAAATATTTTAAGGCTGATAGGGAACATTGTTATTCGCAAATGGCCCAAATGGAGAAAGACATGCAGTAATTGCAAAATCAGCATTTTCATGACTCCCGAGTGTTGGAGGCCCGAAACCAACAGATAGGGCGATTACTTCAAGAAAAGGGCAGGATCAGAGAGTGGATCAGAACTATCGATGATTACATCACCATAAAGTGCCAAGCATGCGAGGATATGAATCGAACCACCTTCTTTGATGCAATGATTATTTTCGCCCGTCAAGTAATGACTGATTTGGAGCAACTACAAGGGGATCTTGCACATAAGCCCGCGGTGAGGCTGAATGATGCCCCTCGGCCCCCAGTAATGGAAGTTTTAATGTATTCTTGACATTCCAAACATTGAGTCTGTATTTTGATTCATTTCGAAGTAAGTGGTTTATTTCTAAGAAACTGATTAATTTAGCGTCTTTGTACTAGAAGTTTTATTAATGAAATTTGAAAATCCTCAAAAAAAAATTATTTCCTATTTTTAGCACTTGTTTTTTTTAAAAGAACTACACTTGGTCGGATTCATGCGGGGTCATGATACGTAGTCAATCCCCATAAGATTCGATCGTATCCTCGAAATAAAGGAGAAAAAAGAAAAGAGAAAAATGAGGAAAGAATGAGGAAAAGAGAGATGGAAATGAGGAAAGAATGAGGAAAAGATAGATGGAAATGAGGAAAGGAAGTGGGAATCAAGATAAGAAAACTGGGAAATAAAAGAATTAGGAAAACAGGGAGAAACAGAAAATGAAAAAAGAGTGGAAAATAAAAGAAGGAAATAGGAAGGAACCAGAAAAAGCCGGGATGAAGCATGCAACCGCCGCAAAACGTATAGATACCCGTTTATCTGCATAGGTGCGTCACACCCCAACGTGCGGTTACCTGTCTGTTATCTGTCTCAAACTAACTGTTTGCTGCTTGTAGCATCCAGTCCAGGGTTTTTATAAACGGTGGTAGGGTTTTGTGGTATCCTGGCTTCATATCCATACTTCACCAGATCAAAAAGAAGCATCGGAATGTCTTCAGAAATCACTTTGCCAGCAATTCCCCATCATGAACGAGAGCCCAATCTCGGGCATCCCAGTGTCAGAATCAGCAATAGCCGAGGAAAACAGGTTGTTGCATCTCCTCATGATGGAGATGTGGGACGCCTGGTCAAATGGAAAAGAGCTGCCTAATGTAATTCCAGGATTTTCTGAGCTTTTCCCTAGAATGGGTGGAACTTCCATTGTCCCAATCAGTCATCCCAGTACCCCACTAGGACACCCAACCATCTCAGCTCATTTTGTGGGGACACCTTCAGAGTTTTGCCCCCAGATGGCCATATCTGATGCAGTCCCAAATATCTTTACTGCTCCTCCATGCTCAGCTACAAGACAACCTACATTGCCTAGGCCCACTTTTGATCCGTCAACCTTTACATTTCAAACACTCATCCCCCAAAGGGAGCCTCCTAAATTTCCCACTTATACCTACCTCTCAAACGCCTCAATTTGCGTTCACTCCAGGACAAGAAAGGACTCCCAAAACCGCGAGCAGGAGGAAATCGCAAGAAACATGAGGAGTATAGAGCAAAGCCTCAAGAAAATCCAGGGCTTGAGCGGGAAGAAGAGTGTCTCATATGTTGATCTATGCATGTTTCCTCATGTGAACTTAACCATAGGATTAAAGACTCCAAAGTTTAAGAAATACGATGGGCATGGTGATCCTAGTGCTCATCTCAAGAAATACTGCAATCAGTTGCGAGGGGCCAGAGGAAAAGAAGAATTACTCAGGGCCTATTTTGGGGAAAGTCTGGTAGGCATTGCTTCCGAGTGGCACATGGGGATCAAGACATATCTTTGTGGCATATATGGGATGACCTTGCAAGAGACTTTCTCCGACATTGCTCCAGACAGGAACTCACTAGCAAACTTGAAAAAGAAATCCTCGGAGAGCTTCCGAGAATACACAATCAAATGGCGTGAACAAGCATCTAGAGTGATGCCTATGATGGATGAGATCGAAGTGGTCACAGTGTTTCTCCAGGCTCAAGAAGCTGATTACTTCACAAATATGATGTCATCTATGGGTAAACCGTTCATGGAAGCTATAAATATCGGAGAAATGGTGGAAAATGGATTGAAAACAGGCAGAATCCTAAGCCAGTCCGCTATTAGAGCAACCTCCCAAGCCATCCAGGGCGGGTCTAGATGAGTTGCAAAGGGCAAGAAGAAAGAAGAAACATCTATGGCAATATCAGGAATAAGAAGACATCATGCTCCTCGACCCATGTTCCAACAAAGAACCTCTCAGCATTATTATTAGGACATGGCTTATGCTCCTCAACCGTATACGGCCTTGAATTCTCAACCTTTTGTACGACCGCAACAACCAGACAACAGGAACTAAGCTCCATTCCCAAGAAA
The DNA here is from genome assembly GCA_034376525.1 of Nicotiana benthamiana. Lineage (NCBI taxonomy): Eukaryota > Viridiplantae > Streptophyta > Magnoliopsida > Solanales > Solanaceae > Nicotiana > Nicotiana benthamiana. The sequence continues at coordinate 49,692,655 of CM067331.1, forward strand.
CCAGCCTCCCCACCAAAACCACTATAACCCCCGTCCTCCCCAAAATAACTTTTGTCCTCGTGAACCACCCAGAAGAAAAAACTTTACACCAATCAGGGATTCTTACTCCGGGTTGTTTTCGAAAGTTCTCTAAATGAGTCTGTTGCCGCCCGTACCTTCAAATAGGCAAAACCTAGAATCGCCTTCTTACCAACGGGGTGCTCAGTGCGCTTACCATTCAGGAGCTGAGGGACATGATACAAAATATTGTTGGACCTTGAAAAGAGCTGTGGGAGATCTGATAGAACAGAGGAAGATAATGTTAAGGGATGAGGATGTCCCCAATGTGACTAATAGGCGGCCCACAACAATGAACTTATAATTGGAATGATCTATGAGGACAAAGAATTTGACCCGGACTTGAAGGTCATAATTACCATTGCTGATCCGGAGAAAAAGACAAAAACTTCCCTGAAGAAAGATGAAGGGGAAAAGAAGGACAAATCCACACACCCCAATTCTAAAAATATAGTCAGGGTTGAAACTGGGGTGGCACCTGCCAAAGACGATGTTCTCTATGTTCCTCAGGGTCGTATGGAAAAGCAGCCGATTCTGAGTCCTCCCAAGAGATTCGATCTGAATAAGACCACCCAGATGTACATGCTAAAAGGAGCTTATGTCGTGCGGGGGCCAACTAATCCACCAAGGCTGAGTGAGCCCATGGTTATTGGTCCGCACCACAGAAGCCCATGACAGACACTTTCGCGGTGCCCTAGAATTATAATAAAAAAATAGTTATATATAAAGGAAAAGAAATCTCAGGATAACAAAACTACTCTGCGAAAAACTATTCCAATTTGAGGTCAACAACGCCACTAGGAAGCGATTCCCAGCTAAAAAACCAGTGAGCACTGAAGAGGCGGAAGCATTCTTTCAAAAAATGAAAATGGCAGATTATGAAGTGTTTGACCAGCTCCGAAAGTTTCCTGAACAAGTCTTCTTACTATCTTTATTGATGAAATCCCTAGAACACCAGAAGGTACTAGTCAAGACCCTCAATAACGCATACGTTCCAACCGAGACTTCCACTGAGCAGCTAGAAAGAATGGCAGAAAGATTTTTTGCTGTCAACCAGATTTCATTCAGAAAAAATGATTTTCCCCCAGAAGGGGCTGCACATAACAAAGCCCTGCACTTAACTGTCAAATGCGAAGAAAACCATGTGAAAAGAGTTATGGTGGATGGAGGCTCTGGGGTAGACATCTGCCCACTCTCAACATTACAGCGCATGGAGATTAGGACTGGAAGGATTCGTCCTAAAAATCTCTACGTACGAGCTTTTGATGGTATCAAAAGGGACACGATTGGAGAGATCGATCTAGCTCTGACTATCGGCCCAGTGGACTTTGAGGTGACTTTTCAAGTTCTAGACATGGACACGTCCTTTAATTTTCTCTTGGGGAGATCATGGATCCACGCAGCCGGGTTTGTACCTTCCATTCTCCATCAGATTGTCAAGTTTAGGCATGAAGATCAAGAAATTGTGGTTCATGGGGAATACGAGCAATCAATTTATCGGGTTCCCTATGTCCCTTGCCTCGAATCCTGAGAAGGCAGCGAGCACATAGTTTATCAGGCCTTTGAGGTTGTAGTGACAGATCAGTATGAAGAAGGAAACCCTTGCCCCCAACATTTCTTTCCAATGCATCAAATATGGTGGCTAAGGAGATGATAAGACATGGATTCAAACTAGTAAAGGGACTTGGGAAGTCTCTGCAAGGAATACCTGAGCTGGTTACCTTGCCTACCACTGAAAAGTTCTTCGGGTCAGGCTTTCAGCCGACGCTAGATTATATAAAATGGGCAAATGACAGAGAGCACGATGGGTGGTTTCTGCCTCAACCACTGTCGCATCTGTACGGGACATTTGTCAAGCCGACGTATAGTGATGAGGAAGAGGGTGAGGTTTTTACAGCTAAAGAGATTGAAGAAATATGTGGGGAGATCAGAAAGATACTATATGAAACCCACACGGTTCAGCCAGGAGAGAGCTCTAGCATCGCCGAGGTGTTGTACATGGGACCCGGGGTCAAGTTATTGAATTGGAAAGCTACGCCATTCCCCATCAGGCTGGAGTCCCGGTAGACTAGTCCTGTCACCTTTTCTTTATCGCAAGTTATCTCAGGGTGTAACTCGGATGTTTTCTTTAAAGCTTCTTTTATCTTCCAAATGTAAACCCTGTTATCTTCCAATTCCAAGAAATGAAATCAATATTTCACCATTCATTTTTCTTTATTCTTTATGATTTTTGCTATTTTCTCTTTTCTTACCTCTTTCAGTTATAATAATGCGACCTTAATAATAGGACATGCTTACGGTCTGCGTGCCTAGATCCAAACTTGTCTCCTAATTGTGAATTAATGAACCAAGAACCGTAATATGACAAAGAAGAGGCTTTTAGGGAAATAATTCGAGAATTGGAACATTTTGAAAATAAACCTAAGCCGAATCTAATTGACATTGAGCCGGTTAACCTGGGTAGTTCTGAAGAAATCAGGGAAACTAATATAAGCATCCACGCAAATGAGAAAATTTGGTACGCACTAATCCAACTCTTTTTGGAGTTCAAAGATGTGTTCGCGTGGTCATATGATGACATGCGGGGACTAAGTGTTGATTTGGTAGTGCATAAATTTCCAACTTATCCTGAGTGCTCCCCAATCTAGAAAAAACAGAGAAAATTTAAAACTGATGTCAGTGATAAAATCAAAGAAGAGATCACGAAGTAGTTGGGAGCAGGAGTGATCCGTGTGGTCCGGTACACCACATTGCTAGCCAATTTAGTCCAGTGCCAAAGAAAGATAGAAAACCCGAGTATGTGTGGAATATAGATATGTGAATAAAGCAAGCCCCAAAGACAACTTCCCCTTGCCCAATATCTACATCCTTGTTGATAACTGCGCCAAACATGAGATACAGTCTTTCGTGGACTGTTACACAGGACATCACCAGGTGTTGATGGATCAAGAGGATGCAGAAAAAACAGCCTTCACCACACCTTGGGGATCCTACTACTACAGGGTCATGCCTTTCGGACTAAAGAATGCTGGGGCAACCTATATGAGAGTCGTGACTACCATCTTTCATGATATGATGCATCAACAAATAGATGTGTATGTGGACGATATGATCGTCAAGTCCAAAACTCAGGCTGACCATGTGCAGCATTTGAGGAAGTTCTTCGAACAGCTGCACAAATATGGTTTGAAACTATACCCAACCAAATGTGCGTTTGGGGTACCGTCAGGTAAACTTCTAGGATTTATAGTCAGTAGGAGAGGTATTGAGTTAGGCCCGATGAAGATAAAGTCTATTCGAGATTTACCTCCTCCGAAGACCAAAAAAGACGTAATGAGCTTGTTTGGAAGATTGAATTATATCAGTCGGTTCATCGCTCAGCTGACTTCCACATCTGAGCCCATATTCAAATTGCTGAAAAAAGATACAACGATCAAATGGATGGATGAATGTCAAGAGGCTTTCGATAAGATTAAAGATTACTTGTCCAACCCACCAGTTTTGGTCCCACTTCAGCTAGGGAGGCCACTTTTTATGTACCTGACAGTCTTGGAAAGTTCCTTTGGTTGCGTCCTCGGGCAACACGATATCACTGGAATGAAAGAGCAGGAAATATACTACTTGAACAAGAAGTTTACCGGCTACAAGGCCAAGTACACTTTGTTAGAAAGAACCTGCTGTGCTTTAACTTGGGTTGCTCAGAAACTGAGGCATTATGTGCAGGCCTACACCACTTACCTCATAACCAGGTTGGATCCATTGAAGTACATTTTTCAAAAACCAATTCCCACGGGGAGATTAGAAAAATGGTAGATCCTACTCACCAAGTTTGACATAGTCTATGTCACTCGTACAACAATGAAGGCCCAGACATTAGTGGATCATTTAACCAAGAACCCTGCAGATGATGAGTACCAACCTCTCAACACTTATTTCCCAGATGAAGAGGTGAACTCGGTAGAGGCAATATCTGAAGATACTTCTACTTGGAAGATGTTCTTTGACGGAGCGGTAAACGCGAAAGGTGTGGGAATTGGGGCAGTCTTAATTTCACCCACTGGTCAGCACTATCCAGCCACAGCTCGACTTCGGGTCTTTTACAAGATACTGCTACTTGGAAGATGTTCTTTGATGGAGCGGTAAACGCAAAAGGTGTGGGAATTGGGGCAGTCTTAATTTCACCCACCGGTCAGCACTATCCAGCCACTGCTCGAATTTGATTCTTCTACACGAACAATATAGCCGAGTATTAAGCCTGCATCATAGGTATGAACATGGAAATCAACCAAAATGTTGGAGATTTATTGATTATGGGGGACTCATATCTAACAATCCGGCAAGCCCAAGGAGAGGGAAACTCGAGATGTCAAACTTATCCCTTATCGGCAACATATTGAAGATCTTTGCAAGTGGTTCAAGACGATAGAGTTCAGGTACATCCATCGTTGTCACAATGCTGATGCACTCGCTACTTTGGCCTCGATGTTGCCCTACCCAGAAAATGCCCACATTGATCCCTTGGAAATTGAAATTAGGGAAAGGCATGGGTACTATAATACGGCTGAAGTAGAACCAAACACCCATCCATGGTACCATGATATCAAGATGTTTCTACGAAACCAAGAATATCCCGAGCAAGCCACTGGGGACCAACAGATAACCATGAGATGGAAAGCAAGTGGTTTCTTTTTAGGCGATGAGGTTTTGTACAAAAGGACCCCGGACCTTAATTTGTTAAGATGTGTTGACACCGAAGAGGCTGGAAGGATCATGCATGAACTATATGTTGGAGTATGTGGACCGCACATGAATGGTATATGCTAGCAAAGAAAATCATCCGAGCAGGCTATTATTGGATAACCATGGAAAAGGATTGTTTTATTTTTCTCCAAAAATTCCATCAGTGTTAGGTGCACGGTGATTTGATTCATGCACATCCCACAGAAGTGCATCCCATGTCTGCACCCTGACCATTCGTTGCTTGGGCCATTGGCTTCATTGGGCCAATTGAGCCGAAAGCCTCAAATGGGCACAGATTCATACTAGTTTCCATGATTACTTCACAAAGTGGGTCGAAACCATCACTCTTAAATTGGTTACTAAGAAAGCTGTGGTTGATTTTGTGCATTCCAATCTTATTTGCCGTTATGGTATTTCCGCAACTATCATCACAGATAATGCTATAAATTTGAATAGTCGATTGGTGGGAGAGATATGTGAATGATTCAAGATAATTCATAGGAACTCTAGGCCTTATCACCCAAGGCTAGTGGTGTCGTCAAAGCAGCAAATAAAAACATCAAGAAGATCTTGAGAAAGATGATTCAGAGTTCCAGGCAATGGAATGAAAAGTTGCCTTTTGCATTAATGGGATACCGCACCACAATGAATACATTAGTAGGAGCGACCCCATACCTCCTAGTCTATGTAACTGAGGATGTGATACTCGCGGAGGTGGAAATCCCTTCTCTCCGGACCATCGTTGAGGCTGAAATTGATGGCACAGAGCGGGTCAAGGCTCGTCTGGAACAACTGACCTTAATTGATGAAGAACGAATGGTTGCGGTCTGCCATGGGCAGTTATATCAACAAATGATGGCCCGAGCTAATAACAAGAAAGTGCAGCCGAGAAACTTTGAGGTGGTACAACTCATATTAAGGCGCATTCGCCCTCACCAGGAAGCCAAGGGAAAATTTGCTCCTCATTGGAAAGGCCCGTACATCATCAGAAAGGTATTGCCAAAAGAAGTATTGTATCTGGGCGACATCGAAGGAGATGATCCCGAAGCAGCCATGAACGCAGGCGCAATAAAAAGGTATTATGTCTAAGCCCTTTGCAACAATGACTCTGTCCAATTGAGATGACGAAGGCTTTCATTCTCGCTATCCAAATGCTATCAACCCTTTTGTAAATCCATTCGAGCCGGTTACTCCTCTTCGATTACCCTCACTGGAACCTGAAAGTGTTGTTGTAAAAAAAGGAAAGAAAAGAAAGAGAGAAGAAAAATAAAAACCAAAACAAAAAAAAAGAAGACCAAAAACAAATAGTTCTCCTAAACTATGTCTGACTTACTTCCGAAAGGATACGTAGGCAGCCTCTCTCTGGGGTTCAGTCACACCAAAACAAAAATCCCAATTCCCCCCCCCCCCTCCCCAAAAAATGAAAATGCGGCAGATGACATAAGGGTTCGGAAAAAAGCACACCAGAAGGGTTCCAAAGTTATAATTTCATCCAAATTCTCTTTACCCAAAACCCCGTCCAAGTCCTTCCAATCAATTGACAGAGGCATCAGAATGGGAAAACTCGATGTTGAAGCCTGGTATATCAAAACTGAGAGAAACTAAATGAGAGTCTTATTGGTGAAAACCTATGGGCATCATAAGGTAACAGTGAGTAGAGAAATTGAAAATGAGAGAGTCCGCTTAGTGAAAACTCGTAAGAGCACTATCGGGCGACGGTGAGTAGAGAAATTGAAAATGAGAGAGTCCGCTTAGTGAAAACTCGTAAAGAGCACTATCGGGCTACATTGAGAAGAGAAATGAGAGAGGCCGATTGGCGAAAACCCTAAATAGGCGTCATCATCCAAAAAGAAGACATTATTCATCATCGAAAGTCCTAGCAAGATTCCGCTGTTTTGGAACACGGGCTAATGAGTATACGAGAAGTGGTGAAAAGTTTGTGCGGATCAGGCATCCAGCCCAAGAAGCATGTCATGTCAATTTGAAGTCCGCATGCACCCCAAATAAGTCCTTCTTTTTTCTCTGGAAGGGATGCTTCTCTTTAAATTCATTTTCTTACCTCGCTTACTTTCCTGGAATTCCTTACGGTTTAACTCTGTCTCCCCTAACTAATATAAAGAAAAGTTGGCAAGATTTGATTTACAGGGCTCTACCTAACAAAATCCAGAAAAGAATACCCAGCCTCAGCAGGTGCATCTAATCGATCCCGACTGGCCATGATGGCTGATGCTCCAAAAGCAAAGAGGTTGGAAAGAAAGGAAATCAAAGTCAAATCCCCGTATAGGCAAAAGGAAGTTAAAAAGGTTGAGTCCCACTAGGCTAATTGTCTCGGAAAAGTTTTGAAAAGCCAATGTACCAGAAAATGGAATAAAGAAGTCAAAAAATGAAAGTCCTATGAAGGCGAACTAAATCTGAAAGTTGAGTTCCACCGACTAACCATCAAGGCAAAGCCTAGATAATCAGAAGTTCTCAACAGAAGCAGGGCCACGATCAAGCAATCAAGGCCATAAAACCGACCACCGTTTAAAACTAACAATTGTTCTTTATTTGCAATTGAAACAAGTGCAATTCAAGTAATCGGGAAAAAGCAGGTAGAACCCCAAAATAAATGCGCGGGAGCTAGGAACGGATTCACAACAACAATCAGCCCAAAAAGGGAAGTTTTCTTCAAATCCTTTCTCGCAGTCTTAATAATAAAAGAAAGAAGAAAAGGGAAATCACAAAACTCATGGTAGCATAGGGCCAATCACTAACTACATCCTCCCAAATCTAGGACCACATTTCCTAGTTTTCCCCAGTATAACCTGTGGACCTTCTCGGCATAACCCGAGGGTCAGTTCCTTTTATCCCCAGCATAACCTAAGGATCATTTTCTTTCTCCTCGGCATAGCCCGAGAGTCATTTTCCTTTCATCTCAGGCATAACCTGAGGATATTTTTCTTTCTCCCCAGCATAACATGAGGATTCTTTCTTTTCCTCCTCGGAATGACCCGAGGGTTATTTTCTTTCTATTCCCAGCCGACCCCCTTTTCTCTTATCCTGGCATAACCCGTGGATTTTCCTAGCGTAACCCAAAAGCCCTTTTCTTTCCTATAGCATAACTCACGAAACTTTTTTCCTATCCCGGTATAACCCGTGGATCCCCCTGGCATAACCCACGAGCCTTTTTCTTCCTATTCCGACATAACCCGTGGATCCTCCCTAGAATAACTAGGAGCCTCTTTCTTCCTATCCCGGCATAACCTGTGGATCCCCCTAGCATAACCAGGAGCCTTTTTCTTCCTATCCTGGCATAACCCGTGGATCTTCCTGGCATAACCTATGAGCCTCTTTCTTCCAATCCCGACATAACCTGTGGATCCCCCTGGCATAACCCAGGAGCCCTTTTCTTCCTATCCCGACATAACCCGTGGATCCTTGGCATAACCCAGGAGCCTTTTTCTTCTTATCCCGGCATAACCCGTGGATCCCTCTAGCATAACCCATGAGCCTTTTTTTCCTATCTCGGCATAACCTGTGGATCTCCCTGGCATAACCCAAGAGCCTTTTTCATCCCATCCCAACATAACCCGTGCATACTCCCTGGCATAACCCAGGAGACTCTTTCTTCCTATCCCGGCATCACTCGTGGATCTTCCCGGCATAGCCCAGGAGCGTTTTTCTTCCTATCCCGGCATCACCCGGGAGCCTTTTTCTTTGTATCCTGGTATGACCCGTGGATATCCCTGGCATATCCCAGGAGCCTTTTTTTTTCCTATCCCGGCATAACCCGTGGACCCCCCCTGGTATAACCCAAGAGCCTTTTTCTTCCCATCCCGGCATAACCCGTGGATCCTCCCTGGCGTAAATTAGGAGCCTCTTTCTTCCTATCCCGGGATAATCTGTGGATCCGTCTGGCATAACCCAGGAGCCTTTTTCTTCCTATCCTGGCATAACCGGTGGATCTTCCTGACATAACCCATGAGCCTTTTTCTTCCTATCCCGGCATAACTTGCGGATCCCCCTGGCATAACGGGGGAGCCTTTTTCTTCTTATCCCAGCATAACCCGTGGATCTCCTTAGCATAACCCATGAGCCTTTTTCTTCCTATCCCGGCATAATCCCTGAATCCCCCTGGCATAACCCAGGAGCCTTTTTCTTCCTATCCCAACATAACCCGTGGATCCACCTGGCATAACCCAGGAGCCTTTTCTTCCTATCCCGGCATATCCCTTGGATCCCCCTGGAATAATCTAGGAGCCTTTTTCTTCCTATCCCGGCAAAACTTGTACATCCCCCTGGCATAACCCAGGAGCCTTTTTCTTCCTATCCCAGCATAACCCATGCATCCCCCCTGGCATAACCCATGAGTCTTTTTCTTCCTATCCCGGCATAACGTGTGATTCTCCCTGGCCTAACCCAGGAGCGTTTTCTTCCTATCTCAGCATAACCCGTAGACTTCTCCTATATCTCTAGCAGGAACCCCTTTTCTTTTAATCTCGGCACGACCCGTGGACCTCCCCGGTACAACCCGAGGACCATTTGCTTTCCGGTATAACCCGCTCATTTTCCAGCATAACCTAGTGAGCCTCCCAATCTAAGGTTTCAATCCCAATGAGACAGAATCCTGGTACTTATTGCTTTCAATAAAAGTATCTTGGAGTTATGGTACAAATAACTCACGAAATTTTCCTAGTGAAAACTGGGGCAGAAAATTTTGTTCATTTGTTGTTTTTGGTGTCCGAATAGGTTTTTCCTCCAGGCATATGATTCGAGATAACCCGAAGATTGAGTTTCAATCCAGAATAAAGAAAGAAAATAACAAAAGAAGCGAACCTAGAGTGCTTGCAAAAGGGATACAGACTGCTTAAATTTGATCAGAGTTACAAGCTGCGCATGCCCTTCTTCGACCCAATGCTGAAGAAAGAACCAAAACCTACAGCTTGCGAGCATCAAGATTCAGATCGGGGTCCAGAGCAAAATCAGCTAAGACTCAAGAGCAAGCTTCTAGAAATTTATAGATAGGAATCTTGTAACTCGTAGTTATAGGCATAGCTAGCTTAGCTTTTGATTTTTCTTTTGGTGTAATAAGGAGGTCAGCAAGAAGTAGCAACAGTAGCAGCAGTGAAAGCACAGCTCCTGGTAGTTCCAGCTACTGAAACTACCAAAATCACACTGACCTGATTCCTTTATAGCCAAGGATATGTAGGCAACTTCTGAAGCAGGGTTCGGTCAGACATTTTCCAAAAATACTTCGTATGGAGTGTCAAGTGGGCAAAACTCCCTCATAATTGCTCATTAATATTTGCACAAAAACTCTTCATGTTTCCAAGAAAAGAGGGGCAGCTGTGAGCATGTGATTTTTTCCCTGCGTGAATTACTCCTACAAAGTTCTTAGATTTAGGATTTTCCTTTTAATTATTTGAGTTTGTAGGAATAATTGCATAATTTTTGTGTTTGTTTGCGTTAGTGTTTGCATTTTTTATTTATATAATTCTTAAAAAATACAAAAATATGTCGCATGCACATCTAAAATAAGATTTGACATTTTCAAGCATCAATTAGCAATTAATCATTTTATAAAAGGAAAAACCAAAAATATGTTCGATTTGCTCTTTTAGTTTTAGTTTTTTAATTTTTAGGTAATCTTTTCTTCTAATTTTGTTTTTATTATAATTATATAGGATTGGTTTAAATTTCATAGGTAAAACTGAGGATTGTAGTTAATTTAGGAGTTTTAATAATTTTTGAAAAAACGAAAAAAATGAAAAAATGAAAGAAAAATGAAAAGAAATGAAAAATAGGAAGCCTGAAGATTTATAGATCAATTATGGGCCAATTGCACCCAAGAACAGCCCAAATTAACCTATTACACGGTCCATACCCACGCCATAACCCGGTCCAGCACACCTCATAACCAAAACGACGTCGTTCCTAGCCTACAGATCTGAGCCCTCGAGGTCTCATGATCTAACAGCCAGGAAGCCTAGGTCCAATAAGTATTTAACTATCCAAACCACCCCCACCTCAAACACACCGTGTCTAACACATCAGAGACCCAAACCCTAGCGCTGCCACCCTCCACCGCTAACCGCCGGCTGGAAATTGCCTCTGCCGGCAGCGATTCTCAGATGACCCTCAAATTAACACCACCTCCTCCCCTCAACCTCTTCTTTCCAAATCTTCCATCACCGTCTCTCAAATCTTAGACAAACGCCTCGAATCTATATTTGAAATGTCGGACTCCTCCACAGTGTACGGAGGCGCCGAGGTTAACTGGTCCCAATATAACACCCCATAGCCACCGGACCTCCCCCATCCCAAATCCAACAGTCTTCTCCCTCACATCTACGCTGAGCGTCTCGAATATCAAATCAAAAACTCAGCCAAAATTGCACCACCTTCAAACCACTCCAAATTAATCCCAAAAAGGATGCCCTCACTTTCCTCATGGCAACCTGTGTGTAGCTTCCCTCGAAGCGCATCCAAGCGGCTCGAATATCAGCTCGAAGATCTGACCTAAAAACCTTGCATGAAGATTTTAGGGTTTCATCCGGTGAGTTCAAACCTTATCTTGTTTAGTTTTTTTCTTTCTTTTCTTCTCTTAATTAATTAGTTTAATTTTCGTCCATTTCTTAAATTCTTGTTCCCGAGTCTGGTTAGTTAAGGTTCAGAGTTTTGATGTGCCTAAATAATAGGAATTAGATTTTGCTTAGAGATGTGCATGTGCAAGTATATTTGTCAATTTCTCTTTTAGACATATTTCCTTGTTTAAGTTAGTTGATGCCTTGATTACTGCTCACCAGTCTTCTCAAGTTCATTTGAGTTTTTTTTAAATTTTTTCTCTTTTATTCACACAGATAACATGAGCATGCATGTTGTTGCATTTTGTTTCTTAAATTTCTGTTGATTAATAATTGGTAATAGTAGTTTTAACTCTAATAAATTTTTAGCTTAAAATCCGTGTAGTTGAATTAAGTAGTTTAATTTTGGGGGTTTGGTTAAAATCAGAGGGTGTTTAAAAGCTCATGACCTGGTAATTAACCATGGTCACATTTGACTAAGTTAAGAGGGTTAGGTTTAGTTTTACCTAGGTTGATAAGCTCATGGTAAATAACTGAGAACTAGGAGGGTAGTTTAGGTATTTGAGTTTAGGGAATCAGCAGTAACAACCTTGGAAGCTTCTAATAAAGGGCTTTAGTTGAAATTTCATATTGATAGGTATTAAAACTTGGGTAGAAAGTCGGAATTGAAGGTTACCTAGGCCAAAATGGAAATTGAAAGAGGGACTAACTGGCTAAAAAAATGAAAATAAAAAAGGACTAAGGGTTAAAGCTTATGTCTGAAGTTTTCCCTAGTAACTTGCCTATAAAAGCATTGTCACTTGGGGTTCAATGAAGATTTTCTGATTTTGAAAAGCACTAAGAAAACCCTGAAAATTAGGTGACAGAAGTCTCAACAATGACATTGTTCCATTAAATCTTTGAGGTCTTTTGAGTTTTTCTCTTTGTTAAAACAATCCTTGAGTGTTCATAAGATGAAAATGGGCTAAATTTGGTCTAGTATTTAGGTAACCACTGATAGATTGTTGGTTTAAGTTTGAGTTTGAGCTGGTCTTCTTTAATTTTCTAGGTTGATTTTACTTGCTGGGTTCTGTCACTCTGTTGTATTGTTGGTGACCTTCTTCCCTTATTCTTTTCCATTTCCAGTTATTTCTCAACCTCTGAATGAGTGAATGTTTTTGTTGAGCATATAAGCTGAAACACTAGTGGAATACAGGCTTTTGGAAGTTTAAATTATCTTATGATGTTCCTGTTAATTTAGTATTCTTGTAATAGATATGTAATTTTCATGATATTCATCTATATGTTTAGAGTTGTACATGTAGTTTAATGTGAATACCTCATTATCATGTTAGAATTAGATTAGGGTTGTTTATTGCTATATCTGCAGAGTTTTTCCTTTCATATTAATGTAGCCTATATGTTAAATCCGTGTTTCACCTTGGTTTGAAATCTATGGGGTGTCATCTGGTAAAGGTTGTATGTAAATTGTTGCTTTGATAAGGCTTTATTCAGTTTAAACTAAAGATAGGAAAGTCATGGTACTTGTTATTTGTTTGATAAAATCGAATTCCTCAGAACTTAGTTTGTTTTTCCGAAATTTGTCCTTTGTCAAAGTTCCTTGAGAGCCAGGTATATATTGAATTCATTTGTGATCATGGATTATATCGGTGCAGGGGCTCGATCCAGAGTCCCTGCTTTTCGGTTATACTGTGACCTCAAATTAGGGTTTCCTTTTGGGCTTACTTTTAGCCACAGGAGTAGGATTTTATAAGTCATTGGGTTCATCTGGGCCCAGGCTCGAAGCTGTTAGGATTAAATTTTGAGTCGAGTAATTCTTAAATTCACGGCTTGCTAAGTGATTAATGAGTTTGGAATCTTCTCTAAAATAAAGTCGTACAGCGCTCTTTAATAAATCAATTGGTTTTCCTTTTCAGAATTAGATTAGAGGTGCGCCATGCCAAATAAAATCGTAAATTGCGTGCCCCTCATGTAAGCATGTTTTTGAAATACTTAGAATGCGGGGTGAGCCATTTAGATAACTTTCATGGCCTCTCAAAAAGATATCAACGCGTTAGGTGCTTTAGGTGCTCCTTTTAATAAATCTACCTTCTTAAACTCGGGTGTACATTCCATTTCACCCAAATCCCAATCCTAAAACGTCGAATAAAATGTGTTTTGGATCCAGGTGCATTTCATGTGACATGATCCAAAAACACATTTGAAACAATGTTCAATATTCCTTAAAAATTAATTAAAAGCGGTAAATAATTTTAGATTACACTATAGGATGAACATGTTCTAAAATCATATATTAGGCCAATTATGATAGATTAGGCGATCGTACTAGAACCATGGAATTCGAGGGTGCCTAACACCTTCCCTCGGGTTAACAGAACTCCTTACTCAAGAATTTCTTGTTCGCAGACTTCATTTGGAAAGTCGAAAATTTTCTCGATTTAGGATCAAGATAAACAGTTGACTTGGGACACCAAAAGACAAACATATCCCAAGTGTCGACTCTATTAAATAAATAATCCCAATTTGAATAATGTCACTGAAAGTAGAAAAACTCCCTTATACATTATCCTTCGTGGTCGGTGTGTAAAAAGAAGGTGTGATAGAGCATACTCAACCTCGGTATGTATCACTCTCTCCTTTCGAGCTCGGTTCTGGTCCTTCGAGCTCGAGCTCGAGCTTGCCTGAACTCCAGCTCAAGACGACCCTTCGAGCCTATAGATCGGAGGCATAGGATTTCGACCGCATACAGATAGTCCCTGTGTTTCTTAGGATAAGATGATAAGAAATGATTTGAATCTCGATCTCCTCGATGTCTCGATCATGATGTCAATCTTGTGATGTTAGCGTCTGAAGTGATTGAAGGGCTAAATCTGCACAGTTTCCTATTCATTAATTAGAGGCGGTTGACGGTCAACCTTTTGGCTTCCCCAATATCTTAAGTGACTTCTATAACTAGGCTAACTTTACAATTTTGCAAACTACTTTTCAATTTGTTCACAAATTTATTTAGCTCATTCACCTTCCTTAAGATCACACTTCTCTTAATTTGTTCTTTACCCCATCGTCAACTTTTTCTTCTTTACCTGAACCACAATGGCTAAAACATCCAAAACCGTTCACCAACAAGAAAAAGACTCTTCGTCATCATGTCCATCCAGAAGTAAATCGGTGGTGCCACCTCACATCGAGGAGTGCATTCCCCTGCCATGTGAAATAATATCCGATTTTCAAATTGAAAAACCCATATCAACACCATGTCGATGTGAGCCCATGTCTTGATACATCTATTTGATAACCAAGGATGACCTTGAGCAGATAAATAAGGATTGCAACTGGGATGACCAAGATGTGGTGATTCCTTCCCTAAAAGAGGACATTACTACCCATAAAGGGGGGGGGGGGGGGGTACTTAAGCATATACACCTACCCATTCACGTTGGGCCCCACAAATCAAACTCTGAGTCCTATAGATCCAATTGTTATATACTTCTGCCAGTGACACCAAGTGACACTTGTCCAGATCTATCCTTCATTCTGGAAAATTAATCATTTGATAAGATTCTTCTAAAGCCAGATAGAGGGGATTCCTTTCAACCTCAACCATCTAATCAACTTGTATAGTTCTCGACAATAACAAGATGTCTTGATAAAACTGCAATGTCGATCCTCAAAATCTCTCTTCTCCAACATCGATGATGACAAAGACCGATGATGAATGAGCCAATTTATCCGAGTCAGGACCTCTGACCTGATTCCATCAGAGAGCATGCCATTCCCCCAGGAATTGAACATGAAATGTAAATACATAGTAACTTTATACCTTGCTTTCCCTTATCTGTCATGATTTTATCTTTTCTTGATATTACCCCTTTTCGATGGTCCAGTTGTCACTTAGTTTCTTGAAGCGGTCCCGAACCTCGAAGGTTGGGTCTGCAAAGGCCTCTACTTCTTCATATGCGGATCTACTAGCACGATTTAGACAAGGGCCGATGAGAGGCAAAAAACGACGGTGAATTTTCTTGTTTGCTTACTTGTGTTTCTCAGTGAAATACTTAATTCATCTTTATACAGGCCTCAGAGATGTTGGCAAAATGTAGCCTCCCCCACCTAGTGAAGAAGAGATCCCAAATCGTCCCAAAGAAAAAAGAGAAAGAAGGGGTCATCTGCAAATACCCCGAAGCCAAAGAAGAGCACGGCTCGAAAGCCTAAGGCCTGTAGTGTGGCCTTATCTCTAGAAACGGCCTAACGCATGCGAGACCAAGAAGAAGAAGAAGATGACGAGTGCATGTTTCTAGCTCGTAAAAGAGGAAGCATCGGTTCTTCGATGTCTGTCAAACCAGTGTTGGCAGATGCAGTTCATTCTAGAACCAAAGAAATCTCCAAGGGGAGCTCAAGAAAAGTCCCGAGCTATCGGGCGGCAAAATATCACCTTGTTTTGTAGGTCATTTAGAAGGTGAGATCGAGGGGAACTATCCCGAGCCCCTTCAAATAGAAGAGAATGCCCCGATTTTATCACTTGGGGTAATCAATATGGATGATTCGCCGCCTGGAACTGAGATCTCCGAGGGGCATTTTCAAGATACCCGGAATATGGAACTCCCGATGTGAGAAAGAACCATAAAGGGCATGATATCTTTAAGGAATGCCTTGATGGGATTAAGGATGGACCTGACCAAAATGCTTCTTCCATTTTCGATGAGCCCTAGCGGCTCTTCAAAGAAGTATGTTTTTACCTTTTGAAATCACGCTTGTACTGTATCATTGTTGTTCTGAGTCTAACCTATCCCCTTTTGTTAGGGATGTCATGCTCTATAAGAAAGCATTCTCCAAGTCTCCAACTAAGCTTGCTCGATGTGAAGCCGAGCTTAAGAAGATCTCGAAAGAGAGCGACAATCGTAAAATCCTCTATGTCATGGAAGAGGGCGAGATCAGCAATCTCCGAATTGAATTGACGAAGGCTTTTCAAGAAAGGACCAAGCTTGTGAAAAAGGTAATATAGCCTTTGAGGGTCTGTTGTGTACTTGTTTTTTATGACAACTAATACTTCAATTTTGCAGCTTCAACAGAAGGGCGAGTTGGTGGATGAGTATTGACTGGAGCTTAAGATGAAGGAGGCCTAGACCCTGGGGTGGAGGCAAGACATGGACAGTCTCACCTCTGAGAGAGAACCTCTTCGAGAATAGCTGGCTTCACATGAACAACAGTTTCAAAGTGTGAAGGAGGAGAGCCTAACTTGATGCTGCAAAATTGAGTAGCTAAAGCTAAATCTCCTGCCGAAACGGCCAAGGCCAAATATGACATTGAGGCAATTATATCTTCATACCGAACCGACGCTGAAGCAGCTAACACCCAGGCAAAAGAGATCTGTGTTTCAGCTGAATTCAAGCTATCATGTTCACTTGACCACGCCAGGCGACAGTCCCGGATAAAGACCTTCGAAGAGGTGCATTCTCGTGACTTTGATCTCTCAACCGATATTGAAAAGGAAAAGACTTTGGAAGAAGAGGTTGCCGCTTTTCTTTCTAATGACGAGGATTCATCCAGTGGCTGTGATAGTGGGATAGATGAAGATAAAGACCCCGAAGATGAGGCTCTCGAAGGTGTAGTTCTCGGGGATGACGTTGCTGAAGATACGACCCCGGAGTAGTTTTGGATTTCTTTATTTTGTTTTTGTATAAGGACCCAGCGTGGGTATTCTAAATATTTTTCCAAGCGTCTCTTTGGAAATATAAAAAGACATTTTTGTTTCAGTTTTGACTTTGTGTTGAATCTCATTTTGTCTTCGTTTGAAAAAATTTATTTGTGTAACTTAAATGATCAGTCCGAGCATTGGTTTGGACTTAGGACATAATAAACCCTTAGGTTTATATTACTCAATATAATACTCTTTAAGGTTTTAGATAATCTTCGATCCAAGCTTAAATCAATTTGACGCGAGTTCGGATCAATGTGACTCTTGGGTCCGAGTTGAGTGAGAACGAGGTCTCGAACTCTATATGTTTTTGTCTCTTAAGCTCTTTTAACTTGGCCCTTAGGCTCATGTATATCGGCCCTTAGGCTCTTTAAGTTGGCCTTTAGTCTCTTTAAGTTACGCTGATTCGGCCTCTATAGTGGCTATAATTTTTTCCTCTTTTCGGCTTAAAGACTTATTGAAAATTTTTGTATGCCTTAGCATGTATCTTTTGTATCCGTTTGGGTTTTTTAACAGTTCAACATATTGGAACCTTATCAAGAATTAGTTTTCTTAAACATAATCAACTACCTCTTGAGTTTTTTTCAAAGGTTGATATTATCGAAACCTTTAAGTTATTCCATAGCTGACTTTATCTAGCCCTTTTGTTTTTCTTTTGCCGAGGGTAGCCTAATTTAGCCGGTTTTTTCAAAGTTTTTGAAGGCCTTTAATTTATTGCGAAAATTGGACGTCTCTGATCGTATTATTTTGGCCATATGCTGACTGTAGTGTTTAATATGGTCATAGCCTTCGGGTATGTCACTTGGACTTATTTCCTGATAACCTTTCAAACTTGTCCGAAAAGTTAGTCCCAAAGCGTATTAGCCTTGGTCTTTGTTTTGAGGGGATGACTCTTTGAGGTCTTACGAGTCCGAGTTTCAATGACTCAGATGTGTTTACTGTCAATGACAGTCCCTGAGTATTTTGGAGTACATTTGTGTTTTGGCTCTTGAGCCATTTCCCGTAGGATTGTAAGTGTAAAGATAGTATAATAGTAAACTTATTTGAGACACAAAAGTGTTTTTGATATAACCAGAATGTTTCTTCAAATAATTCATACATGTGTACATGTTTTGCCGTCGGGGCTCGACTATTCTATATGGACACGGTTCATTTGACCATTTGGCCCACTACAAAGTTCTTCTATCGAGGCCCTCTTAGGCATGAAGTATTTTTCTCTAAAAAATATAACCTCCGAGGGTGATGCCCCCCCCCCCCCAGTATTCGAGGTTGATTGAAAAGAAGCCTTAGACGTTGTTGGGTTTTCCTCAGGTATCACATAGTTTTTGCCTCGTTAAAATCTTTGCCGGTAAAACCCATTTGGGAGAAACTCCTATCTAAGGGAAAAAGAGTGCAACGCATGCTTTAAAACCTAAGGCCTTCATATAAAAAGGGTGCCTTCGAGATCGTAGGCCTTTGATAGCTTTGATTGAAAAATCTGCAATGAGTTAGTTTTAAACTTCAAAAGGACAAAAATGATAAAGTCAAACCTTAACAGTAGTATTGTTTCAGTAATAATATGCTCCAATTGTATGGCAGTTGTTTACCTTCTGTTGTGCTAAGTTTGTAAGATCCTTTACCGATAACTCTGAGGACTTCGTATGTTCATTCCCAATTCGAGCCTAATTTCCCTTTATTAGGGTCTCGAGTGTTAAGGGTGACCTTTCGTAGAACTAAGCCTCCGATTCCGAAGCGTCGGAGGTTGGTCCTTCTATTGTAATATCTCTCGATCCTTTGATTTTTTCTCATTTTTCATCTAGTAGCTCGAGGTTAGCATCCCGACCTCTTGATTTGACTTCTTTGATACAAGTCAAAACCTGATGATGGGTTCTCCAACATCGACAGGGATGAGGGCCTCAGAGCCATAAATTAAGGAGAACAAAGTAGTCATCATGCTAGTCTTCGATGTTGTTCGATATGCCCAAAGGACCTCGGTTAGGACTTGTTTACATTTCCCTTTCACATCGTCTAATCTTTTCTTCAAGTTTTGAATGATAGTTATATTTGTTGACTCAGCTTGTCTGTTTCCGGTTGGGTGGTATGGTGTTGATAAAATCTTATTAATTTTATGTGCTTCGAGGAACTCCGTTACCTTGTTGCCGATGAATTACTTTCTATTGTCACATACAATCTCCGCAGGTATCCTAATTCGACATATGATATGGTCCCAGATAAAGTCAATAACTTATTTTTCTCCGACCTTCTCAAAGGCATGTGCTTCCACCCACTTAGAAAAATAATCATTCATAAACAAAATAAACTTAGCTTTATCTGGGGCCTTTAATAAGGGTCCAACTATGTTCATTCCCCATTTCATGAAAGGCCACAGGGATAAGACCGAAAAGAGTTGTTCTTTGGGGCTGATGGATCATCGATGAAAATTGTTGACACTTATCACGTTTTCTAACGAATTCCTTGGTGTCTTTTTCCATGCTATTCTAGTAAGTAACCTGCTTTAATAATTTTGCAGACCAAAGATTCGGCACCGGAATGGTTCCCATAAGTGCCTTCATGGATTTCTCGTAGAAAGTAATTGGTGTCCTCTGGACCCAAGCATACCGCCAATGGTCCATCAAATGTTCTTTGATAAAATGTCCCATCTTCATCTAATGTAAATCTAGCTGACTTGGCTCGTAAGGCCCTCGATTTCTTTGTGGTCCGATAGGAGTTTTCCATTCTTTAAATAGTCAATATACTTGTTCCTCTAGTCCCATGTTAAACTTGTTGAATTTATCTAAGCATGACCCTCTTCAACCACAGACCTTGATAAATGGACGACACTCCCCAAGACAATGCCATCCTCTTCGACCAAGGATCCTAGATTAGCAAGCGCATCGCCTAACTATTTTTCTATCGAGGAACATGATCCAGAGTCCACTCCTTGAAGTAGTGCAAAGTTTCCTGTAGTTTCTCCAAGTACTATTGCATTCTATCCTCTCGAACCTTGAAGCATTTGTTCACTTGGTTTACCACCAATAGAGAATCACACTTGGCCTCGATGATTTCTGCTCCAAAGCTTTTAGCTAGCTTGATACTTGCAGTCATAGCCTCATAGTCGGCCTCATTGCTATTTAATCTTGGAGTTTTGATAGATCACATAATGGTATCACCCGTGAATGGCTTCAAGACAATACCAAGACCGGACCCCTTTACATTCGAGGCACCTTCTTTGAAAGGGTTCATACCCCCGATGTTGTACCCGAGCTTAGAAAAAGTTCTTTCTCCACTTTTGGGTACGAGGGTCGGCGTAAAATTGGCCATGAAGTTAGCTAGGATTTGAGACTTGATGGCCGTTCAGGGTTGATATTCTATATCGTGCCCGCTAAGTGTGATAGCCCATTTGGCCAATCGGCCCGATAGCTCGGGCTTATACAAAACATTTCAAAGGGGTTACGTGGTGAAAACACATATAAGATGACATTGAAAATATGTCTTTATCTTTCTAGATGCGCTTATCAATGAAAGTGCTAATTTTTCTAAGTGAGGGTGTCTAGATTCAGCATCTCCTAGAGTTCGGCTTACGTAATAAAAAGGAAATTGTGTATCTTGCTCTTCTCAAACTAGTACCTTGCTTACCGCTATCTCGGAAAATGCCAAGTACAGGTAAAGTTTTTCATCTGCCTTCGAGGTATGAAGAAAATGTGGGTTCGACAGGTATTGGTTTAATTATTCTAAGGCTTCCTGACATTCC
This sequence comes from Nicotiana benthamiana, assembly GCA_034376525.1. Taxonomy (NCBI): domain Eukaryota; kingdom Viridiplantae; phylum Streptophyta; class Magnoliopsida; order Solanales; family Solanaceae; genus Nicotiana; species Nicotiana benthamiana. The sequence goes on from CM067331.1 coordinate 49,713,437, forward strand.
GGTTTCCACGCCAAATCCTCTCTCTTTTTGAGCAAGGAAAAGAACCGGTGACTTCAATCTGACGACCTCAAAATAAATCAACCCAAAGAAGCTATTTTCCCTGTTAGCCTTTGCACGACCTTAACACTATCCACGAGATATCCTCGATAGCCATGATCTTATTAGGGTTGATTTCGATGCCTCGATTTGAGACCATGAAAATGAGGAACTTACCCAAGCCAACTTCGAAGGAATATTTCTCCGGGTTAAACTTCATCTTGTATTTCCTCAAAATTGTAAATATTTTCGGCAAATGAACTAAATGGTCCTCTGCGCACAGAGACTTATCCAACATATCATCAATGTGGACTTCTATTGTTTTACCTATTTGTTCTTTCAACATTTTGTAAACTAGGCATTGGTATGTAGCTCCAGCATTCTTTAGACCGAAGGGCATAACGTTGTAGCAATAAGTTCCAAATTTAGTAATAAACTAAGTATTTTTCTGGTCCTCTAGGTTCATCTGAATCTGATTGTACCCAGAGTAGGCATCAAGAAAAGCTAGGATCTCGTGGTCAATTGTGGCATCGATCATACAATCGATGTTTGGCAAGGGGAAAGAATCTTTTAGACATGCATTTTTCAAGTCATTATAATCTACGCACATTCTAAGTTTGTTTCCTTTTTTAGGAACTACAACTATGTTGGCTAACCACTCGGGGTACTTTACCTCCAGAATAGATCTTATTTTAAGAAGTTTGGTTACCTCATCTTTTATGAAAGCATGCTTTACCTCGTACTGATGTCTCCTTTTTTTCTTCACTGGTTTGAACCAGGGGTCGGTGCTTAGCCGATGCGTGGTGATTTTCGATAAAATCCCTGTCACGTCTAAATGGGACTAAGAAAAGCAATCCATATTATCAATAAGAAAGTGAATGAGTTTTTTCCTGAGTTCGAGGGTCAATCTTGTTCCCAGGTATACCTTTTTCTCGGGCATGTATTGGATTAAAATAACCTGCTCCAGCTCTTGTATAGTTGATTTTTTTGCATCGAATTCATCGGGTACGACGAAGGTTCGAGGAGTAAGGAAATCATCATCTTCGTCTTCAATTACCTCTTGTTCCGACTCCATCAAGGCTAGAAGCGGTGGTTGCTATTTGGCCACCTTCTTACCTTTGGTGCTCGATTTCTCCGAGGTCAAATCCTCAGGTATCGGTACCACTTCCTCGATTGCAAACATCTCTTTTGCAGCATGTTGCTCTCCGTAGACTATTTTCACTCCTTCCTCTGTTGGGATTTTCATCATCTGGTGAAGAGTTGAAGGCACCACCCTAATGTTGTGTATCCATGGTCTCCCGACGAGTGCGTTATATCACATATCACCTTTTATGACATGGAATTTGGTGTCTTGTATGGTCCCGAGTATGTTTACTGGCAAGATAATCTCTCCCTTTGTTGTTTCGCTTTCCATGTTGAAGCCATTTAGGACCCATGATGCAGGCACAATATGATTTTGTAGGCCGAGTTGTTCCGCGGCCCTTGATCTGATTATGTTCGCTGAGCTACCTTGATCCACTAAAATACATTTAGATTGAATTATATTTAAAAGGATAAAGATTTCCATGGCGTCCTTGTGAGGCTGAGATATGCCCTTTGCTTCCTCATCACAGATCGATAAGGCATCCACAGACATATAGCTCCGAGTCTGATTTTCTCTTATGATCGACACCTTGGGCCACTTGAACACAAGTCTTTGTTGGATGTCGGCGCCGCCAACGATCATGTGAATTACATGTTGTGGTTCTTCTTGCTCATTTTTACTTGAATCTCTCTCCTTGAAGTGATTCTTAGCCCGGTCACTTAGGAATTCTTGAAGGTGGACCTCATTGAACCCCGAGCCAGTACGTTTTCCCTTAGTTGCCTGCAGTCTTCTATTCTATGACCATGCGTGCCATGACATTTGCACATGAAGTTTGGGTTTCTTTGAGAAGGATTGGTCCGTATAGACCTAGGCCACTTGGTGTCTTTGATTCTCCCAATAGCTGATACAATCCTCGATGCATCTATGATAAAGTTGTACTCTAATAATCGAGGAGCCTCGGTGGGGTCGGTATGCTTATCGAACCCGCTATTACTCATGAGTCCCCTAGTACTTTGGCCTCGATCGTTCCTTCGATCATTCTGAGGAGCGTTATGACCTAGAGAGTTGTTTCTCCGATCAACGTACGATTTGTATCGTTCTATGTTGAATCTCGATTCCTGATATGTGTCCCTCGGTGGCTTAGCTGCGAATTTGTTAGGAGGAACCGAATCCGAGGGAGGTCCCAACTGGTCATCCCCAGCCCTGATTTTTTACTGGTAACAATTGTGTACATCTGACCATGTCATAGATATGATATTCAATAAAGTTCTATTTTAACTGTCGAGATGCAATCGAGATCCTTTCATTCAAAACCTGCATAAAATCTTGTACTGCCTATCATCAGAGACTGATGGTAACTCCATTCTTTCCATCTGAAACCTGGACACGAACTCCCTTAGCATCTCTCCATTCCTTTGTTTTATTTTGAAGACGTCCGATTTTCTCATTTCTACTTTTATGGCCCCGGCGTGTGCTTTTACGAAGTCGTCTGCTAACATAGCAAATGAATCAATAGAGTTAGGAGCTAAGTTGTGATATCAAATCATAGCTCCTTTTGATAGTGTTTCCCCAAACGTTTTCAAAGCTGACTCAATTTCATCATCATTCAAGTTATTTCCTATGATCTCACAAGTGTATTACATAATATGCTCGTTAGGGTCGGTTGTCTCGTTAGTATATAAGGAATGTAAAACTTCTTAGGAATGGGCATCGAAGCCGCACTCGAGGGGGGAAGAGGGAGGGGGGGAGGGGGGAGAGGGGAGGGGGGAGGGGTTTTTGTATGAACTTTTTGGCATCTAAACTTTTCAAGACTGAAGGTTCCCCAGTATTTGGTCAACACAGGAGTTATAAGTTTCCACCTTTTTGTCATTGTCTTCAATTTTCTTTTCCTTAGACTCGATCCTCTTAGTGAGCTCTTCGAGCATTCTCATAATTTTGGATTCACTCCCCAAACCGCTTTGATCTGGCCTTTCTAACGCCAGTTTTGTACGTCGAGAGTTTGCTGGTTCGGAGTCTTATTCATACTCTGGAGTTAAGCGATGGTGGCTTACTTAGCTTGCGACATCTCAAATATCACTTGGAGGTTAATTCCTACATCATCCATTGTCATGACCCCTTTTCTCACGAAGACGAGCTTAGACATGTGACAACCCTTTTAAATGAGAGGTATTAAAAGAGAAGAGTCGTCACCTAACGATTTTAAAGGTGCATTGGGGCACCTATTTGCAGATAACTATGTTTAACCAGGTTGCTCCATCAAAGATCGGGTAAGGGCTCAAATTACTTCAAGGGAAAGGTGTTAGGAACCTCTCGAGGTCCATAATGGTAGGTAGCCAAAATTAACTTATGTGAATTATTCTAATGAAGAAAGCGAAGGAATCATTTAATAGGGATGGGGGTCCTAACTTTTTTAGCCTAAAGGGTCACCCCGTGCAACATAAATAATATTTCGTAACTTCATCGAGATGGGGTGTTACTCATATTATTAAGTGGGCGTAGACTATCATCTTGTGCTACCCGATTACTATATTAAAGTTTTTTACCTAAGGGTGCTCTAATTCAATTCTAATTTGTGTCATGCGCGTGCACTACCCGTCCTATACTTATGGTCCAAGAGGTTTTGGACCTCTATTTAGATGGTTCTAGACTTTATTTAGGCTTCTCAAAAATGCAAAAAAAAAAAAAGGCAACAAGCAAAACATGTAGGACTTCACATAACACAGTTAAACGCCCAAGTTATCCTCCACACATAAACAAACAAATGCATGCAAGCAGTTTAAGCAGTACATAGTTTCAGAATTGAGACTTAGAGTCCTATATTCGTGGATTCTAGGTGATTCTGAATTTGAATATCGTATATGCGGTGCTGCTGTTCTAAATTAACTGATTTACAGATTATAAATATTATAAAACCAATAGACATAATTTCTAAGTTGTTTGTGCAATGGGCTATGAAAGTTATTAAAAACTTGAAATTATCAACGTTTGATTCTATAGGCATGCTTTCTAAGAGAATAACAATATTCTATAGGCACGATTTCTAATGGTTGGTACTTGAATTTGCTTTTATCATACTTATTCTTATAGACATGCTATCCATGTGGCAATATGACGAAACAATAGAAGCAACCGGTTAATTAATTAATTAATACCTTCAATCATGGTATTTAGAGGAATATTACAAAAGTATGTATTATTACAATCTTATAGGCATGCTATCTAATATCAAACAAAAGTAGACATGAGAGTTGGTAAAATATTTTGTCAAACAATCATGCTTTTAAATAATATACAGTATTAGACAAGTTAAGTGAAATGTGTGATTTCCTATATACATGGTTTCTAGGTTAATAAAGCATATGTTATAAATCCTATTGGCATGCTGTCTAAATGCATAGTAATAACACAAAAATCAAGTATATTAACGGGTAGAGTGTTTGAGTTAGCGAGTATTGGTCAAATGAGGATCGTAATTGAATAGAAAATAGGGCCAGATTTTAAATATCCAATTTTAATTAAATAATTTATAAAAATAATAAATGAGTACCAAAAAATATCTTTGTGCATTAAAATAATTTTAAATAGTTATTTGATATTTCAAGAATATAAAAAGGCATTTTATGCATAAATAATATAATTATACATTAGTAAGGGCTATTATTGCAAAGATGTGATATTTAGTTTGAAAAATGTAAATATAATTAAAAAATGCACAAAAATATTTAAACACTATATTGGCATAAATAATGAATCTAGATGGCTAAGTCATTACAAAAATAGTAGGAAGGATAATTATTGGATATTTATATAATAAAAGATGATCAATACACTGATTTGGAGCCTTTTAAAAACTATAGAAAAATTATAAAAATTACATATGTGTGCTTATAACTGCATATATACTATTTTTGAAGTATATATACCTATTAAAAATATGTGAAAAAATTGAGTATCAACACCGGTTCCTTGCATTCTTTGGCCACCGGACCAGGCTTCCCTGTGTATATTCTTTTCGTGGTCTGTGCCTAAATCCGCGTTAAGAGCAATGTGTGAACTAACATCAATTGGTTCCACATTTGGCACTTCCCCTGGGTTTATCGGTGGTACTCCACCTCCTGCATTATTGTTTTCTCCAAGACCTGCATTGTCATGAACATGTGCGTTTTGTGTGCTAGACATGTTTCAACCTGAGAATTAAAAAATCTTGACAAGAAGAAGAATAAAAACAATGTGTGTAATGAGAATTAGTAAATAAATAATTACTATTATCTTTAGTTCCAAGGTGCGCGCCAAACTATTTACCTCGAAAATACGAGTAACAATTAAATTTGATTGGTGATTTTAAAGATATGTGATTTAGTTCAATACCAATTAGTAATCGAGAAATATGAAGTAGAAATGAAAGAAATAAGTTAATCAAACCAATGTTACTCAACAGTAGCGACATCGAGCTTAGTGACCTCGAAGTGAATTTAGAACAATAAGAATAATTAAGCAAGAAAAGTAAAGTATAGAGCAAACAGAACTATGGACAATTTTGATGAACAATAGATGAAAAAGTAGAGAATATATTCTTTGCTCAATGATTTGATGATGTTACAAATAATTGGGGTCCCCTTTATATAATAGGGGAACCCTAAATAAGAAATACTTCTATTTACAGTAAGGAATATTCTTGGTACAGATGTATAACCGCCTAGTACGAAATCGTACAATCCTAATCAAAGATTTGTACCATGATCTAAGGGATGTGACAGGAATCTAGCTTATTCTGTTATAAATTTATTACAATACTATTCCGGGGTCGAGCATACTCAACCCCGGTATGTATCACTCTCCTTTTGAGCTCGGCCTTAGTTCTTCGAGCTCGAGCTTGACCTTGCCTGAACTCGGGCTCAAAATAAACTTCTGAACCTATAAATCGAAGGCATACAATTTCGACCGTATACATACATATCATGTCATATTTGCAAAATGTCCTATTTTTAAGATTATAATATCATAGATATAGAGGTTTATACGTAGAGATTTAAACTGCAAAAGAATATCTTTAACTCTAAAGTTAAAATCTTGATAATTGACGTAACCACCTAGTACTTTAATTTGTTACGCCAAGAATCCACCTTCAGCAGATCATCCACTTTCTGACTTTTGGCTGCCCATTTTTAGGACGATCCGTGCGTTTTGCCTTCTTTTCTTCCTCTTCCTTTACTCCTCCTCTTTTTTCTTTTACAAATCAGTAGTCGATTTATGGAACCAAGCAGCCCAACCAATTTTGTGCATAAGCCAAACTTTACTAGGAACCTTAATTTTTATTTTTTTTAATTTTACTTGAAGTCTATTTTTCAAAAAAAAATTAAAAGCAAAATTATTAATATTTTCTTATAATTAATTTGTCTTAATAAGTTTTTTTTCTATTGATAGTATAGCTAATTAATTTAACTTCTCTTAAGACAATATTGATCTTAATGTAAGATTTTAGTACTTTTAATTTTGAAAAATTTCTTTTCGCCGAAACAATAGTAACATGAGTTATTAATATTATTTTATATGCAATATAGGTATCTAGAAAAGAATTAATTTTTTTATTTAATTGAGTATATCAATTAAACTGTTATATTCTAATTGTACAATTTTTCTTAACTTTTTAAATTCAGAAAATAAATCTAAATTATCAATATCATATTGAGTATTATGCTTTAATGAACATTCAAGATTATGGCAATTTTTTTCGAGTTTTCATCATCTAGTGATCTAAGTATTTTATGTTAAGAGATAACCAAAAATATTTTGATATGCTTCAAGTTATTCAAAATTTATTTTCAAATGAAAAATAGTCTTGTCTATTATGTTTAAAGAGTAATCAACTCTAAATGACACTTCGAGAGATTTTGAGATTTCATTATCAATATTCTCATCAAATTATTTATTGCTATATATCACACGTTTTTTACGAAATTCAAATTCAATATTCATTTTAAGTGCATTTTTCTTGGCAGAAATCATAGATGTTGCAAATCTCGCTTCTCTATATTTGTTAAAGGAATAAATCAAACTCTTTTCACATAAATTTTTTCAAAACTAAAATATAACCTATTAAGTGTAACAAAAAATAAGCCCTTACAAATGTGAGAACTAAAGCAGTTGTTTTACCTGCTTTAGGGAAGGGCCACAGCTGATAGAAACTCATATAACTATCTTTTATTTTACCCATCCTCGTATTATGCCAAAACTTTAATTATTTTTTCCTTAAATGGACAAATAAAATGAGGGAATAAAAAAGAGAAGAGAATTGAGCTCAAATACACAAAGAAAAAGCTTAGCTGTTTCCCAACTATATATGTCAACTAACCCCTGACTGATTAAAGTGAGAAGCTTAAGGTAGTCATTACCTGCACAACTAGTCGTTGATGATATTACGATAGTCGGTTCAAAATAAAGTGAGAAACTCTGGAAAGTTACTTAAAGTTTATAATATTGTCGATAGTCGTTTCAACTAAAACAAAAGGGAATTTAAAAATTAAAACAGCTAATCAAATTAATTTCATTTACCGTTTACCTTTGGAGAGCTGACTTCCAGTTTCTGTTAATCAAATTTCTAATATAAGGAGTTCGTTTGCTCGAAAAGGTATAAGAATTAAAATAACAAGGATACAAATGGCATGCGAATAAATAATTAGATATGGTTAATAGAACGAATAATACGGTTCATTATTGGATGCTGAAACTCAACCATATACAATACATTTAATTTGGAGAAAATGATCTGCTAAGCACATTCTTTCATTTGGATTTGACTTTATGACCTTTTCTTATTAATCTGTCATCACGTATTTCTTAAGATGATCGACTTATTCAACACTGCCTTCTAAAATAATTAATTCTCAATTCTGGATAAGAATCAAAGTATTGATCTTATTTCTTGATACTGAAAATAATTTTCATAATGTTAAGGTTACTTTGTTGTGTTAAAATAAAAACTAACGTTGAAGCACAAACCATTGGTCTAAAGAAAAAGTAAATCACTGGCCGTGTAAATTAATATATTCTTTTAGCATGATTAAAACCAGTTGAATAACGTCACAGATATAATTCACAATCCATTAATAACACCCAATATTTGCTTCTTCTTCCGTCTCACCAATTATATTTTTAACCTAGCTCTGATGCGCTGTTCCTATCTGTGAACTCTGTACTTCTAAGTTTGAGATAGTTTCGATAATCTTTTAGTATATAAAAGTATACTTATAAAAATGGATAGGAAATTAAATAGTTATGGACCAGTGCATGGTGAAATATGCACAATGTGATCATGATCTATTGCATCATAGTTTTCCACATTAAATTTTACATTTGAATACTATGAGAAGTGCATTAGCATATAGCAAAAGATAGGATCCAGCCTCACTCGTGAAAGGAATTTTATATATATATACACTCGCATAATAAAGCGATACGTGAAGCCGAAGGCAGATGAAAAGCAAGTCAAATAGTAATTAAGTCTGTGGGCGGCAATTTCAGTTGTTCCCGAAGGAAATATTGTTCATAAAGATAAAATAAATACCTATCACTCGATAACATTTAATGAAGAATATTCTATAGCTTTAAGTATGTATATAATATTCATAGCCAGTGTTATACATTCTTTAATGGCCCCGTAGTTGTCATTTAAGAGGGGCTTGATACTAGGACTTGATTCCCTAGGAACAACTGTAAATAGTGAGTTCATCGGCCATTGTAAGTGGACACGAATTTTCTAACAAACAAATGCTCTATAATTTTCAAAGCTTAATAACACTTTATTCCGTTGCTTATTAGTATCGTTATTATTGCCTTCAGAAGCTCTGCTCCCAGAATCAAGATCTTTGTTGTCTTATCCCGATTTCAACACTAAGTCTTATATTCTTATTTAATTTATTGTTCGGATCAAATCGATTTGCTTGTCTATAAATTCGACAATATTGTTTTACGAGCAAATATTTTGGTGCCCACTAAGGGGCTTAGATAACAGTGTAATTGAGTTGATCCTTGCATCTGTTATTAACCTATTTGATTCTTTATTCTTAGCAATGACCATTAGCACGAAGAATGGATCAGTGATAACCACAACGAGGGGGATGAGGCCACGCCGGTCTATGACAGGAAATATCCATGACATGTTCGAGAGGCAACTCCTGATGATGCTAAAGATGAGAACATTGCTACAACACAATATACTACAACATTCAAGGAAACAAACTAAAATACATCTAGATATATAGACGAAGAGTCAAGGCATGCGAATGCTGCACAGATACTCGATAGTTTCCTAAAGTTTGAAACCTTGACAACGACTGCCACTGGGACCAAAAGTGTCTGGATCTGCATGCAAGGGGCAGGGAGTAACGTGAATACACCAACTCAGTAAGCAACAAGTCCAAAACTATGGACTTGCAAGTAGTGACGAACTCAACCTCAACACATATAATAGAAACAACGTATAAAAACGTATGTATGCTTTCAGTTAAATAGACAGCTCAAAGTAATAAGGTAAATATAGATCCGAAAAGTTTAACATATTTAACTCAACTACTTCTACATGCCAATGCACTGACTATGTGAAATAGATAATGCACTCTCACTCTCAAGTGCTCAATCACTCGGTACTAAGTATGACCATTCAGTCTAGGGAAATCCATCTCATAACATATACAACATTGACGATGACTCACTTAGTACCGAGGAAAAGTGAAATCCAACCCTAAGGAGAAATCCATCACCTGGTATATATATAAACACTCAACCACTCGGCACCATATATGGCTATCCGGCCTAGGGAAATCCATCCTGGAACATCTCATCACTGACTATAAGTCACTCGATATCGAGAAAAAGGTAATCCAACCCTGTGGAGAAATCCATCTTCACATATCAATACTTCGGAAAAATCCATGTCCAGGGAAATCCATCCCTCAATAATATCATCCTTGCCCAAGTGCTACCATAATCAATATAACTATTGAGGCATGCAGGTCGATCCTATAACTATAACTCATAATCACGCTCTCGGCTTTATACAGTCATCAATCTCCAGTCTTACCCACGAGCTCCTATGTTATGGAAACTTGCCCGGAATAATGATATGATATGCGAATAATAACAACTGAGAGTGAAATATAATATAAAATTCATGAATGTGATGTCGTGCCATATTCTGTGAGTGTTAATGCACGAAGGGTGATGTCATGCCACGTTATGAGAGTGTTAATTCATGAAGGGTGATGTCGTGACGTTTCTATTATTTCTTATAATAAGGACGAGAGTAAAAGCACGAAGGGTGATATCGTGTACATATTTGCCATGTTATTACTTCTGTTGGTGCAAAGTATAATATTTACTACGTTTCTTTAATGTACTATTTTCAAGACTTGATATTTCCCTTCAACATGTTATCCCCCTTCCTATTATTATCTGTTAAATTCCCATTTATTGTTATTTTCTCGCATACAATTTAACTGCATAGATTCATGTTATTATCGTGTCCTATCCTCGTCACTACTTCGCCGAGGTTAGGCTCGGCATTTACCAGTACATGAGATCACTTGTGCTGATACTGCACTCTACACTTTCTGTGCAGATCCTGATACTGGATTGCATTTATCATAATTGGGTTGCTATCCCACAAGAGACCCAAGGTAGATCTGCCGGCATTCGCAGACCCTGGAGTCCCCTTCTATTTATCCAAGTTTTCATTTTTTCTTTTATTTTGAGAATAAATGTATTTCCTTTAAATTGGTACTTGTAGTTACTCTTAGAAGTTCGTGGATTGTGACACCAGATCTTTGGCTAGTCGTGTTCTAGTGTTTGAATTATTATAAACTTCCGCGGTTCCTACTTTGTTTTGGTTTAAATTATTATTATTTACCGTTTTAAATAATGATTAACTTGTTTTATCTTTATCCGTTGGCTTGTGTAGCATTATAAAAGTTAGGCGCCATCACGATCCCAGATGTCGGAAATCCGAGTCGTGACACTCAGTCATCACTCTCTAGTCTCACATACGGGCTCATATGTCATGGAAAGTAGCCCGGAACAATGATATGCTATACCAATGATAACAACTGAGACTGAGACATGATACGAAATGCATGAATATTATTGAGTACAAAATAACAGTGAAATCAGTGAAGTGACAGAAAAAGACGACCATTAGGGGTCCCAACAGTACCGGCATGAAGCCCGAACATGGTATCTAGCATGTTTACAGCTCAATTACTTAATCGCATAATGAAACTTGGATAACAAAAAGAAAGAGTCATTAAATGGTGCCATGGAATGAACCATGTCATGATTATCACGGTGCACGCCTATACGGCCGTCACTTGGAATGTGCATCACCACAATTCTAACCTCAAAACACGTAGTTCGTGATTTTGAACCCTCAGAACCAAGTTTGAAAGCGTTATTTGTCTCAATCGAGAAAAAATCCTACTCTGCAATGTTGTTGCCTCTCAACTCGGCCTGCGAACGTCCCTAATCTATCCACAAGTAATATAATATGATTAATACATGCCAAAGGAACCAATTCCGTAAGAAAACTACTAAATTGGGCTCAAATCCAGGAATTGACCCAAACCCAGCCCCTGGGTCCATGTATCGAAATCCGACAATAATCACACAACTAGAAAGCCCATTTACTCACGAGTCTACCTGTACCAATTTCGTCAAAATCTGACACCAAATGGCCACTAAAATCCCCAAAATTATCTCTCCAATTCCCAATACTCAAACCACCCAAATTACACCTCAAAAACACACCGACTAGGTGTAAATATCAGTGGGGAAACATAGTAATTGAATAAAAATGATAACTAGGAACATCCTCAGCAATCACCTTCTAAAACCTCTCAAAAATCTCCACAATCTCAAAAATCTCAGAAATCTCAAAAATCCTGGAACCTTTGTTTTGGAACCTTTATATACTGCCCAGATGTCCTTCTTCGCAAATATGGTAGTACCCTCGTCTTCGCGAATGCGGACTGCCTCAAAATGGAAATTCCTTCTACACGAACACGATCCACCACTCACGAACGCATATCATATCCATCTCAACAAATCGCGAATGCGACGCATCCCTCACAAACACGTAGACCAACAACCTGAGGCCACTAGTTGCTTCCATTTCTCTTCGCGAACGCGACCCCTCTTACGGGTTTGTGATGCACACTCATACGAAACCTTCACATTCGTTTCCTCCTCTTCGCGAACATAAATAAAAAAAATTCCTCAGTTCATATTAGCCCTTCGCGAACACGACTACCCTCTCGCGAATGCGAAGAAGAAAAACTCTACAACAAAATACGAGAAAATCTGAAAATTTCTAAAGCCAAACAATGATCTGTTGACCATCCGAAACTCACCCGAGGCCCTTAGAACCTCAACCAAATATACCAACACATCCCATAACATCATTCAAACTTATTTGAACCTTCGAATCACTCAAAACAATATCAAAATATCAAATTACTCCCGGATTCAAGCCTAAGTCCAAATGACGCCGAAACCTATCAAATCACATCCGAATGTCCCCAAATTTTCACACAAGTCAGAAATGACACCATGAACCTACTCCAACTAACCCTGATATCAAAATTTTCACTGCCGTCCAGAATCGCCATAATTCTAAATTTTCCAATTGAAGCCTAATTCTACCACGAACCTCCAAATCACATTCCTTACATGCTCCTGAGTACAAAATCACCTAATGGAACCAACAAACTCATAAAAATTCAAATCTAAAATCGTTTACACATAAATCAATGTCTGGTCAACTTTCCCAACTTAAGCATTCACATAAAGGACTAAGAGTCTCAAATCACTCCAAAACTACTCCGGACACCAACCAACTAACCTGATAAGACATAATACAGTTGAAGAACACAAATGAAGAAAAAATAGGGAATGCGGCTGTAACTCTCGAAATGACCGGCCAGGTCGTTACATCCCCCCTCTTAAACAAACATTCATCCTCGAACGGGTCTAGAAATATACTTGGAGCCTCAAATAGGTGTGGATATCTGCTCCATATCTCCTGCTTAGCCTCCCAAGTAACCTTATCCATGGGCTGACCTCTCCACTACACTTTCACTGAAGCTATATCCTTTGATCTCAACTTTCAGACATGCTGCTCCTAAATAGCCACTGGCTCCACACCATGAGTCAAATCACCATCTAACTGAACTGTGCTGAAATCCAACAAATTAGGTGGATCTCCAATATACTTACGAAGCATAGAAACATGGAGTACTTTATAGACACTTGATAAGCTGGGTGGCAAAAAAAGCTCATAAGCCACCTGAAATGGCCCTATGAACCGAGGGATCAACTTTCCTTTCTATCCAAACCTCATAACAGCCTTTACGGGTGAAAAAATCAGCAAAACCTTTCTCCCCAACCACGTAAGCCACATCATGGACCTTTATGTCAGCATAACTCTTTTGCCTTGACTGTGCTATGTGAAACCGCTCCTGAATCACTTTCACCTTGTCCAAAGCATCTTGAACCAAGTCGGTACCCAAAAGCCTAGCCTCACTCGGCTTAGACCAACCCATTGGAGATCTACATCGCCTCCCACATAAAGCCTCATATGGAGCCATCTGAATACTCGATTGATAATTGTTGTTGTAAGCAAACTCCACGAGTGGTAGAAACCGGTCCCATGAACCACCAAAATCAATAACACATGCGCGTAACATGTCTTCCAATATCTGAATAGTGCACTCAGACTGCTCATCCGTCTGATAGTGAAATGATGTGCTCAACTCAACCTGAGTGCCCAACTCTCGCTGCAAAACCATCCAAAACTGCAATGTAAACTGCATGCCTCCGTCTGAAAAGATAGAAAGTAGCACCCATGAAGGCGAACAATCTTTCTGGTGTAATCTCAACCAACCACTCTTAAGAATAGGCAGTATACGCAGGAATTAAGTGTGCCGACTTAGTCAGCCGATCAACAATCACCATAATAGCATTAAATTTCCTCGAAGTCTGTAGGAGCCTAACTACGAAATCCATGTCCGATCCCAATCCCACTATGGAGTCTCTATCTGCTAAAATACGCAACCCGGTCTCTGATGCTCTTATTTCACCTGCTAATAGTTAAGACACTGAGCTACAAACCTAACTTTATCTTTCTTCATCCTCCTCCACCAGTAGTGTTGTCTCAAATCTCGGTTCATCTTCGCTGCACCCTGATGGATGGAATACCATGAGTTGTGGGCCTCCTCTAGAATCAACTCCCGAAGCCCATCTACATTGGGTACACATATTTGGCCATGCATCCTCAATACCCCGTCATCACCAATAGTCATATCTCTGGCATCACCGTGCTAAACCTTATCCTTGAGGACAAGCAAATGGGCATCATTATATTGGCGCTCTCTAATGCAATCAAACAAGGAAGACCGAGAAACTGTGCAAGCTAGGACCCGCCTAGGCTCCGAAATATACAATCTCACAAGCCGATTGGCCAAAGCCTGAACATCAAATGCAAGAGGTATCTCCCTAATAGGCAAGAATGCAAGACTACCCATACGCACCGCTTTCCTATTCAAGGCATCGTCCACCACATTGGCCTTTTCCGGATGGTACAAAATGGTAATATCATACAATCCTTCTATTTGAAAAAGTGCTGGAGGCTACAATAATCAGTAAACATCTCACAAGACATACTATACAGATGGTGCCTCTAAATCGTCAACGCATGAACAATGGCAGCCAACTCCAAATCATGAACAGGGTAGTTCTTCTCATGGGGATTCAACTGATGCGATGCATACGTAATCACTCTACCATCCTGCATCAAAACACAAAAGATATCAACCCGAGAAGCATTCCAACATATGAAATGTGAACCAAAATTTGATGGTAGAACTAACACTGGGGTTATGGTCAAGGCAGTCATGAGCTTCTGAAAGATTGCCTCACACTCATCCGACCACCTAAAAGGAACCTTCTTTTGGGTCAATTTGGTCAAGGGTGATGCAATAGACGAGAAACCCTGAACAAATAGGTGGTAGTAACTCGCCAATCCAAGAAAGCCATGAATCTATGTGGTAGAGGACGTTCTAGGCCAATTTTGGACTACCTCTATCTTTTTTGGATCGACCTGAATACCCTCACTGGACACCATATGCCCCAATAATGCCTCTTAATTGAGTCAAAACTCACACTTGAGAACTTAGCATAAAGCTTCTCCTCCTTAACCGCTACAACACAAACCACAAATGATGGGCGTGCTTCTCTTGGCTACGAGAGTATACCAGGATATCTATAAATACAATAACAAGGAGTCAAGATAATGCTGAACACACTATTCGTTAAATGCATGAAAGCTACTGGGGCATTGGCGAGCCCAAAAGACATTACAATGAACTCATAAGGACCATATCGGGTCCTGAAAGCTATCTTAAGAATGTCCGAGTCCTTAATCTTCAACTAGTGATACCCTAACCAGAGATCAAACTTGGAGAACGCCCTCGCTCCCTAAAGTTGGTCGAGTAGCATAATGCACGGAAAAGGATAGTTATTCTTGATTGTGACTTTGTCCAACTGCCTATAATTAATGCACATTCTCATAGTGTCATCCTTATTCTTCACAAATAGAATAGGTTCTCCCCAAGATGGAATACTAGGCCTATTAAACCCCTTCTCAATGAGCCCCTGAAGCTGCTCTTTCAACTCCTTCAACTCAGCCAATTCCATACGGTACGGTGTAATAAATCTGAGTTCCCGGTAAAAAATCAAAACCAAAGTCAATATCCCTATTCAGCAGCATGCCTGGTAGGTCTACAGGAAATACATCAGAAATATCACGCATCACCGAGACAAAATCAGTAGTAAGGATCTCTTCACTAACATCTCTCATAAAAGCCAAACAGGATAAATAAACCTTTCCAACCAACAACTGGGCCTTCAATTATGAAATCACCCTACAGGGGAAATAATATAAACAACCTCGCCACTCAATCTAAGGCAACCCCGACATTTCCAAAGTTATAATCTTAGCGTGGAAATCTAAAATAGCATGATTGGGAGATAGCCAATCCATACCTAATATCACATCAAAATCAACCATACTAAGTAGTAGAAGATCCACTCTAGTAGTTAATCCCCCAATGGTCACTACACACAATATATACACACAGTCCACAACAATAGTATCACCCGCCAGAATCGATACATGAACAGATGAAACTAAAGACTCATGGGGCATAACCAGATAATAAGGAAAATATGATGATACATATGAATAGGTGGAACCAGGGTCAAATAATATAGAGGCATCTCGGTAGCCTACTAAGACAATACTTGTCAACAGAGTATCTGAAGCAATGGCATTTGGTCTGGCAAAAAGAGTACAGAAACAGGCCTGACCTCCACCAGATCGGCCGCCCCCTCTAGGGCAACCCCTAACTGACAGACCTCTACCCCGAGCTAGCTGGGCGGGTGGTGAAGTAATTGGTGCTGATTGCGGGGTTGCGGCATATACTTATCAAGGAAGAGAATGGAGAACTGCCGCCATGTAAGGGGCGTTACACCAACTGGACTACACCTATTATAATCCTCTCACTAAGTGAAGGCAGATCCGGAGAATTGAAAAGTAGTGAGCGAGACCCCACTACTCTCCAAAATACATGTTGTATGGAGAATCCCTATAACACTTATCCAAGAAACCCTAGGAATACTCACCCTCTACACTACTAAAAGTCGGAGACTAAAGTATACCAAACCTTTCCAATATATGTTGCTCATCATCAGGTATGGCACGAACCACATAGTCTTGAGCAGCTGCAACCAGGTGGGCTGATGGTGACCCAAGTGTATGGAGTCCCTAAACAACCTGCTCGGGGTGTGCGGGAGTCTAAGTGCCTCCCCTAGCCTGGGAAGTGGCTGCTATAGTATAAATAGAGACCGCCTGAGCAAGACTGGTACAAATGGTCAGAATTTGAGTTAAGGTCTCCTAATGAAATGGAATCATGTAGGGCACAGCTGGTGCATGAGCTAGTCCCGCTGGTGCATCCACAACCGGGACCTGATCCTTTACTAGAGCAACTCATGGATCTGTAGGTACTGCCATAGATGTTGTGCGGGCTACACCCCTTCCCCTACCACGGCCTCTATCGCAACCTCGGCCTCTACCGTAACCTCGGCCTCTGGCGACCACAACTAGTAATATTGGTGTCTGTCAATCCTGACCGGTAGCACGTGTCCTCACTATCGAGAGAGAATAAAATAACAGAAGTTTAGTTACCAGTATCGGTAGATTCGCATGATAAGAATTCAAATATGTGAAGTTTCCTAAGGGTTTTGCAGCCTCTGGAAGATAAGTACAGATGTCTTCGTACATATCCGCAAGCCTCTACTAAGCCCGCTCATGACTCATGAGATCTATGTAACCTACGCTTTGGTACCAACTTTTCACGATCCAAAACCCGACCTATCATGATGGCGCCTATTGTGGAACTAGGCCAGCCTCAACTGAACAACCAATACAACAACACTAAGTTTGAAATCATTTAACATAAGCTTTTAACATTTAATAAAATTGTTTGAACATGAGAAATTCCAAGATAAGATACAATCCAGCCCAGGTATCACTAAGTACTTGAGCATCTAAAGGAAAACATAGTCTATTACAATGTATAAGGAAAATAAAAAAAATACATCTAGAGCTAGAGATGGAGAATCAAGGCATGCGAATGCTGTGCAGATACCTCGATAATCTCCTAAAGCCTGAAGCCTCAATCAGCGACTGTTGCTGGGACCAAAAGTGCCTAGATACGCACACAAGGTGCAGGAGGTAACGTGAGTACACCAACTCAGTAAGTAACAAGTCCAAAGTATGGACTGATAGGTAGTCACAAACTCAACCTCAACAATATAATAGAAACAACGTACAGAAATGTAGTCATGCTTTTAGTTAAATAGACAGCTCAAAGTAATAAGGTAAATACAGATCTGAAAGGTTTAACCTATTTAACTCAACTGCCTCTACATGTCGATGCACCGATTGTGTGAAATACACAATGTATTTCCACTCTCAAGCGCTCAACCACTCGGTACTGGATATGGCTATTTGGTCCAAGGAGATCATTCCCGGAACATGTACAATACTGATGTGAGTCACTGAGTCACTCAATACCGAAGAAAAGGCAATCCAACCCTGAGGAGAATCCATCTCTAGGTATACATATAGACACTCAACCACTCAGTACCGTATATGGCCACCCGGCCTAGGGAGATCCATCCTGGGACATACTAATCACTGGCAATATGTCAATCGGTGCCGAGGAAAAAGGGTAATCCAACCCTGTAGAGAAATCCATCTCCTGATATTAGTTTGGAAAAATCCATCTCCAACGGAATACATCCCTCAATAATATCATCCGCGCCCACTGTGGGTGTGGAGACTCCGTAGGGGCTCCTACGGCCCAAAAGCTATCATAATTAATATAAATTTTGCGATGCGCAGCTCGATACCATAACTATCACTCATAATCAGTCTCTTGCCTCACTTAATCATCACTCTCCAGTCTCACCCATGAGCTACTATGTCATGGAAACTAGCCCGGAACAATTATATGTTATGCCAATAATAATAATTGAGACTAAGATATGATATGAAATGCATGACTGTGACTGGGTACAAAATAACAACAAAATAAGAGCAAGAAACGACCTCTAAGGGTCCTAACAATATCAGTATGACGCCCTAACATGGTATCTAGCATGTTTACAGCTCAATTACTATATCACATAATGGAAAATCGGATAACAACAAGAAAGAGTCATTAAACAGTGCCATGGCATAAACCAGGTCAATATTCTCACGGTACATGCATGTACGTGCGTCACTTGGCATGTGAGTCACCTCAATGCTAACCACATAATACGTAGTTTGGGGTTTTGAACCCTCAGAATCAAGTACGAAAGCATTACTTACCTCAATCGAGCAAAAATCCTACTCCGCAATGCCCTTGCCTCTCGACTGGGTCTCCGAATGTCCCGAATCTAGCCACAAGAAATACTATACGATCAATATATGCTAAAGTAACCAATTCCACAAGAAAACTACTAAATTGGGCTCAATCTTGAAATTGACCAAAACCTAGCCCTCGGGCCCACGTCCCAAAATTCGACAATAATCACACAACTAGAAAGCACATTCACTCACGAGTCTAATCACACCAATTTAGTTAAAATCCAACACTAAATGGTCATTCAGATCCCCAAAATCATCTCGCCAATTCCCAAGCCTCAAACCCCCAAATTACACCTCAAAAACACACCAACTAGTTGGGAAAAATCAACGGGGAAACATAATTATTGAATATAAATTTATCACTAGAAACTTACCTAAAGAATAACCTTGTAAATCCTCTCAAAACTGTCCAAAACCTAGCTAATAAATGTTAGAAATGTTAAATATCTCGGAACCCTCGTTTTTGAACATTTATATACTGCCCAGATGTCCTTCTTTGCGAACGCGGTAGTACCATCGCATTCGTGAAGTGCAACTGCGTCAGACCAAAAATTCCTTCTATGTGAATGCGATCCACAACTCATGAACTCGTACCTTATCCATCTCAATAAATCGTGAATGCGGCCAAAGACCTGAGGTCCCTACTTGCCTTTATTTCTCTTCGCGAACGTGACCCCTCATACGGTTTCACGCTGCACACTCGGACCAAACCTTCACGATCATTTCCTTCTCTTCGCGAACGCGAAGAACAGAACTCCTCATCTCACATTAGCCCTTTGATAACGCGACTTCCCTATCGTGAACACGAAAAAGAAAAACTCTGCAACAAATTACTAGAAAATCTGCTAATTTCTAAAGCCAAATAATGCTTTGTTAACCACCTGAAACTCACCCGAGGACATCGAGACCTCAACTAAACATACCAACATATCCCATAACATTATTCAAACTTAGTCGAACCTTCATATCACTCAAAACAACATCAAAATATCAAATTACTCCTTAATTCAAGCCTAAGAACTTCTTAAATTTCCAAATTCCACAAACGACTCTGAAACCTATCAAATCACGTCTGAATGACCTCAAATTAAGCACAAAAGTCACAAATGACACCACAAACCTACTCCAATTTCCGTAAATCCAATCCGACCCCAATATCAACATTTTTAATGCCGACCAAAATCGCCAAAATTACAACTTTCACCAATTTAAGTCTAACTCTACCACGGTCCTCCAAATCACATTCCAGACGTGCTCCTAAGTCCAAAATCACCTAACGAAGCTAACAAATCATCAAAATTCAAATTCTAGATCGTTTACACATAAGTCAATATCTGGTCAACTTTTCCAACTTAAGCTTTCACATAAGAGACTAAATGTCTCAATTCACTCCAAAACCACTCCGGAACCCGAACCAACTAACCCGGTAAGATATAATACAACTGAAGAACACAAATAAAGTAGAAAATAGAGAACAGAGCTGTAACTCTCAAAATGAGCGGTCGGGCCATTATAACCTCTCATGACAGGATCATGTCAAGACAGAGTTGAGGCAGACATTGTTGGGCACTTTCAAAAACTCGATTGGATGGGGTCCAGCTCCTCTTGGAGCTCCCGCAAACCAAATAATGCAGATGGTCGAAAAAACACCCTCGAGGGGTGAAATCGGCTTCGATGGGGCTAGGGGGAATGAAAGCGAATCCGTTACAGCAATGAGAATGATCCCTTTAAAATCTGACTCATACAGTTCATAAGGAAATAAATCCCCAATGGAACATATTCCTGGTGCACCGCCACTATTGGAATGACCAAATTCAATGAAATACACCCATTTTCCATTCAAACCAAGCACAACACTAAAGTTGATCCCGAAGAGGTTCAAGATGTCAGACACCGAAATATGATGGGACTTCGGATCCTTAGGAACACATTATTACCTATACAATGGAGGTAAAGGGAACGGCTTAGCTCCAAACTTGACTAAGTTTGTCTTACTGAAGAAATTCAGGGAGACCCTCACGACGCGAGCTCTAACATGGTATTCTCTTTTACCCGAGCACTCAATCGATTCATTAAAGATGCTCACGGATTCTTTTTCCAAGGCTCATGTCGGGGCCAAGAATGTACATGCCCGAAAGGCCGACATATTTAGGATTGCAAAAGAAGAGTCTAAATTGTTGCAGAACTTCGTGACCAAATTCCAGAAAGAGAGGATGCTACTACAAGTCGCACCAGACGAATGGGCAACTGAAGCATTTACTAAGAGGTTGACTATCAGAAGTTCCAATGCTTCCCAAAAATTGAAAGGAAGTCTGCTCGAGTTCTAGGTAACAGCAAGTGCAACTGTTCACAGCCGATACGAGTCCAATATAAGAATTGAGGAAGGTTACGTCAATTTCTCGGCATCAGCCACGGGTCGTGTCTGGGGAAGAATAAGGATGGTCTTCAAGAGGTCGATTTTAATCCTATAAAAGGGCCGAAGGATGCAGAAGAGGTTTTCAATCGGTGGATATATTCACTACCGATAGAATCATTATCGCAACCGGAATAATGGATCATTATAGGACAAGGAGATATCATGTTCTCGAGACTCTTCTTACCCCAAGCTATACGAATACAACTTCAACGCCAGTGGAACTAGTGTCGGCTATGAGGAATATTAAGGAATAATGGTTCCCCAAGCCAATGAGATTTGATCACAGTCAAATGGGTCCTAATTTATGGTGCGAGTACCATGGGACTAACGACCACCATATAGGGGGCTGCCAGTATTTGCACGAGGAGGTGGCGATGTTGCTTAAAAATGGACATCTCAGAGAATTCCTAAGTGATCAACTTAAAAATAACTACGGCCGCAATGGGAATAACGTGGAACCCTTAAAAGTAGGAGAAAATCCTCCTTGTATGACAATCAACATGGTGTTTATGGTCAATGAGATTAGTGGTGTTACATTTGAACTGTTGTGGACCCAAGGAGTTCAGCGAATATCATCCAATGAAGATTGTCGGAGCAAGTCAAACTGACTGGAAGAATCATTCCAGCCATAAATCTCATCATCGGGTTTAATTTGGCAATCGTAACAACCTGAAGGGAAATAGTGCTGCCCACGAATGCCGAGGGAGTAATGAAGACAACCCTTTTTGAAGTAGTAGATGCAGATATGGGTTACAATATCATTCTTGGAAGACCATGGTTGCACGAGATGAAGGTTGCATCATCAAAATACCATCAATTTCTAAATTTCTCAACTTCGAAAGAAATTTAACGGATAAAAGGAGATCAACTGGCAGTAAAGGAGATGAACGTGATCTCAATTTCCAGTAACAAAGAGATGGAGCATGCAACATAGAAATTATAGGAACCAATTCTTTCTCTCTAGCCGAACGAGGTCAACTAGGGGGAAGAGTCATCATCATCCTATAAGGTACTAATACATTTCTAGGTACCATAACAAACGGACACAAAAAAATACATAGCGGAAGAACTCGAGCAAATCGCCTTGTTTGAAAGAGGAAGTTCACCTTGGGAGCAGGACTAAACCCTGAGCTCAGTTCAAGGTTCATTGAGATTCTTATATTTAATGTTTTTCCCGACTGCACGCGGATATGACATGTATCCCGCCAGAAATGGCCATGCACAAACTAACCTTGGATCCTAACATTCCTCCGGTTAGGAAGAAAAACACCCTATTGCCAAGATCAGAAACAAATTCATCAAAGAAGAAGTAACTTGTTTTCTTGATATCAGTTCAATCTGAGAGGTAAATTATCATGACTGGCTACAAATATTGTAGTAATTCCAAAGAAGAATAAATTTCATATGTGCGTAGATTACAAGAATCAAATAAGGTGTACCCCAATGACTCGTTCCCATTGCCAAACATTGATTAAATAGTTGATGTGACGGCCGAGCACGAGTTAATCAGTTTACTTGATGCTTACTCTGGGTATTATCAAATCATGTTGAACCTGGAGGATCAAGAAAAATCTTTGTTCATAACAAACTTCATCACATATTGTTATAATATGATGCCTTTTGGGGTAAAGAATGCCAGAGCCAATTATCAGAGCCTCATAAACGACATGTTTGAAAAACGAATAGGGAAAACCATGGAAGTTTTCATAGATGATATGCCGGTTAACCCTTTGAATGCATGTGATCATCTTAAACGCTTGCAAGAAACATTTGACATACTAAGGAAGCACAACATGAAGCTTAACCTCGAGAAATGTGTATTCAGAGTCAGCTCTTGTAAGTTCTTGGGGTTCCTGGTATTGCAAAGGGGGATCGAAGTCAATCTCGATTAAATTAGAGAAATCGAAGACATCCCTGGTCATCTATCAAATGTGAACGAAGTTCAAAGGTTGACAAGAAGATTGATTGCTTTAACAGATTCATGTCTCGATTTTCGAAAAAATGTCATCTTTTCTTTTCACTTTTCAAAAATAAAAACAACTTCATATGGACTCCAGAATGCCAGCAGGCTCTCAAGAATTTGAAAAGGAATTTATCGAGCCCTCCATTATTATAAAAACAGGAGGAAGGCGAACAATTGATGATTTACTTAGCGGTCTCAGAGGTACAGGTAAGTGCCATTTTAGTTTGTGAAGATGAAGTTACGAAATCTCCTATTTATTATGTTAGTAAAATTTTAACAGAAGTAGAAACTCGCAAGTCGCATCTAGAAAAATTGTCCTTAACTTTCGTGGTCGTCGCTCGGAAGCTTGGCCTTATTTTCAATGTCATTCAATAACCGTTGTTACAAACTTTCCCCTAAAGAATATCCTTCACAAACCTGAACTTTCAGATCGACTAGCCAAGTGGGCCGTCAAAATGAGTGAATTTGACATAGAGTATAAACCTAGAACTGTGATTAAGTCACAAGTTTTGGCTGACTTTATGGTCGACATCAGTCGATGACTATTACCTTTGGCTACAAAAGAAGAAGTTATAGTGATGAAAGAGATGTCATAATTTTAGACCTTGTTCACGGTTGGTGCTTCCAATATGAAAGGGGTTCGGGCTCGACGTAGTGCTAATCACTCCTTCGGGAGAAACCCTAAGGCAGGCCATAAAAACTACTCCTCTGACTAACAACGAAGTCGAGTATGAAGCTTTGATTGCAAGAATCAAGCTAGCACGTGTCCTGGACTCTGAGGTCATAAAAATCAAATGTGATTCCCAATTGGTAGTAAATCAGGTCTATGGGATCTTCGAAGCCAAAGAGGAACGTATGTTAGAGTATGTAGTGAAAGTCCAGTACATGCTTGCACCATTCAGGAAATGATAAATTACCCACATCATGAGGGAAGAAAATGTGAAAGCAGACGCACTAGCCAATCTGGGATCATCCACGTAAATGAAGGGATCAGATTCCGGTACGGTCGTGCAGCTTATTCATTTGGTGTTGGACGTAGATGCCTATTACAAAGTAAGCGTGACCAATTTGGTCTGGGACTGGAAAAATGAGATCTTGACTATCTCGAGCAACGAAAAGCATACTATGAAGGAAGTTTCATTAGCAGAAATAAGACTTTTAAATGAAAAGGCATGCAAGCAACGAGCCACTATGGAACGGTTAGATAGTCTTTTTGCTCGATAACGAAGTTCCTACCGGAAAACAAAGCTTACTATCGAGCCAAAGGTTACTCGAACATTCACGAGTGCAAGTCACTTGGGGGTGGTTAGGTAGTCTTTGGCTATGTAGAAAAGTTCCTAATGGGAAATGATGTTTGCTATCAAACAAAAGATTATCCAACCATTTACTAGTGGGATCTTCAAAGGAGCAAGATTTCCTGTGTTCAAATTTGCATTCTTCGCATTCGATCATTGGGGGATGATATGATAATACGGTAATATGACTGCCACATCGACCAGGACAACAAAATCTGGGAACAAAGTTGTATCATCGGGACTGGGGACTGCACGGCCAGACCCGTAGAAATAAGTCCTACAAATTAGCCACAAGTAATGGAGATTTCTTTTTAGCACAACGAATTCTTATGCACTTTTGAAAATAGAAGTAATAAAGTAAAGTCCTTTTATTTTTATCTTGTTTCTTGTCCGAGAGATGAATTAATTTTATCATCTAGAAGTCAAACAAGTACTCCATATGCTAGTGCCGGAATGAATAGGAGGCGTCATCTCAAGAGTAATGTGACATAAGAGGGCCCTCTCTTATGAAACCCTCAAAGTAAAGGGTTGATTCCGGAAGAACTTATGCCCGAAATCCACATGTTATCAGTGAAAATGCACCCGAAGCATTGCATAATTTAAAACGAAGAGAAAAACTTGCACAATACTTAAACAAAAAGTACTTTCTATATAATAACGTGCCAAGAAGCACAATTACAAAAGTATGAAGTAAAAAAGGAGAAAAAAGAAAAAGCTAAACTACTACATCTCTAGAATTGAGGGGAAGAGAAGCATTTGCGCCTATAGGAGAAGTAGGTTGATCTGCTGCCAGCCCGAGGTCTTGACCTTCCTCATCATCTCCTTCAGGTTCATCTCTAGTTCACTAGAAATCAGAACTGGAACAAGAGGAATCAATCGCATCAGGTTGGACCGAAAGTGCCCCTTTGGGCGGTTGACTACAACTTACAGGACTTGGCGATCTTGTATCAATACAATAACACCTACTTTGTCCTCTTACAAGGTTTT
This sequence comes from Nicotiana benthamiana, assembly GCA_034376525.1. Classification (NCBI taxonomy): domain Eukaryota; kingdom Viridiplantae; phylum Streptophyta; class Magnoliopsida; order Solanales; family Solanaceae; genus Nicotiana; species Nicotiana benthamiana. The sequence goes on from CM067331.1 coordinate 49,739,240, forward strand.
CTCCTCAAGTTATACATAGAGTGTATTTTTCAATAATAAGGGAATCCGCTCGGCACTTAATCTCTTCCTTATGCCGGTCAACTTCGGTCGAAACTTTATTCCTCTCAGACCTAATGGCCCGAAGGCTAACGTCGAGGTCACAGATAGTGGAGTTGTAAATTTTATTATGCTCCATGACCTTCCTATATTTCTCCTTCATCCAGGCATGCTTCTTCTCAGCAGCAGCAGTTTCTTCAACTTTGGAGTTCAAGGCTGCCTCCAAATTATTCAGTCTTTTAATAGAGGCAGCCTCATGACCAGCATCAGCAAGAACGGTATTTTGGACCTCAACCCACTTTGCCTTAGCTTCTTCAATTTGTACCCTTAATAGGGCGACCTCTTGGCTGAGGGTCACTACCCCTTGCTCGCTTTGCTGCAACCAAGCATCTAACTCAACGGCCTCGGCAGCTTGTGTTTCTAGTTCCAGGAGTCAAGCAACAATTTGATCCCCCTCGAATGTGAGTTTATCTTTGTCAAGGATTAACCTCTGAAGGCCCTCGGAAGCAAGGAATTTAGCTTGAATATTTTGTCATCCTCAGTTGGTAACTACCTCAGCAAATTGAATATTTTGTTGAGCTGATGAAGGTCATCGTCTTATATGTAGAGAAGCCTCCTTATCACTGGCTCCTCCATCATCATCGATCAACACAATATATGTGGTAGGCTCTGGCGTGATGCTTTTCGCCTTTTTTATTTTTACCCTCGGCCATGGAGGAATGTCGCCTTTTTTGTTGCTTATTCTCCTGCTGGGGACTCCGAGAGGGAACACTTGCAATGGAAGCAGGCCTGATGAAACCCGTACGGGTGAAAGCCTCTTACAGTAACCTCACCACATCAGCAGGATCAAGCAAAACGTCCTCCTCGGGGATGGTAACAGAGCCTCGCGGAAGACCTGAATTTAACAAGAAAGAAGAGTTACCCATTTTTCCTATACGTAAGTTGAAAACAAGATAAGTTCAACCTACCATGATTTTTGTCCTTCCACCCGCATTTAAGGGCAAGTTCTTTCAACTGGCGGGTCTCGAGCCTAGTGACATCCAAAATCTTCTGGACCTAGTGGTCCAAGCCTCAACCCTTGGTGGTGTCCACCGAGTTGCTGAAATAATAATAAAAGAAGGGTCAATAATAACATGGGACAACCTTTAACTAGAAGAAAAGGCAGACATTGAACTTACGAGTACGATTCCATGATTCATAAATGGGGAGACACATAAATAACTTCTATCACACTTCAAAATTTTCATTCCCAAAAAAAAAGACTGGTCATTCTTTCTTTAAGTAAATTAAATGTTTGGTATCCAATGGCTTAGCTAAATGTAATAGTTATGTTTCTTTTTCTCATTTAGAGAATTTCATCCGTCGAGCTACGGAGAGCTCTTCTTCCATCTCCTAGCATAGACGCTGAAGGAAGGCGATCGTCCGCTACACAGAATGGCTCACCAGTGCCAAGCAAACTTGGTAACAGAAGCAAAACTCCAAGATAATATAGTCAATCCCCTCGCTCAATTAGAACCGACCCAACGTGTAGGGGTACATGTAAATATACGTAAAACCCTTCTTGGAGAAGGATACCCGCTCCACTAGGTCAGGAGTGATAATGTTCAAATCTTGAAAACTACAGTCTTCCTTGTAGGGATGCTAGAAGGACATATGGAAGAAGGACATACACCAACAGCCCATGTACGGGGGTTTAGCAGAAGGAAACTTCTCTTCAAAGTCCTTAGTTGTAGTAAGTTTTCTAGGGATAATGGTGCTCACCGTATGAGGAGCATCATCATCATCATCGTTTTCTTTGTTCTTTGAATAACTCGTGTTTTTGGAAGAGGAGGCTATAGTTATCAGAAGGAAGTAAGGGTATTTCTCTAAAAAAGAAGATTAAAGTAAGTTGAAAATAAGTGTGACTTGAGTAAAGAAAGTTTGATATAATTTAGAAAATTATGAAGTGTAAAAGAAAAAGGTCCAAGCGTATAAGTAAAGGAGTAGGCGGCTAAAATTGTGGCCATGATTACCTCGAGAACAAACGAAACTGTTGCTGAATCGTGGAATGACAAATGTTCGGGGCATTAAATGCAGAGAAACGTGCGTCTAATCAAGCGTCAAATACTTTTCAGAGAGGGTCAGAAATTTTCTGCCAAGAAGGGTATTGGTATCTTCACCAACATCCCGATGACACAAGGATGTGCCACCGGAAAGTAGGGAGACTATCTGCATAGAGTAAAATTTGTTCATAATAAATGCTCGCATAAGAAAGTGACATGTGGAGCCGAATGCATAAATAAAGCGAGACAAATGGTAATCAAGTCCAAGGGCAGCAATCTCAGTTGTTCCAAACGAGAATATTTTCTCATAAAGACAAAATAAATGCCTAGCACCCGGTAACCTTTAATAAAGAATATTCTATAACATTAAGTACGTAGCTCGTTGCAGAAAATATGGCATTCATAGTCTGCTATTACATATTCTTTAATGGCTAATTTAAGAAGGGCTTGATCCTAGGACCTTGTTTTCTAGGCGCAATTATAAACAGTAAGTTTGACAGACGTTGTAAAGGGACACGAGTTTTCAGACAAACTTATGCTCTATATTGTTCAAAGCTTAGTGACATTTTATTCTCTGGCTTATTATTATCGTTATTACTGCCTTCGGAAGCTCTACTCCCGGAATCAAGATTTTTATTGTCTTATCTCGATTTCAACGCTAAGTCTTATATTCGTGTTTAATTTATCTATCATTTTGAAATCAAATTGATTCACTTGTCTATAAACTACATATGAATTCAATCAATGAAATTGTACTGGAAGGTTATTCGTCTCACTTTTGAAAATTTTACTTATTATGAACAGTTGTTTGTAGTTAGATTTAGATGACATAATTATTTTATATCGTTCGTGAAAAGGTTAATTAAACTCGAAAGGAAAAGGTACAACGGTGAATTATAAGTAAACGAGGCATCAGACGGAAAAAAATTGTGTAACCGGTAAAGCAAACTAAAACTAAATTAGGCACTAAACAGAAACAAGAACTAAAATTAGGCATCTAATCTACCAAACTGATCATCGAGTGAAGTAAGCGAACATGGCAGCCACTAGGAGTGTGTGCAATCCATAACTCACGAGTCTAATATTTGTGTCCATGTATATGAATATGGACGAAAGCTACCTCTATGGTCTACAGTCCTCTACTACTACAATCCCACTTGACATGGTCACCACTAATAGTGTCCCTAGTCCTCTTTTTATAATTTTGGTTTCACTGTTCAATAATTATTTTAGGATTCGATTAATTTGGTTATACACTAGGTAGTTTTATTTTAATTAAGGAGTAATGCATTTTTTACTAAAATCGACTTCATACCAATAGCTCGAACTTCAGACTTTTGAATAAAAATAAAAAATATATTTGTCTCCATCATAAGCTTGGATGGTCCTACTAATTCTTTCTCTTGCTTTAGATATATCATTATATATGAAGAGAAAGTGATAGTGATAGAGACGTCTTCAAGCTCTAAAGGTCTGAAATAGTCAGGATTCTGAATGCATTTTACTCATAAATTTTTCTCTACAAAGAAAACGCAGGAATCTGACGATCTGAATTTTATTTTATTAATGAAGTTTTATTTCTTGTCTTGTAATTTCCTCCCTATTTTCCCTTCCCCTGCTCCCTATGTAATTAAAAAGAAGGTACAAATTGTTATCTTGATCAGTATATAGTGTTGGGAATACAATTTGAAGAGGAGAAAGATACCCCAAAAACAAAATTTTGATATGGCTTATATGAATTTATTTTAAACGGAAGTGTTTGACATCACTCTTACAAATAAAAATAGTAATGAACTAATTTTTTGTACAAGTAATTTTATTTAAAAAACTTTTTCGAGAGTCCATATATGAAATGTGAAAACTAATTGTTTAAACTGAATCCTGCTTGAATTCGTCAAGTGGCCTAATAGTGGAGGACCACCCTTTATTTATGTTTTAAAAGGGGAAGGAAGAGTGAATAAAGCAGGCAAGCTAGAGAGTGGGGCGGAGATTCAATTTTCTTAATTAGTTTAAATTGTACAACGATTGTTTATACTATCACTATAATTTAACTGACTAACCAGAAAAGATAATTACTTTATCTTTCAAATTACCTTATTAAGTTTATTGTAAAAGGTTACTATCTGTTAATTAATGTATACATTATTAGTTCACATAATTAAGGAAAATCGAAGGGTTTGCTTGAAAGCCAATCGAATCATAGGTGGTTTGGCTTACTAGCTCATACATACATCTCTTCATCTACTACTTTTCTTTGAGTCTAAGAAGGCTAATGGAGTGACTGAGGTGAGAGTATGCTTTTGACGTGCAATCCTCATTTGCTTTAATGCAGGAATCTAGTCGTGATTTTCGCTGGCAAACTAGTAAGCCTTAAACAAAAATAACAACAAAACCAAATAATAAGGAAAAAGAATAGACTTTGGAACCAAACTTCAAGTAAGCACCAACTTTCCTTCTACCACAACAACAACAACTACTACTATCCAGTATAGTCCCAATAAATGGGGTCTGGGGAAGGTAATATGTAGACGAGCCTTACCCCTACCCGAAAGGGCAGAGAGGCTGTTTCCAATCGACCCCCGGCTCAGTGAATGAAAGGAAAGACAAAAACAAGAGAGCATTAGTAATTCCAGCAGAAATAACGTAAATAATTATCCAAACATAAGAAACATAAATAAAATAACATGCAATAATATAATACAGTAACTACCATAAATAACTACCATAAGGGAGACACAAGCCAAAACACAAAGCATCTATGTATTGCCCTTCCAAACCTCACCCAACCCCTGGTGAGGAGTACGAAAAACTCTAGGAGCCCCTATCCTACAACCCTGATACTACACCTTCAGACTTTCCTATCAAGGGTCATGTCCTCGGAAACCCGCATTCTAGCCATGTCATGCCTAATCACCTCTCCCTAATACTTCTTAGGCCTCCCTCTGCCTCGCCGAACGCCGACAATCGCCAGCCGCTCACAACTCCTCACTGGGGCATCAGAACTTCTCCTCCGCATATGCCCAAACCACCTCAGCCACGCTTCTCGCATCTTCTCATCCACCGGGGCCACCCCCACCTTCTCTCGAATAACTTCATTCTTAATCTTACCTAACCTGGTGAGCACGCACATCTACCTAAGCATCCTCATCTCCGCAACCTTCATTCTCTGAACATGAGAGTTCTTCACAGGCCAGCACTCCGCCCCATACAACATTGCAGGTCTAACCACAGCTCTATAAAATTTTCCTTGAGTTTATGTGGAACTTTCTTATCACACAGTACTCCTGATGCAAGCCTCCACTTTGACCACCCCGCTCCTATACGATGAGTGACGTCCCCGTCAATCTCTCCGTCCCCTGAATCACCGACCCATGATATCTGACACTGTCCCTCTTGACGATGACCTGAGATCCAATCCTTACGTCCCTGCCTACTTCGCTCGGCTCGGCGCTAAACTTGCACTCCATGTATTCTGTCTTAGATCTGCTTATTTTGAAACCTTTAGACTCGAGAGTCCGTCTCCATACCTCTAACCTCTCAATAACACCGACCCTCGTCTCATCTATCAAGACTATGTCATCAGCAAAATAGCATACACCAAGGCACATCCCCTTGAATATGACGGGTTAGAGCATCCATCACCAAGGCAAACAAGAGAGGGCTAAGCGCCGATCCTTAATGGAGCCCCATAACCACTGGAAAATGGTCTGAGTCGTCACCTACCGTCCTAACCCTAGTCTTAGCTCCATCGTACATGTCCTTGATTACTCTAATGTAGGCTTCCGGCACGCTCTTCGCCTCCAAGCACCTCCATAGCACCTCCCTTGGGACCTTGTCATACGCCTTCTCCAAGTCGATAAGCACCATGTGCAGGTCCTTCTTCTTATCCCTGAACTGCTCCACCAGCCGCCTGACAAGGTGGATAGCTTCTGTAGTGGAACGATCCGGCATGAAACTGAACTGGTTCCCAAATATAGATGTCATCTCCCTCACCCTCGCCTCGATCACCCGCTCCCAGACCTTCATGGTGTGACTTATTAATTTGATACCCTGTAGTTGTTGCAACAGTTTTTGTTTTTAATTCCCTCTCTTTTTACAATTCTTTAATTTATCTTCTTTTTTCAGTTATGAGTTATGACACTCCCTTTGTAATATACATTACTCATTCACTTCACCTTATCAGTATAGTAATAGGGGTCTAATCAGTATTAACCTCTAATTTTCTCATATATAACCTCCACTTATGTCCGAAGAATATACATTTCACCTTCATAGATAATTAACTCGGTTAATAAGAGCGACCAATTTATCTCTGTACATGGCACTTGGACCAGCTTTTAGCTCTAGTAAATTGCATTCAGTTATGTTATTGTGATATTTATACCTTACTGGCACACCACATAAATCAGTTACTCCATCCGTTTATTTACCCGTCCACTTTAAACTTTTCACACCCCTTAAAACATAATAGTTATAATATATATTTTACTCTATAATCCCTAATAATGATAGTATTTCAAAAAATAATTTTAGAAAATGAGTAGTTAATGATAAGAGTAAAACAAGAAAAAAATTATCTTTTTTTTATTTGCTAAAATGGAAAGTTAAAAATAAAAATATATTTTTAATATAATGAAAACGTAGCGAGTAAAACTTTGTTTTAAATTTTCTGTAAGTTTAAGAAAAATGACACCAAGAATATATAGAAAAGTTAGGAAACACGACACCTAAGTTGCTTGTCATAGTAAGCTAGACCAAGTGTAGTGCAAAAGGGGGTTGTACTATTTAGTTAAAGACACTTTTCTTTAGTAGGATGTATTAGGAAAGATTGGTTGGCGAATAGACTTGAAAATTCATTCATTATATTTCATCCACTAGTTAACTCTTGGGTGGTATTAATTTTGACTCTCCAAACAATTTCTTAATTACCATTCACTACACAATATATATACTAACAAAAGCTGTACTTGCTATCACACCACTCTCTATTCTTTCCTCACTCTTTCTCTTCTATTCATCTGCTTCTCTCGTTGTCACTTCTTTAGTATACTTTTATCTTAATTTTTCGTCTTATGGAAATCTCCGAAGACTCAGCCGATCGCACGTTAGTGTTCAAAGGGAAACGTAGCAAACGACCACGGCAGTTGTCTCTTGTTGGCATGGCTGTGGCGGTCACTTCCACGTCATCAACCGGCGGCGGCGGTGCTGGTGGTGGAAGTAATGATATTGGTGGTGGAGGAGAATTTTACTCTTCGTCAATTCAGTATTCACCAACTACTTCTTCTACTCAAATATCGACTAGTTCAGAGGAAGATGAGGACATGGCCAATTGCTTAATACTATTAGCACAAAGTGGCCGATGCAAGAAACTACAAGTGGAGAGTAGTGAACGTAAGATGGTAAAAATCAGTAGCCGGAAATTTACAGAAATGGCCACTTCTACTACTGGAAAAGCCGAGTTTTATGTCTACGAGTGCAAAACTTGTAACAGAACTTTCCAATCTTTTCAAGCACTGGGTGGGCATAGAACAAGTCACAAAAAAGCCAAAACCATAATAGAAGACAAAAAATCTACTGCTGATTCAGAAAACCATGATCATAAATATCATCAAGAAGAAGAAAAGTTGAACAAGATTATTACGCCGCCAACCCAAATAGCGAATAAAGGTAATTCACATAGCGATTTCAATAGCAAGCCAAAAATTCACGAGTGTTCAATTTGTGGGGCAGAATTCTCATCAGGACAAGCTTTGGGTGGTCATATGAGAAGACATAGGCCACCACCACCTACAGTTACAGCAACAAACAGTACTAAGGTTACAGATGAGACAACTTCAGAATCATCACATAATGATAATGAGAATTCGAATAAGGAGAAGCCAAGAACAATTTTATCGCTTGATCTTAACTTGCCGGCGCCGCCTGAAGATGATTCGAAGTTTGGTTTTTCAGCCAATAAGCAAAGTCTTGTCTTCTCCCCTGCGCCAATGGTGGATTGCCATTACTAGTTAATTAACTCCGCTAGTTAAAGAGGAGAGTTTTTTTCTTTTTCTTTTTTCTTTATTTACCCTTTTTTTACCACTATCGATTGTTGATATTCAATTAGTGTGAATTTGTTACAAATTTGTCAGTACAATTTTTAGAATTATAGGTTATTGTTCTTTCTAATACTCAAGTCATATTCACTGACAGAGTACATATGTTTTTGAATTATTTTAATCACATACAAATAGTTACGATTTTTTTTATAAGATTCTAACTAATACTATACTTGTCATAAAAATTATCTGTGATGATTTTATAAGCAATTTTATTATTTTAATAAGGAATTTGATTATAAAATTATTGTTTCTATAATGTCAATATATGATTCTACTTGTTTTTCTTTTTGGGAAGAGAAATTGTTTAAACCAATGTTGATCATCTACTTTATTAGAAGTTTCACTACTTTAATAGTGGTTGCATTGATGGTTGTACTTCATTCACTAAAAGGGAAGTGACGGGGCATCTTTAAATTTACAGATATATAGACATAAATAAAAGTATTCTCTATAAGTTTAATCGTTTTTGTTAATTGAGTGGAGAGCGATGTGTAACACATAGACACTCCACAAAAGAAAAAAGCAAAGGGATAGAAGGTGTTCGATAACATCATAGTATGGCTAACCAATAAAATCTGTGGATTAGGTTGTTCCTCTGTGTGTTTTCTTGGTTACTACTAGCAGAAAACAGCTAAGAAAAATACGTATAAAACAGAGTGGAGCTCCTTCAGTTTGTTTCTTTTCATTATTAAATAAATAAATAAATGGATAGGGAAGATATATATGGTTGGGTAACCGCCAATACCATGTGTATCCACCTGTATGTTACATTTTCTTGTTTTTCTTGCCTTCACCTAAGAACCTACTTATTAAAGTTAGCTACTCTATTATATTTGTTTCTTTCTTTTATTACTATGACCTGTCGCTTAATTTTTCCATTAAAATTTTGGTGTCAAAATTAATGGTAGATTACATTTTCTATCCTTATATTTAGTACCTTTTCTCCTACTATACGTACTATCTTTTTGTTTACTGGCTATCATAATTTCGTTGATATTTAGCACTAATTTGCTATGAAAATAAGCTTTTATTATGTAGTATTATGCTAGGGATTGCTCTCCGGTGTAATGCAGCTGAAAAGCAGTATCGGGGAATACTTGTCCTTTTTTTTGTGGTCCTTTAATTTGGTCGGTTTATAAAAGTAATACAAAACAGGTGATACAGTATATATAATACTAACAACAACAACAACAACTACCCAGTATACTCCCACCAGGTGGGGTCTGGGGAGGGTAATATGTAGGCAATCTTACCCCTACCCAAAAGGGCAGAGAGGCTGCTTCCATGCGACCCTCGGCGCATAGGACAGAATGAAAAGCTGCATTGGAAAACAAAGACAAAATTAGTAACCAAGGCAAGACAAAACAAAGTAACAAAACAAAGCATAAGTAATCCTGCAGAAATAACGTAAATGGTTATTTACTATTTTGTATATATAATACTAATATTTTGTATTTATTTACTATTTGGGTTATGAGTGTGCATTCGAATCGATTTATCGATAAATCAAATCAATTATTTGTTATCGAAATTGAAAAAGTCAAAATCGAAAAAATCAAAATCTTATTGAAACGATAACGATAAACATATGTACTTATCGATAAGTAATTAGCAATAAGGGTCAAAATCGGATCAATAAATCAAATATACACTCCTATACTGTAGACACTTGTTAAATGAGTAATTACCTATTTGTGTAGATTAATATAACACACATAATGTATATATATATTCCACAACTATTTTGAAAGCGACTATACAATATTATTTTCATAATTTATACCCTTTCTTTTACCCTAAGTCCCTTACCCTATTATTTCATCTACCACATTTAAGGAATAATCATATAAAGATCAAGGGAATGAAGTTCAAATTAATGAAAAATAGAATTAGCCATGATGATGTGTTTTTTTTTTGTTATACCATTGGAGTGTTGGTGGCATACATTTGATCCCTTACTTTAGTTTTATTGCATGTGCTTATTGACATAATTTTTATATAATAAATGGTGTTCGTCTTATTTTAGCTTCTTTTTGTCCATATTAGTTAGGCGCGTTTATAGCGATATACTTTTCGTGGAACCCCGCAAATTTTTTTATTGGTGTTTTGGATAACAGAATCGATAAGCCCCCAAAATCGATAAATCGAAACCTTATTGAAATGATAACGATAAGCATATATACAAATCGATAATCGATAAGTAATTATCGATAAGAGTCAAAATCGAATGCATACCCTTAATTTGGGTTGTCTCTCCTCGAGATGGAATAAATGTAGTAGCTCACAGCCAACATGGCGCAGCTAGTCTTTCGGATATGAGTTCGGGTTAATCAAGTAATTTTTGTCCATATTATATATTTATCTTAAAAATTATTAAATTATACATAAATTATTAATTTAGAACCCAGTAACTTAAAGGAATTTAAAATATTAAACTCATAAATTTCAAATCTTGGCTCTGATATACAGGAGCGGCCCGACGAATTTTGTGGCCTAAAACCAAACTTCATGAGGGGCCTTAATTTTTTTTAATTATTTATTTGAAGTATATTTTTTTAGCTTTTCTTAGATACAAAGTTATTAATAATTTTCTTATAATTAATAACTCATAATAAGTATTACCCAATTGACAATATAGATGATCCATTTAACCTTTCATGTGGTATTGTTGTTGTTAGATAAGATTTTATCAATTTTAATTATTGAAATTCTTTTCCGCTGAAGCAATGGTAACATGAGTTAAGAACATTATTCCATAAGCAATTCAGATATTGAAAAAAAAAACTTTTTTATTTGATTACGTGCATCAATTAAACTGTTATCTTCTAATTATACTGTTTTCTTTAATACTTGGAATCCAGAAAATAAATCTAAACCATCAATATCGAATTGATTATTATGCTTTAAGGAACGTTTAAAATTAAGGCAATATTTTTTCTAATTTGCAACATCTAGTGATCTTAATTTTTTCTGCCAAATAGAAAATCAAAAATATTTTCATATGCTTCAAATTGTTCAAATCTATTTTGACGTGAAAAAGTAGCATTTTTATTATGTATAAAAGTAATGAACTCTATAGGGCTCTTCGAAAGATTTTGAGATTTCATTATCAACATTCACACCAAATTGTTACTCTCTATATATCACAAGTTTCTTACAAAATTTTATCTGTTATAAAGTAGAAGTTTATTTAGAGTGAATGTCTAAGAGTTTTAGCTTGAAGCTAAGTCATTCTCCTCCCTATAAATAGAGGTGCTCTCTACCATTGTAAATCACCCCAAGTATTAATAAGAATACTTCTCTCTCTCCCTATTCTCTCTCTATATTGTTCTTATTCTTGCATTATTGTTCTTGTCTTTTATATTATTTCATAACACGTTATCAGCACGAGACTCTACCGTCTCAAGAACCATTCTCGAGAAATCTAAGGTATTTCCCTCTTCCTAATTTAATTTTCGATTGTCTTAACTTTTGTTTGTGCAAGGTTTTGCTTCAAAGAAAGAATGAAGAAAGAAGGAAAAGAAACGAAAAAAAGGGAGGAAAAGAAACGAAAAACAAAGAGAAAAGGAAGAAAACATTGAAAATATAATTGGTATACCTTAAAGGTAAGTAACTTATTTTTCCCTTTCAAATTCTTGGAAATTCTATAATCTGATTTTATATACAAACATAGACAACAAAGTTTGATTATAACTCTAATGGAGTTTGTAAGAAATTGTAACCACAAGAAGTGGTAAAATCTCTATGTCCTGCCATGATTAAATTCATGTATGATTGTGGGCAAATAATTGAAAATCCGTCCCATTGAATTTGCTCCATTCCCTTTAGAGAATGTGGAAGCAGTATATGATAAGTCTGAAAGAAGACTAAAATATTACCATGAAGGTATCAATGAATGTGGACGTGGCAAAGAATTCCGTCCAATTGAATTTGCTCCATTCCCTTTAGAGAATGTGGTAGCAGTATGTGATAAGTCTGAAAGAAGACTAATTACCGTAAAGGTATCAATGGATGTGGACATGGCAATAGACGAAGTTATAATCGTCATTATTGTGATAATGAGAATAATAAAGATTCTCAAAATAATCTTTCACTTTATGAAAGTAATATTTGACATGAGATTGTGTAAAGCACATGATTTTGATCCATTCCCTGAAGTGAATGTGATAATTGTAATAGAGCCCGTAAGTATGAACACGCTCTTGATGTAATTTTGGTTTATGTCTGACATTATGAAAAGAAAGTTCGTTGCCCTTGAAATTTCGGGCAAGAACTATATGACATGGGTGTTGGATGCTGATATCCACTTAGATGCTATGGGTCTCGGAGACACCATCAAAGATAGAGAAAAAGCATCCACCCAAGAATGTGCGAAGGCCTTGATTTTCTTGCGCCATCACCTTGATGAAGGTTTGAAGATTGAATATCTCACCGTCAAGGATCCACCTATCTTGTGGAATGGCTTAAAGAAGAGATGACAACCTGAAGTTGGTCACTCTGCCACAAGCACGATACGATAAGAACCCAAAAGCAAATAGTTTATACTATATATTATCGTTGCGGTGAAAACGGGCACTGGTCAAAGGCTTGCCGTATACCATGACATTTGGTTGACCTTTATCAAGCATCTCGAAAGAGTAAACGCCCTGAAACGAATTTTGTCTGTGACGACAACTTTGACATCTTCCACTTGGATGTGGCAGACTTCTTTGAGAAACCCGAGGGGAAGATAAACCACCTAATCGGTGATGGATCCGTGATGAAAGAAGATGGAGCTATGTGATTTTATTTTACTTGTTTGTATTAGTGAGTGAATAAACTAATAGTCATTAGTATTAGCTCGTATTAGTTAGTTCATGATGCAATGTTAGCAGTAGTTCTTTAGAATATCTTCAATATGCTCAAATATCAATAAAACTTTTATTTTCCAGTGGGGGTAATCGACTAGCCTGAAAAACTAGTCGATTATCAACTATTTCCGCATTAAAGCTGAAAAAATAATTGATCAACAATCGATTGTCTTTGGCTAACAATCGATTGTCTTGAAACAGTGTTCTGGAATTTTTCAAAAATAGCCAACAATCGATTGTCTTTGTCTAACAATCGATTGTCTTGAAACAGTGAGTGGAATTTTTCAAAAATCATCCACAATCGATTGTCTTTGTCTAACAATCGATTGTCTTGAAACAGTGAGGTCTGGAATTTTTCAAAAATAGCCAACAATCGATTGTCAATGCATAACAATCGATTGTCTTAAGACAGTGATCTGAAGTTTTTCAAAAATAACAAATAATCGATTGTGTGTGTTTAACAATCGATTGTCTATGTTCCAACAATCGATTGTGTGTGTTTAATAATCGATTGTCTTATGAAAAACGCTGAAAATTTTCAAACTGCAAAGTAATCAATTATGGATAACATATCTGATTTTTGTTAGTCAACTGTTAGCAGCAGATTTTGAAAATATTATGTGACACAAACGAATTGAACTTGTTTATTCTTATGTTCGTGTATTTCTTTTATATGTCAAACCATGGGAAGTAAATTGATTGAAGGCTCCGGAAGAGCAACTGTAACTCTGCCCAAAAGGCATGACGTTTATCTTAGAGAATGCAATATTCTCCTCCAAGTCTAAGAAGAACTTGTTGAGTTTTAAAGATATCATTCAAAATGGATATCATATTGAGACAATAGATGAGAATAATCTTGAATTCTTCATGAAAACGAGGCTGCCCATTTCGGTTTGGGTTCACGCCATTTTGCATGCAGAAATGCTAGTTCGTCGGCTACCCACTTTGGTTTGGGTTCATGCCATTTTGCATGCAGCATTTTAGTTTGTCGGCTGCCCACTTCGGTTTGGGGACACGCCATTTTACATCCAGCAATGCTAGTTCGTCTCTGACTGACGAATTGACACAAATATTCCCCGTTGCAATTGGTTTTGGGTCATGAACCTAATATATCCCATTTAAGAATCTTTGGATGCGCAGTATATGTGCTTGTAGCACCGCCATCCCGCACCAAAATGGGTCTGCAAAGAAGGTTAGGAATATATGTTGGGTTTGAATCGCCCTCCATCATTCGCTACCTCGAAACATTGACAGGCGACTTGTTTACTGCACGATTTGCAGACTGTCAATTTGATGAGACACTTTTCCCAAAATTAGGGGGAGAAGTTGGTGAAACCAAACGGGAAATTTTGTGGAAAAATGCATCATTATCTCATCTTGATCCACATACCTCTATTTGTGAGAAAGAGGCACAAAAGATTATCCATTTGCAAAGAATAGCCAATCAAATGCCTGACGCATTTATAGATTTGAAAAGGATAACAAAATCACATATCCCCGAAGTGAATGTGACAACATCTGATTCACGAATACATATTCATTATTGGAAGAATATGAACATGAAATTGGTATTAAATATACCACACTCACCCCTAGAAGGAGGTTTGAGATGATACCACACTCACCCCTAGAAGGAGGTTTGAGATGATATATGGCATGAATGATCGTTGGTCACGTACCTATTGTACGCCAAAGTATTTTGGAAATATGACTATTAAAGGACAACGATAATGCAAGAAACATATCTTGCATATAAGTTTGACATGACCATAATGGTATAACTTTCTTTTTAAGAAAGATATTCACCACATGGATGTTGATGAATCTGTGGTAGTACAAAATTAATTGAGAGCTCTAGAAGAGCCAATTATTACTATGTTGGAGAAACACAATTGAGTATTGTGCTGTAGTAAGTCTCAAAGAAACTTATTCAGTTTCCAAAGTACACGCGAAAGCGATTGATTATATTGAGACTATAAATAAAGGAAGGCTTTGATATCTCCTATTACTACAACTTGTAGCGGGATAATTTGCATATGAGAAGCTACCCGCTTTGTTCTCCAGTTTGTACTACACAAACGAAATAATGCCACAATAAAGTGGATATCTATTGGTATAAAACCCATGTCATAATAAACCTGAAGTTTATTGATAAGTGCACATGTCATGGTGTAAATTTGAAGTTTACCAATATTGATAATTTATTCAGTTGACATTCGTGTTAGCCATCTCATTTTATGTATGATGTGCAAATTCACATAGGTGAATATCAAAGAACTAGAAAGTTCTTTACGAATTCTCTTGTATCACTTGTTCTCATTAATGAACTGACCAACTAAAGAGTTCGGGTTGAAGCCCATAAATTCTGGAAATATTAAAGGTGAATATGGGCCCATTCACCTGCCATGTATACCACATATGATGCATCTATGATATGGTTACATGCGCAATTGTTATTAACCCGCAGCCTGGCCGGTGCTTGCGAGGTAAATTGCTCAGTAATCTAACTTCGAGCATAATTTCCAGATTTTCTACTCAAGATAGTTCATCTTGATAAGTTGGTTTAGCAAGATAATTATTGAGTGCTTCCACTTAATAGCTAAACTGTTTCTTATGAGAACAAAGTTATATATATCAGTTTGATATAAGTTGTATACGAGAGTATATTCTCCCCCCACAAGTGGTTCAAGGTCAGGAACCAAATAATTTCATCTTATTATTAATGTGTTGTGTATATTGACATGATAATGCACAAAGATGATTTCCCAAAGTTGAGGAAACAAGTTAGCTTTACTAACATGAGGGGGAGACATGATAAACACTTGAGAAAAGGTTACATGGGATGAATTATCATTTGTATATGTATATCCCCGAATATCATGATATGAACCTGAAGTTCATAAAAGGGATAATTCAATTGCAACATATTGCAAAGCATGCTATACGCATTCACTGACCCAAAGAAAGTAACTAAATGGAAGAGATACAATTCAAGAAGAATTGATTCCATATGAAAGACATGTAGTTTTGAACCTATAGTTCAAATGCTTGAAAGTATAAAAGTCAAAGGTATGTATAGTCAGTTTTCGATATCTTATTTGTCTAGCATGACATGGAAAACTTGATATGCATCTAATGTCTATTATATGGCTTATATGACTTAACTTGAAAGATTTAAGTTGCTTGAAGCATATGCAATTCTTGGTCTTGAAGTACCACATCCCAAGTACAATTTGTGTACATATGAATCTTGCTATAACTATAAGCATGATGGTATTAAGAATGCATCTATGGAGATATTGAAGAGTTATTCCACGACATTATATGAAGATGTTCATATCTATCAAGAATGATGATTTCAAGGTGCGGAATATTTATTTAAGTCAATATGGTTGATTTATTTATTAAATCTCTACCAAAGATCGTTTTGAAGATGATGCACAAGATTGGAATGCAAATGCTCAAGGATATAAATTGATGTACTCATTAGGGGGAGTCAATGCGCGTTGCACTCTTTTTCCCTTACAAGGTTTTGTCCCACCGGGTTTTCCTTGCAAGGTTTTTAACGAGGCAACCAATAGGCGCATATTCAAACATGTGTACTCTTTTTCCTTTCTTTAATTTTTCCCAATGGGTTTTGGTTTTAAGGTTTTATGAGGCACATTATTGAATAGACATTCAAGGGGGAGTGTTATAAAATAGAAGTCTATTTAGAGTGAATGTCTAAGAGTTTTAGCTTGAAGCTAAGTCATTCTCCTCCCTATAAATAGAGGTGCTCTCTACCATTGTAAATCACCCCAAGTATTAATAAGAATACTTCTCTCTCTCCCTATTCTCTCTCTATATTGTTCTTATTCTTGCATTATTGTTCTTGTCTTTTATATTATTTCATAACATTATCCTAATATTTATTTCAAGTGCAATTTTGTTGATAGAAATCATAGCAGTTGCAAATCATTCTTCTCTCTCTATATATTTTTTTTATAAACAGTTTCCATTTCATTTCATCAAAAAAAACTTACAAAGCATAGATGCTAACCATATATTGTCGTATGCTATACATAAACACTACCCTATTATCTATTTAAGAAGTAAGCAGAACACACAAAGATAATACGTGTGATACAATTTCGTGATTGAAGCCATCTCATTTGACTAGGGAAAATGATCTAAGCTATGAAGAACCGCCCTCCATTTGTGACTAGTAGCCCCTCTGCAATGAAGATGGACCACGATTTCCTTACACACGGTATCCCTCATCAGCCTGCCACCTTGGAATCTCAATTTATTCCGTTCTTTCCATATCGTTGGCACCAGAATCCCAAATAGGCATGCTGTAATTTCTGCTAAGCTACTTCTCCTCTTCGCCAGCTTACTAATCCACGCACACTCCTCCTTCCAGTCAGCAATGATACGCTTATGGCCCAACCAGTTAAGGAGGTGATTCCAGAGCTCTTTGGTTTTCGAACATTCAAAATACAAGTGCTCAAAAGTCTACCTGATCTACACCACAGAATATGCATTCTTGCGGAACCACAATATTGAACATTTGGAGTCGCTCCACAGTTGCAAGTCGTTTATGTAAAGCCAGCCATAGTATGAACATATACCTGGGATGAAGTTGAGGTTGTAATATGATTGATTTCCATTGAACTTTGCTGCATAGAGGAAGAAGTTGTCTGTAGAGTTTGTTGATGCTGAAAACCTCACCCCGTTGCACCCGCCTCAGCCTATCCTCTAGATTCCCAGTTAGTGTTGCTAAACTATTAATCAGAGTTCTTGAATAAAAAATTTTCCTGATTACACAGGCAGCATTCCCTGGTACCATCATGTCATCAAAACATTTGTTCTTGATATAGAAGGTATGTACCCACTTGATCCATAGACTATCCTTCTTCTTTGTTAAAGCCCACAAATGCTAAACCACAGCTGCTTTCTTCCATTTAACAAGGTCTAAATCATTCAGCCCCCCTGCACTATAAGGCAAGCACATAGTGTCCCAAGTTTTCAGGGCCTTTCTTGTTACTGTGGCAGCACCAGTCCACAAATAGGATCTACAAATAGCCTCTGTCATCTTCAAAATCTTTGTAGGCAGCAAGAAGATCTGGGACCAGTATGCTTGAATACCAAATAAGACAGATTTTATCAATTGAAGTCGACCAACATAAGATAGGAGCCTTGATGACCAGCAGTTAACTTTCTGTGTAATTCTCTCCACCAATGGCCAGCATTGTGCAACAGATAGCTTCTTGGAATCCAGTGGCATCCCCAAATACTTGAAAGGGAGGGTACCTGCTGGAAATCCCAATAACTGAAGTATCTGTTGTTTCTGCCAATTATTCACCCCAGCCAAATACACTGCACTCTTGTCCACATTTGCGTGAAGACCAGAAACCTTTGAAAACTCATACAGAATCTGTTTAAGCAAGCTTACTGATTGAAAATCAGCCTTACAGAATAAGAGGAGGTCATCCGCAAAGCAAACATGTGCTACACCCAGCTTTTTGCATTTAGGGTGGAACTTGAAGTCTTTTCTCAGCATCACTTGCAAGAGCTGTCGCCTTGTCGCAACCCTCTTTTCCCTTTGAATGGAGCAGTGAGACCCCCATTAAAGTTGAGAGAATAAGATACAGTTGAATGTACTCAGCATGGTCATTTTGTTTTCCAGCCACCTCTGATTCAACAGTTGTCACCTTTGCACTTTCCTGCCTTGTTTTTGGTACCCATTGCCATATATCACTCTGTGCTTTCTGTTTAGCCCAAGCAGCCCTGTGTCGGACCTTTGCTTCCTGCTCATTTCCTTGCCTCTTCTTATACTAGCAGTCCTCAGTACAATGACCAAACCTAACACAATCACTACAGAATTTTGGCCTCCATTCGTAGTCAATCTGTTGTACAAGAACCCCCCCCCCCCCCTCTTAGTATGCAATTCCAGTGTCTCTGGCAGAGGTTGGGAAATATCAGTTTCCACCAACACTCTAGCAAAGGAAATTCTCTCCTGTTCAGCCGTGATTTTATCAGTGTATATAGGCTTTCCCACTACACTTGCCAGCTTCCCAAGAGCTTCACTGGACCAATATCCTAGAGGTAACCCAGGGAAGGTGACCCATAGGGGTACTACACTCACATTAACTGGTTCATATTTAAAGTCCATATTCCATTGTTGCAGCACCAGTGGTTTATTATGGAAAGTGTAAGGGCCAGCTTGGAGAACTCGATCTCTTTCTTCATCAGTATCAAATCTAAAAATATAGTACCCTTCGTCATGATGAAGAATTTGAGGTTACGGGAAAAAATCCCAGACGGTTGTAATGAAATTCTCCATAGCTCGCTCATACGGGTCTTCTCCTAGTACAAACCCTATCAAAGCATTTCCCCTGTAGGACTCCTGTTCCCTGGTGTCATCTTCATCAATTTGTACCACAAACGTACCCTCTCGCATTGCAGGTGGTACATAGCTTAGTGATTTCCCTTTTTGAGGGCTTCTATTCTGATGCATGGTGCCTTTAATGCCATTTTCAGTCACAGGAATTCCTTCAATTGGAGCATTCTGAGTTAACTTTGTTTGTGCAGTGAACTGGAGTCGAAGATGAACTGAGTCGACTCGTTCCTGTTCCTGTAAATCTCCATCGCGTTCAACAATTTCCTCGCTGATAGGTTGGAACTTCAACGGTAGAAAACTGCCAAACGTTACGGGTACCCTCTGCTGGACACCAATTTCCGGTGTTATCTCCGTCCAGGACCTTCCATTTCCGCTAGGGTTCTGGAAAAATGTCGGTGCCGATCCCATTCCCGTTAGCCACTGAGAATGTTTAGTCACAGCTGGTGTTACCTCCTTCGCCAACTCCGGTGACACCTGGTTCACCGGATTCTTCTTCCTTCCCCTCGCCATTGCTGGAGGCGTAGGTTAGCGTCCTGCTAACATACGCCGAGAGCTTTTAATAAGAGAACCGGTTTTTTCTTCTTCTCTATATTTAACAAGAAAGAAATTAAACTTTTCCACTTTATAGAATTATTTTAAACGTATACACAATTTATTAAATTTAACAAAAATAAAACTACTATAAATATGAGCCCTAAAATAATGGCTTTACTTATTTCATAAAAGGACCGCTCAGCTTATATGCGGCCAACCCATCGCACCTAATTTTCATCGGATCGTAATCACTTACTTCTCAAGCTTCCTAACAAACCAGAAAACCTTTACTTCTGCAGTGAGCTTTGTCATACCAGAAATATGCCTTTCAAATCACACGTCACAAGCGGTTGGGAATATATGAGGTCTAATTTAATAATTATACTTTAATTCTAACATGGGTTCTTAATGTAAACGCTATAAACGGATAATTATCATGATTATTTTACTATTACATTAAAGTAAAGTTCAAAGTTCAAACACAAACACACAAGTTAACACTACTATACACAACGCATTTTAAGAGTTCATTACTTAAATGGCCATTTAATTATTCCAAATCATCTTCTAAATTTATTTTTTTGATTTGTAATAACAAAATAACTTATTAAGCATATATCACTCAGAAAGTCACTCAACTAGATTTTCTAAATTTTGAATTGTCAAACCTATTTTACCCTCTAATTATAATTTATCTTCTTTTTATTATTTTAATACTTTTTAATATTACGAGTTTTTCCTTTTTAATTTACATTATCGACTTAATTACCTATAAATAAATAAATATTATTTATAAATTAAAAATAAAAAATATTTAAGCATATATAATACTGGAATAATAAAATAATTAACATAGTAAAAAAATTAATTAGAATAATTTGTTAGTAATATTAATTTTAGTACTAACAACAAAAATTAAAAATTTTATTTACACAATTTAGAATGAAAGAAAATAAAGGTTGTAAATTATATATTCCGTGCACATAATATAAAAATAATTACTTAATTAAAGATATTTTATAATATACATTATATATTCTTGAAATTATGCTCAATTATATTATATATATTCCATGCACGATTTAACACAGCATATTATACCTTTTACAGACAGTCCCCTTACTTTCCGGTGAGATAATTATGTATTGTCAGAAAGTTGATAGAAACATAATAATATAATTGAGCATAATTTTTAAAAATATATAATTTATATTATAAAAATACCTTTATTTAAATAATTATTTTATATTACGTGCATGAAATACATATTTTGCAAGCTTTATTTTGTTCTGAATTGTGTGAATAAAATTTTGAATTTTTTTTGTATATACTAAAAAAAACTAAAAAATAAAATAAAAAGAAGATAAATATTTTATAATTTAGATGGTAAAATAGGTATTTGACAATCCAAAATTTAAAAAGAATTAGTTGAGTGACCTTCTGAATGCAATAGGCATAATTTAGTAACTTTATTGTTCCAAACAAAAGAAAAGTGACCTTAGAAAATAATTTAGAATAATTAAGTGATTATCTGAGTAATTGACTCCACATTTTGACTACAAATTATAGAGTTATCTTGTTATAACCGTAATGATACACTCAAAAATCAGGCATAACTTATGTGGTATAAACTTTCTAAATGGTGCGGCATATATATACACTTAAATTGAAAAAGAACTTTTTACTAATTTCTAAAGGGGAAGCAATTGATGGCGTAAATCGCCCAAATCAATTTTTAAATAATTAATTGAGGATGTTTGCTATGTACACGTTTTGATGATTATTGGTAATTAAGCTAAGCATTTGGATGCATTGATACCTAGCTTGTATGAGATATTGTCCAAATACAATGTGTGAGAGTGGGAAGAGGAAAAATTAAGGGCTTCCTTTAGATCTGCACATGTAGTGGGGGACTCCTAATTGTACAATATAACTTCTAAGTGCTCTTGTATTAATTCCAATCATATTATCAACGAGTTTTATATATTTTATACAGTGACAATTCAAAAACAGTTACTTAAAAGTCAAATCACATACAACTATAATCGACAGTTTAAATCTCATCAGACTATGTTAAGGCGGTACTTTGGTATATTCAAAATAATTCCTAAATACTCTTGTATTAATTTTAATTTTGTCAAAGAGTTTTAAATTATACAATGATGGTATGGGTCCAAATTCGATCGATCACGATCGAAGGTGAATATGACAAATGATGAGGTCTCCATGACTCGACATCCTATGCAGAACGACTTTAAGACATATAAGAGACTGTACAACCCATGTAATAGTACAGGCCTGTTCAGAGACATTAGGAATATTTGTTCGAGTATTCCTTATAACTTGTTTTCTTTTTACAGCTTAGGAGGATTTCACTCCTTATATATAGAGAGAGCAATAACTTTGTAAAGTGAGATTGATTCAGAATATACATTGTGAACCTATTTACAAAAATAAGTGAAAAGATATATTGTGTGACGTTATCCTATCTAGCAAGAAAAAAAAGGCTTATTATCTGTATTCCCTTTACCCATCTTTCGTCTTAGAGGATATTATACTTATCTAAGTTTTTCCCCTTCATTTTCTTTGATTGATTTGTTCAAAAGGTTGAGATATCTTTTGAGTCAAACAATTTGGCACCATCTATGGGGATTTCTATAGCTGAGATCTTAATTTCGTCTAGATTTTTGAAAGAAATAATGGCTTCTTTTTTTAAACCTCACAAAGGCTAACAATGGTGAGAAAGGGAGAAGAAAAATTAAAAGCTATAGTGGATGTCACAAACAACCTTTTGAATTCTCTCAATGAAGCCGATGGAGAAGATAACAAAAATGCAACGCCATATGCTACTCCCGAGGGAGAAATCTCACCCCCCCCCCCCCAACATGAGAACTTGACTTGCTTGAGATGGAGACCTCAACATCCTCAACAAGAGAGCACCCCCAACCATGAAAAGGCTATTAGAGGAATGGTTGACAATCACCCTGAGCAACATGCTCAAAAAGCCTACTCAGAGTGGTATCGAAGGCACAATACCCGCGGAAGCCGCAGCTGTCGTCGATGAGCCGAAAATTTCACAAATTGCTAACACCCAAACTATCACTGATGCAGGTAACAATGCACTTACGACCATCTTAAAGAAGATAGAAAAAATGGAAAATGAGAACAAGATGCTCGAAACCAGATAAAGGAGCATCAGAAAAGAGTCGATAAAATATCAGGCGCTCCAAAGTTGCTTCCCAAGCGCAATGTGGGTCGATTCGCAGAATAGCCATATAGCGAAGGGGCAGCTCCCCATGCTATTCTGAAACCTTCAAAATTCTGCCATATTTGAAAATATATGATGGTACCATAGACTCAGAGGATCACCTAATCCATTACATTACTGCGGTAAAAGGTAACGATCTATCGAAAGAACAGGTGCCATCAGTACTGCTGAAAAAGTTCGGCGAAACCCTGGAAGGGGGAGCGTTGACATGGTATTCCCAACTACTAGCACAATCAATATCGCCGTTCGAAGAAATGGCAGATAAATTCGTCAGTGCCCATGCAGGAGTGAAAAAGGTAGAAGCCAGGTTAAACGATATCTTCACCATCAGGCAGACGACAAGCGAGGGACTCCGGGACTTCCTAGCCTGATTTATCAGGGTAAAGATGAGCCTACTAAATATGTGAGAAGAGATGGCAGTAGCAGCCTTCCAAAACGAGTTAAACAAAAACGGGACGAAAGCAACCAAAAAGCTGCTAAGTAGACTCATAAGTATCCCCCCACCACGTGCGAAGAAATCAACAACGCCTATTGCGTCGAGATAAGGGTAGACGAGGATGACCTAAACAGGCCGATCCAGAGGCTAACATCGGTTCAAATGAAGCAAGGATCGCAAAATGACAGCCGACATGACCAACCACTCTATTTCAATCGAGAAAGGCACCAGCCCTATATCCGCATGTCCAATCCAGCTCCACCGCGACATGTAGATATCGCACCTGGACACACCGCACCACCCCGCAATGAAAGAGGTATGCCACCATTATTATCTTCTCATAACTTTTGTTTTTCTCCTTTAGAAATAGTGTACGCATTAGAAAAGCTCGACACGAAGGTGTAGTGGACACAAAAGATGAAGTCAAATCCGAGCACCAGGAGATCGAAGTTCAGTGTGAATTTCACCAAAAAAGGGAACACAAGACCGAAGACTACATAGGTTTATGATAGGAAGTGGTGAGAATGTTAAACCTGGGACGCCTGAAAGAACTACTGAGCGACTTAGGACGGGTCAACATCGCTCGTCATCCAAAACCACCATCACCTGCTCGTACTATACAAATATCATTGGCGGCGACGATGACACGATAATCAACCATGTGAAATTCATCACCAGACACAAACTCAAGTGAATAGTCGTCCACATACGGTATGACAACCTCGAAGATAGTATTATCTTCAATAAGTCGGATACTAATGGTTTGTCTTTCCCCCACTACAATACTTTGGTTATAACTTTACGCATCACGTATACCAATGTAATGAGAATAATGGTGGATCAAGCACCGCATGTATTATTCACCCACGAGTTCTCATGCAGATGAGACTCGAGTATAAAATAATACCACGTTGCATAACACTAACAAGTTTTAATAATGCAGTGGAGCGAACCTCTGCAGAGATTGTGCTGCCCGTTCTGGCAGGAGGGGTCACCTTGGAGATAATGTTCCACGTCATGAACCAAGAACAACCTACTACGCCATCATAGGGCAGCCATGGATACATGTCATGAGAGCTGTCCTGTCGAGTTTCTATTAAGTAATCAAATTTCCTACCCCATGGGGGATATTCAGCATCCAAGGTGAGCAACGCCAAGAATGCTACAGGATCACCCAAGATTGCACGCACACCAAAAAACTAAAATGGGAAAGTACGAAGCATAGAAATCAATCGTATCGGGAACCAAACACGATGTAACAAATAGAGGCCATCAAACATCTGGATGTCTTTGAAGCTTCCAAGGCAACCGTGGAAGACCTCGACCCTGTCCAACTAGACAACACCAGTAGCACGAAGAAGGCCTATATCGGACACAACCTCCCAGAACCAGGTAAATATTATGAATTTTAACTAACAAAGTCGATTTTGTTGCCTTTTCCCACTCAGATATGCCAGGAATCCCAAGGGATATCACCATACATAGGTTGAATGTCGATCCTCTTTACCCGCTAGTACGACAAATGAGGAGAAAGTTCAATGTCGCCCTCAATGAGGTGGTTAGCGAAGAGGTTCATAAATTACTAGCTCATGGTTCCATTAGAGAATCGAAATACCCCCAATGGGTCGCCAGTGTAGTCATGGTCAAAAAGAAGAAGGGGAAATGGTGGATGTGTGTCGACTTCACCGACCTAAACAAAGCATGCCCAAAAGATTCCTTTCCATTACCACATATCGATCAGCTCATCGGCGGAATCGTGAGGCACAAACTGTTGAGATTCTTGGACGCCTACTCTGGTTACAACCAAATTTTGATGGCTGAGGAAGATCAAGAAAAGACCACTTTCATCACTCACCGAGGAACGTACTGCTACAAGGTAATCCATTCGGACTAAAAAAATGTTGACGTATCAGAGGTTAGTCACCAAGATGTTCGAAGAACAACTTGGTAATACCATGGAGGTTTACATCGATGACATGCTAGTAAAGTCGAAAAGGAAAGAAGATCACATTGGCCATCTGAAGGAAGCCTTCGAGATATTGAGGCAATACGGGATGAAGCCGAATCCCGAAAAATATGTCTTCAACGTAACTTCAGGAAAGTTCCTTGATTTTTTAGTGTCAGAAAGGGGTACCAAAGTCAACCCCGATTAGATCAGGGCCATTGAAGGAATACTAGAGATACTAACCAACAAGAAACAAGTGTAGAAACTAACATGATGAATAGCCCCCTATCGAGGTTCATTTCACGATAATCCGGTAGATGTCATAAATTCTTCAATGTGCTAAGGAAAGACCACAGACTATAATGGAATTCGTAATGCGTCGACGCCTTATGAAGTTAAAAGCATACCTATCCTTGCCACCGCTACTCATCAAGGCAGACCCGGGTGAATTCCTATTGGTATACCTAGCAGTCTCTGAAGTCGCAGTAAGTATCTTCTTAATCCTTGAAAATAAAGATACAAAATCTCCAATTTACTACATTAGCAAAACCTTAATCGATGCCGAAATATGGTACCTTCACCTTGAAAAACTAGCTTTGGCATTAGTCGTAGCTTCGCGAAAGCTTAGACCATATTTTAAATGTCACCCCATAAAAGTGGTGACGACCTTCCTCGTGCAGGGCATCCTATGCAAACCCGATTTATTGGGTAAATTGGCCAGATGGGCCTTAGAATTAAGTGAGAATGACATAGTGTACCAATCGTGAACTGCCATTAAGTTGCAGGTACTTGCCAATTTCGTTGTTGATTTCAGCCTAGAAATATTTCATGAAGTAGAGCAGGAGGTGCTCTGCGCTTTCACATATACCGACCTCTGGGTTCTCTACACCGATGATGCATCAAACGCCTCAGGATCGGGACTAGGACTCATCCTCGAGGTTCCCACGGGTGAAGTGATTAGCTTGTCTATATGATGCCCCGAGATGACAACGAGGCCGAGTACGAAGCTATGATTGTAGGATTGAAATTAGCCCTCAAACATGGCACCCCGACGACTCGTCCTCCATCGCGAATCCCAACTCATGGTGAACTAAGTCGTTGGAACTTTCCAAATCAAAGACCAAAGACTACAAAAGTACCAGTCAGAAATTCACAAACTGCTGCCAGAGTTTGATAAATGCCGCCTCGACCAAATACCTAAGGCACAAACTATCGAAGCGGACGGCCTTGTCAAGCTAGCGGCAGCCACTAAAAATATCAACAAAGAAAACTTGGTCACCCTTCTTCATTTCGCAATAGACCAAGTCGAGGTACATTTTATAAACATAACTTGGGACTAGCACAATCGTCTAGTAACATAGTTTTAGGATGGAACGCTCCCACAAGAAAAGAAAGAAGCCAAAAATATTCAAATACAGGCATCCAAATACAACCTCATATACTATGATCTCTACAAGAGAACGCTCGGCGGAGCCCTGGCCAAGTGTCTCGGACCCAATCAAATGAGACAAGTACTAGAAGAAGTACATGAGGGTCATTATGGTGCCCACACAAGAAACTGCACCCTCGTCCGGTGCCTCGTCCATGCCGGATACTATTGGCCCACCATGAAAAAAGAAGTCGCGTACTATGTCAGTAAATGTGAGCAATGTCAAAAATATGTCCCTAAGATACACAAAGCGGGACAACTCCTACATTCCATCACCTCGCAATGGCCATTCATAAAATGGGGGATGGATATTGCCAGACCCCTCCCGGCAGGACGAGGTAAGGTACGCTTCCTTTTGGTTTTGGAAAACTATTTTTCTAAATGCGTGGAAGCAAGTTCATATACCCAAATACGCGAGCAAGAGGTCATCACGTTCACATGGAAAATATAATATGCTGCTTCAGCATTCCCAGAGAAATAAGCTGCGGCAATGGACCTAAGTTTATCTGAAAGAGAACGAGTGAGTTCTTTGAAAAAGGTCACATCAAGCGAATACTCTCCACACTATACCATTCCGCCGGCAATGGCCAACCGAACCTCCAATAAAGTAATATTGAATATCTTGAAAAAGAAGCTCGAGGACGCCAAAGGGATATGGTGTAAACTACTACCAGAAATATTATGATCATACCGCACCACACCAAAACTAGCACCGGAGAGAAGCTGCATTCACTTCTACGGGACTGGCGTGGTTATACCTATCGAAGTCACAGAGCCTAGTCAGAGATACTTCAACTAGAGAGGACCAAACAACGATGAAAGTAGGCTAAAAGATCTGGATGAAGTCGAAGAACGGATAGACATGGTCCACATAAGAATGGTAGCCCAAAAGAAACAAGAAGAAAGGTATTACAACAATAAGGTCAAAGTACGACTGCACAAGGTCAGAGATTACGTCCTCAAGGCTAAAACACAAGCAGCGAAAGACCCCAATGAGGGAAAATTGGGAACAAATTATGACGGACCATCCAAAATCATGGCGGCTGCAAATAAAAGAGCATTCCAGCTGAAAACAATGGAGGGAAAACTACTCCAAAATAATTGGAATGTCGCCTATCTCAAACACTTCCACTTCTGAGAAAGGGCGCAGACCCAGTGAGGTTTAAATGAGGCAGCAAGGGGAACGTCTCGAGGTCCGAAGTGTTGTTCATTACTCCGCCCATCGACACGGTCTCCAGGTCGAATAATAAAGGGACTGAGTATAGATAGTCAAATCTCATTTTAATGTATAGAGCCAACATGTGATTTTCACAAGAATATAATCAAATCTCTATTGCATGAATATAGTTGACATGTATCTTTCTACGGGAGCGTGAACAAACCTCCAATGTGAAGTGGCCAAGGACATCGACAAAATATGAGTTCGACCTTGTTCGAACCACGACGGCATTCCACTTCGACAAAAGTTCAAAACAACACCCCAATGGCCAAGGCCATCAACAAAAGTATGAGTTTGACCTCATTCGAACCACGACAGGATTCCATTTTGACGAAAGTTCGAAGCAACATCCCAATGACCAATGCTATCGACAAAAGTA
Organism: Nicotiana benthamiana; assembly: GCA_034376525.1. Classification (NCBI taxonomy): domain Eukaryota; kingdom Viridiplantae; phylum Streptophyta; class Magnoliopsida; order Solanales; family Solanaceae; genus Nicotiana; species Nicotiana benthamiana. Next base: position 49,767,861 of record CM067331.1, read on the forward strand.
TGAGTTCGACCTTGCTAGAACCACGACGAGATTCCACTTTGATGAAAGTTCGAAGCCGCATCCCAATGGACAAGGTCATCGACAAAAGTATGAGTTCGACCTTGTTCGAACCACAATGGGATTAAATTTCAATAAAAGTTCGAAATAACATCCCTATGGCCAAGGCCATCGACAAAAGTATATGTTCCACCTCGTTCGAACAACGACGAAATTCCACCTCGATGAAAGTTAGAAGAAACATCCCAATGGCTAAGGCCATCGATAAAAATTATATGTTCGACCTCGTTCGAACCACGACGGGATTCCACTTTGATGAAAGTTCGAAGCAACACCCTATTAGCTAAGGCCAACGATAAAAGTATGAGTTTGACCTCGTTTGAACCACAATGGGATATCACTTCGATGAAATTTCGAAGAAACATCCCAATAGCCAAGTCCATCGACAAAAGTATGAGTTCGACCTCGTTCGAACTTTGATGGGAATCTACTTCGACGAAAGTTTGAAGCAACATCCCAATGGTCAAGGTCATCGACAAAAATATGAGTTCGACCTCATTCGAACCAAGACGGGGTCCTACTTCAATGATAGTTCGAAGCAGCATCCCACCGAGGAAATTCTTAAAAAGGAGAAGGAATCAACCGTAACCAAAAGTTAAATCGACTCAATAGCTTGATGGGAACCCTAGATACCATAGAAATTACAAAGCACACTAACTAATCAACAAAATAAAGTCTACATTGCATCAAAATATTATTTATTATGATCCATATAAACGGGCTTAAGCATGCCCCCTCTTACAAAAGCCCCAAAGAAAAAGAGAAGCACAAACCAAAATTACGTATCATTCGCGGCAGGGTAAGCCTCTTCATACCAAGAGTCCAAAGCAAAATGGTTCATATCATCCGAGTTGATATCATCCCCATCGGGAGTAAGAGGGTCATACCCATATGACTCACGGACCGTACGAGTTTTGCTATGCACGATCTGAAGCTCCACGTTGGTTGCCCTCCCCTCGACATGGAAAGCCTTGTACACGTCAAAACAGACCTCAGCAAGGACCCACAACTCATATAGGCGACAAGGCACGACCGGATCGACTGAAGCATAGGACGTGGAAGGTTGAGAGCATCGACTTGCATCCTCTACTTTCAGCGAGACTACTTGTCCATTCAACACAAATAGCTCCGTCTCTAACTCTTTCACATGCCTTTCAAGCCCCGCGACCTTAAGATTAGAGGCATCCTTCTGTTCAGCCAGCTCCGACCTACAAACACGAATGGCATCCTCCAAAGACGTCGTTTCCAACATAGTTGTCGCCAGCCTATGAACACCAATGTCTAGCTCGCCCTTAAGCCCCTCAATCTCTCAGCCTTCGCACTCAATTCACTGATTAAATCGGCCACCCTTTCTTGTAAGTCGACGTTCTTGGCCATGACCCCCTACTCAACTCAAGCTCATCCTCCTTCACCATAAGGGAGGCTTCAAGTTCACTGTTGCAGGCAACAACCTTTATGAGCTTCTCATCCTGCTCCCTCAACTCTTCGACCTTACACTCTAGTTGGTCCTTCCTCTATTTATCCCTTCGCAAAACAACTGAAAGTCAGGGTCCTGAGTATAAATATCGGCCACCGCAGTGTGCTTAGCGCGATACTATTGATACTTAGACGACATCTTCTCATAGATGACTATCCTCCTCCTCCTTCGGTGCTCGCGCTCAGTCTCTATGATGAGGGTCTGGCACAAAAGAAAAGAAAAGTCAAAAACAAAAATACAGATCGACAACCTCCACACAAGTCTAATGACGAAAAGGAAAAGAAAGGCACCTACCCGCAAGGCCATACCAGCGATGCTCTAAGACAACTCTGCTTCACTCATCGCCCTGAGCATCTCATTTTCAGGAGCAACACAAAGAGAAGCTAAAACAGATGCCACTTGCTCGTAGTTTAACAATATATTATAATCCCTGGGATGATTATGTGTCAATCAGTCCCTTCTACTCTAACCTCTACATGAGTGTGGCGACCCACAAACTCATTAAAATCCTTCAAGTCGATATTGAGTATTCTGGTAAGTGACCTTATGAGTACAATAGGCATAATTTAGTGACTTTATTGTTTCAAACAAAAGAAAAGTGACCTTAGAAAATAATTTGTAATAATTAAGTGATTATTTGAATAATTGACTCCACATTTTGACTACAAATAATAGAGTTATCTTGTTATAACCGTAATGATACATTCAAAAATCAGGCATAACTTATGTAGTATAAACTTTCTGAATGGTGCGGCATATACATACACTTACATTGAATAAGAACTTTTTACTAATTTCTAAAGGGGGAGCAATTGATGGCGTAAATCGCCCAAATTAATTTTTTAATAACTAATTGCGGATGTTTGCTATGTGCACGTTTCGATGATTATTGGTAATTAAGCTAAGCATGTGGATGCATTGATACCTAGCTTGTATGAGATATTGTCCAAATACAATGTGTGAGAGTGGGAAGAGGAAAAATTAAGGGCTTCCTTTAGATCTGCACATGTAGTGGGGGACTCCTAATTGTACAATATAACTTCTAATGCTCTTGTATTAATTCCAATCATATTATCAACGAGTTTTATATATATTATACAGTGACAATTGAAAAACAGTTACTTAAACGTCAAATCACATACAACTATAATCGACAGTTTAAATCTCATCAGACTATGTTAAGGCGATACTTTGGTATATTCAAAATAATTCCTAAATGCTCTTGTATTAATTTTAATTTTGTCAAAGAGTTTTAAATTATACAATGATTGTATGGGTTCAAATTTGATCGATCACGACCGAAAATGAATATGACGAATGATGAGGTCTCCATGACTCGACATCCTATGCAGAACGACCTTAAGGCATACAAGAGAATGTACAACCGATGTAATAGTACAGGCCTGTTCGGAGACATAAGGAATATTTGTTCTGAGTATTCCTTATAACTTGTTTTCTTTTTACAGCTTAGGAGGATTTCACTCCTTATATATAGAGAGAACAATAACTTTGTAAAGTGGAGATTGATTCAGAATATACATTGTGAACCTATTTACAAAAACAAGTGAAAAGATATATTGTGTGAGGTTATCCTATCTAGAAAGAAAAAAAAGCTTATTATCTGTATTCCCTTTACCCATCTTTCGTCTTAGAGAATATTATACTTATCTAAGTTTTTCCCCTTCATTTTCTTTGATTGATTTGTTCAAAAGTTTGAGATAACTTTTGAGTAAAACAATTTGGCACCGTTTATGGGGATTTCTATAGCTGAGATCTTAATTTCGTCTAGATTTTTTAAAGAAATAATGGCTTCTTTTTTTAAACCTCACAAAGGCCAACAATGGCGAGAAAGGGAGAAGCAAAGTTAAAAGCTATTGTGGATGTCACGAACAACCTTTTGAATTCCCTCAATGAAGTCGATGGTGAAGAAATGCAACGCCATATGCTACCCCCGAGGGAGAAATCTCACCCCCCTAGCATGAGAGCTTGAATGTCTTGCGCGAGATGGAGACCTTAACATCCGTCGCATGAGAAGCACCCCTTGCCATGAAAAGGCTATTAGAGGAATGGTTGAAAAACACTCTGAGCAACATGCTCAAAAAGCCCACTCAGAGAGGTATCGAAGGCACAATACCCGCGGAAGCCGCAACAATCGTCAATGAGCCGAAAATTTCACAAATTGCTTACACCCACACTATCACTGATGCAGGTAACGATGCACTTACGACCATCTTAAAGAAGATTGAAAAAATGGAAAATGAGAATAAGATGCTCAGCGACCAGATAAAGGAGCATCAGAAAAGAGTTGATAAAATATCAGACGCTCCAAAGTTGCTTCCAAAGTGAGATGTGGGTCGATTCGAAGAATAGCCATATAGCAAAGGGGAAGCTCCCCATGCTATTCCGAGACCTTCAAAATGCCCCCATATTTGAAAATATATGATGGTACCGTAGACTCGGAGGATCACCTAATCTATTATATTACTGCGGTAAAAGGTAACAATCTATCGAAAGAACAGGTGCCATCAGTACTGCTGAAAAAGTTCGGCGAAACCCTGGCAGGGGGAGCGTTGACATGTTATTCCCAACTACTTGCACAATCAATATAGACGTTCAAAAAAATGGCAAATAAATTCATCACTGCCCATGCAAGAGCGAAAAAGTTGCAGGCCTGGGTAAACGATATCTTCACCGTCAGGCAGACGACGAGCGAGGGACTCCGGGACTTCCTAGCCCAATTTAACAGGGTAAAGATGAGCCTACCAAATATGTCAGAAGAGATGGCAGTAGCAGCCTTCCAAAACGGGTTAAACAAAAACAGGACGAAAGAAACCAAAAAGCTTCTAAGTAGACTCATGAAGTATCCCCCTACCACGTGGGAAGAAATAAACTACGCCTATTGCATCGAGATATGGGTAGACGAGGATGACCTAAACAGGCCGATCCAACGTCTAACATCGGTTCGAACCGAAGCAAGGAGAGATCGCAAAATGACAGCCTACAAGACCAACCACTCTATTTCAATCGAGAAAGGCACCAGCCTTATATCCGCATGTCCAATCCAGCTCCACCGCGACATGTAGATACCGCACCTGGACACACCGCACCACCCCGCAATGAAAGAGGTATGCCACCATTATTATCTTCTCATAACTTTTGTGCTTCTCCTTTAGAAGTAGTGTACGCATTATAATAGCTCGACAGGAAGGTGTAGTGGCCACAAAAGATGAAGTCAAATCCGAGCACCACGAGATCGAATGTTCCGTGTGAATTTCACAAAAAGAGAACACAAGACCGAAGACTACGTAGGTTTATGAGAGGAAGTGGTGAGAATGTTAAACTGGGGTCACCTGAAAGAACTACTGAGCAACTGAGGATGGGTCAACATCACTCGTGGATGTAATCAACCTCAGGGACATCCAAAACCACCATCACCAGCTCGTACTATACAAATATCATTGGCGGCGACGATGACACGATAAGCAACCATGCGAAATTCATCACCAGACACAAACTCAAGTGAACAGTCGCCCACATACGGTATGACAACCTCGAAGATAGTATTATCTTCGATAAGTCGGATATTAATGGTTTGTCTTTCCCCTACTATGATTCTTTGGCTATAACTTTACGCATCGCGTATACCAATATAATGAGAATAATGGTGGATCAAGCAGCGCATGTATTATTCACCCACGAGTTCTCATGCAGATGAGGCTCGAGTATAAAATAATATCACGTTGCATAACACTAACAAGTTTTAATAATGAAGTGGAGCGAACCTCTGCGGAGATAGTGCTGCCCGTTCTAGCAGGAGGGGTCACCTTGGAGATAATGTTCCATGTCATGAACCAAGAATAACCTACTACGCCATGATAGGGCAACCATGGATACATGTCATGAGAGCCGTCCTGTCGAGTTTCTATTAAGTAATCAAATTTCCTACCCCATAGGGGATATTTCAGCATCCAAGGCGAGCAACGTACCGCCCAAGAATGCTACAGGATCACCCAAGATTGCACTCACACCAAACAACTAAAAGGGGAAAGTACGGAAGCATAGAAATCAACCGTATCGGGAACCAAACCCGATGTAACAAATAGAGGCCATCAAACATCTGGATGTCTTAGAAGCTTCCAAGGCAACCGTGGAAGACCTCGACCCCGTCCAACTAGACAACACCAATAGCACGAAAAAGGCCTATATCGGACACAACCTCCCAGAACCAGGTAAATATTATGAATTTTTAACTGACAAAGTCGATTTTGTTGCCTTTTCCCACTCAGATATACCAGGAATCCCAAGGGATATCACCATACACAGGTTGAATGTCGATACTCTACCCACTAATACGACAAATGAGGAGAAAGTTCAATGTCGCACTCAATGAGGTGGTTAGCGAAGAAGTTGATAAATTACTAGCTAATGGTTCGATTAGAGAATCGAAATACCCCCAATGGGTCACCAATGTAGTCATGGTCAAAAAGAAGAATGGGAAATGGTGGGTGTGTGTCGACTTCACCGACCTAAACAAAGCATGCCCTAAAGATTCCTTTCCATTACCACATATCGATCAGCTCATCGACGGAACCGTGAGGCACGAACTGTTGAGATTCTTGGACGCCTACTCTGGTTACAACCAAATTTTGATGGCTAAGGAAGATCAAGAAAAGACCACTTTCATCACTCACCGAGGAACGTACTGCTACAAGGTAATCCATTCGGACTAAAAAATGTTGACGTATCAGAGGTTAGTCACCAAGATGTTCAAAGAACAATTCGGTAATACCATGGAGGTTTACATCGATGACATGCTAGTAAAGTCGAAAAGGAAATAAGATCACATTGGCCATCTAAATGAATCCTTCGACATATTGAGGCAATACGGGATGAAGCTGAATCCCGAAAAATATGTCTTCAACGTAACTTCAGGAAAGTTCCTTGGTTTTTTGGTGTCACAAAGAGGTATCAAAGTCAACACGGATTAGATCAGAGCCATTGATGGAATACCAGAGATACTAACCAGCAAGAAACAAGTGTAGAAACTAACATGATGAATAGCCCATGTCGAGGTTCATTTCACGATAATCGGGTAGATGTCATAAATTCTTCAATGTGCTAAGGAAAGACCACAGACTATAATGGAATGCGGAATGCGGAATGCGTCGATGCCCTGAGGAAGTTGAAAGCATACCTATCCTTGCCACCGCTACTCGTCAAGGCAGACCCGGGTGAATGCCTATTGGTGTACCTAGCAGTCTCCGAAGTCGCAGTAAGTGTCGTCTTAATCCGTAAAAGTAAAGATACGCAATCTCCAATTTACTATATTAGCAAAACCTTAATCGATGCCGAAATATGGTACCTTCACCTTGAAAAACTATCGTTGGCATTAGTCGTAGCTTCGCGAAAGTTTAGACCATATTTTAAATGTCACCCCATAAAAGTGGTGACGACCTTCCTCGTGCAGGGCATCCTATACAAACCCGAATTATTGGGTAGATTGGCCAGATGGGCCATAGAATTAAGTGAGAATGACATAGTGTACCAATTATGAACTTCCATTAAGTCGCAGATACTTGCCAATTTCATCGTTGATTTCAGCCTAGAAATATTTCATGAGGTATAGCAGGAGGTGCTCTAGCTTTCACATATACCAACCTCTAGGTTCTCTACATCGACGACGCATCAAACGCCTCGGGATCGGGGCTATGACTCATCCTTGAGGTTCCCACGGGTGAGGTTATTCGCCAGTCAATACGATTCCCCGAGATGACTAACAATGAGGGCAAGTACGAAGCTATGATTGCAGGATCTAAATTAGCCCTCAAATATGGCACCCCGACGACTCGTCCTCCATCGCGAATCCCAACTCATGGTGAACTAAGTCGTTGGAACTTTCCAAATCAAAGACCAAAGACTACAAAAGTACCTCTCAGAAATTCTTAAACTGCTGCCAGAGTTCGATAAATGTTGCCTCGACCAAATACCTAGGGCACAAACTATCAAAGCGGACGTCCTTGCGAAGCTAGCGGCAACCACTAAAACTATCAACAAAGAAAATGTGGTCATCCTTCTTCATTCTGCAATAGACCAAGTCGAGGTACATTTTATAAACATAACTTGGGACTAGCGAAATCGTCTAGTAACAAATTTTGAGGATGGAACGCTCCCACAAGATAAGACAGAAGCCAAAAATCTTCAAATACAGGCATCCAAATACAACCTCATAAACTATGATCTCTACAAGAGAACGCTCGGCGGTGCCCTGGCCAAGTATCTTAAACCCAATCAAACGAGACGAGTACTAGAAGAAGTACATGAGGGGCATTACGGCGCCTACACAAGAAACTGCACCCTCACCCGGTGCTTCGTCCATGCCGGATACAATTGGCCCACCATGAAAAAAGAAGCCGTAGACTACGTCAATAAATGTGATCAATGTCAAAAATATGCCCCTACGATACACCTAGCGAGACAACTCCTACATTACATCACCTCGCAATGGCCATTCCTAAAATGGGGGATGGATATTGTCGGACCCCTCCCGACAGAACGAGGTAAGGTACGCTTTCTTTTGGTTTTAGCTAACTATTTTTCTAAATGGGTGGAAGCAAGCGCATATACCCAAATATGCAAGCAAAAGGTCATCACGTTCACATGGAATACATAATATGCCGCTTCAGCATTCCCAAAGAAATCAGCTGCGACAATGGACATAATTTATCGGAAAGAGAACGAGTGAGTCTGTGAAAAAGGGCACATCAAGCGAATACTCTCCGCACTATACCATTCCGCCGGCAATGGCCAACCGAACCTCCAATAAAGTAATATTGAATATCTTGAAAAAGAAGCTCGAGGACGCCAAAGGGATATGGTGTAAACTACTACCAGAAATATTATGAGCATACCGCACCACACCAAAAACTAGCACCGGAGAGAAGCTGCATTCACTTCTACGGGACTGACGTGGTTATACCAATCGAAGTCACAGAGCCTAGTCAGAGATACTCCAACGAGAGAGGACCAAACAACGATGAAAGTAGGCTAAAAGATCTGGATGAAGTCGAAGAACGGATAGACATGGCCCACATAAGAATGGTAGCCCAAAAGAAACAAGAAGAAAAGGTATTACAACAATAAGGCCAAAGTACGACTGCTCAAGGTCAGAGATTACGTCCTCAAGGCTAAAGCACAAGCAGCGAAAGACCCCAATGAGGGAAAATTGGAAACAAATTATGACGGACCATCCAAAATCATGGCGGCTGCAAATAAAAGAGCATTCCAGCTGGAAACAATGGAGGGAAAACTACTCCAAAACAATTGGAATGTCGCCTATCTCAAACACTTCCACTTCTAAGAAAGGACGCAGACCCAGTCGACTCCTTTTCCTTCATCGGGATTCCTAATCGAGTTTTCTCGGTGAGGTTTTTAATGAGGCAATAAGGAGGACGTCTCGAGGTCCGAAGTGTTGTTCATTACTCCGCCCATCGACACGGTTTCATGGTCGAAGTAATAAAGGGACTGAGTATAGATAGTCAAATCTCATTTGAATGTATAGATCCAACATGTGATTTTCACAATAATATAATCAAATCTCCATTGCATGAATAAAGTCGACATGTATCTTTCTACGGGAGCATGATCAAACCTCCAATGTGAAATGGCCAAGGCCATCGACAAAATATGAGTGCGACCTCGTTCGAACCACGATGACATTCCACTTCGACGAAAGTTCAAAGCAACACCCCAATGGTCAAGGCCATCAACAAAAGTATGAGTTCGAGCTCATTTGAACTATGACAGGATTCCACTTTGACGAAAGTTTGAAGCAACATCCCAATGACCAATGCCATCTACAAAATTATGAGTTTGACCTTGCTAGAACAACGACGAGATTTCACTTCGATGAAAGTTCGAAGCAACATCCCAATGGCCATGGCCATCGACAAAAGTATAAGTTCGACTTCGTTCGAACCACAATGGGATTCCATTTCGATAAACGTTCGAAATAACATCCCCATGGACAAGGCCATCGACAAAAGTATAAGTTCGACCTCGTTCGACCCACGAGGAAATTCCACCTCGATGAAAGTTAGAAGAAACATCCCAATGGCTAAGGCCATCGATAAAAATTATATGTTCTACCTCGTTTGAACCACGACGGGATTCCACTTCGATGAAAGTTCGAAGCAACACCCTAATGGCCAAGGCCATCGATAAAAGTATGAGTTCGACCTCGTTCGAACCACAATGGGATTTCACTTCGATGAAATTTCGAAGCAACATCCCAATAGCCAAGGCCATCGACAAAAGTATGAGTTCGACCTCGTTCGAACCTTGATGGGATTCTACTTCGACAAAAGTTTGAAGAAAAATCCCAATGGCCAAGGTCATCGACAAAAATATGAGTTCGAACTCATTCGAAACACGACGGGGTCCTACTTCAATGATAGTTTGAAGCAACATCCCCACCGAGGAAATTTTTGAAATAGAGAAGGAATCAACCTCACCCAAAAGTTAAATCGACTCAATAGCTCGATGGGAACCCCAGATACCATAGAAATTACAAAGCACACTAACTAATCGACGAAATAAAGTCTATATTGCATCAAAATATTATTTATAATGATCTAAATAAACGGGCTTAAGCATGCCCCCTCTTACAAAAGCCCCAAAGAAAAAGAGAAGCTCAAACCAAAATTACACATCATTCCCAGCAGGGTAAGCCTCTTCATACCAAGAGTCTGAAGAAAAATGGTTTCATATCATCCGAGTTGATATCATCCCCATCGGGAGTAAGAGGGTCATACCTGTATGACGCACGGACCATACGAGTTTTTCTATGCATGGTCTGAAGCTCCACGTTGGTTGCCCTCCCTTGACATGGAAAGTCTTGTACACGTCAAAAGAGACCTTAACAAGGACCCACAACTCATATAAGCGACAAGGCACGATCGGATCGACTGAAGCATGGGACGTGGAAGGTTGAGAGCATCGACTTGCATTCTCTACTTTCAGCGAGACCACCTGTCCATTCAACACAAATAGCTCCGTCTCTAACTTTTTAGCATGCCTTTCAAGCCGCGCGACCTTAAGATTAGAGGCATCCTTCTGTTCAGCCAGCTCCGACCTACAAACACGAAGGGCATCCTCCAAAGACGTCGTTTCCAACATAGTTGTCGCCAGCCTATGAACACCAATGTCTAGCTCGCCCTTAAGCCCCTCAATCTCTCAGCCTTCGCACTCAATTCAGTGATTAAACCGGCCACCCTTTCTTGTAAGTCGACTTTCTTGGCCATGACACCCTACTCAACTCAAGCTCATCCTCCTTCACCATAAGGGAGGCTTCAAGTTCACTATTGCAGGCAACAACCTTTATGAGCTTCTCGTCCTGCTCCCTCAACTCTTCGACCTTACACTCTAGTTGGTCCTTCCTCTATTTATCCCTTCGCAAAACAACTGAAAGTCAGGGTCCTGAGTATAAATATCGGCCATCGCAGTGTGCTTAGCGCGATACTATTGATACTTAGACGACATCTTCTCATAGATGACCGTCCTCCTCCTCCCTCGATGCTCGCGCTCAGTCTCTATGATGAGGGTCTGGCACAAAAGAAAAGAAAAGTTAAAAAAAATACAGATCGACAACCTCCACACAAGTATAACGATGAAAAGGAAAAGAAAGGCACCTACCCAAAAGGCCATACCAGCAATGCTTTAAGACAACTCTGCTTCACTCATCGCCCTGAGTATCTCATTTTCAGGAGAAACACAAAGAGAAGCTAAAACAGATGCCACTTGCTCATAGTTTAACAATATATTATAATCCCTGCGTTGATTATGTGACAATCAGTCCCCTCTACTCTGACCTCTACATGAGTGTGGCGACCCACGAACTCGTTGAAATCCTTCAGGTCGATATTTAAACCTGAGCATTCGCCCTCGACACGACGGCCTTTAATGTTGGACGATGCGCCACCCTCGGTAAAGCGCACAGAAGCGGCTCCTAGGTAAACTCTTTCTGTTTAGGGAGATCTCCCCGATAAAATGGTGTCATCCATAAATATGGGTACTGGTGACGTCTATAATGCCTTGCTTCTATCAGCATCCACGGCCATGTCCTTCCCGAGTTATATTCTTCTTTTTTTCTCGACAATGGCTCATCCCCGTTGGAAGGTTTGTCCAAAGGTAGTCGGTACTAAAGAAGCCTCCTCCCTCACGACCAGGGCTTGATAGGGACCTTCCACTTGAATCGGTCGAGATGACCTCTTGAAAAGAGTCATTCAAAGTAAACTGCATTCCGGTGACAGTGATAGCCTGTCGGAACGCAGGGACTGGCGCCCTCCACCGGAAAGCTCCTCGACCTGTTATCACGAAGAAGTCGTATAAATGGATGACGATATACATCCGACAAAGTGGTAAAGGGAAAATACTTACCAGATTGAACTTTAGGGCCATAACACTTTACGAAGGAAGGCAAATCTCAAGTTTCCGCTGCATGGGGTAACAAATGGGCTACCCAATCCCTTATGCCGGCAATAGGGCGGGGCAGATGCGCCATACCTGCAAACAAGAAGTCAACATACGTTACAAAGAACACAGACGAAGGAAGAACAAAATAAGTGGAGACACTTACAAGTCTCATTCCACCGCTTCGGGAATCTGGCAGAATCAGAAACAATATGCTCAGTTTTGACAAATAAGTACTTGCGTCAAAATTTGTGACTTGCTCGGTCATCTATATCGGCCACCAGCCCTTTCGTACCCTGGTGCCTCAAGTGCACCATGGCTCCCCTTGTGGAAGCTAGGCGAGAACAGGGACAAAAAGTGGTGGATAGGAACATCACACTCCGCCAACTTCGCATACTTGGTCAACAACAGAAGTACCTTAAGAGTATACAGCAAAAGTTGTACCTAAAGGGATGAGAGGAAAAGTATAACCAATCACAAAAGGGTACTCATAGAAAGCGCAGTACCCAGGTCAGTAAACCTCCACAAAATCTCTCCCTGCCGGAACCATGTCAATGTGAGCGAGAATGTTATACTTTATACGAAGAGCGTCAATGTGAATTTTCTCCGTTTAAGAGAGTAGAGAGACAGGAGTAGGAGGGGGATCTTTGAGGAAGTCACTTCGAGACATAGAGTGTATCGGAAATAACTCCTCTACCGTAGGAAGACTGTTACCCTCCTCTACTGTCGTATCACCACCGCCGGAAGGAGGTGCCATGGACAATGGGGTGGTCTCAGGTACCTCTTCGCGAGAACGATGTAGTCTTGGCATGATTTCATTTAAAGAGGTATTCACACAACAACAAAAAGGGGGGGGGGGGGAAGATGAAGTTGTGAACGAAGAATGTGAGAAGAAGAAGTAGAAGGTTGTCAAGGCAAATTCTGAGAAATAAGGGGAAGTAATTAGGAGTGAGATGGTCAAGAACTTTCGAAAGAACAAACCCTTCACCTATTTATAGGACTGAGTGGCGCCAGAATCAGAGCGGAAGGTTACAGAGTGGCGTCAGAATCAAAGCAACAAGCCATCAACTCCTTTCTTGAAAACACGTGCAATGATTATGCACGTGAAGATGACATCATCTCTTGGTAAAATGTATTACCCAGTGTCCTGCTAAGCGCGCTGACCGCTCACCATCGGCCATGCCATAACGCCTCGAAGGATCAAATTTCTCTATAGGAATGCATAATGTCCGCTCATCGAGGATGCACCTAGTTGCAACCCCAACAAGCAGAGAGACTAATTGTATGATTCCAAATTCGATTATCACGACCGATAATGAGTACGATGAATGATGAGGTCTCCATGACTCGATGTCCTGTGGGTAACGACCTTACGGCATACAAGAGATTATATGACCCATGTAATAGTACAGGCCCGTTAGGGTACGTTAGGAATATTCGTTCGAATATTCCTTATAACTTGTTTTCTTTTTACAGCTTAGGAGGATTTCGTTCCTTATATACATAGAGAGCAACAACTTTGTAAAGTGGGGATTGATTCAAAATATACATTGTGAACCTATTTACAAGAAAAAGTAAAAAGATTTATTGTGCGAGATGATTCTATCTAAAAAGAAAAAGAAGGCTCATTATCCGTATCCCCTTACCCATCTTTCGTTCTAAAGAATATTATATTTAATTAAAATTTACTCCTTTATTTTTTTATTGATTTGTTTAAAAGGTTGAGATATCTTTTGTGCCAAACAATATTGTGACAATTCAAAGACAGTTAGTTTATAGTCAAATTACATACAGCTATTTAGAATCGATAGATAAAATCTCATCAGACAATGTTAATTCTATAAGACATAACATATCGATCGGAGCTGGTTAGATTATGCTGATTTTGCAGAAAATTCTACATATTGTCAGTATGAAGAAAATAACTGAGAGAAAGAAAAAGGCATCTCGTAGATTCTTAAATCGGTCATTCAAACAGTAAACAAACAAATGGAATAACAGAATATAAATTATTTAGTGGAAGTAACATTCCATAGTCAATGCTCTATGCTCTCTCCTTTTGAAAAAGTTTCGGATCGAATACATAAACTTCTTGAGTGCGAGAAAATGTACGTATATCTGTTGCATAATTTACTGATAGGAATTCCGTTACACTTATAAATTTTGCACCAACTTATTTAATTATAATTAAGTTATAAAATTCAAATACAAAGCTCTAAATTCATTGATTCGTTTAAATACTTAGTGCAAGTAAATTTGTGTCGTTGCTATATTTTGAACTATATCGTGTCTCTGTAATAGAAAAGTGTAATTAATTAGTCATGATCAAACCATAACCAAGTGACAGCAAAGAACCGGAGGTGAGGTGGCGTGCTTCTCAACTCGACAGCTGCTTCGTTTCTTCTTTTTTTTTTTCCCTCTAAACTTCCAACTCTCTGAAAAATCGTGTCCAAGAGATTAGTTTTATATTGTCGTTTCCTTTTTTCGCTTCTCCTCTCTTTTAAGCCTATTTTAATGCTTAAAAACTCTTACTACTAGTTATCCCTCTTTAATATTTTACTTAATTATGCAGCTAGAAGGAAAAGGCTAAATTTGAAAATAAAAGTAATATAATAATTACTTGGTTTATTAAAATATTAAATATGTTAAAAATATATATTATATTGAAACAATCAATATTTGAGACCGGCAAAAGTACTACAACTACTACTGATATAAATAAAACACAAACATTTTGGGTAAAATGTGTTTGGTTGTGAATATTGAATAGTGAAGGAGAGGGGTCGCAGGCTATGTGATCTGTCGTGTCTTATCTAATAATCCCAAAGTACGCCATTTGCCGGCCATTATACCAGCATTGCATTTGCATCATACCATTAATTAAGATCTCATATATTTTCTACCTTCTGGAAGGCCTAATTCTTGCATTTTCTGCTTTCTGACTGTAGCATTAAGTCATTTTTATCAAGGAAATTATTCCAACGTAAGACAATTCATTATTAGAACGTGTAATTAGGTAGTTATTCAGAAATAATTGTTTGGTGAGACATCAAGTAGTAGTGAAACTTTTTGTTTTATTATTTCATATAACCGGTCCACCGCTCATGTTCTATGGATGTCCACCTCCAACTGCTTTGAACTAATCTCACTTATGGTTTCAGTTGTTGATATGAACTAACACACGTTTGGTCTAAACTCAAGTTATCCCATTTATTGAAGGATTAGTTTGTAACTTGAAGTTCAACTTCTTTTTAACCTAAAAGAAGGTAATTACAAGTTTGGTAACCCAATCACAATATCATATCCCATATGAATTAGGTCATGACCTTAAAAACCCAGTTTGCCAAATATATCACGATTCTTTTTGGATATTTTGTTTATACCATATGATTTCTCGGGATGAAGCGGAGCAAAGCAAAATTGTAAGAACTATAGTTCTATGATCAACAAGTTATGAGTTCAAATGCACAAACATTATATGAGTCAAATTTGAAGTAATTTTGAAAAGAACTTCCTCATTCTTCAGTTTGCACTAGAAAGATTTATGAGTTGTTAGCTTAAGCTGTAAATCACCTATGCTATTGATGTAATGATGAGAGTAAAACTAAAGACTCGATTAGGATGTGTTTCTTCTAAGGATAAAACTCGAATGATTCGAACTAGGAAGTGTGATTCCTAGGGATGAAACTTGAACGAACAAAACTAGGAAGTGCGTCTCCTAAGGGTGAAATTTGAACGAATCAAACTAGGAAGTGTTTCTCCTATGGGTAAAACTCGAATGACTCAAACTAGGAAGTGTGACTCTTAGGGGTGAAACTTGAATGAACCAAACTAGGAAGTGTGTCTCCTAAGGATAAAACTTAAATGACTCAAACTAGGATGTGCGTCGCCTAGGGATGAAACTTGAATGAACCAAAACTAGGAAGTGAATCTCCTAGGATAAAATCTCAATTTAAGAAGTGTGTCTATTAAACAATATAACTTGAAAATCCGGACTAGGAAGTGCATCTCTTAGGGGTAAAACTTTAGTGACTCAAACTAGGAAGTGCGTCTCTTAGGGTTGAACTTAAATAACTCAAACTAGGTGTGTCTCCTAGGAATGAACCTAAATGACCCAAATTACGAAGTGCGTCTCCTATGGGTAAAATCTCAATTTAGAAAGTGTCTCTCTTAGGGATGAACTTAAATGACTCAAACTAGGTGCGTCTCTTAGGAATGAACTTAAATGACCTAAATTACGAAGTGGGTCTCCTAGGGGTAAAATCTCAATTTAGAAAGTGCGTCTCCTAAACATTGTAACTTGAAAAACCTAGACTAGGAAGTTCTTCCTAAGGGTAAAACTTCAATGATTCAAACTAGGAAGTGTGTCTCCTAAGACTGAACTTAAATGACCAAAAACTAGGAAGTGCATCTCCTAGGGATAAAATTTCAATTTAGGAAGTGTGTCTCCTAAAATATAACTTGAAAGACCCCGACTAGGAAGTGCGTTTCCTAGGGGTAAAAATTCGATGATTCAAACTAAGAAATCTGTCTCCTAGGACTGAGCTTAAATGACCAACAACTAGGAAGTGCATTTCCTAGGGGTAAAACTTCAATGATTCAAACTAGGAAATGTGTCACCTAGGACTGAACTTAAATGACCAAAAACTAGGAAGTGCGTTTCCTAGGGATAAAATCTCAATTTAGGAAGTGTGTCTCCCAAAATTACAACATAACCTGAAAGACCCAGACTATGAAGTATGTCTCCTAGGGATGAAACTTCAATGACTCAAACTAGGAAGTGCATCTCCTAGGGATGAACTTAAATGACTCAAACTAGGAAGTGCATCTACTAGGAATGAACTTAAATGATCCAAACTAGGAAGTGCGTCTCCAAGGGGTAAAATATCAATTTAGAAAGTGCACCTTGTAAAACCAAAATATAAACTAAAAGACCCAGACTAGGAAGTACATCTCCTAGGGGTGAAACTACAATGACTCAAACTAGAAAGTGCGTCTTATACGAATGAAATCAAATGACCTAAAACTAGGAAGTGCATCACTTAGGGGTGGAATCTCAATTTAGGAAGTGCATCTTCCTAAAATACAAATATAACCTGATAGACACAGACTAGAAAATGCATCTCCTAGGGCTGAAACTTCAATGACTCAAACTAGAAAATGCATCTCCTATGAATGAACTCAAATGACCTAAAACTAGGAAGTGCGCCTCCTAGGGGTGATATGTGATCTTCTCAATAGACTTTGCATAAGAAGAATTGGGGCATTACAGCTGAAAAAAGTCAAGCTTTGATATGAACATAGCCTTCATCCTTCTTTCAAACAAAAGAAACATGTGAATTTAAAACATGGTGGTTAGTTTGTTGCCTTGACTTTGATGGCGATTTCTCTTGAACTTGTCACGATCAACTCCGACTTCAACTTGGAAGACAGTGCTTGTTATCACCCAACCGCTTTTACGGACAAGCCTCATCACAAGAAATATTCCTAATTTTTTCAAGTCAAATACCTTATGCCCGATGCATTGCACTTGTGTTCTAACATTCACCAAATCTTTACATTTTACATCAATTCCAAAGAACATCTATTATCACCAACTCAATGCACACACTATTCTTATGTATTGTATGCCAATTTGATGTGCTTGCTAGACTCAACTTCGTGCAATTATAAAGCTGGTGGTAGATTCTAAAGTCATTTCTCACTTGTTTCGACAAAAACAGACTCAAAAAAAATAAGAAGAACAAAATAAGGAAAAAAATGAGAAGAGATGGTATTTAACAAGAATTTTTTTTTACCCAAGAAAGAACAAAGCAGAAACTAATCTAATTTGAATGCTATCTCGATGGACCATGGGTCGTGATGGCGCCTAGTCGTGAAAGCTAGGCAAGCGAAGTGTTACAAATTTTATTACCCTTCTTCCCTAACCTTTTAACAATTCAAATTAACAGGCGACCAAAATCTAAATAGCAACAATAATAAAAGAAATACGGAAGACGAAATCTGATCATATAACTAATTACTAGTACAAAATCCAGAATACAACTCTACCCATGATTGGTGTAAAGAATGTAACAGACCGTTTACGAATACTACAAAAATGACCTGAATAGAAAATTACAAGTCTATCTCTCAAATAAATTGAAATAGAATGGAAAGGATAGAAGGGGATGCCAAGGCCTGCGGATGTCTACAGGGCTACCTTGGGTCTCCGCTGGACTGAAGGTAGCAACCTCTCTACGGTTCTAATGCTCCATCACTGGGATGTGCACACACTGCAGAGTGTAGTAACAGCACAACTGATCCCATGTGTTGGTAAGTATCAAAACTAACCTTAGCGAAGTTGTGACGAGGCTAGGACAAGACTACCAAGTAAACATGTGCAGTTAAATCATGTACAACAAATAATAATAACAGAAACTAGCAATTGAAGATGGGAATGGAGGAACATATTGCAGGGGATATCAGGTACTAATAGAATTTCAGTAGAGAAGCAAAAGAAGACCATAATTCAATTATGAGCAAGAATAAGGTAAACGATAAAAAGTGCACGGCATCACCCTTCGTATTTTTACTCTTGTTCTCACTGTAAGAATCAATAGATTCGGCACGACATCACTCTTCGTGATTTTACCTCACATAATCATGGAACATCATTATACGTCATGCATTATCACTCATATCATGGTACGACATCACCTCTCATGCTTTTAGATTCACAATATTGGGAGTCTAATAATGAAGTCCATAATGTACGCTTCCACTTCTACTCAAGAATATCAATCCTCTGAAACAAACCACTAGGTCTATGATGCTCATACTTTACCTGCTAATAATTCAAACATTGAGCCACATATGCAACAATATCCTTCTTCATCCTCCTCCACCACTAATGTTGCTGCAAGTCCTGATACATCTTAGCAGTGCCCGGATGAATAGAGTATCGGGAACTATGGTCCTCCTCTAGAATCAACTCTCGAAGTCCATCAACATTATGCACACAAACTCGAATCTGCATCCTCAAAACTCCATCATCTCCTACTGTAACCTGTTTGACACCACCGTGCCGACTGTGTCCCTAAGGACACACAAATGAGGGTCATAATACTGCCAATCTTTGATACGATCAAATAATGAAGAACGAGTAATTGTACAAGCTAACACACGGCTAGGCTCAGAAACATCCAACCTCATGAACTGAGTGGCCAAAGCCTGAACATCCAAAGCAATTAGTCTCTCACCGACTAGAATATACACAAGTCTGCCCATGCTGGCTGACTTTCTACTCAAAGCATCGTTCGCTACATTCGCCTTCCCCGAATGATATAACATAGTGATATCATAGTCTTTTAGTAGCTCTAACTACCTTCTCTATCTCAAATTTAGCTCCTTCGGCGTGAACAAGTACTGTATATTCTTGTGATCCATGAACAAGTAGCTCCTCCAAATTTTCAGCGCGTGAACAATGGCTGCTAGCTCCATCTCATGAACTGGATAACTATTCTTGTGAATCATAAACTGTTGTGAAGCATACGTAATGACCTTGCCATCTTGCATCAAAACTACATCAAGTCCAATACGAGATACATCACAATAAACTGTATATGGCCCTAAACCTATAGGCAAACCAACACTGGCATCATAGTCAAAGCTACCTTGAACTTATGAAAGATCGCCTCACACTCGTCCGACCACTTGAAGTGGGCACCCTTCTAGGTCAACCTGGCCATCGGAGCTGCAATAGATGAAAACACTTCCACAAATCGGCGGTAATATCTCGCCAAACCCAAGAAACTCTGGATCTTTGTAGCTGATGTGGGTCTAGGCTAGTACTTGACTGCCTCTATCTTCTTCGGATCCACCTGAATACCCTTAGTTGATACAACGTGACCCAAGAAAGAAACTGATCCCAAACAAAACTCATACTTCGAAAACTTAGCATACAACTGACTCTCTCTCAAAGTCTGAAGAACAACTCTCAGATGCTGCTCAAGCTTAATGAAGACTATCATGAAGGAATCTAAGTAAGGCTTAAACACTGAGTTAATCAAATCCAAGAAAGCGGCTAGGGCATTTGTCAACCAAAATAACATCACCAAGAAGTTATAATGCCCGTATCGAGTGTGGAAATCTGTCTTAGGGACATCGAATGCCCTAATCCTCAACTGATGGTAGCCAGATGTCAAGTCGATCTTAGAAAACACTTGGGCACCCTGAAGCTGGTCAAAATAATTATCGATCCTCGGAAATGGGTACTTATTCTTGATTGTGACCTTGTTCAATTGGCAATAATGTATACATATCCTTATCTATTCGTCCTTCTTCTCAACAAACAACATCGGCACACCTAAGGCGAGACACTAGGTCTAATAAAGCCCTTATCAAGAAAGTCTTGCAACAGCTCCTTTAATTCTTTCAACTCAGGCGGGGCCATACGATATGGCAGAATAGAAATGGGCAAAGTGCCCATAGCCAAATCAATGCAAAAGTCACTATCCCTGTCGAGTGGCATCCCGACAAGTCTAAAGGAAATACCTCAAGAATCTCACGAAAAATAGGCGCAGAATCCATAGAAGGAACCTCGACATTAGAATCATGAACCTATGCCAAATAGGAAAAACATTCCTTATCAACCATACATTGAGCCTTCATATATAAGATAACCCTATGAGTGGAATGACCAGGAGTCCCTCTCCACTCTAAACGAGGTAGATCCGGCAAGGCTAAGGTCACAGTTTTGGCATGACAGTACAAGATAGCATGGTAAGGTGATAACCAGCCCATCCTCAATATGATATCAAAATCAACCATATCCAAAAGAAACAGATCTACTCGGGTCTCAAGACCACCAATCACAACTATACATGAATGATGGACACGATCTACCACAATAGAATCACATACCAATGTAGATACATATACAAGGGCACTCAAGGAATCACTAGGCATGACCAAATACGCTGCAAAATAAAATGATACATAGAAATATGTAGACCCTGGATCAAATAGAACTGAGGCATCTCTACTACAAACCATAATAGTACCTGCGATAACTGCATCGGAGGCCTCAGCCTCAAGCCTGGCTGGAAGAACATAACATCGAGGTTGGGCCCAACCACTCTGAACTATATCTCTGGGACGGCCTCCTGTTGGCTGGCCTCCAACTCTAGCGGACTATCATTCACCTCTAATACCTCTACCTCTACCTCTACCTCTAGCTGGGTGAGGAGGAAATGATACATTCTGTGCCTAAACTATGGCACGCGAACCCTGATGCTGAGAGTTGCTCGGTGATCGAGTGCAAAATCAAGCAATATGCCTCGTGTCACCACAAGTATAACAAGCCTTAGGATGCTGGGACAGATGACCTTGAAAAATCTGGAGTGGAGGTGCAATGAGAGAAGCGGACGATGCATTGTAGGGCAGCTGATCAGAATACTGCATATGAGAACCACGGCCACCCGGAGCATCGAGAGAAGCCTGTATTTCTGAATGAGATGGCCTGAAAGGATGGCCCTTACCAAAAGAATCACTTCCGCCATACGAGGAACCACTGAACCATCCCAAATGATGAGGCCTCTTACCAGACCCCTGACCACTCCTCTGTGATAGAACCATCTCAACTCTCTTAGCCACATTGGCCATATCCCGAAATGAAATCTCGTTCCCCGTCTCCTTAGCCATCTGTAGTTGACTATGCTGAACGAGTCCCTTAATGAACCTCCTCATTCTCTCTCTCTATCTATCTCTCTCTTTCTCTCTCTCAGTAGGAAGTATAAGAAGATCATGACGGGCCAATCAATAAATCTGGTCTCGTATTGAGTGAAAATCATAGAACCCTGTTGGAGACGCTCAAACTGCATCTGATAGTTCCCCATCTAAATGATAGGAAGAAACGTCTTCAAAAATAACTAAGACAACTGGTCCCATTTCAAATCCGGTGACCCAGCTGGTCTAGCCAGACAACAATCCCTCCACCAGGCCTTGGTGGATCCAAATAAATAAAAAAACAGCAAAATCGACCCCATTGGTCTCCACTATCCCCTTGTTCCATAGATCCTCATGACAGCTGTCCAAATAATCCTGGGGATCCTTTGAAGATGTACCATCAAAAGTGGTAACAAAAAGCTTGGTGAACCTGTCCAACCTACAGAAGGCATCAGCAGACATAGCTGTCCCCTAAGCGGTCTGTGCCACAATACCCGGCTGAACTACCCCAACTAGCTGAGATACTAAATTCTGAAACTAGGGATCCATCTCCTCCGAAGTGTGAGTAGCAGGAGTCTGGGCTCCTCCCCCAACATGAGAGACAACTGGTGCTACAGGAAATATACCTGCATGAGTTACGCTATCCATAAGGCCCACTAGGTGGACTAGAGCATCTTGAAGTACACGAGTGGTGATCAACTCCTCTGTAACCTTAGCTAGTTCTGTTGTAACTGTATGGGCTGGAACCTCATTGTCAAACTCAACTTGAGGCTCCGCCACAAGTGGTTCTGCTTGAGCTCTAGGCTGAGCTCTGCCTATTGTCACACCTCATTTTCAACATCTATAACCCGGCGAAGGGCGTAGATAAAGAAGTTATTTCAATTAAAGGATAGTTGAATTGGGATTTATTTATTTTAACAGAATTCAAAGTCGCCACTTGGGATAATTAAAGGTGTCACAAGTCATCGGTTTAAATCTTTAATCAAGGAAAGTTTGACTCTCTTATATAGTCTACGAGCCAAAAAACCGGGTAAGGAATTCTGTTAACCCGGGAGAAGATTTTAGGCATTTCCGAGTTTCGTGGTTCTAGCACGGTCGCTCAACTGTTATATTCGTCTTAAATTATTTGATTTTAATGAATTTATACCTATGTGCCAATTTAACTTTTAGCCACTTTTATTATTATTTTTAGAGAAAATTGAAATGCCGTCAAAACACGCCTCGAACCACGTTACATAAATGCATCCGTGTTTTTTGACATATTTTAACATCGTTGGGATTTGGGTTTGGGTCACATAAATGCACACCCAAATTTAGGAAGCTAATATTTATCAAACACGCGCTTAAAGCAACTACGTATCATTACTTTTGCGAGGGCCATGAAAATTAGCTAAATGGCACGCCTCGAATCTAAGGATCAATACAGAACCAAAATGAGGGCTACACAATTTGCAAGGTGATTTTGTGCGTCGCATTTCAACCCTAAGTTAAAAAGAGTGTTTCAACTAAAGCCAACCATGGATATTCCCAATTATTAAACCTTCGAAATTTGGGATTATCACTATAAATTATTATGAATTATTTATACCTCAACTAATTCTCACTATCCTATCTCCAGGATTGGTTAATGAACTGCCAATGAAACAGAAGGAGTTACAACAAGAAGAGATATGTTAAAGAAATGGAAAAAAATAGACAAAAACACAATCAGAAATTGACACAAGCAATAAACAAAAGCGTTTCGAAATGGTGGTGTATAATAGCATTTTCGAACAAGTAGGCTCTTATTACGCCAAAACGCATTTGTGAAATCTGAGGCTCGAGGCTGGGCATCGCGATGGAGATCGACAAAGCAAGGCAGCCCAAGGACTGATAATTAAACTAAGGCCGGTTATACAGCTAGTTTTAAACCCAGATCCTTATACATTGACAGTCAATTTAACGAGGAGATAAAATAGTATTAGACCAGCAATTGCCTTTGCGTTTTAGCTGAAGACCACCAACTACCCAACTTAGAAGCCTATTTTGTTTTAAATGTATAAGAGCTAAGCATGCTTATGAGAGATTAAGTAAATGAACAAGAGTATTGTTGTGCTTCGGAAGCAAGCCTGGGCATCAACAGTCAGCTACTTCCTATATAGAATAAACTGACAATTCTAAGTTTCAGAAATTAGAGATAAACAAACTAAAATACCCCCACCACCCAGATCGAGCCCAAACCAAAAAAATCGGTCATAATTGACAAGCACAAACTATATCATCAGACACCATTGCTACCCAAGAACCATTTTATCAAAAGTCCTGCGTAGTACTACCAATTTGTATCTGAAGCGACTCACACTATGCAACTCGATCAAACTACACCAAACACACCTAAAATGAAGATAGATCTAATCACGGATCCAGTTTTATACATTCCAACACGGGACCTTATCATTTCATAATCATCTTTGGTCAGCAGATCTGCATCCTAATCTTACAGCAGATATACATTAAAACATGCCATAGGAAAGAAACATAAACCCAAAAACTAATTATGAGCCAGCAATCCAATACATAAACTAATTTATTTCTCTTTTCAACTTCCCAAATTGAGTGCTACATTGTATGAATTATAGAGGTATGTACCTGAGAGATAAAAAGGAAATAAGAAGCAAGTGAGAATCAACAAACGAACAATAGCAGCAGCACAGTAAGGCTCAACATAAACTATCCATCGCAACCATAAGAATAGTGTGGAAATAACCCAGATTCAAATCACCTCCACCTCAAAGGATCAGAAATTGGTCCAACGATTGTAAAAATCCAGAAAAATCCCCTCAAATTTCAATGAAATAGTACTTTTGGTTTTCAGGAGTTTGACTCTTCAAGTTGGTGAAACAGTAAAATCTCTACAGCTTGTTGTATTTTTAACTCTTAAAAGTTTCTATAAAACAGTAAAATTAATGTAGCTTTTTTCTTTATATTTTTGGTTTTTCATATTTCTCCTTCTCTTCAGATTTTCTCTTAAGGTCTCTAAGGTCTGTCCAAAAATCTCCTCTCTAGAGCCAGAAGGAGTGCCTTTATAGGCCAGCAAAAATAGGGTAGCCCTACAGCTTGGTTATTTCAACTTGGTCCCTCATTTTTAAACTTGTTAAACAAGTCATAAAACCAAAATTAACAAAAAATCCCTGCTAGAATCTTCCAGGTCAGTTATGAAAGATTCCCCAACCCCAAATGCCTAAACTACCCCTGAACTAGGTCTGAATTACTAACCTAGGCTAAACCAAAATCAATTCCAACTACACCAGCACCTTTAACCTTGGTCAATGCTGACCATGATTAATTTCAAAGGATTTTAATTTTCAATCACAACCATACGACATTCAATTACAACCAGACCCCTAAATTGGACTGCAAATTCGACTAACCTAATTTTAAACTTGAATTAACTTTGATTAACTAATTTTGATCTTAAATTAACTACTAATATAAACTAAAATCTACCAGTGGAAATTATGGATTAAACATGAACCTAAGAGAATAAGCAAAAATTAATTGACAATACTAGATCATAAGCTTGAATGACTTAAAACGAGTAGAGAAACAAAACAAAACTATGCTTAAATTATTATTAATGACAGAGAAACCACATAAAGGAAATAAAAACTTACTTATCAAGGTTGGACAAGGCTGAACTCCTATTCGAGCCCCGGAATGATGTAAGCATTTGTTCTTTACCAAGAACAAACGAACATATTATTTCGTGGCCCGAGTCGGACTCTAGACTCAGGGAATTGGGAAGAACTCAAACAATTCGAACTTCTAGGGTTCTGCCACTCTGAGATTTGAAATTCAAGAAGCTCTGGTAACATTCAAAAGAAACCAGTTAGAGGTTCGGGAAGAGGGGATGAGGAGAATTTAGGATGTAAGTTTGGAGTCATTTGAGGTCGGCATTGCCGTGGGTGGCGGAGCAGCCTATGCTTCAAACAAATATTCGACGTGTTTGTCTGCTATTCGAAAGGTATCAATGGTAGAAATGGAAAGAGGAGGTAAAGGAGGTGGGATGGTGTAATTTTGGAGGTCATCAGAGCATCGCCGCCGCCGCCGGCGGAGGGCAGTGGGATTAGGGTTTGGGTCTGAGAAACAAACTACCAGGTTTCTGGGGGTGGGGTGCTTGAGATAACTATATACGCCTCTCACCCCAGCTCTTGACCGTTTGATAAAGTTAGATCAATGGCCCTGATTGGATCCTCAAAACGACGTCGTTTTATAAAGTTGAGTGGAGACTGGACTAGACTGGGCTGGGTAACGGACCGGGTTTGGGTAGTGGGTATGGACTGGATTAAGTGTTTGGATTAGGCTAGCCATATTTAATAATTTCCCAATTCTGGCATCAATTTTGTTTAGTTAATTTTTCATATTTTTGTTTCTTTCCTTTTTTTATTTTCAAAATTAAACTAATAAAAGTCCTAAATTAAAAATCAAAATGAATGTACAATTGACCTGTAAAAGATGTAATCCTAAGTAATAATTATCATAAATAGTCCAAACAAAATTAACAGAAAAGAAATCACCTAAAAACCAAAATTAGAATAAAAATGCAATTTAAATTTTTTTTCAATTTTCTTTTTCATAAAATGAACCAATTACTTAATAATATTTAAAAATGCAAAATTACTCCTAAATGCACATGACACATATTTTTGTATTTTTCACTAATTAAGATAAAATAAATATGCACAAACAAATGCAAACCATTAACAGAAAATACCACGAAAATCAAAATTGTAGACAAACAAAAGAAATTATTTTGTTTTGAATTTATAGGTGTAATTTGCGTAGGGCAAAAATCATATGCTCATAGCTTCCCTCTTTGCCCGGAAACACGACGCGTTTTCGTGCAAAGACAAGTGAGTGGACATGAGCGTGGCCTATTGCGTACTCCGTGAGAAGAATTTTGAAAAGCTTGATAGCACCCTGCTTCAGAGGTTGCCTATATATTCTCGACTAAAGAGGAATTAGGTAAGTGTAGTTCAGGAGTGTTTGGTAGCTGGGACTACCGAAGCTGTGATCTCACTGTTGTTATTGTTGCTGCTACCGCTTGCTAGACCCCCTTATTATACCAGGTAAAACTAAAAAGAAGCTCTATGAACTATGGATAACAAAAGAAACCTATCTATATCTTCAAACTTGCTCTTGATCTTTGTTGCCTTGTTGCTTTGTGTATCTCCCTATGAAACTTCTTGTTGTCTTGTTGTACTTCCTTCCGTGGAATTTCTTGTCGCTCTGTCGTTGTGCTTCTTCTTCTTCTTCATGTTGATGCCGAATTGTTGGACTTGAATTGTATTCCCTTATTTTTCAGGTGGGCATCTGATTACCAAAACTCGAAACTTGAAATGTATTCCCTTGTTCTGTAGGGAGGCGCCTGATTACAAAAACTTGCAACTTGAAAAGTATTCCATTGTTCTCCAGGTGGGTGCCTGATTGCCAAATCCTGAAATTTGAAATTATTCCCTTGTTCAGCAGGTGGCGCCTGATTACCAAAGCTTGAAATTTGAAATGTATTCCCTTGTTCTGCAGGTGGGTGCCTGACTGCCAAAATGCAAACTATATTCCCTTGTTCTCCAGGTGGGCACCTGATTACCAAAATTTGAAATTTGAAATGTATTCCCTTGTTCTACAAGTGGGAGCCTGATTACCAAAGCTTGAAATTTGAAATTTATTCACTTGTTCTCCAGCTGGCGCCTGATTACCAAAATTTGAAATTTGAAATGTATTCCCTTGTTCTGTAGGTGGGCGCCTGATTACTAAAACTTGAAATTGGAAATATATTCCTTTGTTCTCCAGGTAGGTGCCTGATTCCCCAACTTGAAATTTGAAAGGTATTCCTTGTTCTCCAGGTGGGCGCCTGATTACCAAAACTTGAAATTTGAAAAGTATTCCCTTGTTCTCTTGGTGGGCGCCTGATTTCCAAAACGCCAACTATATTCCCTTGTTCTCAAGTTGAGCGCTTGATTACCAAAATTTGAAACTTGAAATATATTCCCTTGTTCTGCATGTGGGCGCCTGATTACCAAAACTTGAAATCTGAAATATATTCCCTTATTCTCCAGGTCGGCGCCTGATTACTAAAATATGAAATTTATTCCCTGGTTCTCCAGGTGGGCGCCTGATTACCAAAATTTGAAATTTGAAATATATTCCCTTGTTCTGCAGGTGGACGGCTGATTACTAAACCTTTTAATTTGAAATGTATTCCCTTGTTCTGCAAATGGACGCCTGACTGCCAAAATGCGAACTATATTCCCTTGTTCTCCAGGTGGACGCTTGATTACCAAAACTTGAAATTTGAAATGTATTCCCTTGTTCTGCAGGTGGGTGCCCGATTAACAAAATTTCAAAATTGAAATATATTCCCTTGTTCTGCAGGTAGGCGCTAGATTACAAAAACTTGAAATTTGAAATATATTCCCTTGTTCTCCAGGTGGGCGCCTGATTACCAAAACTTGAAATTTGAAGGGTATTCCCTTGTTCTCGAGGTGGACGCCTGATTACCAAAAGTTGAAATTTGAGAAGTATTCCCTAGCTCTCCAGGTGGGCGCGTGATTGCCAAAACGCGAACTATATTCCCTTGTTATTCAGGTGAACGCCTGATTACCAAAACATGAAACTTGAAATGTATTCCCTTATTCTGCAGGTGGCCGCCTGATTACCAAAGATTGAAATTTGAAATATACTCTCTTGTTATCCAGGTGGGTTACTGATTACCAAAATTTGAAATTTGAACTGTATTCCCTTGTTCTGCAGGTAGGCGCCTGATTACCAAAACTTTAAATTTGAAATATATTACGTTGTCCTCCGGGTGGGCGCCTGATTACCAAATTTTGAAATTTGAAGGGTATTCCGTTGTTGTCAAGGTGGACGCCTGATTTCAAAAAGTTGAAATTTTAAAAGTATTCCCTTGCACTCCAGGTGGGCGCCTGATTGCCAAAACGCGAACTATATTCCCTTGTTCTTCAGGTGAACGCCTGATTACCAAAACTTAAAATTTGAAATGTATTCCCTTGTTCTGCAGGTGGGCGCCTGAATACCAAAGCTTGAAATTTGAAATGTACTCTCTTGTTCTCCAGGTGGGTTCCTGATTACCAAAATTTGAAATTTGAAATGTATTCCCTTGTTCTGCAGGTAGGCTCTTGATTACCAAAACTTTAAATTTGAAATATATTCCCTTGTTCTCCAGGTGGGCGCCTGATTACCAAAATTTGAAATTTGAAGGGTATTCTGTTGTTCTCCAGGTGGGCGCCTGATTATCAAAACTTGAAATTGAAAAGTATTCCCCTTGTTCTCCAGGTGGGTTTCTGATTACCAAAACGCGAACTATATTCCCTTGTTCTCTAGGTGGACGCCTGATTATCAAAATTTGAAATTTGAAATGTGTTCCCTTGTTCTGCAGGTGGGCGCCTTATAACCAAAAGTTGAAATTTGAAATATATTCCCTTGTTCTCCAGGTGGGCGCCTGGTTACCAAAATTTGAAATTTGAAATGTATTCCCTTGTTCTCCAGGTGGGCGCCTGATTACCAAAATTTTAAATTTTAAATGTATTCCCTTGTTCTGTAGGTGGGCGCCTGATTACCAACACTTTAAATTTGAAATATATTCCCTTGTTCTCCAGGTGGACTCCTGATTACCAAAACTCAATATTTTAAAATGTATTCCCTTGCTCTTCAGGTGGGCGCCTGATTACAAAAATTTGAAAAGTATTCCCTTGTTCTACAGGTGGCCGCCTGATTACCAAAACTTGAAATTTGAAAAGTATTCCCTTGTTCTTCAGGTGGACACCTGATTACCGAAACTTGAAACTTGGAATGTATTCCCTTATTCTCCAAGTGGGCACGTGATTGTAAAAACTTGAAATTGCTGCCTTTAAGCCTAATTACAACATAAACAAATAAAACAAAAGAATGTTTTTCTGCCCTAGTTGGTGCTGGGCGCATCTGTGAGTGTTAATCGAATCCCATTACCAACTATCTCTACATTTGAAAGCTAAGTCCCATTATCCAAGAGGGTCCTGACAACTCTTAACTGATGACAACTTTAAGATTGGGTTATGTCCTTCAAAGGTATTATTTTCCACTATGTCTTCTTGTATGAGTTATATCTGCTGGGGATCTTTGGAGGACCGGTTATTAAAGCTACCTCCCATTATACATACGGGTCCTGACAACTCTTAATTGGATGACAAAATGTTTCTGCTGAGGATTAGTAATTAGAGCTACATCCCATTATCCAGGAGGGTCCTGGCAACTCCTACAATTAAATCCCATAATCCATGCAGGTCCTGACGACTCTTGTTGGGGAAATATTTGTGCCTGAACATGTTACCCATAACTGTTTGAGTTTTAAACTGAGTCCTATTTTCTATGAGGGTCCTGACAACTCTTAACCGGATCCTATTTCAACATGCAAGTCACTTTATGCTCTTTTCTATTCATGATTACCTCCAACCTTTAAATAAGTCCCATTTTCCTAGAGGCTCCTTAGGGTTCCAAATTAAATGCCAATTCTAACTCTCGGTTGTTTCTGCTGGGGATTGCTAGTTAAATTTTTGTCCCGTTATATAGGCGGGTCCTGATGACTCTTGCTAGGGAGAATATTTACGTTGGATTATATTGCTTATTGACTTTTACTGAGTCCTGTTCACCAGGAGGATCCTAAGATTTTGATCATACCTGCCATGTGCCTGCCTTCCCCTACGGAGGACTTCCCTTGGGATCTTCCAGAATTTTCTACCCCTGTGTCAATCAAAGAAAATTTGTCAATTTGAAAACTGGTGGTTAGTTTGCGGCATTCTTGTTGAAATGGCCTCCCCGTTGTCATGTTCCATTGTGTTTAATTTCCTGCGCTGATTATGAGTTGCTTGAGTTTCTCGGCTAACCCCTCCCCCCCCCTCCAGAACCCATTTGGCCTTACTATGCTCCCCCATTATTGTGTTACACTCCTGGCCCTTTTGCCATTACTTTGACATTTTTCCTAAGATTAACGAGTTAGTGTACTATACTCGGCTGACCCCTGAACCCTTGTGGTTTTACTATGTCCCTCCTCATCTCTGTATTACACTTCCACCCTTTTTCCAGAACTCTTACGCCTTTCTTAAGATTACCAAGTCAGTTTACTAACAAAACTTTCGTTGAGGCTTCCCTTTGTTGTTTCAACTTCTGCTTCCTTTGTTACGTTTTTGACCGGCACGTGCTTTGCCATTCGGGAGCTGGTAGTACGCTTTGAAATTTCTCTCTTGTTTGCTTAAACAAAATGACTTTGGAGACGCAAAAGAAAATGAGATGCAATAACTCAGAAGTGTTTTAGGGTAAAAGAATTCCAAATTTGGGGACTATTGAGGGAAAAAGAAAAGAAACTTTTCTGAGGAGAAACAGTTGGTTT
The DNA here is from genome assembly GCA_034376525.1 of Nicotiana benthamiana. Taxonomy (NCBI): domain Eukaryota; kingdom Viridiplantae; phylum Streptophyta; class Magnoliopsida; order Solanales; family Solanaceae; genus Nicotiana; species Nicotiana benthamiana. The sequence goes on from CM067331.1 coordinate 49,798,991, forward strand.
TTCATGATCATGACATGCACTTCGGCTTACTCGACCCAGTCCATCCAGATGATCGGCCTTCGGCTGCCATGCTTTGTTGTTGTGACCATTTTTAACCTAATTTCTTTAACCAAACCCTGATTTCGCTTGACTAACGGTGTACTGAACGGATTTCCATCAACAACCCTTTTTCCATGTGTTTGTTTCTTGCCCTGCCTTCGCCTTATGGTGCCCATGAGGGTTTTTTATTGACAATAGTCTCTCATTTTCTTTCTCTCAACTCACGTCGTCTTACGGTGCCTGTGAAAGTTTTCACCAATAAGACTCTCTCATTTTTATTATTTTCTTGCTTGAGCAAGAGTATTGTCTCGGGGTATGGCCCACCTCTTCTTGCTTAACTCGACATTTCTTAAAAAACTGATCATAAGGTCTTTCTTCGCACCGCAATGCAGGCTTTTGGATAAGGTTACAAAGAAAGGGGTATAAGGTTCAAACTTATTCTTATGGGTTCAAGAGTTACAACTTTCCGAATCCAATTTATTACAACAACCATAATTTCTGCCCCAGTTTCTTGTTTGGAGCCTTTGAATTTTTATTTGAATATGACCGAGCCGTGAGGCTGCCTACATATCCTTTGAAAATGAATCAGGTCAAACGTAGTTCCTGTCGATTCCTCGTTTTTGTTATTGTTTGTCTATTTTCCTTCTTCTTTTTTCCTTTTTCGGTTCTTCTCCTCTCTTTTTCTTTTTCTTGTTTCCTTCTCTTTTCCTTTATTTTCTTTTTGTTTCCTTTCTTTATTTTGTTTTTGCCTTTTTTTTCTTTTTTTCTTTTTTTCCTTTTTTCCATTTTTTTGATACTGATTCCAAAAGTGGGGTATGAAAAAAGTAATTAAAGCTCAAAAAGGTTAGAAAAAGGTAAAGTATTTAGATATCCGAATAAAATGCCTTCGTCATTTCAATCTCTAAAATATGCTAAGCACAAACAAACATGCCAAGTATAGACACTGATTTGAATAAAGAAAATCATACATAGTATCTTTTAACTACATCCGAATTGATGGCCATTTCTACACACTTGCCTCCCCCATATGTTAGATACAATGCCCCATTGGAAAACACTCTTGACACAATAAACGGTCCTTGCCAATTTGGGGGAAAATTGCCCTTTGCCTCTGCCTGGTGCGGGAGGATGCCTTTCAATACCAGCTGGCCCATTTCAATCCTTCTTGGGAGCACTTTCTTGTTATATGCTCTGGCCATTGTCTATTGATACAACTGGACGTGACATACTGCTGCCAATCTTTTCTCATCATTCAAACTCAACTGCTCTAAACGGGTTTTGACCCATTCTTCGTCATCCATTTTTTCTTCGGTGACAATCCGAGGGATGATATTTTAACTTCAATCGGGATTACTGCTTCTATGTCTTACACTAAAAAATATGGAGTTTCCCCTACCGAAGTGCGAACAGTGGTGCGAATGCCAAGCAATGCAAAGGGTAGCTTCTCATGCCATTGCATGGACTCTTCCACTATTTTCCGAATTATCTTTTTTATTTTCTTATTGGCTGGCTCGACTTCTCCATTTGCCTTGGGACGGTATAGGGTGGAATTGCGATGTACAATCTTGAACTACTGACATACCTCTTTCATCAAATGACTATTGAGATTTGCTCCATTATCAGTGATGAGTTTCTTCGGGATTCCGAACCGGCAAATGATATTTGAATGCACAAAATCGACCGTGGGTTTCTTGGTCATTGACTTGAAGGTTTTAGCTTTAACCCACTTGGTAAAATGATCAATAGAAACCAAGATGAACTTGTGTCCGTTGGAAGCTGCCGGTTCGATTGGCCCGATTACATCCATGCCCCAAGCAACGAAGGGCCATGGTGCAGACATCATATGCAATTCAGATGGCAGGGAGTGAATCAAGTCCCCATGCACCTGAAATTGGTGACATTTGCACACTAAACTGATACAATCTCGCTCCATGGTGAGTCAATAATACCCTGCTTGGAGAATCTTCTTTAGCAAAACATATTCACTCATGCGCAGCACGTAGACTCCATAATGTACCTCGTTCATGATGGATGTAGCCTTCCCAGCATTGACGCATCTCAACAACCTAAGATCAGGAGTTCTTTTATATAGCACCCCTCCACTGAGGAAAACCCCGCTTGATAGACGATGGATTGTTCTCTTCTGGTCACTTGTGGCGTGTACTGGATACGCACTCGTCGTGATATATTCTTTGATGTTGTGAAACCATGGTTTACTGGCAAGATCTTATCCACCATATTATAATAAGCATGTTGATCATGAACCTGGATATGTATTGGGTCAATGTAAGCCTTATCCGGATGATGTAACATTGACGCCAAAGCAACTAAGGTATCAGTAACCTCGTTGTGAATTCTTGGGATATGCCTGACCTCTATTAACCAGAATCATTTACAAAGATCATGCAGGCATTGTCGGTATGGTATGAGCTTTAAATATCTTGTTTCCTATTAACCTTGAATTTGGTGCCCCAGAAGGTCCGAGTCTCCCAAGACCAAAACTTCCTGGACACCCATGTCTACAGCTAACCTCAAGCCCAAAATACATACCTCATATTCTGCCATGTTGTTGGTGCAATAAAAATGGAGCTGAGCTGTAACGGGGTAGTGATTCCCTATTTCAAAAATGAGTACCGCTCCTATCCCCACGCCTTTCGTGTTGGTAGCCCCATCCAAGAATAATTTCCATCCTCGCTTCTCACCTTGTCTCGTTTCATCAATATGTATTACTTCCTCGTCCGCGAAGTATGTCTTCAAAGCTTCATATTCTTCATCTACCTGATTCTCGGCCAAATGGTCAGCCAATGCATGTGCTTTCATTGCAGTCCTAGTCACGTAGACAATGTCGAACTCATTGAGAAAGATTAGCCATTTTGCAAGCCTCCCCGTGGGCATGGGCTTATGAAAAATGTACTTCAACGTGTCTAAATGTGATATGAGGTAAGTTGTGTATGATGACAAGTAATGTTTTATCTTCTGGGCTACCCAAGTCAGGGTACAGCACGTCCTTTCAAGATAAGTATACTTGACCTCGTAGGCTGTAAATTTCTTGCTTAGGTAGTATATGGCCCGCTCTTTTCTCCCGCTGACATCGTGCTGATCCAACACACATCTGAATGAGTTGTCCAAGACTTTCAAATATAAGATCAAGGGCCTTCCTGATTTCGGCGGGACCAATACCAGTGGGTTCGACAAATATTCCTTTATTTTATTAAAAGCCTTCTGGCACTCTCCCGTCCATCCAACTGCAACATCCTTTTTCAACAATTTAAAGATGGGCTCGCAGGTTGCCGTGAACTGAGCAATGGATCGACTGATGTAATTCAATCTCCCTAACAGACTCATCACCTCTATTTTGTTTCTAGGAGGTGGAGTTCCTTATGGCCTTGATCTTCGATGGATCTAGTTCAATGCCTCGGCGCTGACTATAAACCCTAGCAACTTCCTTTAGGGGACCCCAAATGCGCATTTCAGTGGGTTGAGTTTGATATTATACCTACGGAGCCTCTGGAAGAATTTCCTCAGATATCTGACATGGTCGGATTGCTTTCTGTATTTACAATTACATCATCCACATAGACCTCAATCTCCTTATGTATCATATTGTGAAAGATGGTTGGCATCGCCCTCATATAGGTTGCCCCAGCATTCTTCAGGCCAAAGGGCATGACCCTGTAGCAATACATTCCCCATGACGTGATAAATGTCGTTTTCTCTGCATCCTCCTCATCCATCAAGATCTGGTGGTAACCTGCATAAAAATCCATGAACGACCCAATATCATGTTTTGCACAATTTTCAATCAATATGTGGATGTTTAGCGATGGGAAGTTGTCTTTTGGACTTGCTTTGTTGAGGTCACGATAATCGACACACACCCTAGTTTTATCTTCCTTCTTTCTCACAGGTACAATATTGGCTAACTAGGTGGGATATCACGTGACTCGGATAACCTTGGCCTCAAATTTCTTGGTAACTTCCTCTTTGATTTTCACGCTCACATCAGTTTTAAACTTCCTCAACTTCTGTTTGATAGGAGGGTAGGCTGGGTCAGTGGACAATTTGTGAACCACCAAGTCATTGCTCAACCCGGGCATATCATAGTAAGACCATGCAAAAACATCTTTGTATTCAAGAAGCACTTCAATTATTTCTCCCCTAAGCTGTGGCTCCAGATGCACACTTATTTTGGTTTCTCTAATGTTATCTGGGTCCCCTAAATTTACTGCCTATGTATTTCTCAGGTTTGGCTTAGGTTTCTCCTCAAAATGGCTCAACTCTTTACTAATTTCATCCAATGCTCTTTCCTCATCATATTCCGACTCATCCTCATGTTCTATTTCTTGAATTATTACTTCTGAATTAGACCGATTTTTAAGACGGGGATGAACAGTCCTTATGCATGTCAGATCATTCAAGACAACATAAAAATAACTGTATAAAAGAGAAAATAAAAGCAAAGAAAAATGAAATCTATCAGTACTAAGGAAAAGGGAAATTGCATTTCATTGAAATTGGAAAGATAACAGGGTTTACACATCCAAACATACGGAACATAACATCTGAATTACAACCCTGGAGATAATCCAAATTAAACTGAAAGAAAAATCAAAGCCGACTACCAAGACTCCTTCCAAGTGGGAAGAGGAGTAGCTTCCCAGTTGTTGACTCTTGCACGGGGTCCCACAAACTGCACATCTGCCTTGCTTGATCCTTCCCCCGCCTCCACCATGTTCACATTTTCAAAAAACTTTTCAAACCTCTCGAGTAACTTTTTGTCAGGGTCAACCGTAGATTGGCACTCTTGTTGTCAAACACTTCTTGGCGTTAGGTTTCACAAATGATTTGCAGAGGCGAGGTACAGTCATAGGGAGGGCCCATGCTTTCTTTCTCATCTTTTTGGCTCTTTTGATATCTGCACTTGTAGGCTTGAACCCCAAGTCAAAAGTCTCTAGGTTCATGGAAAGAGACACCGGTTGTATGATACCCTGCAGTGAGGGCCCCAAACCTTTTCCATGAACAAACCCATTCGTTAGCATTTCAACCGTCCCCTTAACAGCTGCAGTAGCTAACCTTGGTGTTGGAGCATGCTCCCCTTATGGGACCTTCTCCACTTTTACCGAGTCATGAACTATATATACCCAGGGCCCTTCATCATCATCTGCTTCAATGAAGGGCACGATAGCATCAGTGTGAGCAGGCAGATGGACTTCATCGTGCACCACTATTTCTTGTTGATCCCATTCAAATTTAGCCATCCGGTGCAAGGTAGAAGCTGCTACCTAGGCGGCATGAATCCAGGGTATGCCCAGCAACAGACTATAAGAAACTACCACATCCAACACTTGAAACTCCTTGGTGAACTCAACATGACCTATTGTCATCTCCAGCACTATATCCCCCACTGAGTCTTTTCCTCCGCCATCAAACCCTTGAACGCAAATGTTATTCTTGTGGATCATTTTATCGTCTACCTTTAGCTTATTCAAGATGGAAAGCGGGAAAATGTTTTCACTGGACCCATTATCAAATTGAACTCGGGTGACCACAATATCTTTACACTTCACAGTCAAATAAAGGGTCTGATTATGCTCAGTGCCCTACATGGACAGCTCATTGTCAGAGAAAGTGATCCGATTTTCCTCGAATATCTTATTTGCAATCTTCTCCAAGTGATTTACTGTTATATTGTCAGGAACATGGGTTCATTCAAAATTTTCATCAACTCCCGGCAATGCTCATCTGAATGGATTAAATAGGAGAGCAAGGAGATCTGAGCCGGTGTTTTCCTCAATTGCTCTATAACGGAGTAGTCCTGCATTTTCATTTTCTTTAGGAATTCTTCTACCTCTTCTTATAAAACCACTTTCTTTATCGATTCTAGGTTATCCTTGGGGATCCTGCTTTTCCTTAGCTCCTCAGGGACGAAGTATCTCCCTGACTAGGTCAAACCCGAGCTTCACAAACTTCTTCTCTAACTTCCTTGCCTTTATACATCACTATTTCTTGTTCATATCTCCAAGGAACGGCTTTGTTGTCAATTATTGTTGGTTGAATTATTGGTTTTACAATGACAGGTTCTATGCGAGCACCTTCCACAACTATGACCGGTTCCCTAATTGCCCCGTGCACTACCACTTTTGCCTTTTCCTGTTTTAGTGCAACCATGCTCGATGACTCCCCCTGAACCACCACAATAGGTTTGCTATTTGTTTCCTTCATCTTGATAACTGACTTCTTACCGCTCACATTCTCAGCTAGCTTGACTTGCCTGGATTTGATCATCATTACAGTTTGTGAGGGCTTTTTAGGCTCTCCTCCTTTGTCCACTATCTCAATCATATTTGTCTCATGATGGGCAGGAACCGTGTTTTGGTTAATGTTGGGTGCTTCCGAAACTTGCACCTCAATCCGATGTGAATCAATAAGTTACTGGATGGCATTCTTTAGATGCCAACACTTTTCGGTATCATGCCCCGGGGCACCAGAACAATACCAATAACAAACAGAGTGATCTAGATTTCTCGGGGAGGGTTCGGCAACTATACTTTGATCGGCCTTATCATGTCTAGTTGCCTCAATCTGTAGAACAAGCCGGTATATGATTGTCCCAATGGCGTGAAAGTTTTATTCTTCTGCATTCTCTCATTTTTTTCAAAGCGTGGTTGGCCTGAAAAGCGGGTCTCGGGGGTTGCTGGTAAGCTCTTGGAGGGTAGTTATTTGGGGAGCTGGGTAATTATTTTGTGGAGCGGGCGCACACTACTGTGCATGGGCGGGAGGTTGGATATATGCTTGTGCATGATGGACTGAGAAACGAGGTTCTAACGGTGGATAGTAATGTTTTGGTGTGCCATATAGGGTGTGTGGGTATGTTTGGAGGTGAGAACGGGGTTGGTTGTAATGGGATAGAGCCCTGGGTCTGAACCAAGTCTCCGATTCAACTGTTGTTATTTCCTCCTCCTTCTTCTTTCCAGATGCTCCCCTGGTCCCACTTTGGATAGCCTGAGTGGTTACTTTGATTGTAGAGTAACTCATGATCTTGTTGGATTTGAGTCCTTCCTCGACCATACTTCCCATTTTAACTACCTCATTTGAAGGATTTACCCACTACCAACACCAAATGACCAAAATATGTAGGCTCCAAAGCTTGCAAGAAATAATCTACCATCTCACTCTCCTTCATTAGGGGGTTGACCCTTGCTGCTTGTTCCCTCCAACGGAAAGCGTAATCTCTGAAGCTCTCGTTATGTTTCTTTTCTAGTTTTGTCAGAGACAGACGCTCTGGGACAATTTCAAGATTATATTGAAAGTGACCTGCGAACGCTTGTGCTAGGTCATCCCAAGTGTACCGTCGAGCATAATCCTGCCGGGTGTACCATTCCAATGGTGACCCACTTAAACTTTGACTAAAGTACGCCATTAGCAGTTCATCCTTTCCCCTTGCTCCTCTCATTTTGCTACAAAACCCCCTTAGATGCGCGACTAGATTGCCATGTCCATCATATAAGTCAAACTTAGGCATCTTAAAACCTGGAGGCAACTGCACATCTGGGAATAAACAAAGGTCTTCGAATTCCACACTCACATGGCCACCTAACCGTGGCATATCTCGAAATGATTGTTCTAAACTTCTAACCTTCTTGAGAACCTCCTCTTGCTCGGGATTTTTTACTAGTTTTTCAGCCTCCGCCCAGATTTCAAAACAGGGATCATAGGAGTTAGGTTAATGGTCTTTGTAAGCGGGTTATGGTGGGTAGTACTGATTGTCGTGATCTTGAAGCAAAGGCTCACTTGATGATCTGTGGAATGTGGGGGGGAGGTGCCACATAAATAGGAGCAATTGGTGGAGGGGGGGAGGAACGACTTTGGATAGTGGAGCTTGGGGTTCTTGAGAGGTCATACCCTAATATTGCGGGCATAAGGGGAAACTTGGGGGTGGATCAGTGGTAGGATGGTCGTGTGATTGGGCCAGTGGTGGGATGAAGATCGCATTAGTAGGATAGGTTGGTGGTGGCTGCCCTATCACCCATGCCCGATACATCTCATTCATTTGGTGTTTCAGTTTGTAGATTTCCTCCTTCATTGCATTAACGTCAAATTCCTCTACCTCTTTCAAGGGGTCAATGATGCTGGCATCGGTTTCCTGATTGGCCATGATTTGCTTGCTCTTAGACCGAGTGTTTTAGGAGTGGGTTTCCAGAATGCCGCAAGAACTAACCACCTGTCTGAGAATAGGAAAGACAACGCCAACACTAGTTAGTGGTTAGGTTTCAACACATAGGTGGCCACATGTTTGGGGATGAATGCACCTAAGCAGTTATCCATTTCTATGATGTGCAGACGTGATTTCTTGCATCATCCCCGCTCTTATCATGTGTCATCTTTCTTTTCTCTTTTTTTTCTTATTTCCTCTCAGTTTTCTTTGCCTACATCTTTCGTTTCTTTATTTTACCACTGCATGTCTCATGTTCCTCCCCTTTTCTTCCTCTTCTTTATTTGGTTATGGTCGAATCCTATGGAGATTGCCTACATATCATGACCCAATATGAATCAGACCGAGCGTAGTTCTGGTAAATAAATAGAGGATATATATAATTTTCAATTTTCATAAAGTATGGCATTTGATTACAGCTACTAAAGGGAAATTACAAACTCCAACAACTGGAAACAACAGACTTTGACTTAAAATGAAAATGACTGACTCGACAATCTATTCTGATCTTGAATAAAAGAAAAATACAGACTCTCAGATGGACCAACGGATTTGAATAATCATGAATACTTTAAAGTCTCTAATGCTCCTGGGGCCCGATGGAAATAATTTTGTCTCGCTGCAGGCTTGCGTGCTAAATCCCCTTGGAGGTGATTGAGGTTTTCCATTACTTGACGAACAAAGGTCATGGCGGCGGCAAAGAACATAGATCTTGTCATATCCTAAGCAGTGGCTGCACTTTGTGGTGATGTAGTTAGTGATCATCCGTACCATCTCTCTTATAACATCTTTTTCTTGCAGCAATCGTCCAATTTGCTGGGCCCTTGCCTCTAAAGTTCGTTCGGCTACTCGTTTCAGCTCTTAGAATTGTTGCAAATCTCCTTCCATTCGTGTTATTGCTGCGTAATAATGTTCTTTCTCAGCCTTGATGTCCTTGGCTTGCTAGGCTATTTTGTTGTCAACCATGATGACCTTCATATTCAACCCAGCAACCTTATTGTCATGCCTCTCCTTTAATTGTTGAAATCATTCGGGCTTGTTCCTTCGCATTTTTGGCCAATTATTTTCGGGCCCTGGACAGCTCACCTTCTGCTTTATTCAAGTCAAACCCATATTCTACTGCTTTTCGCCTCAAATTTCTATGAGCTTTTCATCCTTCGCACTCCTGACGGGATTCTCCGCAGCTGTTTTCATTCTCTGAATATAGGCTCGCAACGCTTCATTTTCTTTGGCTAGTCTTTTCTTTTCCCCCTTGTCTGCAGCTGCTTGCAAACCATTTTCAAATTGAAGGTCTTTGACTTGCTTTTTCAATTTCCCAATCGTGGCCCTGTATTCATTTTCCTTGGCCAACCAATTCCATTGTTCTTGTGACGCCTCAGCAAATTCTTGGAGATGTAAACTCTTAGCCAGCATTCTGAACTCTATTTCTTTATTATGCCAAGCAAGGTACCCTGGTGCAACCTCGCCTCTAGATAAGTCACGTACTCGTGTATCTGCTGTTAAGTATTGACATTCGCTCCAAATATGACGGACTACTGCTTCGGCAAATTGACCATTGGGACTAATCTCGACCACGTGGCGACTAATGTCCTCATCCCTGGGAATCATTTGGCACCTCCCTAATTGTCTTAACACTCTGTACGGAGCATAGGGCTGGATACTCCGGAGACCCATCAGAAGGAAATGAGGTCCAGTGGCTGGCATATATATGATTTCATCAATGGGAAGCCACCGAATGTCCACTCTATTTGGTTTGCACTTCTGGCACGGAGATGTGATACCCATTCTGTAGCACCATCTAGTAATCTAAGCCCATCAATCCTGTTGTAATATTCCTCTATGCAGCTTTTTGTTTACGACCCATATTTGTAACCACGAATTGCATCCTTTGAAGAAGTCTCCTCCTGCTTTAAAGGGTGTGAGAGCACGAAAGATTTCAGATAATATCATAGGAGCGAGGGAGCTCTTGGCCTGAGTGATTAAAGTGCTGACAACCCCTGCTATCGTATGTCAATACTTCCGTCCTTTCGTGGAAATACCAAAAGGCCCAAGAAGAATACCATGAATGCGAAGCACCTGTGTTCCTCCCATTTAAGTCAATTCCCTTGCTACAAATATTATTTTTTGGGTCATTAAATCCCCTACGTGACCATACCTCTGATATATAAACTGTGGGGTACAAAAGCTAGCTGACAGGTCTGGGTTGTGAACCTTCTTGTTGATCTTTAATGAGTCCACGAATTTGTGTACGGTGATGGACCGTGGTGCATTCAAATACTGATGCCTTAGAGGAATCATAGTAACCCCAATATATCCAGTTATTTCCTCCAGGGTTGGAGTGAGTTCGAAGTCCGGAAAATGGAATACGTCACGGGCAGGGTCCCAGAATGTAACCAATGCCTTTATGATGTCTCCTCTGGGATTAATTTTCAACAGCCCAGTAAGTCCTCCCAAGTGCATGTTGACCCTATTTTTCTCAGCTTCACCCAGATCATTCCACCACATGTGTAGCTCTAAAGGGATTTTGTTCATGACCGTTATTGGCAAATTTTGATTTGTGCTCATTCTTCACATTTATTAGGGTGATAAAGCAAAAATAATGATTTATTGGACTCAAAAACAAAGTTAATTTTTCAAATTTTCATTTCAAAAATTAAATCCCGGCCTTAAAAATACGGCCATTCAGCACTTCTGGGGGAAGGTTTTAAGGTTGTGCCTGCCACCTGTCAGAAAGTTGAAAATAATCCCAAGGCGGTTGTTCTTTTAGAAACAGCCTTCTGGTGCCCCTTTAGGGACACACGACTACTTTATTTACTAGTCACAAACAAACCTGGTTCTTTTGGTTATTTTTGTAAAAATAAAGTTGGGCTCGATGGGGGTTGCCTACGTATCTCACATCCTGTGAGAATCAAACTAGCATAGTTCGGGCAAATAAAACTATTTTTGAAAACAAGACTCTTTTTCTTTCCTTTTTTTCATTTCATAAATAAACAAACTATTTTGGGAAACCAGGCTTTTCTCTTTTCTAATAAAACAGACTCTTTTTTGCTTTTTTCCATTATTTTGTAGTTGTTTTTTTTTCCAAAAATTTGGCAGAGCTTCGGCAGTATTTGAGCATTGATTTTTTTCAAAACAATTGATTAACTCTCTTTACTCTCATACTGCTACTTCTTTTTTTTCTCAACTTTTTCCTCGATATTCACAAGTCGGTGCGCATGAAAAATCCATAATAAATGCACAAGTAGCATGCAAAATGCATCAGGATGGTCCATTATTTTGGGTGCAGCTATCCTAGACGGACCCAACCCCTGTGTTGAGTCCCCTAAGTCAAATGCATGATGCAAAAAATAGTTCCTACTAGAGATCCAACATGAGGTTAAGTTATTCTACGTTTAAAACCTGGGTATATGTTCTAGACTGTGTACCCGAGTGGACAACTCGAATCGATGAGGGGCTACGTATCGGGAACCAAAAGGCCATCCGACTTAGTAACTTGTCTGAGCCTCTTTCTTATTTCAAGGTATGACACTAATAGAATAGGGAGTGTCGACCAGTGAGCACATCCCCGAAGATAGAAGAGAGGGGTTTCTCGGCAATTTATAAACATTCCAAGAAATATTAAAGCGGTAAAATAACATTTAACACATTGGGCACAATTATGCAATAAAATCATATAATAATAAAGCCAGATACAACAATTGTTTAAAGCTCGAATTCTTGAACCCTGAACCAGAGATTTTGGGTTTGGTTCCCCAGCAGAGTCGCCAGAGCTGTCACACCTCCTTTTTAACATCTACAACCCGGCGAAGGGCATAGATAAGGGAGATTTTCCAATTAAAGGACAGTCGAAACTGGATTTTATTTATTTTAACAGATTTCAGAGTCGCCACTTTGGAAAATAAATGGTGTCCCAAGTCACCGGTTTAAATTCCGAATCAAGGAAAGTTTGACTCTGTTATACAGTCTACTAGCCAGAAATCCGGGTAAGGAATTCTGTTAACCCGGGAGAAGGTGTTAGGCATTCTCGAGTTCCGGGTTCTAACACGGTCGCTCAACTGTTATGTTCGACTTAAATTATCCGATTTTAATTAATTTATACCTAAGTGCCAATTTTAACTTTTAGCCGCTTTTATTATTATTTTTAGAGAAAATTGCAACGCCGCCAAAATACGCCTCGAACCACGTCATAAATGCACCCGTGGTTTTTGACATATTTTAACATCGTTGGGATTTGGATTTGGGTCACATAAATGCGCCCCCAAATTTAGGAAGGTAATATTTATTAAACACGCGCTTAAAGCAACTACGTGTTATTACTTTTGTGAGGACCATGAAAATTAGCTAAATGGCACGACTCGAATCTAAGGATCAATACAGAACCAAAATAAGGGCTACGCAATTTTCAAGTTGATTTGGCGCGGCGAACCTCAATCCTAAGTTAAAAAGAGTGTTTCAACTAAAGCTAACCACGGATATTCCTAATTTTTAGCCTTCGAAATTTGGGATTATCGCCATTATAAACTACTATGAATTATTTATACTTCAACTAATTCTCACTATTCTATCTCCAGGATTGGTTAAAAGAAATTGCCAATGAAATAGAAGGAGTTACAACAAGAAGATATCTGTTAAAGAAAAAGAAAAAGAAATAGACAAAAACAATATCAGAAATTTGACAGAAGCAATAAACAAAAAATTTTCGAAATGGTGGTGTATAATAGCATTTTCGAAGAAGTAGGCTCTCATTACGCCAAAAAGCATTTGCAAGATCTGGGGCTCGAGGCTGGCCCATCGAGATGGAGATCGACAAAGCAAGACAGCCCAAGATTGATAATTAAACTAAGGCCGGTTATACAACTAGTTTTAAACCCATATCCTTATGCATTGACAGTCAATCTAATGAGGAGATAAAATAGTATTAGACTAGCAATTGCCTTTGAGTTTTAGTTGAAGACCACAAACTACCTAACTTAGAAGCCTATTTTGTTTTAAACGTATAAGAGCCAAGCATTCCTATGAGAGATTTAGTAAATGAAAAAGAGCATTGTTGTGCTTCTGAAGCAAGCCTGGGCATCAACAGTCAACTACTTCCTATATAGAACAAACTGACAATTTCTAAGTTTCAGAACATAGAGATAAACAAACTGAAATACCCCCAACCACCCAGATCGAGCCCAAACCAAAATAATCGGTCATAATTGACAAGCACAAACAATATCATCAGACACCATCGCTACCCAAGAACCATTTTATCAAAAGTCCTGAGTAGTACTACCAATTTGTATCTGAAGCGACTCACACAATACAACTCGATCAAACTACACCAAACACACCTAAAACGAAGATAGATCTAATCACGGATCCAGTTTTATACATTCCAACACGGGACCTTATCATTTCAAAATCATCTTTGGTCAGCAGATCTACATCCTGATCTTAAAGAAGATATACATTAAACATGCAATATGAGAGAAACATAAACCCAAAAACTAAATATGAGCCAGCAATCCAATACATAAAGCAATTTATTTCTCTTTTAAACTTCCCAAATTGAGTGCTACATTGTATGAATTTCAGATGTATGTACCTGAGAGATAAAAAGGAAATAAGAAGCAAGTGAGAATCAGCAAACGAACAATAGTAGCATCACAGTAAGGCTCAGCACAAACTATCTATAGCAACCATAAGAATAGTGTGAAAATAACCCATATTTAAATCACCTCCACCTCAAAGGATCATAAATTGGTCCAGCGATTGTAAAACTCCAGAAAAATCCCCTCAAATATCAATGAAACAGTACTTTTGGTTTTCAGGGGTTTGACTCTTCAAGTTGGTGAAACACTAAAATCTCTACAGCTTGATGTATTTTCAGCTCTTAAAAGTCTCTATAACACAGTATAAATTAGTGCAGCTTTTTTCTTTATATTTTTTGTTTTTCATATTTCTCCTTCTCTCCAGATTTTCTCTTATGGCCTCTAAGGTCTGTCCAAAAATCTCCTCTCTAGAGCCAGAAGGAGTGCCTTTACAGGCCAACAAAAGTAGGGCAACCCTACATCTTGGTTATTTCAACTTGGTCTCTAATTTTTAAACTTGTTAACCAAGTCATAAGACAAAACTTAACAAAACATCCCTGCTAGAAGCTTCCAGGCCAGTTATGAAAGATTTTCCAATCCCCAAATACCTAGACTACCCCTGGACTAGGTCTGAATTACTAACCTAGGCTAAACCAAAACCAAGTCCAACAACACCAGCCCCTTTAACCTTGGTCAATGCTGACCATGATTAATCTCAAAATATTTAAATTTTCAATTAGAACCATACGACATTCAATAACAACCAGACCCCAAAATTGGACTGCAAATTCAACTACCCTAATTTTAATCTTGGACTCCCACTCTGGGATTTGAAATTCGAGAAGCTCTGGTAACATCAGAAGGAAACGAGTTAGGGGTTTGGGAAGAGGGGGTGAGGAGAATTTAGGGTGTAAGTTTGGATTCATTTGGCGTCGGCGCCGCCCACACCCTCTGCTTCAAACGAATATTCGACGTGTTTGACTGCTATGTGAAGCGTATCAATCGCTCAAATGGAAAGAGGAGGTCGAAGAGGTGGGGTGGTATAATTTTGGAGGTCATCAGAGCATCACCGCCGCCGGCGGAGGGCGGTGGGATTAGGGTTTGGGTCTGCCAGACAAGGTACCAAGTTTCTGGGGGTGGGGGTGTTTGAGATAATTATATACTCCTCTCACCCAAGCTCTTGACCGTATGATCAAATTAGATCAGTGGCCCATATTGGATCCTTAAAACAACATCGTTTTGTGAAGCTGAGTGGAGACTGGACTAGGCTGGTAACGGACCGGGTTTGGGTAGTGGGTATGGACTGTATTGAGTGTTTGGATTGGGCTACGTTTTATTTTAAAATGGCCTAATTTGGGCATGAATTTTGTTTAGTTAATTTTCAGATTTAGTTTCTTTTTTTTCATTTTCAAAATTAAACTAAAACAAATCCTAAATTAAAAAACAATATGAATGCACAATTGACCTGTAAAAGATGCTAATTAATCCTAAGTAATAATTATCATAAATAGTAAAAGCAAAATTAAAAGAAAAGAAATCACCTAAAAACCAAAATTAGAATAAAAATGCAAATTAAACTATTTTTAAATTTCCTTTTTCATAAAATGAACCAATTACTTAATAATTCTTAAAATGCAAAATTACTCGTCAATGCACATGCCACATATTTTTGTATTTTTCACTAATTAAGATAAAATAAATATGCACAAACAAATGCAAATCGTTGACAGAAAATGCCACGAAAATCAAAATTGCAGACAAACAAAAGAAATTATTTTGTTTTGAATTTACAGGAGTAATTTGCATAGAACAAAAAACACATGCTCACACCTATGCTTCGGGCCCTAGCACGGCCTCTGCCTCTGCCCCTCGTAGGAGCTTCTACTGGAAGCGCGAGCTATTGGTCAGTTGATGAAGTGGTACGTGTTCTCACCATCTGCGAAAGAACAGAGTGGAAGTTCAATCATTATTGAGAAATCAAGTCACACGATAGGAAAGAATAGATGTGAAGTTTTTCCTAACTCTGTAGCCTCTTGGGGATAAACACAGACATCTCCATACCGATCTCTCTGACTCTACTAAGCTTGTCCATGAATTGTAAGACCTAATCAACCTAGAGCTCTGAAACCAACTTATCACGACCCGAATTTCCTACCCTCGGGAGTCGTAGTGGCACCTACTCGTGAAAGCAAGGCAAGATGAGTGTTACAGATTTTATTACTCTTTTTCCCTAACCTTTTAACAATTCAAATTAACAGGCGATCAACAGAAAAATAACAACAATAATAATAAAAGAAATGTGGATAATGAAATCTGATAATATAACTAAATACTAACACAAAATAAAGAATATAATGCATATGATGCTGGTATCACAATGTCACGGACTGTCTACGAATACTACAAACAGTGGCCTGAATAGAAAAGTACAAGTATGTCTCTAAGTAAGTCAAAAAAGAATGGAAATGATAGAAGGGGATGCCAATGCATGCGAACGTCTGTAGGACTACCTTAGGTATCCGCTGGAGTGAAGGAAGCAACCTCTCTACGATCCAAATGGTCCAGCATCGGGCTCTGCACACAGTACAAAGTGTATTATCAGCACAACCGACCCCATGTGCTGGTGATGATGTACAAATCCACTAGTAAAAAGTAAATGGACACGGTCGCATGCAATATAATTTATTCAACTATGAGTCTGTGGTAAATCCCATAGAGAACAATATATATGCGATTATGAATGTAAGAGAATTATCACTTATCGCATAATGCCAAACACTTAGATTTTGGTTTAGAAAATATTTTATATCTAAATGCGGAAATGCATCAGGAATTACACTCAAGTAACGATCCAATGTATTTCAGTATTTTACAAATATGAGCGAGTTTATGTTGATTATCCACAGGTAATAATTCTGTATTAGCTTCTTCCGAAGACTAACAAGACTTCCTGATTGAATTATCCCTAAAACAATTAAGAGATTAAGCACTGGCGGATATGGCTACAAGTAGTTCAATCATATCCTTAGGTAGAATCTATAAAATGAGGGTTAACTCCTTAAGTTCTTGTTAATTTATCTTTCCCAACCCCGAATTATCTTTTCCAAAATTAATCTGGAGTTAATGGGCAAGTCCTAGGTTAGCTATTCCCTTTAAAAATATTAAAGAACAAGAATAATTAAAGAAACAATAACTCACTTCATATTAGGATAAAAATCATTCAATACATAAGCACAACAAGGTATTTAATCCACACATTAAACATGAATATTTCCATAAACAAGATTCAAGTGTTGAATAAAATACTATACACTTAGATATACAATATAAAGCAAGGAATTGAAGAGATAAACATAAATGGGTAAGAAATACTTAACCACAAGCTTCAAATCTTCAAGACCAAAGTGTGTGTGCAAAACCCTAGCTTCCACCTTGTTATCTCTAGTCTATTGGAATTGAAAATAAGCTAAAGATCCTCAAAATATTTGCTTGGACGATTATAAAATGGTTTGAAAATGAGAACATGTGACATGCCTAGTTTGCACAGGTCTGATGCCCGTTGATCGCACCTGCAGAAGAATACTCGTAGGTGCGGTTCCACGGATACGGAGATCCCACCGTAGAAGTGAAATTCCAACTAAAACTCTATCACCACATATACGGTTCACCATATGCACATTAATCTAACCGCATATGCGGTTTCTTGCAAGCTTAGACAACTTCACAGATGCGGGACTTTTCACGCAGAAGCGGAGTCGCTTCTGCGGTCATCCTTCCGCAGATGCAAAATCACTGGAGAGTTTTTGCATGCTTTCACCCTTTTTCTCAATTCCACTCCAATTGAATTCAAATCATTTCTTGGCATCATTTACCTGAAAATCTAAGAATACACACCATAAATGACTGCATATTATAGTTAAAGGACATAAAAGCTACAGAAAAGAGACTAGAATGAGTGGAAAAATCACCACTCATCAGCTAGTAAGTATCGAGCCTAACCTCGGTAAAGTAGCGACGAGACTAGGACAAGACTACCAAGTAAATCTATGTAGTTAAATTATGTACAACAAATAGTAATAATCGAAACTAGCAGCTAAAGATAGGAAGGGGGAACATGATGCGGGGGATATCAGGTACTAACAGAATTTCAGTAGAGAAGCGCAAAGAAGACCATAATTCAATTATGAGCAATAATAAGGAAAACAATAAAAAGTGTATGGCATCACCCTTCATACTTCTACTCTCATTTTCACCATAAAATCAAGTAATTCGGCACGACATCACCCTTCGTGCTTTTACCTCACATAATCATGGCACGACACTATCCTTCGTACATTATCACTCATATCATGGCTCAGCATCACCCTTCGTGCTTTTACATTCACAATATCAGAATGAAATCACTTCACAACATAAATCTAAACTTGAGACAATGCTCTTCAATGTTCAATCACCAAAAATACTTCCATAAGCCTTTTTTCAACATTGAAATCTTCATATTAAGCATGGATAATACATAGCAGAGTCACAACAATCATAGTTTAAGACTCACGGACATGTTTGACACCAACATTTCGATACTCGTCACCGCACCTATACATCTTACTCCATAATTAACACATAGCAAATAAGACCACAACTCTTATTCCCTCAAGCTAAGGTTAGACCAAACACTTACCTTAATGCCACGAACATAATCAAGACTCAATTACCGCTTTGCCCCTTGATTCCACTTCCAATTCGCTTGTATCTAGTCACAATTTACTTAATGATATCAATAAATGCTAAATAAACCAATTCTAATGCATGAGATCGGTATTCTAATGATTTCCTCAAAAAGTCAAAATGCGACATCAGGCCCACTTGGTCAAAACCTTATATTCGAACCAAAACTCGATCACTCATTCCCTCACAAACTCAAATATATAATTTCTAATCGGGCCTTAAATTGAGGTCCAAATCCCCAAAAATTGAAAATCCTAAGTTCTACCCAAAATCACCCAATTTCCCATAAAAATCCTTAATTTTGAAATGAAATCATGTAAAATGTAGATTGAAAGGAATGAGTTAGAAATGTATTACTAATGATTTGGAAGAGTTTATGCCCTTGAAAAATCGCCCAAAGATGTTTTAGGGTTTGAAAAGTTGTAAAAATAAAGAAGAATCCCTTCTGAAATCCCACTTATCAGGTGCAGATGTCGCAATTGCGACCAGGGTTTCGCAATTGAGAACCTTGAGAATTCTCACTAGCTTTGCAAATGCCAAGAAACTGTCACATTTGCGACCCTGACAAATTCATGTCATCTTCGCAACTGCAAAAGAGAGGTCATATTTGCGATGAAGGGAGTTTGCATTTCCCAGCCCTGGGGTCTCAACTACGGTGAGGTCCTACCCAGGCTTGGTTCATAATTGGGTGCTCGAAATTGTTGTGAAGGCGAAAGAGTATTATGCAGTGCTGGTGCTTGCCATAAGGAGTGACCAATGGTTGGAAAAAGGACCGGACGCTGGTAAGAGGATAGTACTGAGGTTGATTATGTGGGGCTCGGGGATAGGTTCGGGGTTGGGGTCGGGGTCGAGGCTGAGTATATTAGTGTGGCGGACCCACTAGGCCATGTCGTGATCCTGATACAGCCATGGAAACATCATCATGTTTCTTCTGACCCTGCAAGCTTCCAGTGTCATTCTAAATTGCATGTGTTGTAGCTTTTAAGGTAGAATAGGTTATGATCTTGCTTGACTTCAGCCCATCTTCTACCAATTCTCCCATTTTTACCACATTATTAAAAGGCTTACCTACAGCCGAGATCAAATACCCAAAGTAAGTAGGCTCTTGTGCCTAAAGAAAGTACTCAATCATCTCGGCTTCTTCCATCGGGGGATTGACTCTGGCAGCATGCTCTCTCCATCTGATCTCGTATTTCCTATAGCTTTCATTAGGCCTATTTTCCATCTAAGTGGGGGATATGTGATCTGGGATAATGTCTTTGTTGTACTGAAAATACTGAGCAAAATCCTAAGCCAAATCATCCCATATGTACCACCTGTTGGCGTCCTGGCAGGTGTACCATTCTAGATCTACCCTACTCAGATTCTAGATGGAGTACGCCATCAGTAATTCATCTTTTCCCCCGGCGATTCTCATTTTAGTGCAATATCTCATATGAGCTAAAAGATCCCCATGTCCGTCATACATGTCAAACTTGGGCATCTTGAACCCAGCAGGCAGTTGAACATCGGGGAACAAACACAAATCCTTATAATCCACACTCACCTGGCTTCCTAACCCTTTCATATTTCTCAATGATTGTTCCAGACTCTTTACCTTCCTAAATATATCCTTTTGCTTCGCGTTCTTGGGTGGTTTCTCAGTTTCAACATGAGGCTCAAAGTGAGTAGTGTAGGAGTAAGGATCTGGGACTTTGAAGGTGGGTTCTGAGTCATAGTATTGGGTATCTTGAGTTGCGAATGCGGGCTCACTAGAGGATCTATGGAGGGTAGCACTCGGAGGGGCTACAAAAATAGGAGCAGATGTTAGAGCCAAGTAAGCAGTTGTTTTGGCTAGTGGGGGATGGAAAATTTGGGAAGAAGTGTCAGGGTAATTGTGGTAAGGGGTAAATCCCGATGCATATTGCAGGGAGATGTCAACGGTAAGGAGAACCTAGGCTTGTGATAGTGGTGGGATAGTTGTAGGATTTTTAGTGTAGTTAGTGGGGAATGAAGGTGGAGGACGCCCCCAGTCTAATACTGATACATTTCTTCCATCTGTTGTTTCAACCTTGGGACCTCCTCTTTCAATTTAGACTCCGACTCCACAAACTCCCTCAACGGGTCAACAACTCTTGTGTCCAAGTCTTTGCTAGACATGTCTACCTTTCTCTTTGACCTTATGTTGTACAGATGGCTCGGCAAATTGCCATAAACTAATGTACCCCCCCCCCCCCATCCCTATAGAGCAAAAGAGTTGCATGGTGATCCCTAGGTTGCAGCACGTCCGGTCGTTAACTCCTCGTTCTGTTGCAGCCGTTTCTAGGACAGACCGACACCTCACCTGCACAGGTACCTACATAGTGTAGTCTCGGTCACACCACCCTATGTTATGATAACACTGAAAGTAACAACTGGACAAAACAAAGCCAACATGTTAGCATTAGTACATTTAGCAAATAGAAATATCACATTGTGTGTGATGCCCCTAGCAACAACTAACGGCTCTAGGATGACTTCGAGGGTCACAAGGTCATTTTGGATCATCCCAATTTTGTTCATTTCAATCTTTTCTTTTTTCTTCTTTTTTTAGCATTTCTCGGCTTGTTCACTTTCCTTCCCCTCTTTTCTTTTCTTAATGTCACTCTTTTTCTCTCATTTTCACATACTACAACTTCATCTACTTTTTCTTTTTTTTAATAATGATTCGATCAAACCCTATGCAAGTTGCCTACGTATCATGTCCCTCATGAATTAAATCAAGCATAGTTCTGGAAAAGTAAGGACAAAATAAACTAAAAAACAAAAAGCTTTTTGGATTTTTCATTTATAACTATTTTGGTCAAATACAAATGGGAAGTACGATGACAAAAGATTAAATAGACTCAACTAGACTATGACAGACTCTGAGAACGCCAAAAAGACTTAATACTACTGGACAAGACTAATAAGTAAAAGAAAATATGAAAACAAACTCAAAAAATATAAATAGTCTCTTCAAACGAGCGCTCGACTGCGATGGTCCTGGGGTATTTGTTATGCTCGAGCTCTGGTATGATGATTCATACCTGAATGAGAAAATTAAAACCAAATAGAGTTAGTGACTCAAGACACTATGTCACCTCCTATTGGACACATGCAAGGCATGATTGGGCTATTTTTGTAAAATGGCCTATGTGGCCGAGGGTGGATATTATAGCAACTTCAGCAAATGTGACCTCAAAGACATGGAAATACCCCCACTAAGGCTTATGTGGATTCAAACTCCCAATAATCATGGCTCAAAATTAATTTACAGAAACAATCCATTTTGCAAAGATGGACCATATGGCCAAAAATGGCTAAAGATGCAAACTCAATAAGTACATGCCTTAACTTAATATTACACCTAATTGTGGACTCAAGATTCTAAGACATGGCTTATTAAACTACTTTTACAAAAATGACCTCATTTTGCAAGAATAGATGATGTGAACCAAAGTAGCTAGACATGCAAATTCAACAGGAATGGAACTTAAAACTGAGAGGACACCTTGTTGTAGACTCAGGTCTCCAAGGCATGAGATAATAAACTACTTTGAGAAAATTTCCCTATTTTGCAAAAAATGTGGCCAAATGTGGCTAACCATGCAAGATTTGGCAAAGACCCCTTGAAGCCAAGAACCTAAGACACACTAAGAAGACTGGACCCTATGTGGGCTACCTACATATCTCGTCCTGAAGGACGAATATCAGATATGCGTAGTTCGAAAGGATTGGACACGGGAGAGAATTGAAAAAAACAATGATTTGAAGAAAACATACTTTGTCTTTTTTGAAAAATAATGAAACATGTAAAATCCTTTTGGATCTTTTTTCTTCTTTTTTTAAAATTTATTTTTTGAAAAACAATGGGAAAGTGCAAAATATTTTTGGTTTTTTTGTTTTTATTTTTTACTTTTCTTGAAAAGAAAAATAAAAATGGGCCTACTTGCTTCAGTTTTTACACTTCACCCTTTTTCCCAAATATCAGTCCGCCAAATGACATTTCTATCCTCAAAGATGCAACATGTATCACATAGGGAAGATTGAATGTCTGTTTTGGGGCCACGGGCCTATTTTGATAAAATTTGGATAGGCCTCCTATAAAAAAGAATGATACCTAGGACCGATCCCTACTAAGAATAAATGACCTGATGCAAGACCTAAGTTGAGGGTTCACTATCAAGGCAATTCGGGGGAACGTATGGTCGATGGTTGCTGCTCAAGCTTTCCACCCACTCCATACGTCTGACGGTCCCCTCCTAAAATAATGGTGACTCAACAAAGAGTATGTGTACGCAACGTGTACTTCGAGACTTGTTGCAGAAAAAATTGGTCGGCTAATGCATATCATAACAATTATAAAGTGGTAAATACATAAGGAAAAGTGATAAACAAATAACTAACAAAACAGGAAATAAGACAAACAAACCAAATAAATAATGCAAATAAAGAAAACAAACACGTCAACTGAATATCCTAAAAGCCAACAAGATCAAGTACCAGCTCGAACCTACAACTCGCCAGCAGAGTCGCCAAAGCTGTCACACCCCTTTTTTCACCTCACTAAACCCACTTTAAAATAATAAAAGGATTGATAAATCTCAAAAGGGTTTTCAATTTTGAAAATGACAAAAGATTGTGTTTTGAATGATTTTCATAGTTGCCACCTGACATTTGATTTCGGTCTACCAGGTCACTCTTTTTTTAAATAACAATTTCCTTTCATAACACATTTGACTCTTAAACTAGTTTGCACTAGAGATTCAGGTAAGGGGATTCATTGACTCGGGGAGAAGATGTTAGGCATTCCTCGAGTCCCGTAAAAGTCAAGGTTGCGTACTCAATCTAATTGGCTTTTAGATATTCAAATTGAGGTACAAATACACACAAAAAATAAACAATCAAAAGAGGCTCGAGGTCGTCCTCATCAAATAAAAGAAAACTAAAAAATAAAATAAAATAAAGAATAAAAGTACTTAGCCTCCCATTAAAGAATACTATGGTACTTTCCTTGGAATAAAATACATACAAATTCTTCGGGGCATTCTCCAGAAAAATTTAACTAAAGGAATGATCTCTCGTCTCAAAAGCTCACAAAAATCCTAAGACTTGCCTACCCAAGTATGGTCGGCCTAAACATGCTCCTAGCGGTTAAGTAATAACATAAAGAACAATAAAATAAATTAATAAATAAATAAAAACAGAAATCAACTTAAGCTCAAATTATTTTAATTTGTAGTTATCAAGAGCACCCAATATGTCATGTAAATCCCAAATCTTTTCCATGTTAACTCAAATAACCCCACGGCCCACAAACCAATTTAACTCATGAATAAAGATTACTATATTTCTTACTATTTAGCCTCAAATTTATTTCAATTCATTAAGGCATAAAACAATTCGAGCAACATACGAGCATGTAACTAAATTGAACACATTCAAAACTATGGACAATAATTAAACAAATCACAAGATCAAGTCATCAAACAAACAGTTAATATTAAGCTAGAATAAAATGAGTAGAGGATTGATGAATTGAACCTCAGTTAAAGCAAGGACCATTTTGATGTTAATTAGATCTAAACTGAACATACTCCTCCGACTTAAACTGGAACTGCCAGGATCCGACAAACTTAAACACATTTCGATTTAAAATTCCAACACGAGCTTAACTGTAAATATCGAACCAGTTAGTTTAATTCGTAAAAAGCTCAAACATAAAGCTATATAATCAAATCTTCATGTGCAATATTTGAAATACAAAATCTATCGTATAGTGAGCAATTTTCCTTTCAGAATTTGATTAATACAGCATCTTCTATCAAAGGTTCAAATGGAGCAAATAATACATATACCAAAAATAGGACTCAAACTCAAAATGAGGATAGAAGCGACAATCTAAAACCTCGACCAAAACCAAACAACGACCTTAAACGGACCTCTCATTGGCTAGAAATTGAACTCGAAATCAGTTTTGAACAGTTGAAACTTTGAGCTTTCTTAACTCTTGATCCAAAATGGTAGTAAAAATGAGTTTAGCCTCTTAGTGTTAATGGTGGAGTTTTGGTGGTGAAGAGCGGCGGAATAGAAGGTGGAAGGTGGTGTGTGGGTGGTTGATGATCTCGTATGGTGAATAAGAAGGAGTCGCTGATTGGGAGGGAGTCGTTGGGTTCCGTTGTTGGGATCTGGCCAATTCTAAGAAGGGATGTGGGGCTGGAGGCGGCGGCGGTGAACAGCTGATGGGTGGCAGGTCTCTAGGGTGTGCTCCGATCTACTTCAACGAGAGAGAGAGACAGAGGAGAGAGAGATAGAGAGAGGAGAAATTTTGAAGCAGCTATTTTCTGCTCTTTTTTTGTAAAGGATCAGAAAAGATTGGTTTGTTCTTAGGGTATGAAGAAGAACAGGGGTGCTCTTAAGTTGTGAAAAATCAAGAAAAGGACGACTGGAATGGTGGTATCTTGTGTGATAGGTTCCTCGAGGGTTTTTGGGGTTCTAGGTTTTTAAGAAGAAGAAGATAAGTTTTAGGGTTTGGGCTTTTTAATTGAGCCATCTCTTGGACCTCTTGAATTAAGACGAAATAAAACTAGCCTTAAATTTCATACTTTTTCTTCTAAAAATGATATAAAATTTATAATGTAAAACTAATTCTAATTAATTAAAAAATAATATTAATTGGTAGAAATATTACCAAAAACACTACCTTGAAAACAAAGTGGAATTATTTTTGTATTTTCGAATTTTATGTAAGGTAGATACACTAAAAATAACTAGATAAAATATCAATTAGCTAAATAAAAGAAAATATTTTTATAGTTTTTATTTTTGTGACAAAATAAAGTAAAAGAGTCAAAACTAGTTGAAATAGCTATATTAGACCTAAACTAAATATTTAAATGCTAAAATGTGTCAAATCTCGGGGGAGGGGTTCAAAAATTATATGTCTACAATTATTTTTCTAGTTGCTAAATTTATCATCTAAAGAAGAACATAAGTCATTATAAATAAAATTACTTAATATATAAGTAAAATAATTGAGAATGTTAAATAAAATAAATTCGGTTATTTGGAAGTAAAATAAAAATATTTAAAAATCCTCTCTAGCCAGCTCTAATTTTGATACCGGCTTGTTGAGGAATATGACCATTAGTTCGGGCACATGTTACGCTAGGGTTTGCTAACGTACACCCAAAGGGAAATGACGAGGAAGAAGAAGCAATCAGCTCCGGTGTCGGTCTCGCCTAAAACGCCGGTACCAGAAACAAGACAAATAACACCAGAGCCGGGGATTCCCCATGTCTTAGCACCGATTCAATCTGGTAATGGCTTCACGGAATGGGGAGTGCTCCCATAGTGATGCAAGAAGGTCCTCACCCAGAAACTACAGAGACCCCTCTAGCAATTGATGCAGGAG
The DNA here is from genome assembly GCA_034376525.1 of Nicotiana benthamiana. NCBI lineage: Eukaryota > Viridiplantae > Streptophyta > Magnoliopsida > Solanales > Solanaceae > Nicotiana > Nicotiana benthamiana. Next base: position 49,824,954 of record CM067331.1, read on the forward strand.
CTACAAACGCAGCGAGGAAACTGACATTCTCGGCAACATCTAGTGGAACAAAGCCTATGATGGCTGAAGTTGTCAAAGGTAATAGAGTGCAAAACATAGGGCATAAGCGAGACTAATACCCACCGGTGATGAAAGATGGAGTCAAAGTTATAAAGCTAAACCCCCAGGAAATAGCTGAACAAAACCATAAATGGAGTCGATCCCTAATTGGGTATGTAATTGGTGGAAACCCTACCTTAAAGAAATTCTTAAATTTGTTTATGGAGTTTGGAATTTTGTAAGTACACCTCAGGTTTTCCTTCATAACAAAGGGTACTTCATTTTCAAATTTGATAACGATAAGGACCAGGAAGCAATTCTTAAGCAATGACCGTATACATTCAATTACAGGCCATTCATCCTGAAGCAGTGGGATCCAGAGTTCCAAATGAGTAAGGAACCTACCCAACTTGTTCCCATTTGGGTGATGTTCCCAAATCTACCAATCCAATTTTAATCCCCTGGCAATTTGGGAAGAATCACGAGCTATATGGGGAAGCCTATATTCACAAGCAAATTAACAACCCAAGAGCAAAGGATTGCTTATGCAAGAATAATGATAGAAATGGACATATCTCAGCCTCTACCAGAGTTGATCTCCCTTGAATTACCATATGGAACACACTACTCACAGAGTATTGAGTATGAATGGAAGCCAATGTTCTGTCAAGACTGTTTGAAAGTAGGGCACAATACAGGAGATTGCACAAAGCCAACAGAATACAAGGAGTTTATACAGGACATTAGAAAGAAACCGAAGAAGAAGGAGTGGATAGCCAAGACTGTCATCATGAATGAAGACCAGAACAAGGAGCAAAAAGCACAACAGTCTACTCACAATGAGCAGACTGAGCTACTAACTAATGAGGATGGAAAACAGCAACAAAAACAAGTGGAAAAGGGAAAGAAAATAATGCCAGCTACAACAGAAAACCAAAAGATTGATGAATTGGAGTTGATGCTCATAAGGAATCAGTTCAGTGCGCTGAGTATTAATACAGAGGTTACCACTAGCAATATGATAATGAGAACAAATCTTACTAAACAGCCCCCATGATCTTTGGATCATGGAATATTAGAGGGCTGAACAAGCCCTATAACCTGAAGGAGTTTAAATCCTTTCTGCTTACATGTAAAGTAGCTCTATTGGGCTGCCTAGAAACAAAGATAAAGGCTAGGAAAGTAAAGAAAATAAAAAAGAAAATAGGGGCAGATTGGCAGATTTATAATGACTATAAAAAGTGTCAAAATGGGAGAACCTATTAATTACTTTATATAAACTTCGAATAGGCATAACCTATTAATTACTTTATATAAACTAAATAATTTTAAATATCTTATAAATTTCAAATTTTTTTGTTTGTGTAGATGGCAGTTGCGCATTGTAGGTGAATGTATAATAGGAATAATCCTAATCGTGCAGGGTTAAGGGATGAATTTAAAGAAGGGGTTGCTGGATTTATTGCTAAAGCAAGGACACTTGATGATTTTTCTATTGAAGAAACAATTAGGTGCCCTTGCGTGAAATACAAGTATTTTAAGTTATTGGGTGAAGATGTTGTTACATGTCATCTTTTTAAAAAGAGATTTATAAAAAAAATTATTATGTGTGGATTACTCATGGGGAGAATATTGATAGCATAAATAATGTTGATTTTCATAATTCTTTTGGTGGTGAGGAAGGTAGTCCCACAGTGGAGAATAATATTGAAAATTCACTATAGGTCGTGATGGCGACTAATGCCTCGGCAAGCCACCAGTGATTGATTAATTTAATTACTTATTTTATTACTATGGAAATCATAAATTTTAATAAGGAAATAAATTTACACTCTTAAATCCACGGGAACATACAAAATTAGTAGTTTATAACATAAATAAAAGGCGATGATAAAATACAGTACCGTAAGCATCAACTAGGATACCCCAAAATTCGGCGCCACAAGTGAATGAGCATTTAATAAGGAGTACAATAATAATACGATATTTTTCGAGAATATAAGTGAGACAAGATAAAATAAATAGTACGAAGGAGACTCTATGGACTGCGATGCGTAGCCTGAAATGCAGCTCACATTAAGTCTCCTCAATAGTTGCGCCTATGTACCAAGATGATCACCCGAATGAACCAGTCAGATCCTGCACATTTAGTGCAGAAGTATAGCATGAGTACATAAATCGACGCATACTTAGTAAGTATCTCACCTTAACCCGGAGAAGTAGTAATGAGGGGGTCGACATCAATACTTACTAGAGGACCAATAAAGTAATATAATAAATCATAGGCAGGTATGACGTACACAATAATAATGTGTTAAATCTTTAAGTTACATACTCTTCCAAAAATTTCCTTTAAAGGGTATGAATTTTCCAGTCGTGTATTCTACCTCAGCAACTCGGATATATCAAGTACCAGTATCAAACGGATAAATAATACCATATAAATGGCCATGCATCAGTAGAAGGATAATCTCGTAAATTTTCAGCCCAGTGACATAACGCACAATTACACCGAGGTTGTTCGGCCCAATTCACAATAATGTGTATATTGTCGAGGATCAAGCGGTACGAACCATATATGCATCTATTATACTGCCAAGGCATTTGACATACTCCACAAGAAAGAAAGAAAATTATCAACTTACGAGACACGTGCATATAATACAGCACATGAGTATAAAGAGAATATAACTTTTATAGTTCCTCAAATATTCCAACAACTCAAGGTGATAAGGCTCGGCCTAAAATATATATATATATATATATATATATATATATATTTCTAAATCAAGTTCAATTGTAATGATTTAATTAAGTCAACAAAATAATTTCGATTAATTCAAATATTACATGATAAAGTTCTAAGTCTACTTGAACATAAACATGCTTTAACTACGTACAGACTCTCATCACCTCCTGCGTACGTAGCACCCACAACTCGCAACACATAACAATTGCACCACCTAGGGGGTAGTTTTCTCCTCACAAGGTTAGACATGAGACTTACCTTACTTTATAGTTCCATAACCGGCTCCAACGCCTCTCTAGAACCTTAAAGCAAAGCACAACGTCTCGAAACTAATCAAACAATGTTCAAATCAATCAAAATATACTCTAATGCTTACAATGTAACAATTTATATCAATTGCCAACTCTGCTCGAAAAGTCAATAAAGTCAGCTCTCGGACCATGTGTCGAAATTCTAAAAATTTCGAAGATAAACTTTGCCCATAACATTACGAACTCAAATATATGATTTATTCCAAATTTCACGTCCAATTTCGTGATCAAAATAAAAAAAAATACTAAAATTCTAGGTTTTCTACCAAAATCTCAAATTTCTACTAATTTTCATATTTAAATCCATATATAAACCATATATTTAATTCATAATATGCGAGAATTACTTACTTGACATAGATGATAAAAAATATCCCTCCAAAAGCTCCAAAAATTACCCAACCAAATAGAAATGAGAGAGAAATGGGCTAAGTCTAAGATTAAATATACCCTACAGCCCAGTGACGTCGCGCCTACAGGCGAATTAGTTGCACCTGTAAGCTTGCTTTTGCGAGACAAAGCTCGCTTTTGTGAAGTGCACTACCCACCCACTCCATAGCCCCTGCAGCAGAATGTTCACTTCTGCGCAAATGCAGGTGCAAGCTACCATTTCGCTTTTGAACCTCTTATCGCTTTTGCGTTGCCAACGACCGCATCTGCGATCACACAGGTGTAGGAATTTCTTTGCACCTGCGACCACTGCCTTACCCCTTCCCTAGCCATTTCTGTGATCTTCATCTTGCTTATGCAAAGACGCATTTGTGACCAAAGCTTCACAGAAGTGATTGCACCAGAAACAGAAAAATCCCAACAACTTCAACAAGGCACAAATCGACCGAACCCCATCAAAACTCACCCGATCCACTCGGGGCCATAACCAAATATACCAACACATCCAAAAATACGATACAAACTTAGTCAAAGCCTTAAACCACGCTAAATAACATAAAACTATGAATCAACGATCGAAATCTTTCTTTAGCCTTTTAAACATTCAAACTTCGTCAGATTAAACATTTCGAAATAACGCCAAATTTTATGTACAAGTCACACATCACGACATGAACCTATTCCAATTCTTAGAATCCCAAATAGACATCGATAACACCAAAGTCCACTTGAAACCAAACTCAAGAAATTCTAAAACCTTCAAAATGTCAACTTTCTACAATAAGCGTCGAAATGCTCCCGGGCGACCCAATACTCAACCTGAACATAAGTATGAAATTATTATACAAACCTATTGGAACCTTCAAATTTCGATTTTGAGGTTGTGTACTCAAAAGTCAACTCTTAGTCAACTTTTTCAACTTAAAGCTTCCAAATTTAGAATTATCTTACCAAATCAACTCCGAACTTTCTGAAATTCAATGCTGACCACATGCACAAGTCATAATACCTGAAGTGAAGCTACTCAATGCCGCAAACCTCTTAATCACGTGCTAGATCTCAAACGTCTGATCGGGTTGTTACAAATAACATGATGAGGGATGCCTTTGAGATATTCTCGGGGGTTCAATCTGAACCAAATGATGAGGCTAAGAAGTTCTTCAAAGAGTTAGAGGAAGTTAGTTGTCCATTTTATGAATTCTCAATGCATTCCAAGTTGTATGTTGTTGTTCAATTACTTCAGTTTAAGTTGGATAGTTCTATTTCTCAATCGGGCATGAATTCTCTCATTGAGATTATGAATAAACTTAATCCAAGTAACATTGACCTGCCCAAATATTGATACACGACAAAAAAATTGTTTCCAAGTTAGGTCTTTCGCTAGAAATGATTCATTGTTTTGAGAACGGTTGTATGTTATTTTATGAAGATGATGTATCTCTAGAGAACTACAAATTTTGCAACAAGCCTCATTACAAGGATTCCATGAATGATAAAAAGAAGAATATCCCGGTGAAGGCAATGCACTACTTACCCTTTATACCAAGGTTAAAGATCTTGTATTCATCAATGAGCTCTGCTCCTTATATGAGATGGCATTATAAGCATAGAAGGCCAAATAGTGTTCTACGTCATCTTTTAGATGGATAATCATGGAAGTATTTGAATAGGTGTTTGCGGACTTTGATAGTGAACCAAGAAATATTATGTTGGGATTATGCGCTAATAGAATCACTCCATTTGCGGTCTTTGTTGCACCATATTCATGTTGGCCGGTGCTGTTTTACCGTATAATCTTCCACCTGAGTTATATATGAAAAGTTCATATTTATTTCTAACTTGTATTTTTCCAGGTCAACGCAATCCAAAAACGGTGTTTGATGTTTACATGCAGCCTTGATATATGAGTTGAAGTTATTGTGGCATCAAGGCGTGAAAACATATGATGTATCAACTAAGCAAGGTGTGCTTCTTTGATGTGGGCTATAAAATGATTTTTCCTTCTTATGGAATAATGTCTGAGTGGTGGACTGTCGGAAAGTTAGCTTGCCCGACTTGTATGGAAGATACAAAGGCATTCACTTTGAAACATGGAGGTAAGAACACATGGTTTGACCGCCATCACCGCTTCTTTCCAATAGATCAGGAGTTCAGGAGAAATACTAGTGTATTTATGAAAAACAAAATTGATCATGAGTAGCCACCATCCGTCTTGTCTCCAGAAGAGATTTGGAACAGAGTTAGGGATCTGCCTAAGGTAATGGAGTATCCCTTGGCTAATAAGAAACATGATTATGGTGTTACATACAACTGGACTAAACAGAGAATATTCTAGGAGTTACCTTATTGGAAGCACAATTTTCTCCGATATAATCTTGATGTCATGCTTATCAACACGAACCCTTTTTGAAAACTTGTTTAATACTATGATGAATGTCAACAACAAGAAAAAGGATAACTTGATTGTCAGGACAGACCTAAAGGAATATTCTAGACGATGTGGGCTTTACCTGAAATATTTGAAAAATAAGATTTAGAAACCCAAGGTCGGTTTTACCTTTACCTTGGAGAAGAGAAGAGAGAAGAGATTTGTGATTGGGTTAATAATTTGAGTGTGCATGATGGGTATGCGTCAAACATGTCTAGGTGTGTTAACATGAATGACAGAAAGTTGACATCTATGAAAAGCCACGATTGTCACATTTTCATAGAATCTTTGATGAATGTTCCGTTTAGTTCATTGCCTGATGGACTATGGAAGCCCATCACAGAGGTAAGCTTATTTTTCAAGGAGTTGTGTTCTAGCACCTTGAGGGTGGAGAACCTAACTTACATAAAAAGTAACATTTGCGTAACTTTAAACAAGTTGATAAAAAAATTCCCTCTTGGTTTTTTTGATATAATGGAACATCTTCCAATTCACCTTGCACAAGAGGCATGGCTTGAAGGGCCAGTTCAATGCAGATAGATGTTTTCATTTGAGAGATAATTAATGACTATTAATCATTAATCTTTATATGTTTTATTTTAGCACTATTCCATCTAAAAATAATGCTAATATGCAAGATTATTGGCAAATGTAAGCGGACTATCAAAAATAGATCTAAGATTGAAGGATCAATTTGAGAGGTATATGAGGCTAGAGAAACTTCTTATGTTTGTTAATATTATTTTGAATATGATGTGCCGTGTTTGAGAAATAGACCTGTTCGTCATGGAAATGGAGGCATCGATCCTCTGTATCTACCATTTTCCATATTCAATCAACGAGGTAAAGACTGTAACGACCCCATTGGTCATTTTGAACTCTAGCGCATCGTTTGGTAGTTTTAGGCCTGAGTAGCTTCACTTCAAGTATTATGACTTGTACATGTGGTAGGAATTAAATTTTGGAAAGTTCGGAATGATCTGGGAAGACAATTTTAATTTCAGAAGCTATAAATTGGAAGGATTGATTAAGGTTTTTTGAGTAAACAACCTCATAATTGGGACTGAAGGTTCTAATAGGTTCATATAATAATTTCGAACTTGCGCATATGCTCAAGTTGAGTATCGGATGGTCTTGGAGAATTTCAGCATTGATTGTGGAAAACTGGAATTTTGAAGTTTTTAGAATTTCTTAAGTTCGAGTTGAAGTTGACTTTTGTCTTATTGATATTAGTTTGGGATTCCAAGCCTGGTAATAGGTTCGTGTTGTGATTTGTGACTTGGTCACAAATTTTGGCATCATTCCGAAATGTTTACGTATGATTCGGACATGTTCGATGAAGGATGAATGTTTGAAAGTTAAGAGAGTTTAAGAAATTGATCTTGATCCTTAATTATTGGTTTCAAATGTTGTAATTTGTGTTCCAATCCTTCGAAAAGATTGCATAGGGAATATAAACTTGTTAGAATGATTGAACGGGGTTTCTCGGACCTTGGGTAAGTTTTAGGGTAGTTTCGAACCACTTTTAGGCCTATTAAAAATGCTAATAACTGGTGTCGAAGGTGCGCTATGCAATTGTGGAGGTCAAAGTTACGATCATGGAGAGTCAAGTGCAATCCAGGCCTTGCGAATCGTGATCGTGGAACAAAGGGTCACTATCGCGTAGAAGGATTTTCTATTGTCAATCGTCTGACTTCGGGAGCTCATATCTTGCAATCTATAAGGAATTTGGAGATAATCCAATAACAGAAGTTGTATCCCTTTGAATCTAGTTTTCAGAACAGCAAAAGATTTATCAATTGAAACTTTGTACAAAACGTTATGGACATTATATCGAAAGGTGTGTGTGAAGGAGATAATAAAATTTGTACATCGTGCTAGCATGATTTTGGCTGCAATTGCGATAAAGGAAACGATGCTAGAACTTTTGTTGACTGTGATAGCATGAGTAATGATCGTGATAGCAAAGGAGGAAGCCATATAGGTGGTTGTAGGTGTATTAAATATCTAATTTTTGGATTTTGAGCTCATTTTCTTCACTTTTAAGTTCTTTGAGCACATATGGGGACATTTGGGCGATTCATGAATGTCATTTTTGCTATATATCACGATGTAAGTTATTACCACTTGTTGTAAGATAAATACATGGATTATATATGGATTTAAACATGAAATATTGTAGAAATTGTGGGATTTGGAAGAAAACCTAGAATTTGGTATTTGTAAATTTTGACCACGAAATTGGGCATGAAATTATGAATAAATTATATATTTGAGTTCATAGTGTTATGGATGTTTATCTTCAAAAACTTTTAAAATCCGGGCACATGGAGCCGAGGGGTATCTTTGTTGGCTTTTTAGCGGAGTTGGAATCACTACAAATTGTTATATTATACATATTAGGGTATATTTTTATTCGATTACACATTGTTTAACTAGTTTCTGATCATTTGGCTTGAATTGAAGAGTTAGAGGGGTGGTGGATCCTGTTTTGGAAGTGTCATGTCTAACCTTGTGAGGGGGAAACTATCCCCTAGGTGATATTTGTTATTATGTGCAACTAGTTGTGGGTGCTACGTACGCACGAGGTGACAAGAGTCCGTACATAGTTGTAGCATGTTTATGTTCGGGTAGACTTAGGATCTTATCATGCAATACTTTAATTCTTTGAACTCATTCTGCAGTCTTAGTTAATTGAAGTAATAACTAAAATTTTATATATATATATATATATATATATATATATATATATATATATATATATATATATATATATATATATATATATATATACACACACACACACACACTAGGCCAAGCCTTAACACTTTAAGTTCTGGGTGGGTTATTTGAGGATAGGTAAAGATTATATTCATTTTATGCTCATGTGATGTACTGTAAACACGTATTCCGTAATTTGATAACTTCCTTTCTTTTCTTGTGGAGTGTACGAACGCCTCGATAATAAATAGATGCATCTATGGTTTGTGTCGCATGACCCTCGGCAGTGTACACGTTATTTCTGATTGGGCCGAACAACCTCGGCAGTATCGTGTGTATATCTTTAGTAGTCCGAATATTCACAAGCTAATCTTTCCATTGATGCCCGACTCTTTATATGGTATTCCTTACTTATTTGATGTTGGCACTTGACATTTATGAGATGTTAATGTAGAATATGAGATTTGGAAATTCATGCTCTAGAAGAAATATTTGGAAGATTATGTAACTTACAGATTTACCCATCATTGTCGTATAATTCATATGTGATTATGTTTTATTATATTGCATTATTGGATCTTTAGTAAGTGTCAATGTCGATCCCTCGTCACTACTCCTCTGGGGTTAGGCTAGATACTTACTGGATATGTATTGATTTACGTACTCATGTTGCATTTCTGCATTAAATATGTAGGATCTCACATATCATATGGTGATCAACTTGGCGTGTCGGCACACTTGTTGAGGAGATTTTATGTAAGATGCATTCCAAGCTACACACCGCAGTCCACTAAGTCTCCATTGTATTATTTATTTTATTCTGTCTTATTACATTTAGGACAGATGTTGTATTATTATATTACTCCTTAGAAAAATGCTTATGCACTTGTGACACAGAGTTTTGGGAGTTCTTATTGGTTGTTTGTTATTGTAGATCACGTAATCATAATTTATTTACACTATATATTCTATTTTGTACTATTTAATTATTGGAAATTAGTAATTTCAAAGTAATAAAATGGGTAATCTAATCGAGGAATCAACATTGGCTTTCCTGACAGTGGTGTTGGGTGCCATCACGACCTATGCTGTATTTTGGGTCGTGACAGCTTGGTATCAGAGCATTAGGATCACTTGGGTCTCACAAATCATGAGCAAGTCTAGTAGAGTCTTGCGGATAGGTACGGAGATATGTATACTTATCTTCGAGAGGCTACAGGGCATTTAGAAGTACTTCCCTTCTTGATTCCTCATCGTGCAATTTGATTCCATTGAAGTTTATGTCTTTATTTCCTTTCTACTCAATCTTATGCGACATGGAGCGCTTGTTATCATTTGAGGATCGAGGAGTTGTAGTGGTGCTGCAGACATGGTGTAGGATGTTTCTCCTTGAATATTCGAGCAGGCTATTATCGTCGCCTTGTGGAAGGGTGTTCTGTCATTTCAGCTCAGTATCTGTATTTCCTATGGTTTCGAAACTCTGTACAAATTAATGTTCGTGTTGTTATCCCATAATGTTGGTGTAATGCTAGAGTGATTATTTATGGATCACGATAATGAATGACTCAAATGAGGAGTTCTCAGTGCATGATTTAGAGGTTCAACATTTAATTCCAGCAATCGCTCTATGGATGTTTAGGTGTTTGTTGATGGAGTAACGAGGCTTGGTATCTTCGAGCATGATATAATTTTCATTTTCATGCGGTGGTGTCATCCTTGTTTGAACGCATTACAGTTTGCCAATGTTATGGTCTTCTTAGATTCACCTTTAGGGCAGGGTATTGTGAAAAGGTGTCAAGGAAGTGGTTATTAGAGATAGCGGTGTGCAGCAGTTCAAAATCGAATTGGTATTTCTAATGTTGATGGATCAAGAAAGATGATCTTCTAGGAGGTTTAGAATTGATAGCAATTTATTAGTTCCGGTGCTACAGGTATGGATTTGATTTGAAGCAACATTTGGGCCGCGAAGTACAGGGAAGGACCTGGCGGGAGGTGTATCACGACGGATGAATTACTAGCAGACCAAGTATGAAAAGTAGAGGTCCAGAAGTTGCTTAAAGGAGTTTGTTTGACCGAAGTGGGAGCGGCAGAGTAGCATATGGATTCTGTGGTAAGATAGCCATATACCTTGAGAAAGATTAGAGTGAATTGGGAAGCATGATGGAAAGTGACTAGGTCTACTGATTATATTAGAAGAGTGGTTACTGCACGGAGAAAGATTGAATATGGCAGAAAAGAGTTTGCTCGAAACAAAGAGGGGTGTAAAGATTTGATTATCGTTTCGAATAAAACATGGCTTTGAGTTTGGAAGGTATTCTTGAACTTTCTGTTGATGTCAATAGGGAATGAAAAAAAACTTGTATGGATGGTGGACGGGCATGTTCCCAGGAAGGTTTTACTAATTGCATGGTAGTTGTACCCAATGCAGCATTATTTGGGAGATGTCGATATGGAATTCCACATGTAGGCTATCTCCTGTGTACAGGTCTGCTGTTGTATGATTTTGAGGAATCTTCTATGAAAAATTCTACTTATTATCCAGTGGGAGGTCGAACAGGCAATTATGATAATTCAGGATGTTTTATGAAGGCTTTAACATGAGGTTTCAAGAATTTATTGGGTTAACGATGCGAGATCATGGTAATTGGGATGGAGGAATCTTGGTGGGTTCCAGGGTTATGTAATAGTAGCTTCAGGCTAAATGGAGGAGCCACACCGTCTATGATTAATTCGTATGGTTGTCTACTGGTATGATTTCTAGTTATCGGTGTATTGGTGGGTTATTATGACTAAGGAAACAAAACATCAGTGGCAATTCGAGCAAAGAATTTGAGGAATGTGTGCTATATTTGGCCTTATCCATTCGTGCTCAGGTTCTGGGAAGACTTAGAGCTTATGCTTCTTTGTGGGTGTAATGCTTCTTTGATAGGATGTTCACGTGCTAGCAACGCACTAGAGTTTAGCTTATATTTGGTACCATGCCAAAGTGGGTGACTCTCAACAGTGGTCCTAGTGGGTTCAAGAATGTAACTGCAGTGCCTAAGGACTTGGAATGTTCTATGTTATCATTAGGTATACAGTGAAGTATTGGAGGAAAGGAAGAAATAGCTTTAGATTCGCGGAAGGCCTTGCAGAATGAGTGTACTAGTTAAATATGCTATTGTTTGTATAAGGAGAATATGAGATGATTAATGAGTAATAAGACGATGTGTCCTCATAATGTGGGTCTCTCGGGACGAGTGTGGATTTGGTCTGTCATATTTTTTAATAGAGCTATTATTGTTTATAAGGCAAGTCGAGAATAAATTGGAAGAAGTTGGGTCAATTAGTTATGGTTGAATCAGCATGATTGTGGCGATGTTAGCTCCTTCAGTGTGAAGTCATGTATGTGGTTTGTGGTTTCTGGTTGTACGTGTGGGCTTGAGCGCCACCACAACTTGATTGATTTGGGAGGTATTTGATTCAAATGAACTTGTGGTGTAAACGGATTCCGAAAGAGTTATGGTGGTTTAGACCGCGACTTGAGGTTAATATTTTCTTGCAGTTTAGTAATTCAGTTGTGTGTTGCATTGGTTCTTCTTAAACGAGCTAAGCAAAAGTTTTCTATACAATGAAGTGTTTATTCCACTAGTAGTTCAAGGGTTATGGTGAATATGTGTATTATCGCGTAGCGGCATGATAGGTGCAGTGAGCGGCATAGGAACTCAAAGTTGAAGGTCAGGGTACGGTTCGGTGTTGATAGAATGTCACGAGCTCGGATGAGCAGGGGTGAATTCAGATGATCAGAGTAAGTTGGCATTTTCTTTAGTGTCGCCTAATAATGGTGTTCTGTGGAAGAGGCTTTGTGTATTGACTTGCGCATTATTGATTCGCTTTACAGAATTAGAACGGTTGGTGATATGGATGTTTGGATTTTGGTACCTGAGCGGAAGATCGTGAGAGCGTACCCCGCTGGGAGATTTGTATAAGTGTAGTCACTTGATTGTTAAGGAAAAACCAAGTATGGAGGTTATGGTAATATCGCAAATGCGAGAGTTTATGCCTGAGAGACGTTCTATTCCTTGGGTTGTGTACTGTGTGAGTTTGTTTCGGGTTTGACGGTTGTTCTAATATTCCATGAATAGGTCATTGTGGATCCTTAATAGGTTATTAGCTCAGTATGGTATGATCAGTGTCGATACTTAATTTTTCTCTATATATTTTAAATATGTATAAATACCTTCAAATAGCATATACATGCATATATAAGCAAGCACAAGGTTTTTATAATTTTTTCATAATTTTAGGTATTTAAATTGATTTATTGTCTTCCCTTTTATTCATAGAATCCTCAATAATTATTCCCCAAATTATTGTTATGGTAATTTAGTCATTTAATTGCTATACTTATGTTAAATATAGTTAATATATTTTTTATGCATTTTTATAATTGCATTTGATATTTTTTAAGCTAAATTGCATAAAATTGCAATATTAGCCCATTAATGTATAATTACATTTTATATGCGTGAAATTGGTCTCCTATATTTTTAAAATGATGAATATCTACTTTAAATCTTTGGTACATAAAATTATTTTCCAGAAATTATTTCTTATTTATTATAAATTAAGTAGGGGAAAATTGGTTATATTTAAATTATAGCCAAATTTATATTTCAAATACAGCCTGAATTGAACCCAACCCCGGTCCAATTTCCTATTAAAATACCTGACCCAAGCCCTATACACACTTACCCGACCCAGAATCCATTAGATCATGGTTGTTATTCTGAGAGATCAACGACCCATATGATTTCTTTGTTTTTTTTTTGTTCAAATGACCCCTACCCCTAGCCTCATTTCCAAACCTTGCTGCCTGAGTCTGACATACTTCCAACACTCAGAGAATGCTTAAGAACTGGCCAGCAAACAAAGAGATATGATGCTCGATTTTGCTTAAAGAAAGAAAGCCTGGTATGGATATTCATTCCGCTAGAGCAAAGCCATGAAGTGAAGGAGGCCGCTAAGGCTGTATCTCATCTCTCAACCACTCAACCTAACCCTAGCTCCTCTCACCCGCCAACCTCCTTCTCTGGTCCTCTTCGGTGACCACCCTTCAACATTTAAGCCTCCAATGGCTCCTCCATTGCCATGCTCTTCTTCTCTCGGGCCTTCGAGGGCCTTGGGTCACGCTGATTTGTATCTAGGGTTCGCTATTTGGATGTTCATGGCTACTCCAGCATGAATTCCAGCAAAATCACATTGTATTTATTACGATCTTTGAGTTTCTAAACATGTTCTTTCATCTCTACTAGGGTTTCTTCTGAAATCCTAACTTTTTGCTTGCAACTCCTAGTCTATCCAATATTTAAACGATTTGGGTCTGTTCTTTTTATGTTTTACACTATTCTTGAATCTCTTTCACAAGGATCATCAATTTCCAGTTATTTTCACCTTCTTCTAAATTTAGGGTTTTTTGGAACTTCTTCTACACTTTGTTTAAACGGATTATTTATGTTTAATTGTCTATCCTTTGTATATATGGACAGATTCTATGTTTTTACTATTGTTTCAACCTCCTATGTTACCCTAATATTTCTAGATTTTTTTTGTTTGGTTCTTTGTGTTAGCATGACTACTCGATTCTTGTTAAATTTCTATGGTTACCTTTCTTCGAATATGTTCTTACTAAGTTCTTAGTCTAACTTATACCACCTCTATATGATTATGCTCATCTTGATTGTTCAAGACTTGTCTCTTTCTATTGATATTGTAGACCCTGCCTATTTTCTACGTCTGGTTGCTCTTACTCTATTTATATGTGAATATTAAATAATAACTTCGTCTTGATTGATTCTGGATTCCTTATTTTATGCTTTGATTGAAAGATCTTCTTTTAAACCTTAAATTTCTACCCCCTCTTTTCAAATTAACTGATTCTCCTACCTTATTTGTCGTGGTACTTTAGTTTTACTGAACTATTTCCTTAATGGGAGTTTTCTAAACTTAACCCTAATTTTCTATCCTATACTTACTGAAATTGAATCTTTCTTTATTATTCTTGCACTGATTTCCTTCCTTATTTATCACTTGTTCTTGTCATTTGAGTTAATTCCCTTAACTTAAAGGGAGTACTCAACTTGATTCCTGACTGATTGATTCTGAGTTCCTTAATTACTAATGGACTTTGATTTTTACCTAATTTGCTACCTGCTTTCAAACTATAAATACCTTAGTCTTTTATCAACATAACAGTTGATGTTTACATTATCAGCATGTTATGTATTCCCCTTCCTTATGATCAGTATAAGACCATTATCAACAAAGTGTTCTATGTATCCATAAACCCCTTGACCTCCTATTAGTGACTGCTAAACTTGTTATTGTTGTGTATGAACCTGTCCTAAGGTGTTGTGTTTGGACTTTTGTTCATTTCTTCAATCTCCTTTCAAACAGTCTCTGTGGTTTACTAAATCACTTCAAACAATCTTCCCTTTTAATACAGTTTTTCATTAAAACCTTTCCACTTGTGTCAAGCACTTTCACTCTACTCCTAAGTCAATAAGTTCTGCCCCTCCAGTATGTGTACTGCCTTGAGATCCTCTTGAGAACTCTTTGAACACTGGCATACTAAGGCTGGCCATTCCACACTGCACTTATTCAAATTTAGTTACAAAGTCTAGGTGTAAGCACTACCCGGGATCCTCGAGATCCTTAGGGAACTTTGATACACCTAGACTATGTCATTGTCTATGGAATTGAGGCATTTGAGGCCATCGGAGGCTGTGGGAATCTGGGCCTAATTGAAGTCTCCCAATAGAATAGCGTTTTATTTTCTTATTTACTTATGTAATTCATTCATTGGTCTGTAATAACTTGTAAACAAATATTGGGGTATTTAGTGAAAGGGATGGGTAGATATATGTCTACAGGGTAATACGGGTAGAAATCATGCTCATAGGATTTTACATCTAAATCTGATTGCTTTACCAAGTAGAAATAATGCCTATAGATTTCAAATAATTTCGTAATAGAGATCATTCCTTCAATGTCTTAAAATCGTCTTAACTAATAGATGTCATGCCAATAGGACTTTATCCAGATTTTGTCATGATAAGTGTTTATGTATTTTTTTCATGCCTTCAATGTGTTAAAATCAGCTTAACAAATAGATGACATGCCTATAGGATGTAATTTAACTTAGATTCTGTTACAACAAGTGTTATGTATGTTTCCGTGCCTGCAAGTCTTTAAAATCAGTATTAAACTTAGATATCATGGCTATAAGGAACCATACTCGAAATACTGTCTGTCAATCTAGTCTAGATAATTCAACTTAGTCCACGCTTAGTTCACTTCTGAACTAGTTTAATTTAGTAGTTTATATTTTCCTAAAAGGCAAAATACCTTAAACCACCCCTAAACTTGGCTCAGATTATTAGTATCCTCCCCGAACTGTGTTCTGTCTCAATTACATTCCTCAACTTGGCCTTTTGAGGGTCATTACCCCTAGACGTTAATGTGGCAAAAAGTATCGATGCACACGCCTGCCACGTGGATTTTTCCATCTAGATGGCATTTTTTGAAAAATAAAATATTTTTTTACTTTTTTAAGAATATTTCTTTTTTAGATAATTCTTTTCAAATACATTTATTATAAAACTTGGATAGAATTACATTATTTAGGCTAAAAAATTTATCTGGCCAAAAATAATAAACTTTTACAATTCAGGCTAAAAATAAATATTTATAAAATTCAAATAGATAGTCCAGACATCAAAAAAGTTATAAAAAATACATCATATAAATAAACAGTCATTACATCAAAAGAAGAAATAAAAAGATATACAATTACACTTATAATTTCTTGCAATTGTACACTTATTTTGTTTCTTCTTTTGATAATACTATTTATTTCAACTATGCATTTTTTAATTTTTAGGTAAAATTTGTAAAATAAAAATATAAAAATTAGAGAATCGTAATTTAGATCTATATAAAAGTTTATAGCCAAAATAATTAATTTCAAACTATGTATTTATTATAACTTTTTAGATGTCGTGACTATTTATTTTAATTGTATAATATTTATTTTCAGGCCAAATTTTAAAAAAAAGATTAACTAAAAATTTATTATTTTTTGCCAAATAAAAATATTTAGCCTAAATAATGTAGTTATATCCAAGTTTTATCATAAATTATATTCGGAAAATATTATCTAAAAGGTAATATTCTTAAAAAGGTAAAAACGTATTTTATTTTTAAACAAAATGCAACATAGACAGGAAAAATTCACATGGCAGGTGAGTGCACCCATACTTTTTGCTACATCAGTGTCTAGGGGGTAATGGCTCTAAAAACGCTAACTTGAGGGGGTAATTAAGACCGCGCATAGTTCGGGGAGGATAATAATAATTTGAGCCAAGTTTAGAGGTGGTTTAAGGTATTTCGACTTTCCAAAACAAGTTCTTTGAAATTTCCTCAATCTATCATGAGACAACATGCCTATAGGTATTAAAGAAGTCTGTTTCAAAACCTCTTTGATTCACTATATAAATGTAGTCATTAGTACTCCGCGTATAGGCAAGCCTTTAGGGCGTTTTTCAAAACTGTAACTTTGAAACTGTTTCTATTACTTAATGTTTTTCTGATCCTAACAGGCTTTAAAAATCAATAGGCAACTGTTAGGGTTATTACTCTTGAGTTTATAGAAAGCAAAATGCTTGTCTTCTGTATATTCACCTAGACATCTTGCCTTATGATACTGTCTAATAAAAGCCCTAAATTGTGCTTGAGTCATGCTATTTATGTTCGTTATTTGAGGAGGAAACTTTGAGCCTCTAATTTCTCTATTTAAGTGATTAAAGTCCTAAGTGTATTGCCTGTCGCCTTAGAATTTTCACCTTTAAAAACTTAGGGGTCCATCTATACCACCTATAGGTAGAGGTCCTAACTCCCTCCAAGACCATTAAGAAGAGACAGGTAGCAGCATGCAATAGAGATCGCTGACCAAACAGTCGCTTTACATGAACACTAAGGGGATGAGAATGGTAGATATGGCATATGATGATTACGCACTAATTTCACGTGTAGCCCCTCATCGAGGAGTGTTTACTGGATATTATGTGGGGTGATCCTATAGGCTAACCAACCTAGGACTCCTCATTTACCAAAATTCCTTTTCTATTTAAACCTTTGTTTAGAACTTTGTTCAAAAAATCTTTATTCTATTACTTGAGTTACCCAACATGCTTCACTTACAACCTATTTGATTCAACTCTTTATTTATATGAACTAATTTGTGAATATAAGTTCGGTCGGAAACCACAGTTGTGGACCAAGAGGGGTTCCTAATACCTTCCCCTCGATGTTACTTCGAGCCCTTACCCTAATCTTTGATAATCCAAACCAATCCAAGAGTTAATCACTCTAGGTTCCCTAACGCACCATAATTCTTTAGGTGGTGACTCTTCAAAATACCCAATTCCTAAAAGGAAATGAGTTATCACACCCCATGGAATGTCGAAACCTGGATCTCTCTCTCTCTCTGCACGGAGGAGAGAAAAAGGGGGCGCGATAATCAGAATTAGATTGAGGTCCGTTGATGGGTCTAAACGTGGATGTGTGTTCTATGCTAGGTCGGGTATGTTCATTCATCATAGCATTTCTTATGGAGGGGTTTTCAGTCATTGGATGTTACTTTCATCATCAGCTATTTCATATAATACTCTATTGTTCCATGTGGATTGTGAGACGGCTTGATTATTCACGCATGTGTTGAGGTCCCCATAGTTGTGGAGTTATGTGAGCGGGATGGCTTTAGAGATGCATATCATATATTTCACCTTAGTTTTACTTGGATTTTGTAGCATATGGTGCTATCCGTCTCCCGGTGATTTGTTTTAAGAACTTGGCGTGCTTGTGATCGATATTCGGGCATTTCATAAGTATAAGCATTACAGCTTGATGTGTGTTTTCTTCTTGATTGTTCTGTCCAAATCGGATGGCATGCCTCCACGAGCATATTGTTTGGATCGGGTGGCACTCCTCCATGGGTATGTGTTGTGGATCGGGTTGCATGTTGCAACATTATCCTGTTTGGATCGAGTAGCATGCCGCAATAGTGTCACATTGGATCGGGTTGAACGTCGCAACAGTGAGATGTTGAGCATAGTTCCTTACACGTATTTGGTGTGCGTTGTTTTTATCCCTGAGGTAGGTTCATAGCACCTATTTGGTCGTCTGGGTAATTCCATGTCAGAGTTCGTTCTTCCTTATGAGTTATATTCGAGATTGTAGCTTGCTGGCGCATTGTTGGAGTTATATGAGATTTTGGCAGTGTTTGAGATTGATTATTACGTGAGCAATTTGTACTGGATTAGACGAGGTTGTTGGACCTGGGATCGGTGCTATCGGAGTTATAAAGGGTATATTAAATAGCAAATATCGTTATTCAATTCTACGCATCTCTTTTGTCATGGAGGTATTGCGAGAGTTGGAACATGACTTATATGCATCATGAGGTATCTTGTGGGTATATCGTTGTCAGAGGATGTTATTATGGTCATGTGAATTATGCGGTGCATGGTGTGAATTCAGTAAAGGTATACGATCATGTTTTTGTACACTGTGTAGTGATTGATCTTGTGTTTGTATGTTATAATCAGGTCTTGTAGAGAAATTCAGAGGTTGGAATTTGGTTCTAAAGAAATTCAGAGGTTAGAATTTGGTTCTAAGGCTTATTGACTAAATAAAAAGGGAGAATCTTCAGTCTCGCTCAAGCTAATGTATCCAATTGGGTTGTGGAAGCACGGGAATGTGCATGAGGTGTTAAATAATGATATTTGGACAAATCCGGAGCAACTCATGGCACATTCAAGGACGAACGTATGCTTAAGTTGGGGAGAATGTAACGAGCCGACCGGCTGTTCTGAGCTCTAGCACGTCATTCAGCGATTTGAGGTCTTAAGTAGATTTTCTTCAGGTATTATGACTTGTAAATATGGTCAAAATTAAATTTTAGGAAGTTCGGAATTGACGAGGAAGAGAATTCTAATTTTGAAAGCTTTATATTGGAGGGATTGACTAAGTAAACAACATCGGAATCGGGAATTGAAGGTTCCAATAGGTTCGCATGATGATTTCAGACTTGGGCATACGCTCGAGTTGAGTATCGAAATCCCCTCTTAGGAGCACATAACCAATTATTTAACTTATGGGGATAATTCCATCTTACAAGGTTACAAAGGAGACTTTCCTTGCTCCGAAGACCCATAACTGTCATTCCACGCCCTTCGGACGACTCGAATCGATGCTAAATGCTCCAAATCTAGCCAATTTTTATGCAAATCCATTAATATATGTTCAGTTACTCATTACAGTTCAATTCATAACAACCTAACCCCGATCAAAAAGTTGACAAAAACGCCCTCATACCCATGTGCCCGGATTCTAAAATTTTTCGAAGATTATGTTTACCCATAAACTCACGAACTCAAATATACCACTTACTCTTAATTTTGTGCCCAAAATTGTGGTCAAAATCCAAGAATTTC
Source organism: Nicotiana benthamiana (assembly GCA_034376525.1). NCBI lineage: Eukaryota > Viridiplantae > Streptophyta > Magnoliopsida > Solanales > Solanaceae > Nicotiana > Nicotiana benthamiana. The sequence goes on from CM067331.1 coordinate 49,845,126, forward strand.
AATTTTCTAGGTCTTCCCTCAAACCCAAATAATTTACTAATTTCCATGTTAAAATCTACACATAATTAATGTATTTAACTCATAATTGGTAGGATTAACTTACCTCCAAGTTTCTAGGTGGAAGCCCTTCTCAAGAAGCTCCAAAATTGCCCAAAAGAAGAGAAAAATGGGTGAAACGAACTCAACCCCATTCTTTAAAACATTTGGCCCAGCGACTTCTGCACATGCGGGCTCCTCGTCGTTTCTACGAGTCCGCATCTGCGGAGCCCTCATCTCACATGCGACAATCACCACTTTTGTGGTCCCCGTCTTGCTTCTATTCTTGCGCATATGTGGCCAATATCTGCGGTCCTTCCCTTGACTGCCCATTTTCGCTCCTGAGACTCCCAGACCGCTTCTGTGGCACCGCACCTGTGGTCACAACCTCGCAGGTGCGGTTACACCAGGCAACAGCTGCTGAAGCCCTTCTTCAAACTCCAAATTTGATCTGTTAACCATCTAAAATCCACCCTCCGGGACCCCGTCCAATCACACCAACCAAACCCAAAACACATTACGGACTTACTCAAGGCCTCAAATCATATCAAACAACATTAAAATCATGAATTGGCCTCCAATCCAAGCTTAATGAACTTTAGAATTTCAAATTTCTTCATTTGATGCAGAAACATATCAAATCACGTCCGATTGACCTCAAATTTTGCACAAAAGTCATATTGGATATTACGGAACTACTCCAACTTTCGAAATCAGACTCCGGCTCTGATATCAAAAAGTCCACTTCAAATCAAACTTCTAAAAAACCTTTAAATTTCTATCTTTAGCCAAATGACTCCAAAATGACCCACAGACCTCCAAATTCACTTCAGATCGCGCTCCTAACACCAGAATCACCATATGGAGCTACTCCAGACTCATCCCAAATGGACATTGATAACACTAAAATGCACTTCAACCCAAACTTATGAAATTTCTTCCAAAATGCTAACTTTCATAATAGGCACCAAAACGCTACTGGGTCATCCAAAACCCGATCTGGGCATACGTCCAAGTCCAAAATCATCATACAAACCTACTGGAATTTTTGAATCCTGATTCCGATGTCGTTTACTCAAAAATCGAAATCCTAGTTAATTCTTTCAACTTAAAACTTACGAAAAGAGAATTTTCTTTCCAAATCAACTTCGAACTTCCTGAAATTCAATTCCGACCATGCATACAAGTTATAATACCTGAAATGAAGTTGTTCATAGCCTCAAGCTTCCAAACGATACGCTAGAGTTCGAAACAACCGGTCGAGTCATTTCAGTATTGTATCAATTGGTACAAGTTTTATACAAAAGAATTGTTTAAGGGTAAGAAAACAAATAATAATGGTGTGTGTGTGAAAGCCAATGGGGATATTGATTATTATGGTGTGCTTCAAGAGATCATAGAACTTGAGTATGAAGTTGGTTGGACAAAGAAAAAACTGATACTCTTTCGATGTAAGTGATATGATCCAACACTAAATGGAGGTACGAAGGTGTATCCTCAATACAAAATTGTTGAAATAAAATACACATGGAGGTATAGACTCTATTACCCATTTATTATTGCACGAAATGTGACACAAGTGTTTGTGTACCTTATCCTTTGTGCAAGAATAAGTTTGCATGCCGGATAGCGATAAAATCTAAGCCAGTGGGTAGAGTTGAAGTTGAAGATGTATCGGATGTAGCATACCTGATGAGAATGAATATGTGGCAACAATTTAAGGTAAGAGTAAATTTATTTTTATTAACACTTCACCTCATTCATCTAATATTATTTATTCAATTTTGCAGGTTAGGTGCATAGGGAAGCTTGCACTTAAAAATATGGTGAATGAGAACTTCGAGAAGAAAATATAGAAGCGGATAACAAATTCACATCATGTTACTAGGAGAGGTGGCACCAAGCCTGATTGGATACGTGACGATATCTGGAATCAGCTCTTGGCAAAGTGAAACACCCTTGAGTGGAAGAAGAAGAGTACATGCAAAGTTAAACAGAGATCTATTAAGGGTGGAGTATTGCATACTAGAGGTTCTATTAGTTTTGCAGCCTATTGTTTGAGAATAGTAATTTCATTATAAATTTATATATATATATATATATATATATATATATATATATATATATATATATATATATATATATATATATATATATATATATATATATATATATATATATATATATATATATATATATATATATATATATATATATATATATATATATATATATATATATATATATATATATATATATATATATATATATATATATATATATATATATAATTACTTCTTATTTCTCAGGAAAAGGAACGTGGGGAAGATATGACTTATGTTGAGGTCTTCGCGGAGACCCACAAGAAGAAGGAGGACGGTACAAGAGAAGGATGAGTCAAATTGTGTGCTTTAGAGAAATTTATATGATCCCAACACCAACACTATATTATTTTTCCCTCTTGGTTTATTTTATTTATATAAAGTGTATAATTTTTATTTCAGGACAAATATCATATTTATCTTGATGCATGGCGCAAACTCTGCCTGAAGGTACTCAGCCGACCTTGGAGGATATGACTGCAATTTGGATATAGGCGGCTAGTGGCGTGAATAAAGGTATAAATATTATGTAATTATCTAATTTGATATTAGTCTGAAATTTGTGTGTTTGTTTTCTTACTTCTTTTACTTTCTTTTCTTTGTTTATCGTGATAATAACAAATAAAGGCCGAGTCTACAAGATTGGAGTACAACCATCCTCACTCATCGAACTGCATCATTATTCATTGAGGCATCAGTTTTCCAAGAAGGCATGGAAGATATGCATCAAAAAGTAGATCAAATATCACAATAATTTCAAGTAAATTAGGGTTTGATCCAAAAATTATTAAAAAAGAAAAATAAGAAAGGCATTCAAGTTGCAATGGAGTTTGAGGAGGATACTGAGTCTGACCAGGCTATTTGAATGTTTTAGAGTTGAAGTTAGAGTCATGATTAATTTATATTATTTTATAGTTAGTTGAATTGTTATAAATATTACTGTTCCTTTTGTAGTAAATATTGAATTTGAATTGCTATACTAGGTGTTTGATTGGATGTTTTATTTGGCAGTATGTGTAATTAAAAATACAGTAGATTCCTGCTAAAGATTTCATAGATTCGCGACTGAATCAGTCGCAAACTTCAACAGAAATTAATCAGATTTGCGATTGATTCAATCGCAAATTGAGAACTTTTTTAATTAATTAATACTCAAATGTACGACCGCTTCAATTGGAATAATTAATTAAAAATTAATTTTGTTATTTAATAATTCGATGGAATCAATTGAAATTTTTAATTTGTATTATTTTTTCAATTCTGGCGAGTGACTGAATCAATCGTAAATTTTGGTGACCAATTCGGCCGTCACTAGCTTAAATTCAAATATTCCTGTATTTTTTAGTATGCTATTGAATTCGTTGCAAATTTAATCGATTCTATCACAAATATATTACGATTACATATTTTCGACTGACACTTTTCAGTTAGAAATTATCGAAAAAACAGATTTTTGACTGATTTGATGGTCGCAAATTTGTTGTTTTTGGTAGTGTTATCAATATTGATTAATAGTCAACTTCATCTGATATTGGAATTTAACTTCTCTTTGATCTTCCAATACTTTTGAAACGTGTCAAGATGCAATTAATCCACGTAGTAGGTCTATTTTCTACCAATGCGCACAAACTTAGTAGGCGTTTGGCCTTACGTTTGGGTTTTTCTTCAATTTTTTATTTGTAATGTGTTTTTGTTTATAGAATTAGAAACTAAAACCCCAAACCTCAAATATACATTAAGATCAAGTTTTGGGCCAATCATGATCAATTGGGAACTTTTTAGCTGAAAAGGGACTTTTTAATATGTAAAAAATTACCCCAAAATTCATGTCTGAACATATTTTTAATTTCCATCAAACTTCACCCAAAATAATTTTTTCAAAGAATATTTGGAATCTATGTTCAAACGGATCGTTAGATGCATTGGACGAATCATATTTCCAAGGATTAATTTTGTCAACCCTTATTTATAGGAAAGATGACATTGTATAGCATTGTAAAAATAATAGCCAAAAAAATGTATAAAATTTATATATTTTTATATGTATATATTTTTTATTATATATAAATTTTATATTTTTTTACGATTAAATATAAATAATTTTTAATACGAACTAAAAGTGATAATACCCTTTATTTATAACCAACAAAAAGAGAATATCAAAAGCAATTTTCAGTAGATAGATGAACAACTGCAAACAGGAATACAGTCCATTTGCGTGGGAAAGAAATGATTTGGACATATATTGGGAGAGATGAATTTTATTACAATTTACAATCAGCTAAGGGAGGACCCACAGTTATAAACTTACAATTGATAATAACAGGGCATAATATAAGAAATCAAGTTAAATTTCATCAGTTAAATTTGGGGTCCACTAATAGAGTCTCAATGTGATGACTGATGAGTGTCGAGTGATGTCTGTTATAGATATATTATATTATAAATGTTTATTTAGTATTTTGTTGTAAATAAAGATTTTGAAGAACTATATATATATATATCCGTTACAAATATATTTATTTATTGGTACTCTATTGGAAATAAGTATTGTGAAGAAGCTTATCACTTCAGTACCCCATTATAGATAAGCATTACCTTCAGTAAAAGATTATTCATATTAAGTATAATAAATTATTCTTTCGATACTTCGTTATGGATAAATATTATCCTGGTAGAAGATTGTTCATATCTGCTATAATAAACTTATCCTTTCGATACTCTGTTATGGACAAACATTATCTCCAATAGAAGATTATCCATATAGGGTACAATGAACTTATCATTTCTGTACTCTGTTATGGATAAACATTACCCCAAGTAAAAGATTATATATATTTGTATAATGAGCTTATTCTTTCAGTACTCCGTCATGAATAAGTATTACTCTCAGTAAAAAATTATCTATATCGGGTAGTAACAGTTTATACATCAGGTTACAGTAGCAACTTACACAACAGCTTTCTTTCTTCTATAAATAAAAGAGATTTAAATTGATTATATATATCAATTTTAAATTCAAATAATATATTAATTCTCTCTATGCTTATCTTTTACTTTACAATCTTTATTTTATAATAATATCTCTATTCTATTTTAATTTTATCCTCCCTACCTGACAAGGAGAAATTGAAAGGGCGAGGAGAGATTATATGGATAAGAATTCCTTTTCAAGTATATAATTGACCATGAATTATCTGAAAAAGAGCTGAAAGTTGCATTTTATGACTTCTTTGGGACTTGCTGACATGTAATATAGTATTAAAAATGAGCACCTACATTTTTATACAAGCTTATCTTCTAAGATAACATAGCATGTGTTATAGCAATTAAGATCCTTGATAATTCTGAAAACATACAGAATATCGGAAGAAATTTAGAGAGAGAAAGTAGAGAGAAGGGAGAGCATCGAGGAGTCTCGAAGAAGACTCAAAGTCTTTCAATCAGAAAAATGACCCGCTGTCTCAGACAATGACCCCTACCCCTATATCAAAATGACCCCTTACAATAATAGCCTATTTACATGACATAGCCTAATTACAATAGTAGCCTATTTACACAATTGACCTATTTACAGAGTATATAAACAAATTACAAAATCAGCCTAATTGCACAAATAGCCTATAGGCTCAGATATGACTCCTCTAACAACCAAAAAGTCTAATATGAGTGCTATCATCATTGCCAAATTGTTACATATCTCAACACCCCCCCCCTCAAGTTGAAGGGGGGAAACCACCTTTAACTTGGACAAAATAGGAGAAAGAGCAGTCCCGGATAAAGCTTTCGTCAACGGATCAGCCAACTGTTGAGAAGTGGAAACATGGGAAAGTGTTAGAAAACCATTGCGTATCAAAGTACGAACGTAATGACAATCCACCTCAATATGCTTAGTACGCTCATGGAAAACTGGATTATTAGCAATGTGTACAGCAGCTTGACTATCACAAAACACAGAAATAGGAGATGAAACAGATACCCCAAGATCAGCAAGCAAACGAGATAACCAAGTGAGTTCAGCAGTAACCTTGCTTAAAGCCCTATACTCAGCTTCAGCTGAAGAAAGAGAGACAACAGGTTGTTTCTTTGACTTCCAACTTACCAAGCTGCCACCCAACAATACACAAAAACCAGTAACAGAGCGGCGAGTGTCGGGACAAGCTGCCCAATCACTATCAGAGTACCCAGACAAAGAGAAGTCAGCAGCATCAGAGTAAAATAGACCCAAAGAGGAAGTGCCCTTAAGATACCTCAAAACATGCATAGCAGCAGACATATGGGGAACCCTTGGGGATTTGAGATACTGACTCAGATGTTGCACGGCAAAGCATATATCAGGTCTAGTATGGGTTAAAAACAATAATTTGCCAACAAGACTCCTGAACTGATCAGGAGCGGGTAAAAGATCACCAGAATCAGCATGTAATTTTAAAGAAATGTCCAGAGGGGATACAACAGGGGAAACAGATACACAGTCGAAATGATGCAACAAATCATGAACATATTTATGCTGATTCAGATGAATCCCACCAGGGATTTGTTTAACCTCAAGACCCAAGAAATAATGCAATGACCCCAAATCCTTGATCTTGAAAGTATCATCCAAGAAGGCTTTTAAGCCTGCAATCTCATCACAGTCAACCCCAGTAACAATTATATCATCCACATACACAGCCACCACAACAAGGGAATCAGGATTACCTTTCAAGAACAGTGAATAATCATTCAAAGAATGCCTGTAACCTCTAGAATGAAGGGCAGAGGACAGCTTAGCATACCACTGCCTGGAGGCCTGCCTGAGCCCATACAAAGACTTCTTTAGTTTACAGACCAGAGGTAGAGAAGAAGAAGAAGTAGAAGAAGAAGTAGGAGAAGAAGTAGAAGAAGGATCAGACACCACCAAACCTGGAGGAAGTTTCATATACACTTCCTCATCCAAATCACCATGAAGAAAGGCATTGTTAACATCCAGTTGGAACAATGGCCAGTGATTTTTAACAGCCACTGCAATGAGACACTTGACTGAAGTCATCTTTACAACAGGAGAAAAAGTGTCTGTAAAGTCCACACCTTCAACCTGTGTGTCACCCCTAATAACCAACCTTGCTTTGTATCTTTCAATAGAGCCATCAGATTTATATTTGATCTTGTAAACCCACTTACAGCCAATAGGTTTCTTACCTGGAGGAAGATGCACAATGTCCCAAGTGTGGTTAGCATCCAATGCATCAAATTCCTTCCTCATAGCATCCTGCCAAGCTGGTACAGAGGCAGCTTGAGAGTAAAACATAGGTTCAGATTCCAAGTGAGAGGAAGAGGATCCAGAAAAGGCTGGAAGTTGGCAAACATAGTCTTTGAGGTAAGAAGGAGGGAGATGTGATCTGGTGGACTTTCTGGGCAAGGAAACAGGCTGGGAGACAGGCAATGTAGGAGGGGAGATGTCATGATTGAAAAGAGGAGAAGGAATAGACACTGGAGAATCAGGAGAAGGGTGAAGAGGAGAAGAAGGAGAAGATTCATTGGAAGATGGTAGGTTGAAAGATTGAGGGAGAATGTCATCAGAAAAGGGAACAGGTGGAGGAGAAGGAGAAGAGGGAGGAGGAGACTTGAATGGAAAGTGAGTTTCATGAAAAACAACATCCCTAGAAACAAAGCATTTCTTGGAATTCAAGTCATAAAGTTTATAACCTTTCTTACCAAAGGGATAACCAAGGAAAACACAGGAATGAGCTCTGGATTTCAGCTTATCCCTATGAGGGATAGGCACAGCAGCATAAGCCAAACAGCCAAAAACTCTCAGATGAAAATAGGAAGGGGGAGAACCATGTAATAATTCATGAGGAGATTTGTAATGAAGCACCCTGGATGGCAGTCTATTAATGATGTATGTTGTAGTTAACAGACAATCACCCCAAAAAGAAATAGGCAAACCAGACTGAAAGAGAAGGGCTCTACAAGTTTCAAGTAAAGACCTGTGCTTTCTCTCAACAACCCCATTCTGTTGAGGAGAATGAGGGCAAGTTGTTTGATGCACAATCCCAAGTTTACTAAAATAGGAAATCCCTTCAGCACTGGAACCCAGTTCCAGGGCATTGTCACTCCTGACAACCTTGACCAGGGAATTAAATTGAGTTTGAACATAGGAAATGAAGGATTGTAGTAGAGGGAATGCATTACTTTTAGAACCCATTAGATGTGTCCAGGTAGCTCTAGAAAAGTCATCAACTATGGTGAGGAAATACTTGCTACCAAGGGATGTAGGGGTATGGTAAGGACCCCAAGTATCCACATGAATAAGTTGGAATGGTTTGGTAGTGCTAATGCTACTGTCAGGGAAGGGCAATCTGGTTTGTTTAGCCATAGGGCAAATTGAGCAAGGGAAAGGTTGTTTAGCAGCAATAGAAAAAGGCAAATTAGAAACATGTTTCATATTAGCAAAAGATGTATGTGCTAATCTCAAATGCCAAATATAGTTCATATCAGCAGGAATAGCATTATTACAACTGGAAGATTGAATAACTGAGCTAAAATGTTTGTTATCAGAAACAATATCATCATTACAAACATCTGAGTCACTATGCTCAAGAGAAGAAGGCTTGGAAGAGGCAGAAGAGGAAGAGGGTGACCAAGAGTACTTGTACAAGCCAGCCTCCTCTTTACCAAGATCCAGAAGCCTCTTCAGAGAAAGGTCCTGTAACAGGTAAAGAAGGCATGAGGTTGGTGTAAACAAGACTAAACAATTCAATTGTTTCATCAACTTATGAACAGAGATCAAATTATGTTTGAAAGAAGGAACTAGAAGCACATTATGAAGAGTGAGGGAATGAGTCAATGCAAATGATCCTGTACAAGTAACTTTTACCTTATAGCCATTAGGAAGTGAAACAAGGTAAGGTACAGTTAGGGGTATAATGTCAAACAATAGATTTTTATCATAAGTCATGTGATTGGAAGCTCCTGAATTAATGATCCAGGTAGCAGAATTTATGTGTGTAAGCATGCATAACTTGGAATCAGAAACAAGACTCTCAGACATGAAAGTACCAGCAAAATTAGCAGAACTCATGGAAGAAGAAGCTTGATCACTGGTTGAAAGTGTCTGTTGAATCAAGCTCACAATCTGATCACATTGTTGTCTGCTCAACCCTGGTATCACAGGTTGACTGGCAATAGGATACCCTAGAGGAGCAGACACACTTGAATTTCCTGGATCAACAGACACACAATCAGTACTAGTGGAAAGATGAGTAGCAGATTTCCTTCCCTTGATGTAAGAATTGCTTTGAGGAAAACCATGGAGTTTGAAACACTTATCAATTAAGTGTCCAGACTTCTTGCAATATCTGCAAAATAAGTTTCCTCTGTTTTGCTCAAAATTGACTTTAGGTCTGAAGTTAGAACCAGACAATTTCCCTTGGTTGGACCCAGCAGGGGGCCTATCAGTGTGAGCATTAAAAGACATTGAGTCTGGGCTCATATGGGAAATGGACTTGACCTGTCTTTGCTTTTCATCATTCAACACAATATTATAAACACTGTCAAGGGAAGGAAAGTGCTGCATCATTAACAAATTGCTTCTTACACCCAAATATGTCTCATTTAGTCCCATAAGGAACTGATAAATCTTGTTCTCATCATCTTCCTCAATGATACCATTCTTAGCAGCACAAGTGCACTTCTGCCCATGGTTTGGGACCATTGTCCCCAACTCATCCCACAAACTCTTGAGTTTATTAAAGTATGAGGCTACATCAAGGGAACCCTGGGAAGTTTGGGAGAGTTCTCGCTTTAGTTCAAAAATTTTGGTTTTGTTAGGGGTACCATATCTCTTCTCAAGTTGAGACCACATGCTTTGTGCAGTGTCAGAGTATTGAACACTGTCAGCTATTTGGATGACACAGAAGAAGTTAACCATGACATAACAAGCATGTTACATCTATCCCACAACCTCTGCAAACTCACATTATTACTAGGTCTGGAAAAGGAACCATCAATGAAACAGATTTTATTTTTAGCAGATAAAGCCATAGTCATTTTACGCTTCCATCCTCCATAACCACTTCCTGAGAAAGGAGTGGGGACTAAACATGCACCAGGAACATCAGAAGAATGCACAAATAATGGATTGGAAGGGTCAATAGGACCAGAGTTAGCACCAGAACCACCAGCATTCATGTTAGCAGCCATGCTCAACAAATGAATCAAATCTTTTGAAAAAAATATCACCAAACAATATTCACAGTCTACACAGTCAATATTCTCAAGTCAAAGGATCTATTCACAAATAGAATCAAACAGTCACATATACAGACAAGGAATCACAACCAGAGAATAGGAACGAGGTTACCGTCCTTCTTCGCAACCGGAAGATCGGCCTTTAACAATAGGCAAAACCCTAGGTAGTGTAACCGTCAAAAGGCAAAACCCTAGGTAGTGTAACCGTCAAAACTTTACCACAAACGTCGACAAAGATGTCACAGCACCACCGATGATGACCAGAACCTCAGCAAAGTAAGTATCAAACCACCGGATGGTAATCAAACACTCGATTTGACCACCAGAAAACCCTAGAGGTTGAAACTCACCGCAAAATCTCCGAAAAACTCACAATAAACGATTGAACCGTTCAATACAGAAGGAACAAACGTAGTTCGTGAAGGTAAAGGGACCGAAGAACCCTAACATGGTTGAAACCATCATCGATCTTTTCGATCTCAGAAAAATCCCAAATTTTGTTCAAAAAATAGTTCAGATGAACTATTGATTCACACGATAACATCACCGGATCATTGTACCAGCTCTGATACCATGAAAACATACAGAATATCGGAAGAAATTTAGAGAGAGAAAGTAGAGAGAAGGGAGAGCATCGAGGAGTCTCGAAGAAGACTCAAAGTCTTTCAATCAGAAAAATGACCCGCTGTCTCAGACAAATGACCCCTACCCCTATATCAAAATGACCCCTTACAATAATAGCCTATTTACATGACATAGCCTAATTACAATAGTAGCCTATTTACACAATTGACCTATTTACAGAGTATATAAACAAATTACAAAATCAGCCTAATTGCACAAATAGCCTATAGGCTCAGATATGACTCCTCTAACAACCAAAAAGTCTAATATGAGTGCTATCATCATTGCCAAATTGTTACATATCTCAACAAATTCGATAAACAATTTTATACTTATCCAAATCCCAATGATAATGAGATCTGAAAATAAAATAATAGAAATAGTCTTTAAGTTTTAAACATTTGTAAAGTAATAATTCTTTTACATTATTATTGTAATTTAATATATTAGAGCAAATAAGTAGCTTATTTACCAAGTGATTAGTTCATGTCTGTAATTAGTTACTTGTCATTGCAAGTGACTTAACTGATAGTGTTAAAATATTATATATAATATTAGTGATTTAATCTTAAATTCATAAATCATAGGTTGAAATTTGTTTTATACATTGTTTGGTTGTTATTTTAATTTTTCTCATAAAATAGTATATGTAAAAGTTATGCAGAATTCTAGGTATTATTTTCTGCAGAATTGAACATGAAATAAAATTTGAATATTACAATACATGGAGTAAATCAAATAAGATAACCAAATACGCTCATTATCTTCAAAACTAATGTCTTTAATACAATAAATTGAACACCCAACAACAAATAATTGTTGCACTACAATTCAGTGGAAATACATTCTTAAAGAAACTTTGTACTTAAAACAACAATCTGTTTCCAATCGACCCTCGGGTCAGTGAAGGAAAGAAAAAATAGAAACAAAAACAAAAGAGCATTAGTAAGTCCAGCAGAAATAGCGTAAATAATTATCTAAACATAAGAACCGTAAATAAAATAGCATGCAATAATATCATACAGTAACTACCATAAGGGAGACACAATCCAAAACACAAATCATCTATGGATAGCCCTGCCAACCCTCACTCAACCCCGGGTGAGTAGTACGAAAATCTCTAGGGGCCCCTATCCTACAACCCTAATACTATACCTCCAGACTTTCCTATCAAGGGCCATGTCCTCGGAAACCCGCATTCTAGACATGTCATGCCTAATCACCTCTCCCCAATACCTCTTAGGCCTCCCTCTGCCTCGCCGGACGCCGACCATCGCCAGCCGTTCACAACTCCTCACCGGGCAATCAGGACTCCTCCGCACATGCCCGAACCACCTCAGCCTCGCTTCTCGCATCTTCTCATCCACTGGGGCCACCCCCACCTTCTCTCGAATAACTTCATTCTTAATCTTATCTAACCTGGTGAGCCCGCACATCCACCTGAGCATCCTTATCTCCGCAACCTTCATTCTCTGAACATGAGAGTTCTTTAATGGCCAGCACTCCTCCCCATACAATATTGCAGGTCTAACCACAGCTCTATAAAATTTCCCCTTGAGTTTCTGTGGAACTTTCTTGTCACACAGGACTCCTGATGCAAGCCTCCACTTTGACCACCCCACTCCTATGCGATGAGTGACGTCCCCGTCAATATCTCCGTCCCCATGAATCACCGACCCAAGATATCTGACACTGTCCCTCTTGGCGATGACCTGAGATCCAATCATCACGTCCCTGCCTACTTCGCTCGGCTCAGCGCTAAACTTGCACTCCAGGTATTCTGTCTTAGATCTGCTTATTTTAAAACCCTTAGACTCGAGAGTTTGTCTCCATACCTATAACCTCTCAATAAAACTGACCCTCGTCTCGTCTATCAAGACTATATCATCAGTAAATAGCATACACCAAGGCACATTCCCTTGAATATGTCGGGTTAGAGCATCCATCACCAAGGCAAACAAGAGAGGGCTAAGCGTCGATCCTTGATGGAGCCCCATAACCACTGAAAAATGGTGTGAGTTGCCACCCACCGTCCTAACCCTAGCCTTAGCTCCATCGTACATGTCCTTGATTACTCTGATGTAGGCTTACGGCACGCTCTTCGCCTCCAAGCACCTCCCTTGGGACCTTGTCATACGCCTTTTCCAAGTCGATAAGCACCATGTGCAGGTCCTTCTTCTTATCCCTGAACTGCTCCACCATCCTCCTGACAAGGTGGATAGCTTCTGTAGTGGAGCGCCCCGGCATGAAACCGAACAGGTTCGAAGATATAGATGTCATCTCCCTCACCCTCGCCTCGATCACCCGCTCCCAGACCTTCATAGTGTGACTTATTAATTTGATACCCCTATTGTTGTTGCAGCACTGGATGTCCCCTTTGTTCTTGTACAAGGGCACCACTGTACTCCACCTCCACTCATCCGGCATCCTTTTGGTCATGAAGATCGCATTGAACAACCTGGAGAGCCACTCATATCTATTTGAATGTGTGTAATAAATTATATACTTTGTATTGTATATACATCATATATACATTTCATATCGTATATGCTTCGTAACACTATAATTATTAAGAAAAAAGTAAATTTTATATGTGTGTAATATATTATATACTGCTACTATATACATTAGTTATCATATAGTCAGAATACACATTTTTACTTGTACAATTTACTTATACGAACTCTATATATATATATATATTATAATTTGTTGACAATATTAGGCCTATATAGTTTAGTCAGATATAAGTTGGCCCAATTGTATACCAAACCTAAGTTTTTACCACTTACATTACATTCATTTCATTAGCATTGTAATAACATATGCATGAGAGCATTCTTGAAATAAGAGGTATGAAGATATTCTCTCTCTTCTCTCTCCTCGTTACTGTTAGGGTTTATCCCTCTTTCATTTCTTCCACAAAATGTGAGGTTATATCTCACATTAACATGGTTTCAGAGCCTAAAATCTCGATTTTGGCTCCGCTCCTCTCACCGATAGTAGTTTTATCGAATTCTACCGGAGATTTTGTTCCGTCAAATTTTTGGTATTTTCATTTTTGTCGGGCACTCGCGGATTTCTGGGCTTTTTAGTGCTTGTTTTGCGATTTCTACAGTATTTCTTCAACGTGTTTGGGTTAATATACAATAGTGGTGGTGTTTTTCTCGATCGACGATCAGTTGCATATTGTTCCTAGTTTTCCCAACAAATTTCAAGGCTTTTACTCCTTTAGGTCACAAAGAGGACGGTAACTCTTCTTAACAGCAATGTTGATCGAATTTGTTCTACTTAGGGTTTATCTGTAAACTTTACAGTTCTAGGGTTTTCATTATGTGTAGTCCTGAAGTAAGTTCGTCTTTTATGATTGGGGATTTTGATGACTTCACTATCCCTATATCTCATCCTTTTTATGTACATCCCTCGGAAGTCCAAGTGCTCATCTGGCATCTCCCCCTTTTGATGGAACTGGTTTTGTCAATTGGCGTAAAAATATTTTGACTGCACTTTCTTCCAAAAATAAGCTAGGTCTCATTACTGGTAGAATATCCAAACCATAATTTGATTCACCTTACTATCAGTCTTTGGAAAGATGCAATGACATGGTCATTGTATGGATAACTAATTCATTGTCTAAGGACATAGATAATAGTGTCGTGGGTTTTGATATTGCTAAGGACATATGCACTAATATAAATGAAAGATTTGGTAATATCCATATCCAAAGAGAACTTAGTACATCCATATAACGACCCGACCCGATCGGTCGTTTTGAGCATTTGCACTTCGCTCGTCGGCTTTTGGGTATGCCTAGTCCCATATGATGTATTATGACTTATATAAATTGTTGGTTTTGATTTTTAGGATAATCTTAATAAACTTGGAAGAACAATTCTCAGCTTGAAATTTTAAATGTGAAAGGTTTGACCAAGTTTTGACTTTTTAGTATTCGGTTTTGGATTTGGATTTTTATAATTTAGTTAGCTTTGTTAGGTAATTTTGGACTTGGGACCACAATTGGAATGCATTTTTCGAGGTCCATGGTAGATTTAGGCTTCAATTGAAAACTTTGCGTTTCTCAATCGGGAGTGAAAATTTTGATATCTGGTTCGGAATGGAATTCTGGAAGTTGTATTGGGTTCTTAGTATTATTTGTAATGTGTGTAAATGATTTCAAGTCATTCGGATGAGGTTTTATAAGTTTTGGCATTGTTTGTGGAATTTGGAAATTTAGATGTTCTTAAGCTTGAATCCGAGGGTAATTTGGTCTTTTGATATTGTTTTGAGTGATTCGAAGGTTCAACTAAGTCTGAATGATCTTATAGGATGTGTTGGCATGTTTAGTTGAGGTCATGAGGGCCTCGGGTGAGCTTCGGGTGGTTAACAGATCACTTATGGCCATTGAGAGTTAGCTAATCTGTTGCTTTTTGTTGTTGATAGTTTCCTCTTACGTGTTCGTGAGGCTGGTATTGCGATTGTGAAGAATATCTAGAGATTGAGGAAGAATTTGTTGTCGCGTGAAGTATGGGAAGCGTTCGCGAAGGTTTAGCAGCAGAATGTATCACGATGCGAGAGGAGTAACGTGTTCACCAAGAAAATAAGAGGCAGCTGGGACCCCATTCATTTGGCATACGCGTTCGCGAGGGTGAGGTCGCGTTCGCCATGGGGAGTTTCAATAAAGCTTCGCATTCGCAAGAGCTATGTCGGTTCGTGTAGAAGGGATTTCTAGTCAGAGGCAGTTTGTGCTTCGCGAACGCGAGAGGACAGTCGCGTTCGCGAAGAAGGAAATCTAGGCAGACAATATTAATTTCAAAAAAGTGAGGGGTTGAGTCCATAATTTCAACATTCATTAGAGAGCTCGGTATAAGGAGATTTTGGAGGGGATCTTCAGAGGATTAATTGGGGTAAGTGTTCTTCACTCAAATTTGGTTAAATCCCATGATTATATCTTGATTTCTATAATTTAGTTTGGGGATTTGGGGTCAAAATTTGGAGAAAATAGAAGAAAATTTGGAGAGCTGAATTGGGGATTTGAGGGGTCATTTGAGGTTCGATTTTGATGTTTTTGGTACGTATAGACTCATGGGAGGATGAGGATTCTTGTTGTGTGATTTTTATCGAAAACCCAGACGTGGGCCCGAGGGACGGGTTTGAGCAAATGCGATATTTTTGGTCAAAATTGATAAATTTCGTATGGATTTCATTCCTTTAGCGTATATTGATGACAATATATTGATTTTGGTTAGAGTCAGATCATTTGGAGGCCAAATCGAGAGGCAAGGGCATTGTGGGCTAGAGTTTTGGCTTGATTTGAGGTATGTAACACTTTCAAACTTGGTTCTGAGGGTTCAAAACCCCAAACATGTTCTATGATTAATATTGACGTGATGCAAATGCCAAGTGACGGGCGTGTGGGTGTGCACCATGAGAATTGCGGCCTGGATCATTCCATGGCACAGCTTAGTAGCTCTTTCTTGTTGATATCCGTGTTGTGATTATTTGACTAAGCTAATGAGCTGTAAATCATGCTAATTATCATATTAAGGCTTCTCGCCAATACTGTTGAGATCCGAGAGGTCGTTTCGTGCTGTCATATCATTAGGGTCATTGATATTCTGTACCTAGTCCTATTCATGAATATTATGTCATGTCTCAGTCTCAGATATTGTTATTTGTCATATCATATCATTGTTTTGGGCAAGTATCATGGCATTTTGAGCCCGTGTGTGAGAGACTGGAGAGTGATGACTGAATGAGGCCGAGAGCCTGATATTAAGTGATAGTTATGGGATCAGGCTACATGCCGCAACAGATTATTGATTATGCCTTCGTTGACTTGTTATAATGCTTGGGCTGAAAGGAGCCCCTCCGAAGTCTTTACACCCCAGTGAGCGTAGTTTATGTTATTGAAGGATAGATATTCCCTGAATATGGATCTTGTTTGAAGTATTTATACCTGGAGATGGATCTTCTCCATAGGCTTGGAATGGCCTTCCCCAGTACTGGATGACTATTGCCAGTGATGTGTATATATTCCGGGATGGATCTTCCCTAGGCCTTGTGAGACATACACAGTACGGAGTGGTTGTGAGGTTGTTATTGTTATCATCTGGAGATGGATCTTCTCCATAGGATGGAATAGCCTTCCTTGCTACTAAGTGACTGCTGTCAGAGACGTATATATATTTCGAGATGGATCTTCCCTGGGCCGTATAATCTATGTACAGTACTGAGTGGACGAGTATTTGAGATTGTAGGAATATGAAGCACTCAACATGGTACATTTCATACAGCATATGCATTGATATGTAGACATAGCAGAGTTACACATCCTTACCCTGTATATACCTGCTTTGTTTTCTGCTCGAGTTATTTATTTAATTGAAAGCATGCCTACATTTCTGTACATTATTTTTGTTATCTTTGATGAGGTCGAGTTTGTCACTGCATATCAGTCCAAAGGTCAGACTTGTTACTTACTGAGTTGGTGTACTCACTTTACCCCTTGCACCTCGTGTGCATATTCAGGCACTTTGGATCCAATGGCGGTGGTTGGTCGAGGCTTCTAAGTTAGGAGATTATTGAGGTATCTGCACGATGTTCGTAGGCCTTGGCTCTCCACCTTACTTTCCAATTGTATTTAAATAAGTTTCTTACACATACGAAATTCATACATCTGCTTCACTGTCAAAATTGCAATGCATAAAATAGCTGAAGCTATTCATAGCTATTCACTCGACAGTGAGTTTTTAGGAGTAGTGGGAAACGACGATAATCAACAGAGAAAAAATCTTTCCATTAGAAAACTTAACAATTCTAAACAAAGAAGTTTAAGGTTAAGCAGAAAGAACAACATTATAAAACATATATGAAGAAATAAAAAACCAAGTTCAAATTAGAAGCTATAAGCTCTAATTGCTCACAACTTTTCCTCTAATTTCTTCCCAATGATTAAGCAACTAACTTTTAATATTAATAATAAAACAAAGATACCTTCAATAGTACATCCCCTAAATTAAACCACTGTTTCTTGAAGTTTCTCTAAGTGCTTTCGTCCTTTATAAAGCAAAATGTGAGAGTAATCCATTAAAGGATTGAACAATTGGATTAGCTACACAGTTTGCTATCCCCAGTCGAAATAAAAACAAAAACCATCAGAGCACGAGCAAGTGTTTTTCAGAAAGAAATTAGGAGTATCGGAAACGACGATAATCAACAGAGACTATCTTTCCGACAGACCAGATCTCAATTAGATGGTGGCGAGTGGTGATTTGAAAGAAAATGCTGAAGTGAAGACTCACACTCATTGAAGACAGAAGAGAATCGGGCAAGCGGCGTTGAAGGAAATAATAGGTTATTATGGTTAAGTGAAGGAAAGGGTAATAATAGTATTATAAAATAAGGGTATATTTATCTTTTTAATATATCATATCGGTTTATCGATTAACCGATAAACCGATAAACCGAATAGGACAAATTGAGATCGAAATCGATAACTCGAAAAGGAAAATTTCGAAATCGAAATTGAAATCGATGAACCGATATCGATAAATGATAAATAATCGATTCGATTTATCGATAAACCGATTCGAATGCACACCCCTAGTTCTAGTATAATCTACCGGTCCGACTAATATGTTGGAAACACGTTTCAAATGCAATATACTAAACGTGTGTTCTTTTGTAGGTTTTGATGAATGTCAAACAAAGCAATAAGCGATATATAGCAGTGCTCAAGGACAAGCACAAAATGGATGCATTACAAGAAGCTCAAGACAAAGTTTAGAAATGTTATAATTGAGTCAATATTAATTGTGATCTTGATTCCTCAATCTTGGCTCATAACATGGCTTCTCTACTAAAATTATTTTTCCAAAATCATGCATATCTAACTTAAGTGTCAAATAATTTTAAACTATGCATATTTATATTTGTTAAAATGTTTTTCAAACATGCCTCAAAAATCTGGGCTAAGATAATCGATTATGTACTTATGATAATCGAGTATCTCTAAGCCAAGACTGCATGACAATCGATTGTGAATTAATGATAATCGATTGTGAGTAAGTCAGTTAACATCAGGTTTTTGCAAACTGCATAACAATCGATTGTGTACTTTTGATAATCGATTGTTAACTGAGGCAAAGTTTTCAAAACTCAGAAAAATCGATTATGAACTAATGGTAATCGATTAGAATGAGAAAAATGTCTCCCAGTGTTTTTAAATAAATTAATAATCGATTGTGGCTTTTGATAATCGATTATATATGAGACAGAAAGTTTTGAAATTAATTAATAATCGATTATGGCTTTTGATAATCGATTATATATGAGACAGTAAGTTTTGAAATTAATTTATAATCGATTGTTCTATTTGATAATCGATTGTTGGAACTAACCGTTGTCATAAATTTTCAAATTACCTTCAGGTAATCGATTGTTGATATTTAACAATCGATGTTTTGCGTAAAATCTGGAAAAGATTTTCTGAACGTTGTTAAAATAATCGATTGTTGATTTCCTGATAATCGATGTTTTATGCCAAAAATTGGAAAGGATTTTTTAACGTTATAAATAATCGATTATTGATTTGAAGTAATCGATTGTTGACGTAAAATCTGGGATTGAATTTTTGATCTGATAGGCAAACAATCGATTGTTTAGTCTTGACAATCGATTGTCACTGAGTAATTTCAGCAATCCTTAATTGGCAATTAGACAACGGTAAGACTGAGTTTTTCACCTATAAATACAGGCTTAACTCAGTGTTTTCACAACAACAATTTAAGTATTTTCATTGCTAAAAGCTTTCTTACATTGATCATCATTTTCATTCATCCATAAAGCTTTTTGAAGAGCCATTCTATTGAGCTAAGTTGTTGTGATCTTGAGCGTACTATTTCTACTCATATCTACTCATTGAGGAGTACTTTGTAAAGTGAGTTTGTTTTGTGTTTGTAAGAGAATTGCGATTCTCGTTTGTTGAGGAACTTGTGATTCCTCAGTTGAAGTCTTTGGGATTGTTATCCCCGAGCAGTTGAAGTCTTTGGGATTGTTATCCCCGAGCAGTTGAAGTCTTTGGGATTGTTATCCCCGAGCAGTTGAAGTCTTTGGGATTGTTATCCCCGAGCAGTTGAAGTCTTTGGGATTGTTATCCCCGAGCAGTTGAAGTCTTTGGGATTGTTATCCCCGAGCAGTTGAAGTCTTTGGGATTGTTATCCCCGAGCAATTGAAGTCTTTGGGATTGGTATCCCCGAGCAATTGAAGTCTTTGGGATTGTGATCCCCGAGCACCTAGGTGAGGCTTGTGTCCTCAGCTGTAACGGTTTGTTAAGCACCCGTAAGCTTGACAAGTTTAGTGGAAATCTCGAGAGAGTCTCTCGGGGACTGGACTAACCACGTTTGTGGCCAACCAGGATACATCATTGTGTAAGTTTATTTTACTGCACTTGTTTTAATTTCTGCAAAGTTTTTAAATTCCGCACTAAAACGCTTAATATTTTTAAAACGCTATTCACCCCCCCCCCCCTCTAGCGTAAAGCGTTATTTCCAACAATTGGTATCAGAGCCATACTCTCTGAAAGACTTAACCGTTTGAGAGAATCTTTCCATGGCTTCTACTCTAGACTCTTTTGCAGGTATTGATGAAGGACAGTGCCCCACAAGACCTCCTTTGTTCAACGGGACTAATTATTCATATTGGAAAGAAAGGATGCAGATATTCGTCAGATCAAACAGCCCTTACTTGTGGAAGGTGTACACCAAAGGAAATGAGGTTCCTGTCAAACAGGTGGAAGGAATATGGGTGCCAAAAACAGAAGAGGAATTCAACGCCGAGGATAATCGAATGGTCCAAAATAATTTTAAAGATATTAATTTATTACTCTGTGCTGTTAATGCTAATGATTACAGGAAAATCTCCTGCTGCAAAACAGCGAAAGAAATGTGGGACAAGCTTGAGGTCACTTACGAAAGGACTGACCAGGTAAGAGAAGCTAAAATTGATTTTTTAACTCATGCTTACGAATTGTTCCATATGAAGGAAGGCGAAAAGGTAGACGAGATGTTTGAGCGGTTCTCATCAATAGTGAATGATCTCCACGCACTCAAGAAGACGTTCACAGACAAAGAACTAGTTCGAAAAATCCTTAGGAGCCTAACACCGGCATGGCGATCAAAGGCCGATGCGATTCAAGAGTCAATTGGAATCACGAACGTCACCATAGACGCTCTTAGAGGTAATCTTAAGACTTATGAATCCACTATTCTTAACCCTGTTGTTGACGAACAAAGAAGGCAAAAGATTGCTCTAAAGGCGAGCACAAGTCAATCACCAATTGAAGAGGATGGAGATAGCGAATTTGGACTCATCATCAAAAAGTTCCAAAAATTCATGCGAAAAGAATATGACCGCAAAGGGAAAAAGCAAGGTGAGCAAGTTAAATGTTATGAATGTGGTGAAACAGGGCATATCAAAACAAACTGCCCAAATCTTAAAAAGGAGAAGAAACCCTTCAAGAAGCAACGAGCATACATATCTTGGGGAGGAGATTCCGGAGACGAATCCAGTGAAGAAGAAAATGAAGAAGCGGCAAATCTCTGCCTCATGGCACAGGAAGAAAATCAAAGTGAGGTAAGTCAAATCTCTTCTCAAAATTTTTATACTCTTGATGACATGAGAAATGCCTTTGATGAATTGTATGCTGAATTTCTCAAAGTTACAAAAACCGTCACTAGTTTAAGAGAAAATGCTTCTCTAAAAGAACAAGATTTTCAAAAACAGTTTTCATTAAAAGAAAAAGAATTAGAAAAATTGGTTTTGGAAAATGAGAAGCTACTAGAACAAAACAAGTTTTATGGGAAAAGAAGTTCTGACAAGCCCGAGAGTTCTACAAAAAATTGTGCTTCTTGTGTAGACCTTAAGAATGAAGTAGGTAGATTAAAAGGCACACTAGATAAATTCAACTCCTCTCATAAAAACTTGAATGTGGTGCTTGATAACTTGAAATCAACCAAGCATGGAATAGGCTTCATAAATGAAGAAGAGGTTGATGCAAAAACCCAACCACCTAGAGCTCAACCTAGGATTAATAACAAAAATGCCTTTCCTAAAACAAACATGCATGCTAGACAAAATATTAGGAGACCTAGACATGACCTTCCGCCTAGCAATCGTCACCATAGACATGATGCATATTTTAGGCACAACAATGATCATGCTAGAAGATCCCGAAATGTTCAACCTAGAAATGACTATGGTGTTCAAATTAGGAGAAATGAAAATAGAGTAAACAATGTGCATTATTCTAGCTACTATGAGCCTAGACGCATGCATAATCCAAATGTGACATGTCATTATTGTAGACGAATTGGTCATATTGCTCCCGCATGCTTTACTAGACATAGACATGCTACTCAAACATATCATTATAGTATGCATAACCCTCAAGGACCCAAAATGGCATGGGTACCAAAAGAGCATTGATTTGTTTTGCAGGTGTGCTTGAAGGAATCAAGTGTAGTGGATGCTCCAAACACTTGACGAGAGACGAATTCAAAATTCCTTCAATTAAAGCACAAAGAAGGAGGAAGAGACGGAAAAGTCGACTTATGTTTTTTTAAATCGGAAGTATTTTCGAAAAATTCAAAAGGCAAAATTGTGGAAAAAGCTTCGTAAATTGGAGAATGAGCCAAAAGACCAAAATGAACGGAGGATGTTCAAAATTAGGTAATTGGCAAAGTCGAAGGGAAGGTAAGTACCCTAAACCCTCTTAAGAACATCCTAGGACAAAATTCTTAAGAGTTCATTTTTTTTCACCCGACTACACGAGTTTCAAAGTTATTATTTCATTTATAGATTACTGACTTGAGCGTCGGAGATGTTTAATTCTATTTTGCAGGCATCCCCCAAAAGGTAAGAGGAAAGTATGAATTATCTTGATACAAAAAAAAAATCGATCATAATCGATTATTTATGCTTACAATCGATTATCAGTATCAATAATCGATTATTTGTTGATTCAATTTTTTTGCCATGAAATCTTGTTAAATGTTTACATTGCCTGATAGAATTAAGTCTCATCATTTCAGCATCCCCCTTCCAAACAATCGATTATTTGCTCTGCCAATCGATTATTTGCCAAAATTCAAACTCTCTGTGAGTGAAACAATCGATTACTATATATTGACAATCGATTATCTGTTTTAAACTTATGTTACCGTTTTGGCTCCATAATCGATTCCTGACAGGTCATAAATATGAAAAATAATCGATTACCAAGTTTGACAATCGACTATCTTTTTCAAATTTTCTTACCGTTCTGGCGTGTAATCGATGTGTCAGATCATTTTCATTAATGATAATCGATTATTCCATTCAAACAATCGATTGTTGAACGGTCAGTGAATTTATTTTTACCGTTTCAGACTTCAAATCTCTTCAAATCATTTCCAATAAATGTAAGATTCATTCCTTCTCTATATATAGGCTGCACATATGCTCTTGTATACTCACTCAAGCCTCCCAAGCATCAAATTCTCTTGTTTTCTTTGAAAAATCCTAGCACATCCTTTCAAAAAAAAAAATGTCAAGCCGCAACTCAAAACGTGCTCGTTCCAAACAAGGTGCTTCTTCTTCTCGCCATCCATATCAAGATGGATCGGTTCTATTCTTTGAATCCAATGAAGAGCTCACCCGTTTCTTAACCAAATTTGAGAAACGCCTTATTCTCCCTCCTCGCTTTTCAACAAACGCTCTTGTTGCACCATTCATTCCAGCCGCAAATATGCTAAGAGAGTGCAACCTTTTCAATTTCCTACTCCTTACTCACCCCTACTACAACATTTCTTTGGTTGAAGCTTTTTACTCCAACCTTCACAAAGATGATGAGGGTGAACTTGTTACCAATGTTAACGGCATTCCCATTCTAATTTCTGAAGATAACCTCCACCTCATTGCCGGCATTCCGCATGATGGTGAAGACATCTACCAGTACATAAATGATGCCGGGGTCATGATTGATGAAGCTAATCTCTTCCGCCAAGCCGGAGTAGCCTATGATGAGTCCTCTTCCCGTCGTCCCACCATAAAGGGTATGGACCCGAATTATCGTTTCATTCTCTATTTCATCACTCGTGTTCTCAAACCCCGTAAACTCAATCACACCACCATTTCCCAAGAGGATGCCAAATTTCTTCATGCTATTGTCACCGGTGTTAAAATAAATTGGTGCAAGCTTATTCTATCTCATATGTTCAATGCCACCAGAGATGACATACCTCTCCCCTATGCCCTCTTAATAATGAAATTTCTTGAAGCTTCCGGAGTCAATATTGCTAATGGTCCTCTCAAAAAGAGCACCAAAATCTGGGAAATTTCGGAGTCTTCCTTTCATCATGATGGTGATCATGCTCCCGCTCCTCCTCAAAATCGACAAGCCCGTCGTGCTCATCCTCCTCAGGAGCCTACCCTCCGGACCATTTCTGACCAAATTACTCAACTAACCCGTGAGGTCCATGGTTACTTTGATCACGTGCATTATGCCTATGCTCAGATGGTGCCATATCAAGCGCCTACCAATGATGATGAAGGGGATGGGGGTGATGAATGATGAAATTGTTGTTGTTATGAGAAATTGTTGTTTTTGGTCTGTTTGTTCTTGATTGGTTAGTTATGTTTGGTTTCACCCTTGTAATGTTATCTTAATTTTCCAATAAATAAACTTGTGTTTATTTCACATTTTTTTCATATTCTTCCCTTGTGTAAATTTTTGCTAATGGCAAAAGGGGGAAGAAACGGGATATCAAGAAGTATGCTATATCACTCTCAACTTCATTCATGCTTAAAGTGAGGGGGAACATGAATTGAGGGGGAACATCAAACTGCATACTTTACTCTTGTCTTGGATTATCAAAATAATTATTGCATATATCCCGCTTATGTTTGCCATTATCAAAAAGGGGGAAATTGTTGGAAACACGTTTCAAATGCAATATACTAAACGTGTGTTCTTTTGTAGGTTTTGATGAATGTCAAACAAAGCAATAAGCGATATATAGCAGTGCTCAAGGACAAGCACAAAATGGATGCATTACAAGAAGCTCAAGACAAAGTTTAGAAATGTTATAATTGAGTCAATATTAATTGTGATCTTGATTCCTCAATCTTGGCTCATAACATGGCTTCTCTACTAAAATTATTTTTCCAAAATCATGCATATCTAACTTAAGTGTCAAATGATTTTAAACTATGCATATTTATATTTGTTAAAATGTTTTTCAAACATGCCTCAAAAATCTGGGCTAAGATAATCGATTATGTACTTATGATAATCGAGTATCTCTAAGCCAAGACTGCATGACAATCGATTGTGAATTAATGATAATCGATTGTGAGTAAGTCAGTTAACATCAGGTTTTTGCAAACTGCATAACAATCGATTGTGTACTTTTGATAATCGATTGTTAACTGAGGCAAAGTTTTCAAAACTCAGAAAAATCGATTATGAACTAATGGTAATCGATTAGAATGAGAAAAATGTCTCCCAGTGTTTTTAAATAAATTAATAATCGATTGTGGCTTTTGATAATCGATTATATATGAGACAGAAAGTTTTGAAATTAATTAATAATCGATTATGGCTTTTGATAATCGATTATATATGAGACAGTAAGTTTTGAAATTAATTTATAATCGATTGTTCTATTTGATAATCGATTGTTGGAACTAACCGTTGTCATAAATTTTCAAATTACCTTCAGGTAATCGATTGTTGATATTTAACAATCGATGTTTTGCGTAAAATCTGGAAAAGATTTTCTGAACGTTGTTAAAATAATCGATTGTTGATTTCCTGATAATCGATGTTTTATGCCAAAAATTGGAAAGGATTTTTTAACGTTATAAATAATCGATTATTGATTTGAAGTAATCGATTGTTGACGTAAAATCTGGGATTGAATTTTTGATCTGATAGGCAAACAATCGATTGTTTAGTCTTGACAATCGATTGTCACTGAGTAATTTCAGCAATCCTTAATTGGCAATTAGACAACGGTAAGACTGAGTTTTTCACCTATAAATACAGGCTTAACTCAGTGTTTTCACAACAACAATTTAAGTATTTTCATTGCTAAAAGCTTTCTTACATTGATCATCATTTTCATTCATCCATAAAGCTTTTTGAAGAGCCATTCTATTGAGCTAAGTTGTTGTGATCTTGAGCGTACTATTTCTACTCATATCTACTCATTGAGGAGTACTTTGTAAAGTGAGTTTGTTTTGTGTTTGTAAGAGAATTGCGATTCTCGTTTGTTGAGGAACTTGTGATTCCTCAGTTGAAGTCTTTGGGATTGTTATCCCCGAGCAGTTGAAGTCTTTGGGATTGTTATCCCCGAGCAGTTGAAGTCTTTGGGATTGTTATCCCCGAGCAGTTGAAGTCTTTGGGATTGTTATCCCCGAGCAGTTGAAGTCTTTGGGATTGTTATCCCCGAGCAGTTGAAGTCTTTGGGATTGTTATCCCCGAGCAGTTGAAGTCTTTGGGATTGTTATCCCCGAGCAATTGAAGTCTTTGGGATTGGTATCCCCGAGCAATTGAAGTCTTTGGGATTGTGATCCCCGAGCACCTAGGTGAGGCTTGTGTCCTCAGCTGTAACGGTTTGTTAAGCACCCGTAAGCTTGACAAGTTTAGTGGAAATCTCGAGAGAGTCTCTCGGGGACTGGACTAACCACGTTTGTGGCCAACCAGGATACATCATTGTGTAAGTTTATTTTACTGCACTTGTTTTAATTTCTGCAAAGTTTTTAAATTCCGCACTAAAACGCTTAATATTTTTAAAACGCTATTCACCCCCCCCCCCCCCCTCTAGCGTAAAGCGTTATTTCCAACATAATATACTGGAGCTTGGACCACAAGTGCTCCAGTCTCCATTATATTATACTGGAGCCAACAAAGTATACCGGTCCAACATAATATGTTGGAAGTTCATACACATGTGCACCAGAACTCCAGTATATTATGCTGGACCGACCTTTTTTGCAGCGAAATAGTGGCTATTTTTTATTAACTTGATAAATGCTGGCTATTTTTAAATGACCAGTACAAAAACTGGCAAAACAGTGTTATTTTTACAATTACAAACAAATAGAAAACCCTACAATCTATTAAAATTAAAGTACGGAGAAGTATTGGGATGATAAGGGGATATTAAAAAGAATAGATTAGTGGAGACTGAAAAATAAGTTAGTGATTAGGTGATTTTGGAAAAAAAAGGTTTAGTAGAAAAAGAAAATAATTTTACTCATGAACTTGTGGAAGAGAATGATAAAAATGATTTCTCCATGTAGGTACGGCAAAATAATGTACTATTATCGATAGTGGCGGATCTAGGAATTAAAGTTTGTGGGTGCTGAATTTTTTTTGTACATAAAATTAATGGGTGCTTTTATAAATTTTTATACGTTTTCTTAAATTTTCTATATAACTATACATACTCTGCGTCGAGGTTAATGGGTGCTCGAGCACCCAATTTTTGTTAGTAGATCCGCCCCTGATTGTCGAGAGAGAGAATTGATAAGTTTGAAAAGGTTGAATACTATAAGTCAAAGAGGGCGTTTGGCCATGAATATTTTTTTCTTTTCGAAATCTTTTTACTTTTTAAAATTATTGTTTGGTCATAAATTTTTTATTTTTTCACTTGAAAATAAATTTTGATTTTTTTGAAAATTTAGAAAACTCCAAAAAATTATTTATTAAATTTTTTACTCATATCACTTATAAAAATTCACAAACAGCCCAAAATATATTATGTCCAAATACAATTCTAGTTTTGAAATATCATTATTGCTTAAAAAATATTTTATTATTTTTCAAAATTTAACAATTCTTATGTCCAAACGCCCACTATATTATTTGACTTTTCTTTAAATATGATTTAAAGAAAATGAAGCATGATTTTGATTAAAAAGTTGTATTAAATTGTATCGTGTGTATTTTTCTGAAAGTAGTTAATTCTTTTATCAGTGTTAAGAAAACTGTATTGTGTATAAATTCCTCAACTTAAAATTTGAATATAACAGCACACGGAGTAAAGCAAATAAAATACCGGAATACGCTTATAATCTATAATCTACAAAATGAATTTCTTTAATACAACAAAATTGAACACCTAACGACAAAGAATTGTTGCATTACAATTAAGAGTGTAAGATTAATAATTGCGGGGCGAGAATAGTATTAGCATACTTGTCAACAGAAAAATTGTTGAACTCACCATCAAAAGAATTCCCCAAATCATATTTTAAATCTTAAGGAAGCAGAGCTTTTGTTCACAAACTAGATGCGTAAAGTTTAATGTGTTCTTACTTTTTCTTGCCAAGGGAGAATCTCCGTACCGAAGAAAAATATATAGAGAAGAGAAAATGGGGAGAATTACCGATGACCTTTTGTTTCCACATTGCCACTTCTTTTTAACGTGTGATACTTCTGCTATCCTTATGGAGGTTAATTAAGGAATTTTTACATAGCTATACTATAACAGAAACTTATTTACTATCTTTATTTAAGTTTCTTATTAATTACATTATATTCCTATATTTCCTAGTTTTATACAAAATCATAAAAAGGAGAAAATGAAATATACCTTAAATATTGGGTATCAGTTACACATAATCCCCTTACATTTTGGTTACTCTTTCTTTTTCAAGGGATTATAAAACACCAACTATCTTTGTACTTACCCACCGTAAGAGACCCACTGATACTCAAAATCATCACATCTCTTTCATACAGATCAACTAATATATATATATATATATATATATATATATATATATATATACATACACATACATATCATACAAATTAAACTATTATCTCCTTAAAATTGTAGCATCATATATTTCTCTGAATTAATTCCACCAACAACCGTTAAAAGCTTCAACTATTGACAAATCCATCAATATTATCTCTGAAACTGCAGTTGGAGAGGTCTACATTGACATACCATTAAAAAGTTTCGAAGCTTTGAATTAGATATTTAAATTTTACGAATTTGTGATTCTTTTGGATTGAGTATTCTTGAAAACGATTGAAAATATCCTTAAGAGTTTATACCTCAATTTTATAGAAGATTCGTTAAGTTTAAAGTTGATTTAAGGTTGAATTTCTTATTGAAACTCTAGGAAGAAGAAGTTTCGGAATTGTATTACGATTGTATAATAAATGTATTATAATTGTATTGGAGTTGTATTGATACGTCAATACCTAAGACAATTCTGATACAATACTAATATTATTAAAATACAGTATTGTATCATAATTTAAGTTTAGAGTTGGTTCTAGGTGGATGTTTTAAATTAAAACTTGAAATATGAAATTGAAATTGTTTAGCTGGTTTTACCTAAACAATATATGATACAATATAATACAAATATAATACGATATGATATTAATTTAAGTTTAAAATCGATTTTAAGTTGTATCATAATTGTATCAGAATGATGTAAATAAACTTTGGGGATTGTATCAAATTTGTATATGAATAATGAGTAGTTTCAAGTTCATGACGATTCTCACAGTTTATATCACAAATATATGATAATTATATATTAATTTATTAGCATTGTGTCAGGTATAATTTTGGATATTAATATACTATCTACAAGTTATATACAATTATGATACACGTATGATACAATTATGTTTTACGCATTAATATATCTGATACAATTCAAACACAATTATGATACAATTATCATATAATCCCTGGATATTTCTTCATCTTTAGTGTTGTTCGGTCTTCCAGCAAAAGAACGATGCAATTGATAAAAAAAGGAGAGAGAAGAGGAAAGGGGAAAAAGGAAAGGATATAATTGAATAACTTAATTGAAAGCACTAATAACGAGATGAGAGCTTTTTAGGAAGAAATCTACATAATTTATAAGAAAAATCTAAATACTTATTAAAAACTATAACACATAGAGAATATTGGTACATAAGTTTCTAATATAGTATAGCTAGGTAAATCCCGTTAATTAATTAACCTCCCTAATAATATTAACTTCCATCAGTCTTATCTCTTATAACTGGCTGAGTCAGTCCACATGGGCGACCCCTGACTTAAACCCAATATCCTAGATAGAGGACTAAAGAATCTTTGAACTTAATTTTTTTTTTTTTTGTAAAAGGAAAAATTTCACATAAGAACAATTCGGATCCCCACTTTTCAATTTTATAACCTATATTTTAATTTATAACGAATTAGCCCAAAATAATAGGTTAAGATTCAACATCCAACCTCAATAGGTTCTCAAAATTACTATTTAATTTTTAAAAAAGATTGCTCAAGCTTTTAAGTTAATTTTGCGAATCACTCAAGTATTAGTTTAACAAACAGTACCTATTTGGACGATGAAAAATAGATTTTTAACAAGCTTAAATATGTGTGTTTAGATTTTGAATTTGATTTTATGAGAAATTTGGAGTGGTTATTGTTTAGAATTGTTAGAATAGTATAAGTAGGTTGTATATAAAATTTGAAGTCATTTAATAGAGATTTGGACTGATTTTGAACAAGAATTGCAACTAAAAATCGTGGAAGAAGTTCGTCCACATATGCTTGTATAAAGATGTATAAAAGTGTACAATGGTGTATAAGATGTGTTTATACACTCATATACGCTATTATACAAGATTATACATAATTATACAAAAAACTGACTTCGTCTTCTTCCTTGCGTTTTTTCTGAAATTTAACTCAAGTCTTGCTCAAATCTAATCCAAATCACTTCAAATTAAAATTTTAAACTCCTTTTAATATTTTCAATCAATTGGAACAACACACAATCCAAACAACTAACAACTAAAAAAATCTTATTTTTAAAAGCCAAGCTTTGAATGGCCTTCAATGGTGGAATGTTGAATCTTCAAATTTTTTATATTGCAACCAGGTGACCCATATGAGAAGTAGTAATAGTGGACGACCTCTTGAAGCATATGTAGAAAATGTAAGAAGAAAACAAAGTGAAAACAATGTCTGTGAGAACATAGATTTAATTCTATAGCTTTTAGAAATAATGGTCGTAAAAAAATAAAATTGAATTTGCTAGTGCTTTCAAAATATGTACAATATAGGCTATATCTGGTAAACTCAATAATATAAGCTATTTTTTGTTATGATGTGAAGCCAAGCATATTTGCTTGTAATTATTTTTTTGTAAAATGATCTATTTGAAAAAACACAAAGCTAGTTCTTTTACTCTATACTTTTCAAAGTTTTCAATCCACTGTAGAAAAGATAGGTTTGAAAAACATTATTAAGCATGTTTCGTTGTTTTATAATAAGAGTAATTGCATACTTATTGTTATTTCAGGCTCAATTAATCACTTGTCTTAGAAAATATTTTTTTTTCACCCAATAAATGAACTAGTTAAACTCATATTTCTATAGTCAATCCCATTGAATTGGCGGCAAAAGCTAAAGAAAGATCACTTGAATTTCAGAAAAAGGTAATTAGATGTACCATGGTTTAATTTATTCCTTAAATTCTAGGACTATTTCTTAATTCTAATTAATTTTAAGTCCACCCAAAATAGGTTCGCGCCCACGTAGAAAACTGAAATTCAAATAGTTTCACATGCCGCTAAATCTTAATATCAACCGCTAATTATTCTTTCCATCACCGGCTGATATCTATGATCCGCAAAAACTGTAACCAACGAATGAGAAAAGAGCACGTGGATCGTAGCCAATCGCAACAGCCAATAATGAACGTCCGTTCTCGATTTCATCAACGGCTCACATTCACGATCCTTGTAGTCAAAATCAACCAATCACATAACAGAATCAAAACCCTATATAAAATGCATTCCCCTCTATTCCCACTCATCGCTCAACACTTTCTCAATACTCAAGTATCTAATCCACTTTCTGTGAAATCTCACAACAATGGCACCAAAGGCAGAGAAAAAGCCAGCTGAGAAAAAACCAGTAGCAACAGAAGAGAAAAAGGCAGAGAAAGCCCCAGCAGAGAAGAAGGCCAAAGCCGGGAAGAAGCTCCCAAAGGAAGGCGGAGCAGCAGGAGCTGACAAGAAGAAAAAGAGGGGAAAGAAGAGCGTTGAAACCTACAAGATTTACATCTTCAAAGTGCTGAAGCAAGTGCACCCTGATATTGGTATTTCTAGTAAGGCAATGGGGATAATGAACAGTTTTATTAACGATATTTTTGAGAAACTTGCTCAAGAATCATCTAAATTGGCTAGGTATAATAAGAAGCCTACTATTACTTCAAGGGAAATTCAGACTGCTGTGAGGCTTGTGTTGCCTGGGGAGTTAGCTAAACATGCTGTTTCTGAAGGGACTAAGGCTGTTACAAAGTTTACTAGCTCTTAGGTTCTCATTTTGGGAATTTTGGATGATTGTAAAGCTTCTTTTAATGATGTGTCTGATTTGTGTTTGTCCTTGTACGAATGAAGTAATGCAAATGAATGAATGGTTTTGTCCAACTAATTCCAGATCTTTCTTTTTAGTATGATATATTTTCATGAGTTTTGGTATTTTGTAGTTCTTTATTTTGGAATTCGTAACTGAGCATGAATATGGTATGTGATCTTGTACAAGAACGGCGCTATATGATATGATGATCGAATCTGTCTAATTCATACGTTTCAATAAGGTAAAATTGTATTCAAATTGGTGATACATTTTCAGAACCTACAAATTCATTTACCTTCGAGCAAGGGTTTAGGGCCTATGTTTTATGACTAGAACTGTTTAAGCCTTTCATGATGTTTTTATTGTTTGGTTTTTACTAAAAAGTTGGATTATTTTCGTTCTAAAATATGAACAAAATTGAGTACACTTTTTAACACTTAGGTTTGCAAAGAAATTAAACTATTTCCAACTTGTCGAAGTTTCGAAGAGGAATTTTATATGCAGTCATTCTCTTAGTCTTCCCCGTTTCCAAAATTTTGATTCAAATGTTTTATGTTAATGTTACGTGTTTGCGGTGGCCGATTGAATTTTATATTTAACATGAATTACCACAATCAACCAACTTCTCTGCTGGTGTATATTTATATCTTTACCGTATCAGCCTAGGATTTGTTATATACTACCCTTCTAAGTAAGGGTAATCTTGTCCTTTGCACTATATTTTGTCATAAATATAATTGTATTACCTTAGGCATGGCTATGGGGCATATTTACCGTGGTATCAGACTACCTAGCGACTACTAATCAAGTTCGGCGACGGCAAATTGGTTTTGCATTCTCCGCTTCTTTCTTCACCTTAATTCCATTGTCTCTTGTTTCCCATCAAGTTGCTACTTTGAGTTGTACCTCGTATTATTTTATGAATTTGATTCTTTATAAATTTCTTTTTCTTTGTACTCAATTATTTGTCTCCATTATTACTGCTCTTAATATTTCTCCAACAGATTCTCCTCAAATATAGCATCCATCTTTCTTCGTTTTTTTATATAAATTTCTTACATGGTTGGTACCGCCTTTTCTGTGCTTGTTAAGGGTCTTATTCCTGCAGTTTTATATCAAACTAATCATCTTAAATGGAACATCTTATTCAACTTGTTATTGAGATATATGATTTGTTTGGATAAGAGGTGTTCATATAAATCCGAAAAACTGAATCAAATCGAAATCAAACCAAACCAACTAAAAAAATTGATACTTTTTGGTTTGGTTTAGTTTTGTTTTGATTTTTATTTTTAACAACCGATCAAATTTGGTTTGGTTTTAGTTTTAATCAGAAAAATCGAACCAAATCGACGGTAGGAGTAGCTATTTCAAATTTTTTAATACACCTACATATATGTTATTGTTATACAAAGTTTCAAAAAATTTATAGTAAATATTAATAATTTGCACTTTTAGTATAATTTTTTACCTTTACGTTCTAGTCTAATTGGTAATTTTCTTTTGTTTAGTGTAAGAATTCATTTCGTTAAAAATAACATAATTTTAATTGAGTCCTTAGATTATTCATTACTATTTGATTCAATTATCATGGTAAATAATACGTTTCTCAAAGGGCAATTGGTTTGATAGTTTTACATTGAAAATGTAATCGTCAGAATATGTGTGGTAGTGTATGTCTTATATTTAGGAAAAAACGATAAATAATCGAAGAAATCGAAAAATCGACATAAATTGAATTGAGAAAATCCAATTTAATATTTGAAAAATTAACTTATTTAATTTGATTTCTTTTAGGGAAAAAAGCGATGCAAACTGGATCATAAACACTTTAAACATATGGATGGTTTTGCGTCACCTCCTTCTGAATTTATTGCCTCTTCTGATAGTACTTCTACTTAAGGGTGTATTTTGGTCAGGGCCTGAAACGGGACCGGACCGGGCCTGCGGTCCTGGCGGGCCCGGTGGGCCGATCCTGGCGCTCCCGGGCTTGCCGGTCCTATAGGCCAGTGACGGGCCGGTCCATAAGAGAAGAACCGTGAGCCCGGGACCGCCAGACGAGCCTGGGCCGGGCTTGGCGGGCCCAGTGACTCATTTAATTTTTTTTAAAAAAAAATCAGTAACGACTCTTTTGTAAAAATAGCCTATTGGAACTTTGTAAAATAGCCATTTGAACCCCAAACTTTAATTTAACCCCAAACTTTATATAATTACAATTTTTCCCATATCTCAACTATAAATACCCCCTCATTCTTTCATTTTTATTCACCAATTCATCAATATCTCTCAATCTCTCTCAATCTTTCTTTCAATCTTTCTACTACAATTGCTTAATTTATTGTTGAAAATTCGTGAAAAATTGTGAAGTTGTTGAATTGAAGTTTTTAAGTGTTCAAAGATTTTTAATTTTCAAGAAGTTGTTCGGCAATCCGGTAAACTCGTTTAAACTCTTACGTTTTAATAATATATTTTTGTGTTGTTTAGTTTGCATAATTATAATTAGTATGGCCTTTTTTTGAAAAAAAATATTCGGTAAAGGAAAAGGTAAAACCGGTGAAAGTAATGGCAATAATACTACCCCTCCCCCGGCTCCCCGACCTACAAAAGATAAGCAAGTTGAAAGTAGTTGCCAACCTAGACGTCCTACTCCGCCTCCCGTAATACTTGATATTGATCACCCTTGTTTTCAATTTACCGATAGTGAATTTCTACATGATGTTGCAGTAGGTGATAGATTAGATGATGAAATTATGAATGCTCTTTATCCTAATGAACCCATCTTAGAGGAAAATGAGGATGAGGATGATGATGATGATGAAACCGAAGCACCTTTAGATGATACACCTACTAGTCCTGTTCATAACTCAAGTAATGCACCGGCACACCCACCTTTAGAAACTCCAATTTTTAGAAGACAACCTGCTAAACGTACAGAAACATCATTAGTTTTGAATTTTTTTCACTCAAGTAAGAGAACTAAATAAGGCTAAGTGTTAAAGTTGTGGGAAATTACTGGTTCATAAATTTACTGGAGACCGTAGCGGCACATGTAGTTTGACTAGGCACATAAAAACACACCCTACAGATAGTGCTAGATTTTTTCAGATGCAAGCGCATCAAGAGGGGAAAAGTGTAGATTCTCAAGTTAACCCTAGTACAGGTTCAAATCTAGTTCAACCAGGAATTAACACTGTCACCGGAGGTATTTTATATTACGATCCAAATAGAGATCGTGAAGAATTATCAAAGATAATTACCGTTATGTGCTTTCCTTGTACTTTTGCTTCTAATCCTAATTGGTTTCATTATATTAGAAGAGTTTTAAATCCTACTTATAAAGGTTGGCCTCGCGCAACAGTTAACGCCGATATTTATAAATTCAAACATGAATATGAACAATATTTGCGCTATTTATTTACTCATATACCTAATCGGATTTCTATTACTACTGATGTTGGTAGAAGTAATAATGACTGTGATTATCTAACTATTACAAGTCATTGGATAGATGAGGACTGGACAATGCAAAAACGTATAATTGCGTATAGAATAATTAATTCACGTCACACAGGTAAGTTTATAGCTAACACTGTTTCAGATATTTGTAGATATTTTTGCTTTAGCGATAAAATAATGGCAATTTCTATGGATAATGCTTCTAGTAACACTAGTGCAATAGGCATGCTTACAAAAACACTAAATCCTGCATTTAGTAATATTTTCCATGTTAGATGTAATTGTCATATTTATCATTTAATTGTCGGTGATGGTATGCGAATTTTAAACATAGAAATTAAAAAGTTTCGAATGACTCTTAATTGGCTTTTTATTCAAACCGTTGAACTAGACTTGGAGATTATTTTAAAAAATGTGATGAATATGGCCTTAGAGAAAGAAAGGTTCCTAAACCTTGCCCGACTAGATGGAATTGTGTTTAGTAGTTGCATATGAATATAGAAATCCAATTAATGCAACGTTTAATTCTCGGGTAGGTGGTGAGGATGATGATGAAATGCTTACTACCCAAGATTGGACGAATGTTAAAATTCTTTTAGATTTTTAGAACATTTTCAAGTTGCTACAAATGCATTTTCTGAGAATATTATCCTACTATTTCAAACTGCTTAGTTTATATTGCCGCACTAGCTGATTTGTTTGTTGAATTTGGCGAGGGTGGGGATATTTATGAACTTGCTATAAATGAAATGAAACAAAAATTTAAAAAATATTTTTTCCCTATCC
Organism: Nicotiana benthamiana; assembly: GCA_034376525.1. Classification (NCBI taxonomy): domain Eukaryota; kingdom Viridiplantae; phylum Streptophyta; class Magnoliopsida; order Solanales; family Solanaceae; genus Nicotiana; species Nicotiana benthamiana. Next base: position 49,881,796 of record CM067331.1, read on the forward strand.
CTCCTATTTTTGGTGTTGCTGCAATGTTAAATCCTACAATAAAATTGGGAGGTCCTCATTTTGGTATTCAAATATATATAAGGCTTTAGATCTTTCAAACGAGGAAATTGCTACACTTGCAGATGCAAAATCATCAATTAAAATTAACGCTCAAACAGTTTATAATGCTTATAAGGTTGCTTTAGAGCATGCTAGGCCAAATATTACAACCCCTACTTCGTCTAGCTCACAATCGTCTAAAAGAGTTGCGGGCTTAACAACCCTTATATCTTGGACGGAGTTCCGGGGTTCTCAAGGAGATAATTATGATGAAACTTCACATCTAAATGAGCTTCAAGTTTACTTGTATTAGGGACTTGAAAAGGAGAATACAGACGGCTCTTTCTATCTTTTGGAATGGTGGAAGTCAAGGGAAAAACATTTTCCGGTTCTTGCAAGGATGGCTCGGGATGTTTTATCAATTCAAGCTTCAACTGTTGCATCGGAGAGCGCTTTCAGTCAAAAAAGACTACAAATCGAAAATCATAGAGCGGCGATGAGGGATAGCTTAGAAAAATCGGTGCTTTTTAGAGATTGGATCCGCACGGAAAAAAGAAACTTTGGAATTGTAGAATCACAACCTGCGATAGATGAAGCTTATGAAGAAATGATAGCGGAACTTTCGGAGGATTCGGCTTCGCCCGAAAGTGGTGATGAACAAGCTTCGTTTCCACCACCACCAACACAACCTCCACCCAACCTTGACGGATTTATGAGATTAGTTAGAGATACAATGTAGATTATGATGTAACTTATACATTGACACATCTTCTTTTAGTTTTTTTCCTTTTAATGGTGGTATTAGTACCTTGTTGTGCTCATTCCATTGGGGGAAGGAAGACTGTGAAAGATATGCCATTTTGGGTAATAAAAATTATAAGACATATCCTTGAATATCTTTTTTCTCAATACTCTTTGTCTTTACTTCGAATTATTTATAAGCTACAATATATATATGTATATATATATATATATATATATATATATATATATATATATATATATATATATATATATATATATATATATATATATATATATATATATATATATATATATATATATATATATATATATATATAACATACAATATATAACATACAATATATACTACAAGAAAATATATACGAGAAAATATATACATAAGATACAACCTAAACTACAAGAAAATATATAAGTAATAACATATATACATAACATACAATATATATAAGAGAATATATATATACATTATACATAAGAGATACAATATATATACTACAACAAAATATATATCTATATATATATTATAATATATATACATAATATATAATATATATACTACATGAAATTATATAATTGAATATATATATACATAAGATACAATATATACTACAAGAAAATATATAAGGGAATATACATATATACAAAATATACAATATATACTAATTAGTACAACACAATATACTAATTACTAGTACCATCATTGGCACATCTTCTTTTACTTTTTTTTCCTTCTAATGGTGGTATTAGTACCTTTTTGTGCTCATTCCATTGGGGGAAGGAAGACTAAGAAAGATATGACATTTTGGGTAATAATATATACATAATATATAATATATACTAATTACTACAACACAATATATACATAATATACAATATATACTAATTACTACAACACAATATACAATGAAATATATATTATATATAATATACTAATAACTTAGTACACTATATAAAATATATTCTATACTATATTAATAACTATTATACAAGATATTGCCTTAAGAAAAAACCCGCCAGGCCCAGGACAACTGTGGGCTTAGGCCCATCACGGGCTGGTTTCACCCGTCAGAACCGCTAGACCCGACACACGAAATCCGGAACCGTGAAGCCCGGTCCGTGAGGCCCGTATAGACCCGGGCCCGAACCACATTACACCCCTACTTCTACTACAGCCAAGTCGGCCTTGTTATGTAGAAAAGGCAAGATTGTCATCATTCTTACCTGGATTCAGGCAACCATTCACAACGATCTTTATTCCTCTATTATTATTGTTCTACTGTTGTTGATGCTTGCACCGCTTTAAAAAGCTATATTTCCATCAATGCACAGCAAGAGAAATGCAATAAAAACATGAATTACATACTATTAAAAAAAGCAGACCTCTCTATAGATACTTATATGTAAAGATTCAGGAACTGGCTGATTGCCTCTACTCTATTGGTCGTAGTGTTAATTACTGTGACTTGGTACCGTTTACCTTGAAAATGGTAATTATAATTAAATTTAATTTTATAGTTTTAAAAATACGTAATATGTGTTTATGCTATATTGAACAATAAATGCTAAATATGAGATTAGAAAATAAGATAAGAACTTGAAAGTAGTATGTTTAAGCAAATCGAGTGGCTGAGAGTCGAGGCCTCGAGGTCGAGCTCGATATTAAGCTATGGACAGTCGATGAAGGACTAACAATTTTGAGAGCTTTGATAAATGCTCTTTATGATCGATAATGAGCAATAAATGAAGAACAATTAATAGAACACAGTAGATGTAAGCAATAAATATAAAATAATAGAATCGAGAGAGAATGTGTTAGAGAGGAGAGAATGTTCTTGTACCGATTGTTGTGTGTTACAAAGTGACAAGGGTCCCCTTTATATATGAGGGGGAAACCTAACATAGTATAAATCATTTATTACAAAGATACGAGGCTGGTACAACCAATTAATGTCACGGTACGAGCTTGAACTAGCCTAATAGACTTGGTCATCTTTAATCACGTGCCTTGGGAACTTCACGTTTGTTCATCATAGCCTTTGATTTGTACTACCTCGAGGTTGATCATTAAGAACTCTCAAGGTCGAACCTCGAGCTAGGCCTCGAGGCTTCAGGGGGCGGTCTCACGAAGCACCATAATGATTATAAATCGGACCCTCTGATTTTTACTGTATACAGATAGTCCCTGCGTTTCTTAGATTAGAATGATAAAAAACGTATTTGACGTCAATCTCCTTGAGCCTCTCATAATGACATCATGCCTATGACGTAAACTTTTGTGATAACTGAGATGTCCCATTAGTTCATCTTTCCAAAAGCATTCAATATAGCCCCAATTTATTTCACCAAAAGCGATAATATTGCTGTCGATCCGTTCCCCAAAAATATATTTTTTGCGCCTGCTGACACGTTTCCCAATGGCATTGATTGCGCCACCTATTACGCCACTACCTTTCTATAAATGGGAGGTTTCTTGAACCCAAACTCCATCTAATTACTCTTCAACAACCTTTAACTCTTTTCTTCTCTTCATCCTCTTCCAACTCCATTTTCTATGTTCTGAGCCCGTGACCGTACGGTCATACGGCAGTGTTTTTGCCAGTCATGTCATGGCTATTATTCAGAGCTTTTTCCCATTGAGTGGGATCATAATAATTTGTTGTTGTTATGAGCCCAAAATAACGAGGGATGATCTTCAAACTATTCTCGCATAAGGGTATATGTGGACCGTGACTGCTCCTCATCTACTAATTGTTGCATCCCACACCGATGCAACGTCTCAAGAAGTGGCTTCCCAATAGTTGTGCTGGCGAGACTCTTACTCGCCAAATTTTTTCACCAAGCCACAATTTTCCTTGCCGGTCAAAATCTTTTGCTCTTTGATAGGCTACAACCTCTTCCTAATCTTTTTCTGCTTCTTCACCCTTTTCTACTTCTTCATATTTTTTTTTGCTTCGGAGGAGGTTCTCGTAGATATTGCTTCCGAGGACGTACCTCCAAGAACAAATTAGATCTTTACCTATTAGTTTTGCTTATTTGTTATTGTGTAAGGATCCCTCGTGGGCCTTTGTAATCATCGTTTATTAATACAAAAACATTTCTTGAATTTGTCTTTGATTTGCGTCGAATTTCTCTATGTCTGTGTTTGTAAAGAATCTGAGCATGTGACTTTATCAATCAGTCCAAATACCAGACCCAAGCGTAGGCATTCCCTTAATTCTTGATTGGTTAATATGATATTCCATGAAACCCTTGCCGTTCCTCGGACTGAGTCCAGATTGACTTGATACAAACTTAGGCTATGGGGACCCGTGACTTCGAATTGAGTGAGAGTGGGGCTTCGAATTTTAGAACTAAATTTAGCCTTTTAGGCCCCGCTGATAGTCCTCTTTGGAGAATTTTCTCGAACATCTAGGAATAAAGATAGCCCTTAGACTTTCACAGACAACCCCCGAGTGAGAGTTTTCTCGAGCTCGGTTTGCCTAAAAAACTTGATTTGAACTTAGAGTGAAGATAGTCCTAAGGCATCATAGATAGACCCCAGACGAGGATATGCCTGGACCTAGTTGGCCCCCAGACCCGGATGTCCCCTGGACTAAAGTAACCGAGAGAGCATTTAACTTTATCTGAAGGCAAAAATAGCCCTAAGGCTTTATTAGTGATTCTGGAGTGAGAACTGGCTTGTGCTCAGATAGCTCGAGGGCCAAAGAATCCTGTGAATGACCCGCACTTGTATAGCATAAATCCTCAAGGTAGGGTATCACAGTGTGGTTAGGTTTATATGAATAGCTCCTTAGAGCTTATTTTCGTTTTGACAGAGATCTTCGAGATCAGACACCATTTCGAGGCTTAGGGCAATATTGATGGCTCCTTAGAACCTGTTTTTATTTTGACAGAGATCCTCGAGATCGGGCACCATCTCGAGGCTTAGAGTGATATTGATGGCTCCTTAGATCCTATAGTCATGGTAGAAGAGATCCTCAAGATATGGTTTCATCTCAATACTAGGTTGATGTGGGGGTCTTTGATCCCTCGAACATTGTACGACAATGTTAATCGTATGACACAGTCATGAAATGATCGAGGTTATCCTGCCGGTACATCTCCCTGAAAGTGATAATGGCCTAGTTAGAATTAATTAGCCTTTAGGGTAGGCACACAATTTTCGCTTGCTCTATATATGAGTTTATTTTCTTCTTTATTGAGGATTTTGCTATTTCAAGCCTCTATCCCTTTTCATAGAGTTCTTCAACCTTGCGTTAGCCTTTCCATCATTTTAATTCTAAGTTTTAGCCTGCGTTTTCATTTTCCTTCTCTTTTTTTATCATAGCTATGACTACTACACCCAAATTTGTTCACCAAGAAGAGGAGGGTTCCACCTCTTCTTCCCACTCAATTGGTGGTACACCTCTGGCGTCTGGCTATCCATCCTCAAGATGCTTTGTCTCGAGGCGGGGCCTTTCATTAGAGAGACATCCTAATGTCGAGGGTCATTGGGATCATGAATCAAGGTTCACTTCATTAATAAGAGATGAACACTTCGAGGCAGTGAGGAGAGACTGCGAATAGGGAGAAAAGGTTGTATTGTAGGTACCTTCCCCAAAAGAAAATATCATGGCTCATACATAGGGCTTTTTACACGTATACATGTACCCCTTCACATTGGTCCCTCCCGATAGAGTCGTTCTTGACTTCTATCGAAGATATCGGGCTACCATGGCACAGGTTCAACCGTCATTTTAGAGGATAGTGATGATGATGAGGTTCTTTGCAGATGAAGCCGGGCTTGAGTTTACCCTTATCCATCTCAACCATTTCAAACTACGGAATGACTTGATCCTCTTCACCGAGGTACGTAGGCAGCTTAGAGTTTCATTTTAAGTTCATTCATATGAGTTCAAAAATACATATTACCCAAGACATTTTTCAGATGAGATATAATGGAATATAATTCACTTGATTGACACTTGAAAATTAGGTGTACATGTATTTTCATGTAAAATTGAGGGTTTTGATGGAATAATTATAGTCTTCTAGTAGGAGGATAAATCTTCAAGTTGGAGTCTCCAATACTAAGTCAAGTTAATTTCATCAAGTCTACTAGATTATCAATTTGAAATATTCAAGCCAGCTAGGTCTTTAAGTTGACGTCTTCAAGTTAAATTCTTCAAATCGACTAAGTGAATTTGAGACCTTTGAATTACCAAATCTTCAAGTTGAAGTCTTCAATTTTGGAAAGTTTTCAAATTGAATCATCAAATAAAAGTCTTCAAATTTGCTAAGTAAAGTTAAGGCCTTCAAATTCGCCAGAAGTTGAAGTCCCCAATTCTGCAAAATTTTCAAGTTGAATTATCAGGTTAAAGTCTTCAAATCCACTAAATCTTCAAGAGAAATTTTCAAATCCGTCAAGTCTTCAAGCTGAAATCTTCAAATCTGCCAAGTCGTCAAGTTGAAGACTCCAAGTCCGCCACGTCTTCAAGTTGAATTCTTCAAGTTGGACCCTTCGAATTTAACCTTCAAGTTGAATTCTTCAAATCCACCAAATATTTGAGCTGAAATCTTCAGATATTCCAAAAAGTTGAAATCTTTCAATTCGCCAAATCCTCAAGTTGAAGTCTTCAATTATGCAATGTCTTAAAGTTGAATCATCAAGTAAATCTTCAAATCCACCAAATCTTCAAGGGAAGTCTTCAAATCCCTCAAGTTTGCCATGTCCTCAAGTTGACATATGCAAGTTAAATTCTTCCAGGCACCAAGTTTTCAATTGAAAGCCAATCAGAAGCCGCCATAATGGTCTTGAAGTCTTCAAATTGATATAGCCTTCAATTATTTAGTTGGAAACTTCAACATATCTTCAAGTGTATGGTAGAAACCTTTGATGTAGTCTCCAGTAACTTTAAATATTTATCCTGGAATTTTTTTTGAAGGAAGATTTTAATATATCTACAAATCTTTTACCAGAAGCATTTAAAATGTTTGGCTTGGATGCCTTGATTTATGTTGTAGAAAGATGATTCTTAACTGTGAGGCTTTCTTTAATAAAGTGGTATCTTCGGAATTGATTTCTTCTTCTACCTGTAAAAAAGAAAGGAGAAACATATCTATATAAATGAGATCATAAAATTACATGTGAAAATTGAAATTGAAGACATATTCTTGGTAGTGAGCTTTTTGAAAAATAAATCATTCTTCATACGATCTCTTACTCCTGTATCTTGAAATGAGGACACGTTTTTGTTTCTTTTAGCCAAAATGTCAAATCTTTTGGCTGAGAAAAATCGATGGCTTAGATGTGTAATGGTCTATGCCACAGACAAAAGCAAAATCTTTAGCTTAGACGGCGTAATAGCATTTGCCACAGATAAAGAAAATCCAATATTCAAATAAAGTGAAGTCTTTAGCTTAGACGGTGTAATGGTTTTCGCTTCAAACAAAATAAATCTTTGGATCATACGATGTAATGGTCTTCGCCTCAGATAAAAGTAAAATCTTTAGGTTAGACGGTGTAACGGTCTATGCCTCAGACAAAATAAGGTCTTTACTTAGACGGTGTAATAGTCTTCACTTCATACAAGGTAAAATTATTGGCTTAGACGGTATAATAGTCCTCACCTTAGATAAAATAAAGTCAAATCTTCAAACAAAATAAAGTATTCAGCTCGGACGATGTAAGGGTCTTCGCTTTAGACAAAATATTTTTTTTTTGGCTCAAATGGAGTAAGGGTCTTCGCCTCAAATAAGATAAATGTTTTTGCCCTTCTGAGATGATTTTGAGAAACGTTGAAGAACTTCGGAAGCTATATCCAACAGAATCAAGTAGTCAATTTTAGAGAAACAAACAAAGAGTGCGAAAAGAAGCAGATTCATTTTCACATGATATGAATTGTTCAATCTCCAATGATACGGCACCAGATATGAAAAATATAAAGAAGAAAAATATTACCCTTTAGAGGTTAAAAACCTCCCAAGAAGAGGTCAGAAGCTCATGGAATTGGAAAAAATTCCCAAATTAGGGTTGCATGCACAAAAAGCTAAGTACTATATTTTCAATTTTATATAGGTATCTTCTTTAATTGCTTGTTTTCTATGATCTTATTAGTATGCTTGTTATATTCTATGGCTCCTTTGGATGTCACTGGTGAATCTGAGTCGTTTCACCTCTGAAGTTTTACATGGCTAGTTGATTTTTGCCTCTTGATTTTGAAGTTTTACATGGCTAGTTGATTTTTGCCTCTTGACTCTGAAATTTTGCATGCTTTGTTGATCTCTGCCTCCTGATTTGTCACTTGCTTTACCTCCGAAATTCTGAATGGTTATTGATCCTTGTCTCTTGATTTTCATTTGTTTCACCCCTGAGATCTTGATTGGTTTTGGTAAATTCTTATCTTTTGGATTCTACTTCTATTGCGTCATGATTCTGAGTAGTTTTTTTTCATCTTAAGAGTTTCATACCCGTTATAGTTCATTAGTAACTTTGATTTTCAATATTTTCATGTATTAGGCTAATTTGCTTTTTCTGAACTTTTAACTACTGATATTAGCTTTTAATTTCTTGGTTTTATTCATGTATATCCTGGGTATTCAATCTCTGTTACTCATTTCTAGCTATCAAGTTTTACTGATTGTTTTAATAAGGTTATTCTGTAAGTCCTGCATTAGTTGATTGGGTTCCTTTCCTGGTCGCTTTGGTTCATTGGTTTTTGACAGAAAAGTGCATTGAACATTCATATGATCCTGAATGATAATAGTTGCTGAATAGTCCACATTAGGATATTTGTTTGAAACTGAGTTGTATTGGCTAATTCTTAAAATTTTCAATTACGCATGTAGTGCAGACCATGAATTTGGCCCATAACTTGAATGCAATTGACTAGGGTCAGATTTGACCAAACCAAATGTAAAAAAAGGATAAAAACCTTAGGTTAGTTAATTAGGAAAGGGGACATGGGTATAGAGGGTATTTGAACCTAAAAAATCTTGTAACAACCCCTAGAGCCTTCTAGTGAGGGGTTTAAGCATAATTTCTGCCTCAAACGTGAGGCACAAATCAGAAAACAAAGGTTTATTTAGGTAAAAACGAAATTTGGGTAAGGGACTAAAAGGAAAACAACAAAATAAGTGTTGCCCTAAGGCTTTAACTAAAAAAGGGGCAATCTGAACATTTTGGGGGACTTTTGACTGGGACTATAGACATTTTTCGAGCAGACTTTTCTTCTGAAGATTTGGCGAATTAAGATATATAAAAATATATATTAGGGTCTCCTACATTCTTTAGAAATCCTTAGTGGTGTTCTATTCCTGTTGAAAATTTGCTTTTCTCGAAGCCTTCCTTAATCCCTTGGTGTTTATTGGCTGATTGGTTTTGCTTGCCTGCTACTTGCTTCATCACTCATAGGCGTTATTTCCTTTTGGCATTACAGGTACCATTCCTCACTCAGATTCTGAAACTACAACTCTGTATATTCAAGCATGTAGCTGGTCATGAAGTTAATACATTTTGTTTCCCAGTTCATACGATTATTGTCACTAATTTTCTGTTCGTATTATTGGCTTTGTATTAAACATAAACATGTACTAATTGTGGATTGATGCCAGGACTTTACTTTAAATTCGTTTAAATTTCAGTACATTTCGAAATAGTGTGTTCAGATTTGTTTAGTATATTGTAATTTGAGTTATATTAGAGGTTTGATAACTGAATTTGTATACTCTGACTGATGAGTATCCTAAATTGTTTTATTCAAATTTAAGACTGAATTCTGATACAAAATCATTCCCAGTATCTTCCTTGTAAAAATATTTTTGGTACATTTCATAGTGGTCACGTAAATATTTTTATTAATTAAGGCATAATTGAAAGAAGGACTGTTGTGATTTGCTCACAATGGACTCGTTGCTCACAATGGACTGTTGTGATTTGCTCATAAGGCCTAGTAGATGCCAGTGATAGTGTAGTAATACATGTTCCTAGGCTGACTGACAATGAAGCCCAAATCAGCCACGAACAAGGCCCAGAAATGCAAATATTGATTGTCTTTTCAGAATATATTACCCATGTATAAATGATTAGGATATTGTGGATACAAGAATATTAGAAAACTTATATTCTTTAGGATGTCCTTATAAAATAAAGCGGGCCTTGTTAACTAAATCAAGCACCACACGAGGCTCCTTAATTTAGTAAAATACTCAGAAAATTGGAATTGCCGATTAGAGAATTTCACGGCCTTTTACGAATTTCTAAAGACGTAGTTGCTATAGGAGCGAATTTATTAATAAAATACCCTCCTAAGTTCGGGTGCGCATTTATGTGACCCAAAAACCAAATCTCAATGGAGTTAGATTATGTCTAAAATTGCATGCGCATTTATGTGATGTGATTGACGATATGTTTTGATGACATTGCAAATTTTCCTAAAAAAATATTAAAAGCGGTTAACAATTTAAAGTTACATTATAGGTTTGAACATGTATAACAAATAATATTATTTAAGCCAAATATAATAGTTGAGTAACCGTGCTAGAACCACGGAACTCGGGAATGCCTAACACCTTCTTCCGGGTTAGCAGAATTCCTTACTCGAATCTTTGGTTCGCGGATTGTTATACAGAGTTATTCTTTCCTCGATTCTGGATTCTAAACGGTGACTCGGGACACCATAAATCTCCTACGTGTCGACTTTGAAATTCCTCCGAAGAATTGAATTGTAAGGTCCCGTAAATAATTCTGTCTCAGAACTTAGTAAACCGTGGTGTCTACTCTGATAATGTGTTATGAATGTGGCGCCGTTCGGACCCTTGGTAGTGATTTAAGCCCTTAAAAATTGAAAGAATTAACTTTTCCAGAAAAGTGTCAAAATGAGGTCCAGAATGCAGTCGCAGATTAGTAATGAAACCGCATTCCTACCGCAAAATGAATCAGAGTGCAACTAAATTTTGATGTTGAAAATGCGGTCAAATCTGCGATTGCATAATCAATTTACGGACTGCATTCCTACCGCAAAATGAATCAGAGAACAACCAAATTTTGATGTTGAAAATGTGGTCAAATCTGCGATCGCATAATCAATATACGGACCGCAGAGTGATCGCATATTGTCCCTGAAGAAATTCAAAGGTAAGTTATGCGGTGCATTCTGCGACCGCAGAACGCAAATACGGACCACATATCACCCAATTCCCAACCCAAGAGGTTTGAAACTTGAGCGATTTCTGCGGTCCATTCTGCGGACCGCATGTCAGTTCTGCGATCACAGATGGGTGTCGCAGATCGTGTTTGCCAAGTTTTTTTCTAAAATTCTAAGCCCGAACCCTCTTTTAATAAAACACCCTATCTCTCATTTTAACCCATTTTCTGAACAAAATAGAGAGAGGAAGAGAGGGTTCTGGAGAGAGAAAGCTATTTCTTCATCAATTGATCTTTCCAAAAAAATCATCAAAGCCGAGAAAATATTGAGCATCTGCTTCCCCTCTGATTTCAAGGTAAAATCCCTAACCCTTTTCCCCTAATTTTTGAACTCAGGTTTGGGGAGGGAGTTTCATACTTTGATTTTGAAAATTCTTGTTAGAAATCCACATACATGTCTTCAAAACCCAAAAATCTTGTAAAAATGGAACTGGGTAGTAAATTGTGAATTCCTATTCTAAAGGTCTATGTATTAATCATGAACTAGATTGATCCTTTTTGCTTGCTTGATGAGTTGGAGTAGAGGTTAAAGAAGATATTCAATTGCAGGTATGTATGGCTAACTGTGATCCTCGTGAAATTGCCTATGCTAGTTGTGAAATTGTTGATAGTTGATGTTCATGTGAAAATCATTGTGAAGATTTGGTGTTGTACAAATTGTGTGGTAGTACCTTGTGGTGAATGTTGTGGAACTTGTAATTGGAACAACGGAAATGGAAACAATATAGAATAATGGGAATGAAAACAATGTGGAACACTTGGAAATGGAAATATTGTGGAATAATGTGTGTGGTTAGTTGTGCAAAATTTTTGTGATGATCTAAATTGTGTATCAACTTTGATGAACATGAGGAAAATTGCTGTTGCTAGTTGTGGGATGTTAATACCCCTATTGTGGAATTATTTTAACAAAGTGCCATGGTTGATTTCTTGTACTTGTTGTTGTGCTGTTTGTGGTTGTGAATTGAAAACTGTCAGGCGGCGTCGGGTTGCGCACCGCATCACACTGAAATCAGGTGTGGGTTGGGGTGATAAGGGTGGCCGAGGTAATAAGGGTGGACGAGGCAATAAAGGTGGAAATGTGATCCAATATCACTAATGATATGAATATGAATCATGAAATGATAAATGTGAAATGGGAAAGGAGACATTAGGAGAGTTTGTAACCTGTGGGGCACTGATTTCCCCTTTGTATGACTATGTGAATAATTGTTGTGAAATGTTTGGTTGTTGCTTCCTGGTTGTTCTTGTACTATTGTTGTTCATTTCTATACTTGTTCATGCAATTTGGCTTGAGTTTACTTGGGACAGAGTTAGTTCATACAAGCTAGTACAATTCAAGTGTACTGACGTCCCTTTTGCCGGGGGAGCTACATTCGTGTTATGATTGTAGGTGGATCCATAGCAGGCACTCCATTCCACCATTCGTTGCTCCTCCTCCTCCTCTCTATCGGTAGTATTCGTGTTTGGTGAGCCCCTTTCCTTCTAGGGCCACGTGTGGCCTACGCCACTCCTGTTGTTGTATTTTGGAGTTTGTATCTTTTGGTAAAGGTATTGTCGGGGCCTTGTCACCGGCAAGTATTGTACTATCATTCTCGTAGAGGCTCCATAGACAATGGTATGTGGTTCAGGACTTATGTATAAAAGTGTATGTTTGGGCGCTGTAAACTTGTGTACCACGTTCCTTGCTAATCAAATATATGTTTTGTAAAAGGTATCCCCTGTTAATCATAATGTGTGGTTATAAAAGAGAAATCCTACGTTCTCTTAATTGAAATTTGGTATCTTTTGGTTATCTATCATTGAATAATGTGGGGTAATGCGTGGGGAATAAGAAAGGAACCCAGGTCCACTCGACTGGGGATACCATGTTGAGTGCCGGTCATGCCCATGGATTTGGGGCGTGACAAACTTGGTATCAGATTCATAGGTTTTGAAGGAGTCCTAGGATGTCTCGGAGCCGTGCCTAGTAGAGCCCTTCTTGTCGGTGTGTTGTCGACCACATCTATTAGTTGGGGGCTACATGGGCATTTAGGAGAAAAACTACCCTCTTCTTTGATATCTCAAGTTCACGCGGTGAAGTGATGTTATGTCTAATTCGTGCTCTATTTCAAATTTTCAGTTATGGCACCTAAGAAGAAAGCTAGACTCGGTCTAGGGGCCAATGCCTTTTCTAGTGCGGTTATGGATCATGTGCTGACCGCCGTGGGGTAGAATGATCCCCGAGTTCTGAACTTTCCTGCTCCATCTATTCCTAGCCCAAGCGATCCTGCTCCAGCGGCGGCCGAGGGTGCCACTACCCCTCATACCAATGCTCCTAATCCTGATAATGCTCCAGCTTCTGATCCCGGGATTTCTGATGAAGACCTTAGGGGAGCTATCCGTATGCTGACCCAGTTAGTGGCCGCTCAGTCCCAGAGATCTCATGATGCCCCTGTGTCCTCTAGTGGACAGGGAGATTCCTCCAGCTCCAGAGTTCATCAGTTTCTGCGATTGTCCCCTTCAGAGTTCTCAGGTACAGACCTAGAGGCTGATCCGCAAGAATTCCCTGATGAGATGTACACGACCCTTCGGGTAATGAAAGCTACAGAAATAGAAGGGGTAGAATAGGCATCATACAGGTTGAAGGGAGATGCATGTTCGTGATTTGAGATGTGGGAGGATTCACGTGAGGAGGGGAGCCCTCCAGCTAGGTGGGATGAGTTCGTAGATGCCTTCATGGACCACTTCTTGCCTGCCGAGACCATGGCAACCCATGCCACCGAGTTTGATGTTCTTAAGCATGGTATCGTGAGTGTTTAGGAATATTATATGGTGTTCGTGAGGTTGTACAAGTATGATCCTCAGTTGGTATCGACTATGAGGGCCAGAGTTATTCGTTTAGGGCCTCAGCCCTTTGGTGGCAAATGAAGCTGCAACAGCGGCTTTGCATTCAGACATGAATTATGGAAAGATCGTGGGTTTTTCTCAGGCCACAAAGGCCAGAAAATTGAAGATTCGGGGCGACAGTGAGAGTAGCAGTAGGGACCGGTCTATGGGTCACGCAGGGTGGTCAGCTACAGGGAGAGGATTATCAGGACCATCTCAGTCTTATGCTAAGTCCACAGTTATTGCACCGCCATTCCTACACCGTTCCCAGAAGAGTAGCCCTTCGGGGCTAGGTTCAGGAAGCAGGAGGTCCCGCCAGTTCAGTCATTCGGGGATGAGACCTCGATAGCAGGGGGTATATGCCCCAAGTGTGGGAGATTTCATACAGAGGCTTGTTACTTGGATGCTCCTGTGTGCTACAATTGTGGAGTGAGAGGTCATATGCAGCGAGACTGTCATGCACCCAGGTAGGGCGCGGGTGGGGGCCATGCTCAGCCCTCCAGTTCATCAGTTGCTACGTCATCAATGCGCCCTTCAGCCCCATCAGGGCATGGTGCAGCCAGAGGTGGAGCTCGTGGTAAGGGAGGACCCAACATGTTTTATGCATTGAGTGGCCGTCAGGGTGCCGAAGCTTCCCTATTTGTTGTCACAAGTATCTTATCTATTTAGACAGTTGATTGCTATGCTCTTATTGATCCGGGGTCTTCTTTGTCCTATGTCACTCTATTTGTTGCTTCTAGTTTTGGGATTGAACCCGAACAACTTCTTGAGCAGTTCTCTGTATCGACACCGATGGGCGACTCCATTGCAGCCAAGCGGGTCTATAGGAATTTTGTTGTTATGGTAGGTGGTTGTTTTACCACGGCCGACCTTATTGAGCTTGGGATGGTGGATTTTCATGTAATCATGGGGATGGATTGTCTCTATTCGTGCTTCGCGAAGCTTGATTGCTGGATGAGAGTCAAGTTCCCTAATGAGCCGGTTGTTGAATGAAAGGGAAATGATGTTGTGCCGAGTGGTAAGTTTATTTCCTACCTCAAGGCTTCGAAGATGACCAGAAAAGGGTGTATTTATCATTTCTTTTGGGTGGCGGACACTACTCCAGAGGTGCCTTCCCCCGAGTCCGTGCTAGTTGTGAAAGCGTTCCTTGAGGTATTTCCATATGAGATTCTAGGGATCTCGCTAGATAGGGAGATCGATTTTGGGATTGATGTATTGCCAGATACCCAGCCAATATCTATTCCCTTATACAGAATGGCGCCGACAGAGTTGCGGGAGGGTAAAAGAGAAGTTGAAGGATCTATTGGAGAAGGGGTTTATCCGGCCAAGTGTGTCGCCGTGGGGTGCTCCGATTCTTTTTGTCAGAAAGAAGGATGGGTCGCTTCTGATGTGTATTGATTATCGGTAGCTTAATAAAGTCACCATCAAGAATAAGTACCCTTTGCCTCGGATAGATGATTTGTTCGATCAATTGCAAGGTGCAAGGTTCTTCTCAAAAATTGATTTGTGGTCCGGGTATCACCAATTAAAGATCAAGGAGTAGGATATTCCTAAGACCGCCTTCAGAACTCGTTATGGCCACTTTGAATTTTTGGTCATGTCTTTTGGGCTAACCAATGCCCAGGCAACTTTTATAGATCTTATGAATCAGGTCTTCAAGTCATTCTTAGACTCCTTCGTGATTGTGTTCATTGACGACATCCTCGTATATTTGCGAAGTAGGGAGGATCATGCCAATCACCTCAGAGCGGTTTTGCAGACTCTTCATCAGTAACAATTGTATGCCAAGTTTTCCAAATGTGAATTTTGGTTGGAGTCCATCACTTTTCAGGGTCATGTTGTTTCCAGTGAGGGGATTCAGGTGGACCCCCAAAAGATTGTGGCGGTGAAGGATTGGCCTAGACCCACGACCCCGACGGAGATTCGTAGCTTTTTGGGGTTAGCAGGGTATTATCGGAGGTTTGTAGAGGGATTCCTCCCCACCTCCCCATTGACCTAATTGGCTCAGAAATCAGCCAAGTTCCAGTGGTCAGATGCTTGTGAGAAAAGTTTTCAAGAACTGAAGACAAGGTTGACTTCGGCACCAGTGTTGGCTTTGCTAGAGGGCACTGAGGGATTTGTGGTTAATTGTGATGCCTCAAGGGTTGGTTTAGGGTGTGTTCTGATGCAGCACGGAAAGGTCATATCTATGCTTCCAGGCAACTCAAGAATCACAAGAAGAATTATCCGACGCATGATTTGGAGCTTGCGGCAGTTGTGTTCACCTTGAAAATATGGCAGCATTATCTTTATGGGGTTCATGTAAATGTGTTTTCAGATCACAAGAGTCTCCAATATTTGTTCAAGAAGAAGGATCTAAATTTGAGGCAACGACGGTGGCTCGAATTGCTTAAGGATTATGATATGGACATCTTGTACCATCCAGGGAAAGCGAACATGATGGCCGATGCCCTCGGTCGGAAATCCATGGGTAGTTTGGCTCACTTGAGGGCGGATCAGAGGATCCTAGCTCGAGAGATACATCAGTTAGCCAACCTTGGGGTTTGTATCTCGACCCCGAATGAGGAGGAACTTATGGTGCATAATACAGCGGAATCGTCACTC
Source organism: Nicotiana benthamiana (assembly GCA_034376525.1). Lineage (NCBI taxonomy): Eukaryota > Viridiplantae > Streptophyta > Magnoliopsida > Solanales > Solanaceae > Nicotiana > Nicotiana benthamiana. The sequence goes on from CM067331.1 coordinate 49,898,255, forward strand.
GTGGAAGAGGTTAAAGAAAAGAAGTTTGTTGATCTAGCATTGGCACAATTGAAGGAGGTAGTTCGAAGCAGCAGAAGTTTTGCATTTTCGCTCGGCAGCGATGGTGGTGTGCTACGATGCCATGACAGACTGTGTGTCCTAGACGTGGATAATCTTTGGGAGAGGATAATGGCAGAGGCTCATCATTCTAGGTATTCAGTGCACCCGGGCTCAACGAAGATGTATCACGATCTCAAGGATACCTGTTGGTGGAGTGGTATGAAGAAGTGTGTAGCAGACTTCGTCTCTAAGTGTCCAAATTGCCAGCTAGTGAAGGTCGAGCATCAGCGGCCGGGAGGGGTGACTCAGCTTATAGAAGTACCAACGTGGAAATGGGAAATAATCAATATGGACTTCGTGATAGGACTACCTCGTACTCAGCATAAATTCGACTCAATTTGGGTAATTGTGGATAGGCTCACCAAATTAGCTCACTTGCCAGTCAAGTCCACTAATACTGCGGAACGATATGCTCGATTGTATATCAAGGAGATAGTGAGGCTTCAGGGTATGCCACTTTCTATCATTTTGGATCAAGGAGCTTAGTTTACAACTAACTTCTGGAGGAAATTTCAGAAAGGTTTGGGTACTCAAGTGAATCTTAGCACAACTTTTCACCACAGATCGATGGCCAGGCAGAGCGGACTATTCAGGCGCTCGAGGATATGTTGCGGGCATATGTCTTGGATTTCAAGGGTAATTGGGATGATCACCTGCCTCTTATAGAGTTTTCTTATAACAACAGTTTCCATGCTAGCATCCAGATGTCCCCGTTTGAAGCATTGTATAGAAGAAGGTGTAGGTCACCGATTGGGTGGTTCGAAGTTGGTGAAGCAGAACTAATAGGGCCAAATCTCGTGCATCAGGCCATATAGAAGTTAAGAGTCATTCAGGAAAGGATGAAGATTTCTCAGAGTCACCAGAAATCTTATGCAGATGTGCGTTGGAGAGAGTTGAAGTTTCATGAAGGAGATTGGGTATTTTTGAGGGTGTCCCCTATGAAAGGAGTCATGCGCTTTGGGAAGACAGGAAAACTAAGTCCTAGGTACGTCGGGCCTTATCAAGTCCTTCAAAATATCGGCCAGGTTGCGTATTGGTTAAAATTTCCCCCTGAAATGTCCCTAGTGCACCGGTGTTCCATGTATCCATGTTAAGGAAAGTTGTGGGTGATCTGTCTAAGATTGTGCCAGTGGAAGACATCAAGGCTACAGAAGAGTTGTCCTATGAAGAGATTTCGGTTGTTTTTTTGGATAGGCAAGTCTGAAAGTTGTGGAACAAGGAGATTGCTTCAGTCAAAGTGTTATGGCGAAACCAACAAGTCGAGGAAGTCATATGGGAAGCATAAGATGAGATGAAGACGAAACACCCCCATCTATTTGAATAAGCTAGGAATGATCGAGCGAATCTTGTCCCTAGGGAAGCTAGTGTTGTGTTTCATTAGGTGTAAGAGTCATCCCTTCTCTTTCAAGTGCCTTATTATGGTAGTTCTCCAAGTTGTGCTAAAAAAATTTATGTGATGTGATTATTTGAACAATGTGCAGTCCTTTTTGGTAAAAAGGTTTTGTGCTCTCATGATAAGGTGATGTAAGAGGCAATGATTAATTTTGCACGGATAGAGAGTATCAAAGTGTTCTAATTGTATAATGGTTAGTTTTTGCATGGAGGATTTGTATTGAGATAAATAACTGTGTCGTACTTATGTTTCAGGTAAACGGTTTTGATAGTGCAGACAATAAATGCTTAATTTGATTCCATGTAGTATGCCAAAATGGCTAGAAGTGTATCGAGGGGTTGAGTATGTGCAAGTATGAGAATGTTGCATTTTATAACTGTTGTAAAGGTAGCAAGTTGTGTAATGGTTCTTAGGAACGTATTTTGGGGATTCTCTGATAGGTGGTTATGTCCATATTACAAAGGAAACTCTAGCAAAATTTTTCTGAGACAAACTTGAAAGTTAATAAAAGGTGTAGAAACTTGCATATCATGTTTTCCAACTCGTTGATTTCCAATGTTCTCATTCGAGAACGAATGATCTTAAGCGGGGGAGAATGTAAGGTCCCGTAAATAATTTTGTCTCAGAACTTAGTAAACCGTGGTGTCTACCCTGATCATGTGTTATGAATGTGTAGAGGTTCGGACCCTTGGTAGTGATTTAAGCCTTTAAAAATTGAAAGAATTAACTTTTCCAGAAAAGTGTCAAAATGCGAACCACAATGTGGTCGCAGATCAGTTATGCAGACCGCATTCCTATCGCAGAATGAATCAGAGAGCAACCAAATTTTGATTTTGAAAATGCGGTCAAATCTGTGATCACATAATCAATATGCGGACCACATTTCTACTGCAAAATAAATAAGTGAGCAACCAAATTTTGATGTTGAAAATGCGGTCAAATCCGCGATCGCATAATCAATATGCGTACTGCAGAGTGATCGTATATTTTCCCTGAAGAAATTCAAAGTTCTGTTCTGCGGTGCATTCTGCGACCGCAGAATGCAAATATGGACCGCATAGTCACCGCATTCCCAACCCAAGAGGTTTGAAACTTGAGTCATTTCTGCGGTCCATTCTGTGGACCGCATGTCAGTTTTTCGATCGCAGATGGGCGCCGCAGATCGTGTTCGCTCAGTTATTTTCTAAAATTCTATGCCCTACCCCTCTTTTAATGAAACACCCCATCTCTCATTATAAATCCATTTTCTGAAAAAAATAAGAGAGAGGAAGAGAGGATTCTAGAGAGAGAAAGTTATTTCTTCATCAGTTGATCTTTCAAAAAAATCATCAACGCCTAGAAAATCTTGAGTATCTGCCTTCCCCTCTGATTTCAAGGTAAAATCCCTAACCCCTTTCCCCTAATTTTCGAACTCAGGTTTGGGGAGGGAGTTTCATACTTTGATTTTGAAAATTCTTGTTAGAAATCCATATGCATGTCTTCAAAACCCAAAAATCTTGTAAAAAGGGGAATGAGTTGTAAATTGTGAATTCCTATTCTAAAGTTCTACGTATTAATCGTGAACTAGATTGATCCTTTTTGATTGCTTGATGAGTTGGAGTAGAGGTTAAAGAGGATATTCAATTGCAGGTATGTATGGCTAACTGTGATCCTCGTGAAATTGCCTATGCTAGTTGTGAAATTGTTGATAGTTGATTTTCATGAGAAAATCATTGTGAAGATTTGGTGTTGTACAAATTGTGTGGTAGTACCTTGTAGTGAATGTTGTGGAACTTGTAATTGGAACAACGGAAATGGAAACAATGTAGAATAACGGGAATGGAAATAATGTGGAACACTTGGAAATGGAAATATTATGGAATAATGTGTGTGGTTCATACATGCTGGTACAATTCAAGTGTACTGATATCCCTTTATCCGGGGGAGCTAAATTCGTGTTATGATTGTAGGTGGATTCGTGGCAGGCACTCTAGTCCACCGTTCGTAGCTCCTCCTCCTCCTCTCTATCGGCAGTATTCGTGTTTGGTGAGCCCTTTTCCTTATGGGGCCACGTGTGGCCTACGCCACTGTTGTTGTTGTATTTTGGAGTTTGTATCTTTTGGTAAAGGTATAGCTGGGGCCTTTTCACCGGAAAGTGTTGTACTATCATTCTCGTAGAGGCTTCGTAGACAGTGGTATTTGGGTCAGGATTTATGTATAAAAGTCTATGTTTGGCCGCTGTAAACTTGTGTACCACGTTCCTTGCTAATCAAATATATATTTTGTAAAAGGTGTTCCCTGTTAATTATAATGTATGGTTATAAAAGAGAAATCCTACGTTCTTTTAATTGAAATTTGGTATATTTTGGTTATCTATCATTGGATAATGTGGGGTAATGCGTGGGGAATAGGAAAGGCACCCAGGTTCACTCGAGTGAGGATACCCGGTTGAGTGCCGATCATGCCCACAGGTTTGAGGAGTGACATGAATCCCGTTTCGATTGTCCTTTAATTGGAAAAACTCTCTTATCTATGCCCTTCGACGAGTTGTGGATAGCCAAAAGGAGGTGTGACAGCTTTGGCGAATCTGCTGGGGAACGAACCCAGAATCTCTGGTTCAGGGTTCAAGAATTCGAGCTTGCAATACTTTTTATATTTGGCTTTTTCTGATTTTCTTACATGTTCTGTGCTAAATGCCACATGTTTTACCGCTTTGATATTATCTGAACTGGATATATAAACTACTACAAACCCTTCACTTCTCACCTCCAGGGATGTGCTTACTTGTTGAGACTCCCTATTCTGTAAGTGTCTTACCCTGAAATAGGAAAGAGGCCGGACAAGTTACTAAGCCTGATGGCCTTTTACTTCCCGGCATATAGCCCCATCCTCGACTCAAGTCATCCGCTTGGGTAGACACTCTAGACCTTGTACTGACGTTCTAAACTTAGTATAAAAAAACCTCACGCCGGATCCCTAGTAGGAGCGTTTATTTGCATCATGCATTTGACTTAGGGGACTCAACACAGGGGTTGGGTCCGTCTAGGACAGGTGCCCTGAAATAAAAGACCATCCTGATGCATTTTACGTGCTGCTTGTGCATTTATTTACCTTAAAATAACACCAAAATGCCGCCGGATTTTTGAAAAGAAAAGAGAAAAAGGAAAAGAAAGAAAAAAAAAAGAGAAAAAAAACACAAAATAAAATGAGGTCATTTAAAGTTTTGTTGATAAATAATTTCGCCCGAACTACGCCGGTTTGATTCTCGACAGGAGAGAGATACGTAGGAAACCCCCATCGGGTTCAAACTTCCTTTTGCAAAATAACCAAAACAAGAAAAACAAGTGTCTGTTTTATTCATTTTTCTTTCAAAATAAACCCGGTGTTGCCATTATTGCCAGAAATAGCCGAACGTTACCGCCAGGGACGACGAAAGGCTGATTCCACACAAATGGCCACCTAAATCTTATTTTGGCCGGCGAGCGAGCACAGCCTTAAAACCTTCCTTCAGAAGTACCGAAAGGCCGTATTTGCAAAGCCGGGTCCCGGTCTTAGAAAATAATTTGCATAAAAGAAGAGGACAGTTTTGATATCTTATCAGGCAAAAAATTTTTGAAATGCTAACTAACCTTATTAAATGTGCAGAATGAGCATGATAACGCTCTTGAACAAAATTCCCTTGGAGCTGCACCTGTGGTGGAATGACCTGGGGGAAGCATGACGAAGCAGGGTTAAAACGCATTTAGGAGGACTTACCGGGTTGCAAAAAATCAACCCGAGGGGAGACTTCCTGAAGGCATTGAACACATTCTAGGACCCGGCTCATAATGTCTTCCATTTTGCGGATTTTGAACTCACACCAACGTTGGAAGAAATGGCTGGATACATTGGGATCCCTACAAATCCCTTAAGACACCACTACCTAATTTCGCCACGAGCCCCCGCCGTGCACAAGTTCTTGGACTCTTTAAAAATTAGTAGGAAAGCTCACAAACCAAACTTATCAGCTGGCTTCTGCACTGTGCAGTTCATATATCAGAGGTACGGGTATATAGGGGGATTCAATAACCCCGATAGTCATATTTGTAGCAAGGGAACCAACTCAAATGGGAGGAGCACCGATGTTTTGCAATCATGGTATTTTTCTTGGGTATTATGGTGTTTCCATGGAAGGACAAAAATATCGACATACGGATAGCCGGGGTTGTCAGCACTTTAATGACTCAGGCCAAGAGCACCCTGGATCCTATGATCTTGTCCGAGATCTTTCGGGCTCTCACCACATGAAAAGCGGGATTAGACTTCTTTGAGGGGTGTAACCTACTGTTACAGATATGGACGATTGAGCACCTATGCCACCGACCCCGGTTCATGAATTATGGGTCACCAACAAGGAGTCGCATAGAAGAGTTCTACAACAGGGTTGATGGAATTAGGCTACGCGAGGGTGTCGTGGAATGGGTGTCGCATCTCTGGGATGTTACTGCAAATCAAATAGAGTGGACATTCGGGTGGCTCCCAGTAGATGAAATTGTGTATATGCCAGCCACGTGCCTCATTAACTTTTGATGGGCCTCAAAAGTATTCAACCTTATGCACCATGCCGAGTGTTGAGGCAATTGGGTAGATGCCAAATAATTCCCCAGGATGAGGATACTAGCCGTCATGCTATTGAAATTATCCCTAATGGCCAATTCCTTGAAGCTACCGTGCGCCAAATCTGGAGCGAGTGTCAATACCTGACAGCTGATACTCTGGTACGGGACGTATCTAAAGGTGAGGTTTCACCTGGATACACTGCCCGGTATAGAAGAGAGATAGAACCCGGGAGGCTAGCTAAAAGACCACATCTCCAAGAATTTGCTGAAACATCACAGGAACAATGGGATTGGCTAGCCAAGGAAAATGAATGCAGAGCTACCATAAGAAGATTAGAAAGGAAAGTCCAAGAACTACAATTTGAAAACAGTTTGCAAGCCGCAGCAGATGAGGGAGAAAAGGAAAGACTAAATAAAGAAAATGAGGTGCTACAAGCCCAAATCCAAAAGATGCAAGCAGCAGCAGAGAATCCCGCCAGAAGCGCAAATGATGAAAAGCTCACAGACAGTTTGAGACAAAAGCTAACCGAATGTGGGTTTGACCTGAATAAGGCCGAAGGTGAGATGTCTAGGGTTCGAAGAAAATTAGCTAAACATGCGTAGGAACGGACCCGCATATTTGAGTAACTGAAGGAAAAGCATGACAATGAGATTCCCGGGATAAAGAGGAGGGCTATCAAGCAAGTTGGGGACCTCAAAGCCGAAAGAGAACATTGTTATGCAACAATAGCAAAGTTGGAGATAGATTTGAGGCGATTCCAGGAACTGAAATGGGTAGCCGAGTGAACTCTAGAGGCGAGAGCTGAACAAATTGGGCGCCTATTGCAAGAAAAGGGTGTTATCAGGGAAAAAGTACGGGCAATTGCAGACTACATTACCACGAAGTGCAACCACTGTGAGGACATGACAAAATCTATGTTTTTCGCTGTTGCCATGACATTTGTCCGTCAAGTGATGGAAGATCTCCACCACCTCCAAGGAGTTTGGCATGCAAGCCAGCAGTAAGGCCGAACGATGCCCCGGGAGGCCCAGGAGCACTCGAGGCATTAATGTACTCCTAAAAGATTGCACTATAAATTTATTAGCTTTCAAAGTCTGTTAGTTTAACCGAGTCTGTATTTTCTTTAAGCGTAATTGGTTGTCATTCGAGTATTTAGTTCGTTGTTAGCATTTGTTCAATTTTCCACCTTTCTAGTCTTTGTAATTACAATTTGTTATAAAATTTTCCCAAATATATGATGTTCCGCTTCTGTTTGCAAGAATTACGCTTGGTCTGATTCATGCGGGGTCATGATACGTAGACAATTTACATAGGATTCGACCATAATTGAATAAAATTGGAAATTGAATAAATATAGGAGGGTTAGAGAATAGGGCCAAACCAAAAGATAGTTTCGCAAACTAAAGTCGGGATGACGCAAGCAACCAATGCATGTAGGAAACCAATTACCATTTATGTGCATGCATACCCAATGTGTGGCCACTTGTGTGTCAAGAACCTAACCACTAACGAGTCTTTGATGTTGTGATTCCAGTTCCAAGTTAGACAGGAGACTGGTACTCGTGGGTATTCTGGCAACTCACTCATACAACACGCGGTCAAAAAGCAAACAAGTCGTGGCCAACCAAGAAGTTGATGTCAGCATTATTGACCCCTCGAAGGAGGGCATGTATAAGCTTAAGCACCAAATGGATGAGATGTACCAGGAATGGGCAAGAGGACAGCCACCCCCGGCTTATACTGCAAACCTAACCTTCATCCCGCCACTGGCCCAGACACCTGACTAGCCCGTCACTGATCCGCCTCCAAATTTTCCTACATACCCACAATATCAGGGTGCTACCTCTCAGCCACCAGCCCCATTACCCAAAGTCACTCTTCACCCTCCCCCGCCAATCACTCCTATGTATGTGGCACCTCTGCCCGTGCATTGCATAGGTCGTCCAGTGAACCACTGCTTCAAGCCTATGACCCTCAATACTATCCCCTAGAACCTGCCTACAAATCCCAAGAGCCTCACTCTTATGCTCCTCAAATCCCAATGAGAGTTGAAAAGCTGACCAAAGATTCCGAACAGGAGGAAATGCTCAGAAAGGTCCGGAGTCTGGAACAATCATTCAGGGACATGCGGGATTAGGTGTCTAGGTAAGCGTGGTCTTTCTTTGCTTATTCCCGAACGTACAATAGCCTCTAGATTTGAAATGCCCAAATTTGACTTATACGACGGTCATGGCGATCTAGTCGCACATTTAAGAGGATTTTGCAGTAAAATGAGTGGAGCAGGAGGAAACGACAAACTGGTGATGGCGTACTTTAGACAGAGTTTGAGTGGATCGGAATTTGAGCGGTATACTCGACAGGATCCTAATCGGTGGTATACCTGGGATGACATAACGGAAGCATTTCCATGCCACTTTCAATATAATCTCGAGGTTGTCCCGGATCGTCTATCTATGACAAAGCTGGAGAAGAAACACAATGAGAGTTTCAGGGAATACAGTTTCCGGTGGAGGGAACAAGCAGCCAGAGTTGATCCTCCCATGAAGGAGAGCGAGATGGTTGACTATTTTCTGCAAGTTCGGGAACCTACCTACTTTGGGCATTTGGTGTTCGCCGTAGGGAAATCTTTTAATGAAATGGTCAAGATGGGAAGTATGGTTGAGGAAGGCCTCAAATCAAATAAAATCATGAGCTACTCAGCAATTAAGGCGACTAATCAAGCCATCCAGGGTGGAGCTGGGGGAGCCTTCGGGAAAATGAAGAAAGAGGAAGTAGCGATAGTGGATTCGGGAACCTGGGTCGGGCATTGGGCACCATCTCATTACGGTCAGCCCCGTCCTCACCACCAGACATACCCACATCCTCTATATGGCCCACCAAAACATTATTATCCACCACTAGAACCTCATTTCTCAGTCCATCATGCATAGGCATATACCCAACCCCCCCACAATGGCGTGTACCACCCCCTCAAAACACTTACCCAAATCCACAAAATCAATACCCGCCAAGAGCTTACCACTAAACTTCGAGGCCCGCCTTCTGAGGCAATCTAGCTATGAGAAATGAGAGGGTGCAGAAAAAGAAGACTTTCACTCCACTGGGAGAATCTTACACTAGCATGTTCCACCGGTTGCGACAACTAGATATGTTAAGAGCAATTGAGGCGAAGCTGCCAAATCCTCCCCCAAGAAATTTAGATTATTCGTTTAGCTGTGAATACTGTTATGATGCACCAGGGCATGACACTGAAAAATGTTGGCATTTAAAGAACGCCATTCAAGAACTTATTGACTCTCACAAGATCGTGGTGCAGACTCCGGAGGTGCCCAATTTTAACCAGAACCTGCTGCCAAACCACCAGGAAACCAACATGATTGAAATTGAGGAAAGAAGAGGAGAGTTCAGAAGGACTTCACAAACAGTAATGATGATTAGAGCCAGTGAGCCAACCAAGGTCGCAAGTAGCAAGTAGCAAGAAGCTGGCAACCGGGGCAAAGGAAGGCAATAAAACTGTTGTAGCATAGGGGAATTCAGCATGTGCGGTTGCGCCAAAGCGAAAACATGCAAAGGTAATAGTACAGGGGGCGACTAAAAAACCCCTCGTGGTTGTGGAAGGTGTTCGCATAGAGCCAGTTACTGTGAAACCAGTAATCCAGCCACCAATAATCAACAATAGAGCCGTTCCTTGGAGATATGAACAAGCTATAGTGATGTACAAAGGGAAATAAATTAGGGAGGAAGTATGTGAGGCACGAGGCCTAACTCGATCATGAAGGTACTTTGCCCCATAAGAGTTGAGAAAAGGCAGAATCTCTAAAAATAACTCGGAACCAGTGAAGAAAGCTGTATCAAAAGAAGAGGCAGAATAATTCTTGAAGAAAATGAAAATGCAGGATTACTCCATCATAGAACAGTTGAGGAAAACACTAGCCCAGATCTCTTTGTTATCCTTACTAATTCACTCAGATGCGCACCGCCGGGCGTTGATGAAGATTTTGAATGAAGCTCATGTCCCAGATAAGATAACGATGAACCACTTGGAAAAGATTGCAAACAAGATATTCGAGGTAAACTGGGTCACATTCTCCGATGATGAATTGCCTACGGAAGGTACGGAGCAAAACCAGGCTCTTTATCTGACTGTGAAATGTGAAGATGCTGTGGTCACTCGAGTTTTGGTCGACAACGGGTCCAGTGCAAATATTTTTCCACTATCCATATTGACCAAGCTGAAGGTGGAAAATAAAAGGGTCCGCAAGAATAACATATGTGTTCGAGGTTTCGACGGTGGAGGTAAAAAAACCGTAGGGAATATAGTGCTGGAAGTGACTATAGGGCCCGTCGAGTTCATTATGGAATTCCAAGTGTTGGATGTATCGATATCCTATAATCTGTTATTGGGTAGACCCTGGATTCATGCAGCCAAAGGAGTACCATCTACACTGCACCAGATAGTTAAATTTGATTGGGACATGCAAGAGATTGCCGTGCATGGAGAAGATAATCAATGTACCCTGGGTGATGTGATCGTGCCTCTCATTGAATCTGAGGACAACAAAGGTCCATGGGTTTACCGAGTGTTTGATATGGTGTCAGTCCAGAAGATCCCAGAAGGTGAGAGTACTGTAACCCCAAAGATAACAAATGCATCCGTCATGGTAGCCTTAGAAATTATGAGAAATGGCTTTGTACCCGGCAGAGGGTTGGGAGCTTCTCTGCAAGGCATTGCGCAACCAGTGTCCCTTCCCAAGAATCTAGACACTTTTGGTCTAGGGTTCAAGCCCACAGCCGCATACATAAGGTGATCTAGAAAGCTGAGACTAAAGGCCTGGGCTCTCCCGAAGCCTATCCCAAGGTTGTATAAATCATTTGTCAAATCCAATAATGGCCCTAGACCCAAGATATTCGGCCCGCTGATCAACACGGATGAAGATATTGGTAAGGGGTTAGCAAGGCTGTTCAATGAGGTAAATATGGTAGAGGCGGGAGAAGGATCGAGGAGGGCAGATGTGCAGTTCGTGGGAGCACGTGCAAAAATCAATAATTGTGAAGCCACTCCTCTTCCCACTCAGAGGGAATCGTGGTAGTCGGCTTTAATTTTCCTTTCAGTCTAGTTTGTATTAGCGTCACTCAGTTGTTATTTCCGTCTGTTTGGATGTGCAAACTCTCTCACATTTGATTCTAATAAAATGCAATTTCCCTTTCAGCAATGCTGATAGATTCCATTTTCTCTTTACTTTTCTTTCTTTTCTTTTTGTAAAGTTATTTTTATGCTGGTTCCATTGATCTGACATGCATAAGGACTCCTTGGCCCAATCTTTGCAATAAACCTAGTCCAGAAATGATAATTCAGGAAATAGAACACGAGGATGAACCAGGGTACAATGAGGAAGGGGCGTGGGATGAGATTAGTAAAGAGATGATCCAATTCGAAGAGAAACCCAAACCAAACCTAAATGATACAGAGGCAATCAATCTAGGAAGCCCCGATAATATCAGAGAAACAAAAATAAGTGTCCATATGGAGCCACATCTTAGGAAGGAAATAATCAAGGTATTACTAGAGTACAAGGATGCCTTTGCATGGTCCTATAACGACATGCCCAGATTGAGCAATAATTTGGTAGTCCACAAATTTCCTACTGACCCAGCCTACATTCCCGTCAAACAAAAGTGAGAAATTTTAAAACTGATGCGAGCATGAAAATCAAAGAAGAGGTGACTATGCAATTTCAGGCAAAAGTTATCCGAGTCACACAATATCCCACCTGGTTAGCTAATGTTGTGCATGTACTAAAGAAAGATGGTAAAACCAGAGTGTGTGTTGATTACCGTGACCTCAATAAAGAAAGTCCAAAAGACAACTTCCCACTGCCAAAATATCCACATATTGATTGACAATTGTGCAATGCATGAGATCGGGTCATTCGTGGATTGTTATGCAGGCTACCACCAGATCCTAATGGATGAAGAAAATGCGGAGAAAACAACATTTATCACACTGTGGGGGACATACTGCTATAGGATCATGCCGTTTGGTTGGAAAAACGCTGGGGCAACATACATGAGGGAAATGACAACCATTTTCCATGATATGATGCATAAAGAAATCGAGGTCTATGTGGACGATATGATTGTGAAGTCCAGAAAGCAATCTGATCATGTCAAAGATCTAAGCAAATTCTTCTAGAGGCTCCGCAGGTACGATCTCAAACTCAACCCGGCAAAATGTGCATTTGGGGTTCCCTCGGGAAAGTTGTTAGGGTTCATAGTCAGCCGCCTAGGCATCGAAATGGACCCATCAAAAATCAAAGCTATACAGGAGTTGCCGCCACCCAGAAATAAAACAGAAGTAATGAGTCTATTGGGAAGTCTGGAATACATCAATCGATTCATTGACCAGCTTACGACCATATGCGCGCCCATATTTAAGCTGCGAAAGAAGGATGCTACAGTGAAATGGACAGGAGAGTGCTAGGAAGCTTTTGATAAGATAAAGGGATATTTGTCAAATCCACCAGTGTTGGTCCTTCTGGAAATAGGAAGGCCCCTGATCTTATATTTGATAGTCATGGAAAATTCATTTGGGTGCGTGTTGGGTCAGCAAGATGTTACTGGGAGAAAAGAGCAAGCCATATACTACCTCAACAAGAAATTTACGGCCTATGAGGTTAAGTACACTCATCTTGAAAGGACATGCTGCGCTTTGACATGGGTAGCCTAGAAGTTGAAGCATTATTTGTCATCATACACCACTTATCTCATCTCACGACTGGACCCATTGAAATACATTTTCCAAAAGCCCATGCCTACAGGGAGGCTCGCGAAATGGCATATCTTACTCACTAAATTCGAAATCATCTACATAACTAGGACTGCTATGAAGGCGCAGGCATAGGCAGGCTATTTAGCATAGAATCCTATAGAAGAAAAATATGAACCCTTGAACACATATTTTCCAGACGAGGAAGTGATGCACGTCAATGAAGTGGAACGGGAAGATAAGTCGGGATGGAATATGATATTCAATGGGGCTGCCAACATGAAAGGCGTCGGGATAGGAGCGGTACTCATTTCCGAGGAAGGGCATCATTACCCGGTCACAGCTCAACTTTGTTTCTATTGCACCAACAACATGGCTGAGTATGAGGCATGCATTTTGGGTTTAAGATTAGCAGTGGATATGGGTGTCTAGGAAGTCTTGGTCTTGGGGGAGTCGGACCTTATGGTACTCAAGATCCAAGGGGAATGGTAGACGAGAGACTTAAAACTCATACCTTATCGGCAATACTTGCATGATCTTTGTCAGCGATTCCGGCCAGTAGAGTTCAGGCACATTCCTAGAATTCACAATGAGGTTGCCGATGCCCTGGCTACTCTTGCATCAATGTTACATCACCCGGACAAGGCTTATGTTGACCCTATACATATCCGGGTCCATAATCCACATGCTTATTGCAACATAGTGGAATAAGAGCTCGACGGCGAGCCTTGATTCCACGACATCGAGGAATATATCGAGAAAAGTATATACCCGACGCAAGCCACGAGTGACCAGAAGAGAACGATCCGTCGTTTGTCAAGTGGGTTCTTCCTCAATGAAGGGGTATTATATAAGAGAACGCCAGATATGGGTTTGTTAAGATGCGTAGATGCTCGATATGCGACGATCATCATGAATGAGGTGCATGCTGGTGTCTGCAGGCCGCACATGAGCGGATATGTTTTGGCAAAGAAGATTCTTCGGGAAAGGTATTATTGGCTCACCATGGAACGAGATTGTATCAGCTTTGTGCACAAATGCCACCAGTGTCAGGTGCACGGAGACCTAATTCACTCTCCCCCGTCTGAACTGCACACATTGTCAGCACCTTGGCCTTTAGTTGCTTGGGGCATGGATGTCATCGGACCCATTGAGCCAGCAGCTTCCAATGGACACATATTTATCTTGGTTGCTATTGACTATTTCACCAAGTGGGTTGAAGCCAAAACTTTCAAGGCAGTGACCAAGAAGGCCATGGTCGATTTCGTGCACACAAAAATTATTTGTCGATTCGGGATCCCCAAGACGCTCATCACTGATAATGCGGGAAATCTCAACAGTCACCTAATGAGAGAGGTATGCCAGCAGTTCACGATCGCACATCAAAACTCTACCCTGTACCGCCCCAAGGCGAATGGAGTGGTTGAAGCAGCAAATAAGAACATATAGAAGATACTTCGTAAAATAGTGGAAGGATCCAAGCACTGGCATGAGAAGATGCCTTTTGCATTGTTAGGTTATCACACCACTGTCCGCACTTCAGTGGGGGCTACTCCATACTTATTGGTATATGGCACGGAGGTGGTGATCCCGGCCGAGGTTGAAATCCCATCTCTTCGGATCATGGCCAAAGCAAGAATCGACTACGAAGAATGGATCAAAGCTCGTTTGGAACAATTAAGTCTGATTGACAAGAAAAGATTGGCGGCGGTTTGTCATGGCCAGTTGTATCAACAAAGAATGGCCGGGGAATATAATAAGAAGGTGCACCCCAGAAATTTTGAAGTAGTTCAACTGTTACTAAAGCGCATCCATCCCCACCAGGCCAAGGCAAAAGGCAAGTTCACTCCAAACTGGCAAAGACCATTCGTCGTATCAAGAGTGCTATCCAATGGAGCCTTGTATCTGACATACGTGGAAGGTAAATGTGCGGAAATGGATATCAACGGGGACGCTATCAAAATATATTATGTATGATTTTCTGTAGAACTTGGTTTATACCTGACATCTGCTTGTACTTGGCACATTTGGAAGATTGAAATGACGAAGGCATTTTATTCTGGTATCTAAACACTTTATCCTTTGCTAACCCTTTTGATCTTTAATTATTTTCTTTCATACCCCTCTTTCAAAATCGGTAACAAAAGTCAGAAACGCCAGCGTGAGAAGGCAGTCAAAGGAAAAGAACAGAAAGGAAAAGTCACAACAAGAGAAAAAAAAAGAAAAGAAAAACAAGAAAGAAAGAGAAGAGGGAAAAGAAAAAGAAACAAAACAAAAAGAAAAAGAGAAAAGAAAACACAAAGAGAAAGAAAAAAAAGAAGAAAAACAACTACAAAAACAAGGAATCGGTATGAAATATCTTTGACCTGATTCCTTGTAAAATGATACGAAGGTAGCCTCACCGATCGGTCTCATCAAAATAAAAATCCAAAAGTCCCCAAGCAAGAAACTGGGGCAGAAGTTGTGTTTGTTATAAGAATGTGATTCCGAAAGTTGTAAACGAACCCGTTTGAGTTATTTCGAGCATTTGATACCCTTTCTTTCCAACCCTATCCAAAAGCCTACATTGCGGTCCAAACAAAGACCTTCTGATTAGTCTTCAAAATGGCGAGCGGAGAAGGTAGAGGGTATTCATGTCAGGGACAGTCAGGGACAACACTTTGAGCCAGACAAGAGAGAAAATAAAATGACAGAGTCTTATCGGTGAAAACCTTCATAGGCACCGTGAGGCGAAGGTAAGGCAAAAACAAAACTTAGAAAGGGGTTATTGATGGATGAACACTGTAGAGCATGTCGAGCTAGAATTTGGTCGAAAGAAGTGGTTTAGAAGGGTCACGACAACAAAAGCATGGCAACGGAGGGTCAGTCATTGAAACGGATTGGGTTGACCAAGCCGAAGTGCATGTTATGATCATAAAAAGCACTTTTTCCTCGTCAGATAAGTCTTCTTTCTTTTCTTTTCAATAGTCAGCGAGTTAGGAATTCTTTACCGTAAATACCATTTAGAGTCTTTGCATTTCATCTTTCACTCGAATCTATAGATTTTTTGTTTAAGCAAGCGGGAGGAACTTCAAAGCTGATTGTCAACTCCCAAAGGGACAAAGTGCACGATGCCCAAAAACGTAACAAAGGTAACAACTGTGGAACGGAAAAGGGAAGGATTGATAAAAATTGTAATTGATGGAAAAACAAGAATCATAAAAGCGAAGGAATACCACACAGAAAAAGGTATGCAAATGAAACCACAAAGATTCGGATGGAATGTAAAGGAGGCGCAACACGAAAACGGAAAAGGTCACAAGGGCGCAAGGTTTGACCAAACGTAATACGTCAGTCGTCAGGGAAAGACATAAAGAATTCCGGTGAAGGATCGAGAGTGCAACATAGGGTAAGAAGAAAAGGCGAGGGCATAAAGTTCAAGAGTCAGCCAAGCATAATACATTGACTTGGCGGTCTCGAGAAAGGTGCAAGGGTTCTGGCATATGGGGCTAGAAATGTAATACAATTATGAGGAGCAAAGTAAAGCCGCAAAGGTTTGAGGGGTTAGCCAACCAACTCAGGCAACTCATCATCAACATAGAAATTCGAACACAACGGAGCATGATAACAAGGATGTCGCTTCCAACAAGAAGGCTGCAAGCCAACCACCATTTTTAAACTGACAAGTTTCCTTTGATTGACACAATTCCGGAACGGCCTAAAGGAGGCTGTCCACAGGAAAAGCCAGGCACACGACAGGTATGATCGAAATCTCAGGGCCCGTTTGGAAGTGGGACTCAGTTAAAACTCAAAAGAGACACAGTCCATCATAAACACCCTCCCCAGCAAAGAGTGCAATGGGATGAACTTTAACAAGCAAACCCCAATAGAGACAACTAAAGGTTAAAAGAGGCATGGAAGTTGAGATGGAATGCAGTCTAAAACTCAAACGAGTGTGGGTAACATAGGAAAGCTCCAACACCTTCCCCAGTAAGAGTCGCAGAAACCCTCCTGGACAATTATCACTAGAAGAAACACCAGAAGTTAGGGTTGGCATTTAAGTAGGAACCCTCAGGACCCTCCAGAAAAATGGGACTTTGCTTAGAAGACAAACATCTGGGTGGCATGGTCAAACCCATACCTCCCCAACCAGAGTCAAGAAAAGTCATCAGGACCCTCCTGAAAAATGGGATTTAGAAGGAAAATTTCAAATTTCCTCCAGCTGAGTCAAGAAAAGTCATCAGGACTCTTCTGAAAAATGGGTCTTAGAGCTAAAATCTCCCCAGCCAGAGTCAACAAGAGTCGATAAGAGTCATCAGGACCCTTATGAAAAATAGGACTTGGAGATAAAATTTTCCCCAGTTAGAGTCAATAAGAGTCAATAACAGTCATCAGGACCCTCCTGAAAAATGGGATTTAGAAGGAAAATTTCAAATTTCCCCAGATGAGTCAGAAAGAGTCATTAGGTCCCTCATGAAAACAAGACTTAGATTAGATATCACCCCAGCAAGAGTCAACAAGAGTTGTCAAGACTCGCCTGGATAATGTGAGGTAGTTTTAATCACTAGTCACCAGCAGGTCTCCAGCAGATATAACTCATAGCAATACATAGTGGAAAATAATACCTTTTCAGAAACACAACATAGTCTTGAAATTTTCAGCAATTGAAAATTGTCATGACCAGTTTTTATAATCAGGCGCCCACCTGTGGAATAAGGGAATATTTTTCAAAATTCCAAGTTTTGTAATCAGGCGCCCACCTGTAGAATAATGGAATATTTTTCAAATTTCAAAGTTTTTTACAATTAGGCGCCCACCTGTAGAACAAGGGAATATTTTGCAAATTTCAAATTTCGAAATCAGGTGCCCACAAGGGAATATTTTTCAAAATTCCAAGTTTTGCAATCAGGCGCCCACCTGTAGAACAAAAGAATATATTTCAATTTTAAGTTTTTGCAATTAGGCACCCACCTTTAAAACAAGGGAATAATTTTCAAAATTTTAAGTGCTGATAATCAGGCACCCACCTGTAGAACAAGGGAGTATTTTTCAAAATTTTAAATTTTAAGCTTTAGGCACCCACCTGTAAAACAAGGGAATATTTTTCAAAATTTCGAAATCAGATGCCCACCTATAAAACATGGGAATATTCTCAAAATTTTATGTTTTGGTAGTCAGGTGCCCATCTGTAGAATAAGGGAGTATCTTTCAAAAATTCAAGATATTGTAATCAGACACCCACCTGGAGAACAAGGGAATACAATTCAATTTCATTCAATTTTGATAATCAGGAATCGACCAGGAGAACAAACGAACACAATTCGAGTTCAGCAATCAGGCACCCACCTGGAGAACAAGGGAATATTTCTCGGAAGTCAAGTTTTGATGATCAACAAGGGAAGATCTTTCAAATTGCGAGTTCAAGAAACCAGACGCCCACCTGTAGAACGAGGAAATGCTTTCAACGGGGTACATCTTAAGACTAGCAATTCAGCATCAAAATAGAGGAAGAGAAATTCCAGAAAACAAGGCAACAAGAAGTTCCATAGGAGAAATCACCGGTTAATAAAGCAACGAGAAGTTCCACAGCAAGAAATGCAAGACAACAAGGATTCAGAGCAAGTCGGAAGATATAGATGGGTTTTCTAGTAATCCATAGTTTATAGCTTGGTCTAGCTTCTTTATTTTTCACAATGTTATAATAAGGGGGTCTAGCAGTAGTAGCAGCAACAGCAGCAGTAAACTCACAGCCTCGGTAGTCTCAGCTACCAAACACTCCAGAACTACACTGACATGATTCCTTTATCGCCAAGGATATGTAGGCAACCTTTGAAGCGAGGTTCGGTCAGAAAATTTTCAAAATGCTTCACAAAGAGTATTCAGTCGGACGAAAATCGCTCATGTTTGCTCACTTATCTTTGCACGAAAACTCTTCGTGTTCCCGCGCAAAGAGGGGCAGCTGTGAGCATGTGATTATTGCCCTGTTAAGTCGACTCCTACAGGACTCTCAGGTTTAGGATTTTTCTTTTAATATTTGTTTTAGGATTTAATTGTGTGTGCTAGTGTGTTTTCATTAATGAATTTTTAAAATTATTTAGGATTTAATTTCATATGTTTTTCGCTAAATAATTGTTAATTAGGATTATTTTTACAAATATAAAATTCAAAAAATATATAAGTAGTATTTCTGGCATTTTAATCATTTTTTCTAATTTTAATTTGTTGCATTTTATTGTTTGTGTTGCATAAATAGACAATTATTAGGTTAATTAGGAACTTTTAAATGTAATTAGGAATTAAATAAAAACAAAAATAGAACAAAACAAATAAAATATATATATATATATATATATATATATATATATATATATATATATATATATATATATATATATATATATATATATATATATATATATATATATATATATATATATATATATATATATATATATATATATATAATCACCCAGGCTGGCCACAATTGGGCCAGACCTGGGTGGCCCAAAATCTTTTTACCCTGTAAATATATCAAACACCCCAGCCCAAACGTTAGCCTCTGACCCAGTCCATCTGGGGTGCCCAAAACGACACCATTTTTGGAGCCACCCATCTCGACTGTTGATCAACAAACCATCCAACGGCCTTGAAGCCCTTCCCAAAATCACATAAATATGTCCTAACGTCTCTAAAGATTCAGAGACAAAACTCATCACTTTCCTCGTACCAAACATGCCGACTTTAACACCTCCCCATCTCCGCCCTATGACCACCAATGACCACCCAGCAACCACCCTAACGCTGCGTCGAAAATTGCCTCACGGCGGCGGCCGGTCACCAAACTGCCCCAAATTTAACCCATAGGACCACCAAGACCCCCTCTTTCCCGTCCTGTGATCATCTTCTGTCGAACAACTCTCCATCGTCTTGAATATTCAAAATAAGAATCGCCTGAACCACCGTATCTGGCGACCCAACCCCAACCCAACTCAAAGTTACACCTTTGAACCACCTCTTCACCCTGTTCATGCGTTTCAAATCCAAATGAAACATCTCAAATTTTGAATCAAAATTAGCCCTAAATGCTGAAACTCACCGGAATCCGCCCAAGTTGGCCTCAGATGATCCTCTCCCATCCCTCTCCTCAACCATACCATCCACGACCCTCAAACCTAACTAACCACAAGTAAAACTCAAATCTGAGACCTTACTTGGTCTCAGAACCGAACCCCTCGAACCCTTTGTCCTTCTTCAAATACTCAAGGGAGAAGGCCTTAGAGGTAAAAACCTCCCAAGAAGAGGTTAGAAGCTCATGGAACTGGAAAAAATTCCAAAATTAGGGTTGCATGCACAAAAAACTAAGTACTCTATTTTCAATTTTGTATAGGTCTCTTATTTACTAGCTTTATTTCTATGATCTTATTCCGAAATATGATTGTTATATTCTGTTGTTCCTTTGGATGTCACTAGTGAATTTATTCATCTTCTATAATCTTCGAAGTCATTTCACCTCTGAAGGTTTACACGGCTAGTTGATTTTTACCTCTTGACTCTGATGTTTTACATGGCTAGTTGATTTTTTCCTCTTGACTCTGAGTTTTACATGGCTAGTTGATTTTTACTCTGAAATTTTGCAAGATTTGTTGATCTCTGCCTCATGATTTGTCACTTGCTTTACCTCCAAAATTTTGAATGGTTATTGATCCATGTCTCTTGATTTTCATTTGTTTCACCCTTGAGATCCTGATTGGTTTTGGTAAATGCTTATCTTTTGGATTCTACTTGTATTGCGTCATGATTCTGAGTAGTTGTTTTCATCTTAAGAGTTCCATACCCGTTCTAGTTTTATAGTAACTTTGATTTTCAATATTTGCATGTATTAGGCTAATTTGTTTTTTTTTGAACTTTTAACTACTGATATTAGCTTTTAACTTCTTGGTTTTATTCATGTATATCCTAGGTATTCAATCTCTGTTACTCATTTCTCGCTTTCAAGTTTTACTGAGTGTTTTAATTAGTTGATTGGTTTCCTTTCTTGGTCGCTTTGATTCATTGGTTTTTGACAGAAAAAATGCAGTGAACATTCATATGATCTTGAATGATAATTGTTGCTGAATAGTCTATATTGGGATATTTGTTTGAAACCTAAGGCGTATTGGTCTTAAACTTTTAAATTAAGCATATAGTCCAGACCATGAATTTGGCCAATAACTTGAATGCAATTGACCAGGGTCAGATTTGACCAAACCAAATGAAAACAAACGGTAAAAACCTTAGTTTAGTTAATTATGAAAGGGGACGGGGGTATAAAGGGTATTTGAACCTAAAAGAATCCTGTAATAGCCCCTAGGACATTCTAGTGCAGGGTTTAGCACAATTTCTGCCTCAATACTTGAGGCACAAGTCAGAAAACTAAGGGCTATTTAGGTAAAAACGAAAATTGGGTAAGGGACTAAAAGGAAAACAAGGAAATAAGTGTTGCCCTAAGGCTTTAACTATAAAAGGGGCAATCTGAACATTTTGGGGGACTTTTGGCTGGGGCTATTGATATTTTTTGAGTAGACTTTTCTTCTGAAGCATTGGTGAATTAAGATATATATAAATATACATTAGGCTCTCCTATATTCTTCAGAAATCCTTAGTGCTGTTCTATTCCTCTTGAAAATTTTCTTTTCTCGAAGCCTTCCTGAATCCCTGGGTGTTTATTGGCTGATTGGTTTTGCTTGCCTTCTGCTTGCTTCATTACTCATAGGCTTTATTTCCTTTTGGCATTCTAGGTACCATTCCTCACTCAGATTCTGAAACTCCAGCCTGTATATTCAAGCATGTAGCTAATCATGAAGTTAATACATTTTGTTTCCCAGTTCATACGATTACTGTCACTAATTTTCTGTTGTTATTATTGGCTTTGTATTAAACATAGCATGTACTAATTGTGGACTGATGCCAGGACTATACTTTAAATTCGTTTAAATTTCAGTACATTTAGAAATAGTCTGTTCAGATTTGTTTAGTATATTGTATCTTGAGTTATATCAGAGGTTTGATAACTGAATTTGTATACTCTGACTGATGAGTATCCTAAATTGTTTTATTCAAATTTAAGACTGAATTCTGATACAAAATCATTTTCAGTATCTTCCTTGTAAAAATATTGTTGGTACATTTCATAGTGGTCACATAAATAGTTTTAATAATTAAGGCATAATTGAAAGAAGGACTGTTGTGATTTGCTCACAATGGACTCGTTGGTCCAGAGCTTCTGAGCCTAATTGGAAGGCCCACTAGATGTCAGTGACAGTGTAGTAATACACGTTCCTGGGCTGACTGAATATGAAGCCCAAATCAGCCACGAACGAGGCCTAGAAATGCAAATATTGATTGTCTTTTCATAATATATTACACATGTATAAATGACTAGGATATTGTAGATACAAGAATAGTAGAAAACTTAAATGCTTTAGGACGTCCTTATAAAATTAAGCGTGCCTTGTTAACTAAATCAAGTACCACACGATGCTCCTTAATTTAGTAAATACTTAGAAAATTGGAAGTGTCGATTAGCGAATTTCATGGCCTTTCACGAATTTCTAAAGACGTAGTTGCTATAGGCTCGAATTTATTAATAAAATACCTTCGTAAGTTTGGGTGCGCATTTATGTGACCCAAATCCAAATCTCAATGGAGTTAGAGTATGTCTAAAATTGTGTGCGCATTTATGTGACGTGATTCGCGATATATTTTGATGACATTGCAAATTTTCCTAAAAAAAATATTAAAAGCGGTTAACAATTTAAAATTGCATTATAGGTTTGAACATGGATAACAATCAGATAATTTAAGCCAAATATTATAGTTGAGTTACTGTGCTAGAACCACGGAACTCGGGAATTCCTAACACTTTCTCCCGGGTTAACAGAATTCCTTACTCGGATTTCTGGTTCGCGGACTGTTAAACAGAGTCATTCTTTCCTCGATTAGGGATTCTAAACGGTGACTTGGGACACCATAAATCTCCTTAGTGGCGACTCTGAAATTCCTCCAAATAATTGAATCCCGTTTCGATTGTCCTTTAATTGGAAAAACTCCCTTATCTACGCCCTTCGCCAGGTTGTGGATAGCCAAAAGGAAGTGTGAGAGGTATAAGTTTCTATATAGTTGGGACATTCTATGTTGGGTATTCCCTCATATTTACTCTGGTTGTATCAAGACACGTCCTATCTATGATGATATAATAAGAAATATACATTATATTAGTACTCGGTTGAGTATGGAACCGGGTGCCCGTCGTGGATTATCGGTTTTGGTCGTGACAACTAAAGCCTAGCTAGCGTGCTACAGACCTAGCCTCCCAAGGATGAAAATTTTCAACTCCCTAACGCACTCTTCAACCCAAAAACTCTGAAAATACAATATGTTAGCCTACCTTGGTATCACAAAACCTTAATTTACTAAGCTAAATATTTTTTCCTGGGCCATATAGTTACGGTCTTCTTGAAGGCCCAAGAGGCCTATTATTTTCAGAATATGATGTCCGCCATGGGCTAACTATTTGCAGAGGCAATAAAAATAGGAGAAATGGCATAAAACGTTCTGAAATCTTGCCGAATATTAAGTCAATCTAAAGCCACATCCAATGCAATCCAGAACTGGTCGGGGGGTTTGGCCAATAGAAAGAAGAAGGAGGAAGGAGTCATGATGGCTTTAGGTTCAAAAGGGAGCCATCGATCATTCAATCACCCTTACATGCCACCAAGAACCCCGCAACACTACTATCCACACCAAGATGTAGCCTATGTCGTGGTGCCTCCCCACTATATGACGATGAATGCCCAAGCCTATTCACGTCCACAACAACGCTACAACCAAAACTGAGCTCCACCTCCTAGAAATAACTCCACTTCCAAGCTCCGTATAACCCATTGACTGTAAAACAAACACCAACCTAATCCACGCCCCCGTGAGCCACTCAGGAGAAGTATTTCACCCCTATTTGGTAAATCCTACTCCATCATGTTTCTAAAGTTAATCTAGTTGGGTCTATTATAACTTGTACCCCAAACAGGAAAAATCCTGAATCTACATCATACCGGCCCGATATAGCGGTGTGCCTATCATTCGGGAGAAAGGGGGTCATGATACGAAGGACTATTGGACCCGAAAGATGGCAGTTGAAAAATCGATAGAATAAAAATGGGTCGTGCTGAGGGATGAGTCATTGGAATGATTTATGATGACAAGGAATTTAATCCAGCAATGAAAGCCATCATCGCCATCGTTGATTTAGAGGCAAGACCCAAAGCGGTGGCGAAATAAGCCAAAACTGAGAAGATAATCACTCTAGCTTGTCAAGCTGTAGAAACTGCTGTAGAAATAAAGACTAGGGCAACACCTGCTAAGAATGCAATTCTCTATTTTCCTAAGGCCCCAATGAAAGAACAACTCATTTTGAACACTCCTAAGATATTTGAGAAAAGAAAGGCCTTATTGAATTGTATGTTCCAAAAGGGACCTTTGTGGTAGTGGTGGTGGTGGTGGTGGGGATATTCCACCAAGGCTGACTGAGCCCGTGTTTATCAACCGCGCACCACAAAGCCTTATGAGTGACCTCACCGCAGTCCCTTGGAATTATAACAAAACCGAAAGAGGTCATGGGGGAGGTGAACAAAATGGATCAATCTGGGAAGTACCATAACCCAGAAGAGTTAAAGAAATCCACGTTGAACAGGGATAAGCGTCCACCATCCAAAATGCATGTAAACAGCGAGTAAGCTGAGGAGTTCTTCAGGAAAATGAAAACTTCGGAATATGCAATAGTTGACCAGCTCCGAAAGACTCCTTCCCAAGTCTCACTCTTATCTTTGTTGTTGCGATCTAATGAACACCAGAAGGTGCTCCTTAAAACGCTGAATGAGGTATATGTCCTAGTTGACGCTTCAGTTGAACAATTAGATAGAATGGTTGAACGATTTTTTGAGGTCAATAGGATTTCTTTCAGCCACGATAATTTTCCCCAAGTGGAAGCTACCCACAACAAAGCCCTTCTACTGACTGTCAAATATGATAGCTATTATGTAAAAAGAGTCATGCTAATGGTGGTTTCAGGGTTAGAATTTTCCCTCTCTCAACGCTCGAAAGGATGTAAATTGGAATGGAAAGAATCCGAGCAAATAATGTCTATATGCGAACTTTTGATGGTGTCAAGCAAGACACGATAGGGGAAATCGGTTTTATTTTGACCATTGGCCCTGTGGATTTTGAAGTGACTTTCCAGGTTTTGGACTTAGACACCTCATACAATTTTCTCCTAGGAAGACCATGGATTCATGTTGTAGGATATGTTCCCTCCGCTATCCACAAAATATTCAAATTTGAATATGAAAATCAAATAATTGTTGTCCATGGGGAGGACGAATAGTCCAATTACAGGAACACTTCAGTCCCGTGTTTCGAGGCTTGGGATGGAAACGAGCACATTGTATACCAAGCCCTCAAAATAATAGTCGCCGACCAATGCGAAGAAGGAGCCCCACTCCCTCAACCTTGCTTATCTAATGCCTCGCTCATGGTCGCACTAAAATGATTAGGCATGGGTACAAGCTGGAAAGGAGCTAAGGGTATCTTTATAAGGCATCACAGAGCTTGTTACTTCAGTTTCTGATGAGAAGTTCTTCGGTGTATGTTTCAAAGCTACATATGCCAACATAAAATGGGCTAAATAGTGCAAGAAATAATTATGGGTCCTTCCCCAACTCATTCCACATCTCGCTCGGTCATTTGTCAAACCTAAATATGCAAAATCGGTAGAAGAAGAGGCCTTTATGGCCAAAGAGATTGATGTATTTGTGAAGCCATGAAATAAATGTTGTGTGAGTCTCACATGGTCCAGTGATAACGTCTAATTCCACTACTAAAAAGTAAATAGACACGATCGCATCCAATATAATTTATCCAACTATGAGTCTGGGTCGAATCCTACAGAGCACATATGTAGGCGATT
Source organism: Nicotiana benthamiana (assembly GCA_034376525.1). Lineage (NCBI taxonomy): Eukaryota > Viridiplantae > Streptophyta > Magnoliopsida > Solanales > Solanaceae > Nicotiana > Nicotiana benthamiana. The sequence continues at coordinate 49,924,070 of CM067331.1, forward strand.
AGGCGTGTAAGAGAATTATGACTTGTTATGAAGTGCCAAACACTTAGAATGGTTTTGAGAAAATATTATAGCTAAATGAAAAAATGTAAACTAACCTAGAAAACAACTAAAATTATCAATGGCTGTACACGGGGAATTACATTCAAGTAACGATATAATGTATTGCATGATTTTACATATGAGCGAGTTATGTTAATTAGACTTGGGTAATAATTCTATATTAGCTTCTTTCGAAGTCTCATATGACTTTATAATTGAATTATCCCTAAAACAACTAAGAGATTAAGCACACCGAAATATGACTACAAGTAGTTCAATCCAATCCCTAGGTAGAATCTGTAAAAATGAGGATTAAAGCCTCAAGTTCTTGTTAATTAATCTTATCCAACACAAATAATATTTTCCAAAATTTGTTGAAGTTAATGGGCAAGTCCTTGCGTTAGTTAATCCCTTTGGAAGCATTAAAGATTAAGAATAATTAAAAAAAACTAATAACTCACTTCATAATAAATATATATAAGCACAACAAGATATTTAATCCACACTTTTAAAATGAATGTTTCCATAAACAAGATTCAAGTGTTGAAATAAATACTATAAACTTAGATATATAATAAAAAGCGACCCATAATGAGAAATATTATCTCCGCAAAAGCGGGCATACACGCAACCACAAATGCAGGCTTTAAGTACAATTGGGCCTCTACAGAAGCAACTCCTCTCTCACATATGTGATCCAATGGATGGTAGATCGATTCCACAAATGTGGACCATTTCCTCGCAGATGCGAGGTTGCAAAAACTACGAGTGTTACGTAGATACCGAATCACCATAGAGTTTTGCATTTTTTACACTTTCTTTTGCTCAATTTTGCTTCAATTGAATTCAAATAACTTCATGACATCATTTATGTGAAAATATAACAATACACACCATAAACAACCTCATATTATAATTAAAGGATGCAAAATCTAAATAAAAGAGACTAGAATAAGTTGTAAAATCACCACTCATTATCTAGCATGGGGATGGCACGAGCAATGCCGAGGTGTTGTACATGAAACCAGATGCCAAGCTTCAGAATTGGAAATCTACCCCGTTCCCTGTCAGATGAGAGTCCCGGTAGTCCAGTTTTGTCATCTCTTATACGTTACGAGTTATTCTAGGGTGTAAATTTAATATTTTTTTTTATTGTTTGATTTCGATGTAAACCTTCATATCTTCAAATTCAATGAAATGGAATAAATATTTCATCGTCAAGGGATGTCTCATTTTTCTTTATTTTGATTTTGCTATTATTATTATTATCTTTTTTTGTTTCAGTTCTGATAATGTAGACTTAAATAACATAACATGCTTGGGGACTTCATGCCTAGATCCTAAAATGATGTCTATCTATGAAATAATGAGTCAAGAACTAGAATATGATGAAGATGAAGCTTTTAGGAAAATAAATCTAGAATTGAAACAACTTGCGAATAATCCTAAGCCACACTTAAATGCAACCGAGCTAGTTAATTTAGTCAGTCCAGAAGAGGTCCAGGGAACCATGATAAGCAGTCACGCTGATGAAAGAACTAGAGATGGTCTAATCCAACTTTTGTTCGAATTCAAAGACGTGTTTACATGGTCCTATGATGATATGCCAGCGTTGAGGGTTAATTTGGTGGTACATAAATTGCCTAGCTATTCCGGTTATCCACCCATCCAATAAAAATAGAAAAGTTTAAAATGAACATTAGTGATAAGATCAAGGAAGAAGTCACTAAACAACTAAAAACTGGTATGATCCGAGTGGCTCGATATACCACATGGTTGGCTAATATACCCCCATTGCCAAAGAAAGATGGTAAAACCCGAGAGTGTGTTGATTATTGGGATTTGAACAAAGCAAGCCCCAAAGATAACTTTTCATTGCCAAACATTCATATTCTAGTCAACAATTGTGCCAAATATGAGATGCAATCTTATCTGGATTATTATGCTGGGTATCACCATTTTTGATGGATGAAGAAGAAGTAGAAAAGACAATATTCAGGGTCATGCCATTTGGCCTGAAAAATGTTGGGGCAAACTACATGAGAGCCATGGCAGCCATCTTCCATGAACATCAAGAAATTGAAGTGTATGTGGATGACGTGATCATCAAATATAGAATGCGAGAAGGCTATGTGTAAGATATGAGGAAATTATTTAATGTCTACGCAGGTATGATTTAAAATTGAACCAACCTAAATGTGCATTGGGAGTTCCATCTGGGAAACTTTTGAGGTTTATAGTCAATTGGAGGCGTATTGAATTTAGATCCAACAAAGACAAAGTCTATCCGAGATTTAACACATATGAAAACCAAGAACGAGGTCATGAGTCTTCTAGGGGGGTTGAATTGCACTAGAAGATTCATTGCTCAACTCACTATTGCTTGGGAGCCCATATTTAAGTTGTTGAAGAAAGACACGATGATCAAATGGACAAATGAATGTCAAGAAGCTTTTGATAAAATCAAAGAACATCTGTCGAATTTGAAGTGTTGGTTCCACCTGAGCCGAGGAGACCTTTGTTCTTGTACTTGATAGTCTTGGAAAATTCTTTCGGCTGTATCCTAGGGAAATATGATATGACCGGAAAGAGAGAGCAAGCCATATACTATTTGAGCAAGAAGTTCACTAGTTATGAAGCAAAATACATTTTGTTGGAAGAACTTGTTGCTCCCTGACTTGGGTCGCCCAGAAGCTTAGACATTATCTTTCGGCCTACACCACATATCCCATAACCAGAATGGATCCTCTGAAGTACATATTCCAAAAACCAATACCCACGGGAACGTTAGCAAAATGGCAAATAATGCTCATTGAGTTCCATATTGTCTAAGTCACCCGCAAAGTGATGAAAGCTCAAGCCTTGGAAAATCGTCTAGCGGAAAACCCGATCGATGATGAATACCAACCTCTAAGAACCTATTTCCCAAACGGGCAAGTGAACTCAATTAAAGTAATTTTAGAGCACACCAATGCTTGAAAAATGTTCTTTGGTGGAGCCATAAATGCAAAAGGTGTCGGGATTGGAGCGATTCAGATTTTGCCCATAGGTCAACACTATCCAACCATAGCCATGCTTCAATTCTTTTGAACAGACAACACCTCTGCATATGAATCCTACATTATAGGCATAAATATGGCAGACGATCTACATGTAAAGGAATTGTTAATCATACGAAATTCTAACTTGATTATCCAGCAAGTCCAGGGCGAGTGGGAAACCCAAGATATCAAACTCATCCGTACATGCAACATGTGGAAGATCTTAGCAAATGGTTCAAGTCCATCTAATTTAGGTATATTCCTCAATTCCATAATGAGTTAGCTTATGCACTTGCTATTCTGGCCTCAATGCAACCGTACCTGAGTAATGTCCATATTGACATGTTGGAAATCAAAGTCCGAGAAAGGCATGGTTATTGAAAGACAGTTAAAACAGAGCTAGTTGTTCAGCCATGGTATCATGACATCAAAAGGCTTTTGAAAACAAAGGAATATCCCGAGCAGGCTAGTGGAGATCAAAAGAGAACTATCAGAAAGTTTTCCAGGAGTTTCTTTTTTAGCATAGAGGTCTTGTACAAAAGAACTCCAGATCGGAATCTTTTAAGATGCATAGATGCCCGAGAAGCTGTAAATATCATGGACGGAGTGCATTCAGAAGCATGTGGGCCCCAGATAAAAGGATATGGCCTTGCAAAAAAAATTCTTTGGGTATGATATTACTGGATGTCCATGGAAAGGTTTCTTTAGTTTCGTTCAAAAGTGTCATCAGTGCCAGATACACGATGACCTGATTCATGGGCCGCCTTCAGAGTTACATCATATGTCAGCACCTTGGTCGTGTGTTGCTTGGGGCATGGATGTCATTGGGCCAATTGAGACGAAAGCTTCAAATGGGAACATATTCATCTTGGTTGCCATTGATTTTTCATAAAGTGGGTTGAAGCTGTCACTTTCAAAGCGGCTACTAAGAAAGCAGTGGTGGACTTTGTGAATTCCAACATTATTTGTCATTTTGATATTCCTAAACTATCATTACAGACAATGCTACAAATCTGAACAACCACTTGATGAGGGAGGTATGTGAACAATTTAAAATTACACATTGTAATTCCACCCCTTATCGGCCCAAAGTTGATCGTGTTATTGAAGCTGCAAGCAAGAATATCAAGAAGATCCTCAGGAAAATGATTTAGGGATCCAGAAAATGGCATAAAAATATGTCTTTTTCACTATTGGGATATCGCACAACCATGCACACATCAATTACTTCCACGCACTATTTATTAGTTTATGGCACTGCAGCCGTAATACTTGCAGAAGTTGAGATTCCCTCTCTTTGAATCATTGTTGAATACGAGATTGAGGATGATGAATGGTCAAGAACCAGTTGGAACAATTGACTATGATTAATGAAACAATTTTCCACGGGCAGTTGTACTAACAAAGAATGACCCATTCTTACAACAAGAAAGTGCATCTTGAAAATTCCAAGTGGGCAGCTCGTTCTAAGATGTATTGTCCCACAACATGAAGAAGAAAAATGAAAATTTTCTCCAAATTATAAAGGTCTGCACATTATAAGATTAGTGTTGCTGAAGGGAGCACTGTATCTGGGAGACATCGAAGGAAATGACCCTGAAGCAGTTGTCAATGCAGATGCGGTCGTATTATGTTTGACCCCTTACGCAACTTTAATTCTCTTTGATCGGGATGACGAAGGCTTTCATTCTCTCTATCCAAACCTTACTAACCCTCGTAAACCTTTTGAGTCAGATCCCTCTTTCTTTGATTTCCCTCTTTGGAGCCTAGAAGTTATTAATATAAAAAGATGATGAAAAATGAATGAAAATGAAAATAAAGTGAAAATAAAGAGAATAAATAAATAAATAAATAAAAGTTCTTGAACTACATTCAACTTGATTATGAAAGAATACATAGGAAACCTTTCTCTAGGGTTCATTCACACCAAACAAAATCCAATTTCCCTAAAAGTTAAAACTGGAGCACACTTTATAATGGTTCGGGGATGGTTTCTCCAGAAAGGTTCCAAAGTTGTAAGTTAATCCAAATCCTTTTACCCAAATCCTTTTCATGTCCTTCTAATCAATTGGTGAGAATGTTCAAGAATTGGAGGATACAATCGCTTGGATCTGCTACTATCAAAATGAGAGAAATAAAATACGAGAGTCTTATTGGTAAAAACCCTTATGGGCACCGTAAGGCGATGGTAAGTAGAGAAGTTGAAAAGAGAGAGTCTTGTTAGTAAAAACTCAAAAAAATCACTATAAGGCAATGGAGAAAAGAAATATGAGAGAGGTCAGTTGGTTAAGATCCTCAAAAGGGTGCCACTGATCGAAAAAAAGGATTTCCATAGATATTGGCATCGACACAGTCCTGGGCATGTGATGAGTCTATGAGAGTCAGACAGTTTACAAAGATCCGGCATCCAGTCCAAAAGGCATATCATGTTCATTGAAGTCCTCATGTACTCTAGATAAGTCCTTCTTTCCTTTCCCCGAATGGGATACCTCTTATCTAAATTCATTTATCCATTCCATTGGTTGTTTTTCTTTGAATCCTTTTCGACTAACTATGTTCCAAAACTAAAAAAATAAGGGATGGTAAGACTGATTTAAAAGGTTCTCAATTGATACAAGTTAGTTTGCAAAAGGCACCTAGCCTCAGCAAGGGCATCAAGTCCACCCCCACTGGCCATTGTAAACGATTCTTGAAAATAAAGATCTCCTAAAAGAATAAAATAAAATTGAAGTGCCTATGAGGTCAAAGTGAAGTTGAAAGGTTGAGTCCCGCATAACTAACTGCCTTGAAAAATCTTTAAAACCCCGAGATTCCATAATGCTCGGAAGTTAAAAAATGAGAGAAGAAAATCAGATTGAAATGCCCAAGAAGGAAAAATAAAGTTGAAAAAGGTTAAGTCCCACGTGACCAACTATCATGGCAAGGTTTGGAAAATCCAAAAGTTTCTCCGGGCAAAAAAAAATCGGTCTTCAAGGAACAACTAGCTGAAAGTATCATCAAGGAAGCCGGGCTGAGATCAAGTGACTAAATCAATCAAGGCTGCAAAACCAACCACTGTTTCAAACTGACAATCATTCCTTGTTTTAAAAATATAAAACAAGTGCAATCTAAAGCAACCTCGCAAGAAGCAGGCGCAACAAAAAGAAACCGCGTGGAGACTAAAATAGCTATGCGGCAACAACCATCCCAAAAAGGGAAGTCTTGTCCCAAATTCTTTCCCCCATTTTAATAATTTTCTTAATAAAAGGAAAATAAAAAGAAAAAGAAAGAAAATTCAAAATAGTGGTAGTATAGGGTCTCTAATCCCTAGTTGCATTTTCCAACATAGGGTCCCCGCTTCCTAGTTGGTGTTTGTTTGAGATATAGGGTCTCCAATCCCTAGTCGCTTTTCCAACTCCCCACTCCATAGTTGAAGTTAGTTTAGATACAGGGTCTCCACTCCCTATTCTCTTTTTCAACATAGTGCCTTCGCTCATTGTTGATGTTATTCTAGACATAGGATCTCTACTCCCTAGTTGATTTTATTTTTAGACATAGTGTCTCCACTCCCTAGTCGCTTTTCCAATATAGGGTCTCCACTTCCTAGTCGTTTTTGTTTTAGACATAGAGTCTCCACTCCCTAGTCACTTTTCCAACATAGGGTCTCCATTCCATAGTCTCTATTTTCTCAAGGTACACAAACCCTAATTTTTATTGCTTTAAACAATGAAGTAGTATAGAGCAAGCCTGACTAAGCAAGCCTATTAGGTTTCATTCTACCCAAAATTAATTTACGAATAACAAGGAGATGAACTCCATAAATCCTACTTTATAAGCATTACATTGACAATTTTTATCTTTTTCTTTCATTAACAATTCAACCATACTAACCAAATTATTAGAATTAATAGATACGAAGGAAACATTCTGCCAAATAACAACATATCTAGTTCAAATTTTATATATCGGACACCACCTGCAATCTATCTACGGAGCCTCTAAATATAACTAAAGAGTAATATGGAAATGCTGACAACACGCCTCCGACTATACCTCAAAATACAAAGTACATGATAATCAACGGTACGTGACCCTGAAATGAAGTGGGACTCACCAAGTCAGTTGAAAGGGAGATGTGTCACTAGCTACGATTAATACTTCCTGATATGGAACCACCTACATCTACTAAAATATTTTGCGCCCTCGACAAAAAGGACATTAGTTCCATCGAATAGAACTACTATGTATTAACAAACTTTACTCTTAGGAAATAAAACAATGCTACATAGAAATATAGATAACACAAGAGAGAGTCTTGTAGTTTATTATTTCGTCTTTTCATCCTTTTGATTTATAGTCTCTTAGTGTCAAGTGACACAATTCATAATGCTACAATGTCCTTTACATGCAGACAGGTCTCGGCCCGACCGGCTAAGCCATCCAAGTGAGACATCACTAACATAATAATTTATACTAGTATTTCCAATATAAATGCCACTATGTGTACAAAATCGAGTCTGATCTCGACCCGATCGACAAAGCCATCTCACTTTGGGAAATAACCATATCAATTAATTATCCGGTTCACATTTCTTTCCCATCATTTATCACATAGCCCTTGGCACTTAGATGCAATTAACAATTTGAGCTTATTTCCCTTTTCGTTCGTTTGATAATATTATCCTTCATATTGATAAGTTCCAACATATGATGAATTGTGCACATGCAAGGATGAGCGTAAACAATCACGATTCACAACTTCAAGTAACATGGTGAAATGGCAAACAACTAAGATAATTAGGGAACAGAATCTTTTGCCTCAGCACATTAGAACAAAAAAATCAAGTATGATCAAGAAAGGAACTCATACCAAATGTACGGACACCAACGAGATGATTCTACATAGATTAAAGTTAGCCTTACATACCTCAAAAAGTTTTTCCTTAAGTTTCTACAATCTACCGACATTTCTAGCAATAACAATCTATAAGGAGATAGCGAGAACTGATTAATAATAAGGAAGATTATCCATGGTGTAACTCTCTTAGGAATTTCATCAAACACCTAACATGTGAAGTAGTCTAGATGGTCTAAAAATGGAAACTCCTTCTTCTCTAAACTAATTTTAATAGGAACTACCCAAATTGGTTCTATAAAATCACATACTACAGCTTAGCCCCACATTCATGGCTTATTTCTAATCCTCACAACATATTTGAATCCTTAACCTCTTACATGTAATCTTGGAAGAAGGACTTACCCGGATGGAGGACAATCAAGTGGTTATCTTCCTTGATTCTTGAAAACTTGAGCAAGATTTGGGTGATAATGAAGCTACACTCCTTCTCTCTCTCTCTCTCTATATATATATATATATATATATATATATATATGCTCTCAACGCTCTCTAAAATTAGTAGAAAATGACTCCAAATGAAGCCCCTATGCTTATTTATGAAAATGCATTCGGGTAATAAAAATAGAAAAAATAAGCCTCTGATATTGGGTCTGTGGTCACATAATGGACCGCAAAACAAGAATGTGGGTCACAAAATGCATTGCAAAATTGGTTCCCAAAACTGGGCTAACTAGTCTAGTTTGCGACTAGATTTGCGATTGCATATCGACTATGCAAACAGCATAATGTTTTACAATTGCAGAACTGACACAAGATTGCATTTTTTCATCCTTTGGTAATCTAATCATAACTATGTGTAGGAATGTCCAAAGGACGAATAGTATGAAACATTAGAAATGTAACGACCCCATCGGTTATTTTGAGTTGTTGCACTTTAATCGCCAGTTCTCGGGCATGACTTTCCCTATATAATGTACTATGACTGATGTAGATTGGTTTTGATTTTCAGAAAAATTTGGAATGAATTTGAAAGAAACGGTCTCAGTTGAAAGCTTTGAATTTGAAAGGTTTGACCAAGAGTTGACTTATTGTATATGAGCGCAGATTAGAATTTTATAATTTGGTTAGCTTTTTTGGGTGATTTATGACTTAGGAGCGCGACCATAATGCCTTTTGGAAGTCTGTGGAAGGATTTGGCTTGAATTGGCAAAGTTAATATTTTGGTGAATTCCGGTTGATAGGTGAGATTTTGATATAGAGGCCAGAATGGAATTCTGAAAGTTGCCGTAGCTTTGTTATGTCATTTGGGGTGTGTATGGAAAATTTCAGGTTATTCGAATGTTATTTGGTTGGACTTTTGATCAAAAGTGTATTTCGGAAGTTTTTGAAAACTTAGGCTTGAATTCGATGAGCTTTGAGTACTTTGATGTTGTTTGAGGTGTTTTGATGATTGGAACAAGTTTGAATAATGTTATGGATTATGTTGGTATATTTTTTTGAGGTCCTGAGGTCCTCGGGTGAGTTTCGGATAGTCAATCGGACCATTTTGTGCCTTAAAAGATAGCCGAAATTGCAGGCTTCAGTTGCAGGTATTTTGATCATTACGATCGCATATATGCAATTACGATCGCATAGAAGCTTTTGGGGCAGTCCATATTTTTGTTCTTCGCGTTCGTACAAGTTGGGATGCGATCGCATAGTTGGGTGAAATTGTTCTTCGTGAATTCATAGCTAAGGCCGCATTCGCAAAAAGTAAAAAGGGCATGAGGTATTGTTTGGAATTTGCTCATCGTGAATGCGGAGTGTAGTCCGCGATCACATAGTATAATTTTGCTGTGCATTTCGTTCGCATGAGACATTTTGAATTTGCATAGGGTCAATTCTAGGAGTCGATTTTTGTGCTTCGCGATCGCGAAGGTATTCTCGCGATCACATAGAAGAAATATTGCCCGGGCAGAATGTTTTAAAGTCATCTTGTTCGTAAATATGGGTGTATTTTCACCCAAAGCTGCTCATTGTTGGAGATTCTTGAAGGAAATTAAAGAGGGATTCAAGGGGAAATGACTTGAGGTAAGCATTTTGGTCTTATAACATGATTATATTGTGAAATCCACCTAGAAATTCATGGAAATTTGGCCTAAATTGAAGAACTACTGCTTGAGATTTTAAAATTTTGATTAGGGATTTGAAGGACCATTTGAGGTCAGATTTGAGAACTTTTGGTACGTATGAACTAGTGAGACGATGAGAAATCTATTGTTGTGAAAATTTTTGAGTTTCGAGAAGTGGGCCCGGGGCTTAGGATTTGGTAATTTCGGAATTTGTGCCCATTATTGATTGTTTTCGCTTGGGCTTTATTCCCTTAGCATATTGTGATGCATTCACTTTGATTTGGGTAGATTCGACATGCGTGGAGGCTGATTTTAGGGGCACGGGCGTCGCGAGCTAGAGATCTCGCCGGTTCAAGGTAAGTAATGATTGTAAATATTGTCCTGAGGGTTGGAAACCCCGGATTACATATCATTGTGTTACTTTGAGATGACCTACACGCTAGATGACGAGTATGGGGTAGAGAACTTCTTGGGATTGTGACCTAATCCATCCCGAACGATTATTTTGATGCGTATTTGATAGTTAATTGTTTGGTGTTATTATATTTTGGGTTGTATGCCATGTTTGTGGCCTTATGCCGACTTGTTGAGACCCTTAGGAGTATTTTTACTATCTTTCCTCGCTCTACTTGTTTGAAAGCATATTCTCAGTCATGTTTTACCTGTTTATTACTCAGATATGGCTTTATCATTATATTCTTAAAAAATGTGGACACTGTGTTGGGATGAGTTCCCTATTCTACTAATGGTCTGAGTGATCGTGAGATGATGACTGGGATAGACCGAGGGTCTGATTGTGAGCTTGATGACTGATATAGACTGAGAGTCTGATGGTAAGGTTATGACTAAGAGAGGTCGAGGGTCTAGTTGTAAGGATCATATCTCCATGGATCGGTCTGCACG